>JAPPVO010000059.1:172753461-173400886 GCA_030407325.1 Camellia japonica | reverse complement strand
GAAGAATGCCGGTGCTACCTATCAAAGGGCTTTAACCACCATTCTGCATGATATGATCCATAAAGAGGTCGAGGTGTACATGATGACATGATTATCAAGTCCAAAGAAAAAGAGGGCCACTACACCGCCTTGAAGAAATTCTTTCAACGGATCAGAGAATACAGACTGAGGTTGAATCTGCAGAAATGTACTTTCGGCGTAACAGTAGGGAAAATGCTAGGCTTTTTGATCACACAGAGGGGCATCGAAGTAGATCCTTCCAAATCACGACCATCTTAGAAATGCCACCACCAAGGACTAAAAAGGATGCGAGGCTTTCTAGGTAAAGTGTAACTTATAAGATAGTTTATTTCCAACTTAATCTTGACTTGTGAACTACTATTTGGTCTCCTGAAGAAAGGAAAGAAATTCCGATGAGATGATCGATGTCAATTCTCCTTTGAGCAGATTAAGCAGTACCTTCAGAATCCGCCTGTGTTATCGCTACTAGAGCTGGGGAAGCCTTTGATTCCGTATCTGTCAGTCATAGACATAACTGTGGGATGCATGCTTGCTCAGGAATCTAAGGATAGGGTGGAGAATGCCATTTACTATTTGAGCAAGAAAATGCTGGATTATGAGACCCGCTACACTCCGTTGGGGAAAGCTTCCCTAGCCTTGGTATGGGTTACCAGGAAGTTGAGGCATTACTTGTTAGCTCACTCCGTAATTCTGGTTTTGAGATTAGATCCCATCAAATATATCTTTGAGAAACCGGCACTTACAGGTAGGCTAGCCCGTTGGTTCTTTCTTCTCTCCAAATTTGATCTCAAGTATGTCACTAGCAAATTGGTCAAGGGAAGAGCTGTAGCGGAATTCTTAGCAGATCACCCAGTAGAGGGGGATGAAGAGGTAGAATACCTTTTCCCAGACGAAGCCATTCTGCAGGTCGAGGAGGGGACTTCTTATAGACACCCCATTTTTGACCGACCTTAAGACTTAGACGTCATCGATTGAGCACTCGGTGATAGTGCATGTTGTGCTCGTTTCAAGCTTCGGAGTTTTGGCTGAGAGCCTTGCCTCCGGGTCTCCGAACTCTTTGTGCTTTGGCTCGGTTTGTGGACCGAACCTTGTTTTCTCTTCTCGGAGGGAGGGAGAGGTCTTGTAGACCATCTCTTTGTGGTCGTAGACCATTTTTTCCCATTTGGAGATCAGTTCCCGGTTTTCGGAGCCTTCCGCTGTGCGCCTTGTCTCGGGACCGCTTAACGTTTTCCGTTTGGCGTGGTTTTTGAACCACACCTTGTTTCCTCTATCTAGAAGGACACTGTGGTCCGGGAGACCACTTTTGTGGTCGTATACCACTTTTGGTGCTCAACAGCTGGGTTTCAAGGCTCCCGGCTGCGCGTTTTGCCTCCCGAACTCTCGTTTTGCATCCGTGTTGGTTTGTTTTTGGCACAAACATTGTTTTCCTTGCTTGGAAGGTGGTACGAGGGTGGGACCAGTTTTTCCCCTTTGAGATCACTTTCCTTCCCGCCAGCCGATTTTCTGGTCGAAATTGGTTTTCTTGGTCTTTGGGCCACCTTTTCTGGTCTCCCACCCCACCATTGGCTTGCTTTCAGTGTGGAGACCACCAATTCCCCCTGCCGACCACTTTTTTCCTGGGAGACCACTTGAAGTGGTCAGCCGACCACTGTAAGTAGCAGGCCGACCACTTTAAGTGGTTGGCAGCTCTCTCCCTATTTTGGCAGACTGTGTGGATGCCAGCTGTGCCAGCTGGAGGGCACAGACTGTATCCTCCATACACGCGTATAGAGGGATTGCATCCAAGTTTTAGCTTCTCTAAGAAGCTTGAACCTTTGTTTTTCTATGAGAGAGGCTCTCCCTCTCCATGGCAGAGGTTCTAAAAAGTTTTCCTAAGGCATAAGCATATATCTCTCTCTATATCTCTATATTTGGTGCCTAAAGAGTGTGTTCTTCTTCAGTTTTGCACCACAACCCTTCCATACACCCCCATCATTGAACTGAGGTTCTTGGAGGACTTTTTTGGAGGTTAAAAAAGTTGATTCTTGGCTGAGAAATCTGCTAGTTTTGCAGTGCTTCAAGGGTAACCTCTTTTCTCCCTTTTAAGCTTTATTTTGTTTGCTCTCTTGGTCTCGTTTGCATGCTTATTTAGGCCTTGCTTTCAACTGGAATTTTTTTTGTATTTAAGTGTTTTTGATGTTTGTTTAAGGCCTCTTGGGTGTTGAGGGTCTTCTACCCTCTTGGATGCTTTGTTTGGCCTTCTTTGGCCTTGTTTTGTGCCATGGTTTAAGGCCTTTGAGCTAGTCCTTGCTTGGCCTTCTAGCCACTGAAATCCAATGGATTTTCAGAAGTAGGCATGTGGTTTTGAGGTCTCAAATCAGAGGGGGGTGATCCCCTCTCTTCTTGTTTTGTTTGCTTACATTTTTGGCCTATCAAAGGAGCATGCATCTTCATACTTTCAAGGCTTGGTTCAGGAACTTTTTCATGAATTTTAGGGCCTGCCTTAGCTCTGTCTATGGCTGGTTTGGCCACCTTGTGTTTGCTTCTTGTATGTGTAGTGTATTCCCATTTGTGGCTCATCAAAGTAGCATGTCTTTCTAGCATGTATTGGCTCCATTTCAGTAGATTTTTGGCCATCATTTGACATGTCATGACTCTGTTTTTGGCTGGTTTGGTAGCCTCTTGCATGCTCCATATGCTTGTAGTGTAAATCTTGTTTACTAGCTTTGTATGCATGATGTTTTGAGGCTTCTTGGTCGAATGAGGCTTGTCATGCATGCTTGTAGTGTAATAGCCTTGACTAGCTTTGAGTTTTGAGGTCTCTTGCATGCTTAACTTGAGGTATTTGCATGTTTTGGCATCATTGAGAATGATATTGCAAAGCATGTAGGGCTGTTACACTTCCATATTTTTTTTCTCTTTAAGTGCTCTTGAGGGTTATGCTTTTATGCCCTATTTGTGAGCCATTGCATGAGTCTCATTTTCGTGCCTTTTAAGCCATCATCCCAACTCATTTTTGCTACTGTTTTGGCTTGCATAGGGTCTGTTTGGGGTTAGTTTGGCCATTTGAGCATTATTTTGCATGCCTCTAGTGTAATACACTTCACTAGCTTTGACGCTTGAGCCTTTCAACATGCATTACATGGGTTGGCATGATTCTAAGTCATTTTGCATGCCATTTCAGTGCTGGAACATATGCCATTGTACCCCATGTTTCATCCTTTCAATGCTTTTGGAGAGTTGTGTTTTGAGCCTTAAGCTTGGGCTGATATGCATGCATGTTTGTATAGCATTTTGAGTTTCTATCTTAGCATGTATGGCTACTAATTTGGACATGGCTGAGGCCTATCGATTTTGGTTTAAGTCCACTTTGCATTGAGTATGCCATGTGGTTCATAGCATTGAGAATGCTATGGTGTTGCATGATTGATTATTGCATTTGTGCATGCCATGTCCATTGCCTAGCGTATGCTAGTTACCATGTGCATTACGTATACTAGTTGTCATGAGCATTGTGTATGCCATGTAGTTCATAGCATTGTGTATGCTAATATGTTAGTTGCATGTTTTCATGCTTGTCCCTTGCATCGTGTTCATATGCTTGTTTCATTGCATTGAATGTTTGCATGCTTGAGCCGCATTGTGTATGCCATGCCATGTTATTTGTTGCATTGTGTTTGGAATAGGAGTTAGTCCAAACACGGGAAAAGAGGGATGTTTCATACTCGAAGTGATGAAACGTGCCTCAATTCTTGATCGTCGATACTCTTGACTACACATGATGGAGTTTTAGGCTTTATGTGTTCGTGTGTGCATTCATTTCATATTGAGTTGTGCAATTTGGCTCTTCGGCCATCATGCATCGAGATGCGTGATTGGTGGCCCGAGGGTCGAGAACCACACCCCTTTGAGCTTATGTAATGAGAGGGAGGGTGGTTGTGCGTACATGTATTGCAAATACTTTGCCATGCCCCTTTCTTGCTCTCTGTTGCAGCAAACTAAAGTCTGGTAGCAGAAACTGGTCGGCCAACCAGATAAAGTGGCTGGCCAACCACTTTTTCTGGTTTTCAGCACAGAAAGTGGTCAGCAGGTGGTCTCCAATGCCAACAACTGATCGGCAGCCCTCTTACAGATTCCCATGATGGAGTTTCAGCCTTCTGGAGCTTTTTGTAGTGTTCTGAGACCAGTTGCAAACAAAGGCAAATCGGGGCATCGCGATGGATTTTCGCACAAGGTGACCAGGCACGCATCCTTCGTCATCTAAGACAGAGTTGAGGCAGCCTATTTCATATAGTTTACATGCTTATTCAATTGCTAACTTAGTTAATTTGTTAATTAGTTAGAGTTGTGTAATAATTAGCTGTAGCTTGTTATTCATTCTATTGTGTAATAACTAGTTTAATTAGATTAGCTTAGATTAGCTAGTTGGTTCTGTATTATTCATTCGGACCCTCCGTCGAGAGGGCACAACTGTTGTAAATAAGTGTGCGTGTGTGTGATGCATGTCTTCCAACCCCCATTTCTTTCTCCCTTTTATTTACCAGCTTACGATGGTTAGGTTTAGGGCATGTTTCAATTAGCATCCTTATGCTCGCATGTTTGCATCCATTCATCTGTCTTGCATGCACCGGGCTTGGCGCATCATACTAACTGCATTGTATTTCAATTCCTGTTTGAATACATGTATCAAACTGCATTTCACATGACATTTTAGAATAGCCGAGCCTATCTTAGTTGCATTTTGTATGTGTTGCATTAGGCATTCTTGACATAGCTAGGATCAGACATTGATTTCTAACATAGCTTTTGTTTTGGCTCGGAGTACTTGGTAAGTGTTTATGCTTTAGCATCCTTGCATGTGTGTGAGTGACTGCTATGATAGCATGCTTGCCATTAGGCTAACTGCTTATGTGATATAACTGCCTGAATGCCTGTGGGTGAAGGTTAGATTACTTGAGTTGGAACAATTCATTGATTATGAGTTTTAAGCCTACTTGAGAGTGGCAAATCACCATGTTTTCTAAGCCTACTTGAGGGTGGCAAAATCCGCATTTTAGCCTACTTGCGAGTAGCAAACTGCCTTAAAAAACAAACATGAGATGTTTTGTTCCAACTTAGGCGATCCAGTCTATACTTGTATGCTGTGTGCACCACATAGTAATTCTAGGTTAATAACCGGAATAAGAGCACATGTGTTTTCAAAACAAGATATCATGTTAGTAAAGGCCGATCTTTGATCGGCGAGCGGGGGTGCTCATTGCATGACCTTCCCCTCTCGTATCCAAGTTCCCGAGCCGAGGCAACTTTGGTGATGACGGACACGTGGCCTTAGGCACGAGTCAGGGTTTCCCAAATTTCCCAAAAATAAAATATTTAGGTGGCGACTCTGTATCTGGCAAAGCAGTCCATGTTTGGCACTTCTTTCTAAAAATCAGTTTTTCAAAACGATTTGCCGGATTTGGACTCTTTGGTGATTTATCAACCTCACATTGCACTTTGCAAGATCAGATTAAGAACCGTGACATTGAGTCCGAATTGTAGTGAGCCCAATGAACAAAACGGAATTTTCCCAGGACGTTCGGGCTCGTCTACACTTGGACGATGTACTTTGACGGAGCGTCTAATCAATACAATTATACGATAGGTGTATTGCTGATAGCACCCGACGATTCCTATATACCTTTAGCCTTCAAACTTTGGTTCAATGTCTCCAATAACGAAGCAGAATATGAAACATGTATCGCTAGTTTAGAAGCTTCCCTGGAACTAGTGGCAAAAAGGTTGGACGTCATCGGGGACTCGAACCTAGTTGCTTCTCAAGAAAATGGAGACTGGAAAGTTAAAGAAGAAAAGATGAAGATTTATCACCAGACCCTGGATGTTCTGATTCCTAGGTTTGAAAAGCTTACTTTCACGCATCTACTAAGAGAGAACAACAGGTTCACTGATGCTTTATCAACTCTATCTTCTATGATAGATATTCCACTTGGAGTCCCGATGCGTCCGATTATCATTAAGCAGAGATACACGCCGGCCTATGAGACTATCGCCGCAATAGATGAAGTGCAAGATAAAAACCCTTGGTACTACAATATTTGGAACTTCTTGGAAAAGGAGATTTATCCACCAGGGGCAAATGCCAAAGACAAAAGGGGAATACGGCGAATAGTCGTCCAATTCTCATCTGTGGGGTAAACTGTACGAGAGAGGTCATCTGGGAATTCAAAAGTTGTGTGTCGAAGAAGAGGAATCAAAGCGCCTGATGGAGGTCATCCATGGAGGAGAGTGCGAAGTGCACATGAACGGAGTGATGTTAGCCCGGAAGATTCTTAGGCAAGGTTACTACTGGTCCACCATGGAAGAGGATTGTATTGGTTTTGTTTGGCGATGTGACAAATGCCAAATTCATACTAATCGCATGAACATCCCGTCATCAAAACTATACAACAAGACTTCGCCATGGCCTTTCTTAGTCTGGGAAATCGACGTCATCGATGCAATCACACCAAAAGGGTCGAATGGGCATGAATACATCTTAGTGGTAATTGATTACTTTATAAAGTAGGTGGAAGCTCAGTCCTACGAAACAATGCCAGTAACATGCGTGGCAGTGCAAGATAGATATGCAAAACAATGCCAGTAACATGCATGACAGCGCAAGTTATATGTGCAAAACAATGCAAGTAACGTGCGTGACAGCGCAAGATATAGAGGTGCAAAACAATGCAAGTAACGGTGCGTAACAATGCAAGTAGAAAGGTGTATAACAATGCAACTAGAGTGTGCATAACAATGCAACCGAAAAGTGCATACATATCCTATGCACAATAATCAATGCATATTCGATGCACTATGCTCAGTGAAGAAATGTGCGTCTTGGTAAGACCGAGTTAATTGTGACCTTCGATTTACCTCTCGGAGGGGTTACAATATATTTCAAAAGGATACACCTCGTGCATGCCAACTAACGATGAGCTACGCATCGAAGACATGAGTTGAAACTTCCGCAGAAACATTTTGAGCTAAAGAGTGGGTTCTTCTTGCACTTTCTTGATTATACTTCCAAACCGCAGTTACTACCTTTCTTTCCTAGCCATGTTCACAACTTTCCCTATTCTCCAACGGGGTGACAGACTAGGTTGGTTCAGTATCCAGAATTGAGGCGTATACCCGCTACCTCAACCTATGGGGCTTCCATACAGATTTCAAGCCGGGGATGCACTCCTGGGTATTTAAACCAGACTTTAGTCTCAGAAATCCCGAACCTTTGCATTCTAGGCAACAGCCATTCGAACTCTAGTTTCCACCGTGGCAGTTGATCTCCTAGGAACTCATCGCAAACACAACCAAGATGCCTCTGGCAGGGGTTGTTACTCCGGGAGAGCACTTCTGATCGCCATTCGGGCTTTGAAATAGTCAATGGAGTATTCTGTTCACTCTGAACACACAGCTCATACAGCACATTGCTCATTCTGAATACACAGCTCATAACACAGTACTCAGTTCATTTTGAACACACGGGATGCAAAGACGGAACCGGCAGAAGTCGAAACAAACTCAGATGCTCCAAATTTTCCCTCTCTTCTTTTGCTTAGCAGCCTGGAACCCATGTAGCTTCAGATGGGTTCTGGTTCTACTGTTTTCACATGAACTGGGTCAAACCCTGCAGTTTTATGAAAGGACAAATTCTGTTTTGCACAAATGTGGAGAATGGCACAGCACTCTGAGCACAAAACGGTTTGAAATTGAGAAATGAGTTCTCGACCGGGTAATGAGCCTACGACTGAACACAGTGAAAAAGACTCAACAACGGAAAACAAAAAGGTAAACAACCTACACACATCGAGAAACACTCGAAATGACTCAAAACAAAAATTGAGATAAACAAAACAAAAGACACGACACACAGACGTGTTACAAAGGCGAGAGACCTCTCAGTACGGAAGGAGCCAGTTTTTTTTTTTTTTTTCAGGTATTGTTTCCCACCTTTCTTATTTGTGATTCTCACATCACTCTGGCACTCAATCTCTTGTTTTCTGAAAAAGCCCTTCTCTCACTTTTTCTCTCAGCGCATATCTCTCTATTCTTCAATCTCTTCTTTTTTTTATCCCTCCCCTGGGTGGTTGATGGATAAATAGGAACTTGCGGGCTCTTGCCCCTAGCATTCTGCTAGATTCTCTTCTTCTGCTCACAATAGTGAACTTTCCTACAGAGGGGTTGCGCTACAACTGGGTGTGTAGCAAATCTGTAGCTGACATCGATTGACGATGCTCTGCTGGGTAGTTTGGACGCGATCAGATCTGTCCAGCTGAGGGAGTGGAGTATCCTGATCCATTCCAGTTTATGTTTCGCACTTGGCTTGATACGTCGCTGCTTGGAGGATGAGAGAGCTTTCAGCCCTTTTCTAACAGCTTCAGCTGTGCCCTTTCTGGCAAGTTGGTTGACGATGGGGAAAAGACAGAACACCTGACTCAACTGTGCCCCTGGTTCATCATTTTGACCATTTTTTTTGTTGTGGTTTTCTACTAAAACAATTTTGATCAACATAAGAGTTAGATTAACATGCTTGTTTGATTTTTTGATTCAAAATCATGCAAGTCAGATTGTGAGCACTGCAAATTTTCCTTTTTTGGGTCCAAGAAATGGTCAAGTTTTGGAAAAATGGAATAATTTTCGAGTGAATTAGTCAACCTCAGTAAAAAAATTCTCAAAAACTATTTTTGCAAACGGCTGCCGCTCAACGAGCATGGAACCTACTCTTGAGATGCACAACCTCAGATCCAAAAACAATGGAAAATTGCCCCTTGTCTAAAGGACACTGCATGGCAACGGAAAGTTGCCCCTTGTCTGATGGTACCGCTGCGCATTGTAACCTGTCCTCGAAGTGACGATCACAACCGAACTCTCGGATACAGAGAAGGCAAAGATGACCAGAACCATTACATGGACATAGTCGATTTTGGAAGTGTTTATGGCTGGACTTCAGAATGAAGTTGCCTACGTATCCCAAACATGGGAATCAAGCCTTACGTAGTTCGGGTTAAGGTACATTCGGGTATTAACCTCTCCTTTTGCGCTCTAACTTTTGCCAAGGCCGCCCTTCCGGGTTTTCAACCTTGCGAGCTTTGTTTTTTCTTTTCTATTCATTCTTTTCCTTTTTCGTTTCTTTTTTTTTTTCATTTTCTTTTCATTTTTTTCGCTTCTTTGCATTTTTCTTTTTTTTCTTTTGTTCTTTTTTTTCTTTTTCTTGCTCTAACTTTTGCCTGGGTCGCCCTTCCGGGTTTTCGGCCCAGCGAGCCTCTCAAGCGTAAACGTGTAGCTTTGTCCATGTCAAATGGTTTTGAGATCTCGAAGCCATCTGAATCTAGGAGAGTGGCTGTTGTTCGCTGATAATGTAGGAGTCCATCCAATGGGGGGCTGAATTTGCCCCTAGTGTTGTGGATAGGAACTTGGTTGTTCTTCAACAAAACCTGCTTCTTTCCTCCCTTCTGGGATTTGGCATTCTTGCCAGTCTTCCCTGGTTTGCAGAAATGACTCATCTTTGACTCTTCGAGCGCATCTGACATTTTTGCCCCTAGCTCGAGGGGTGCTTCTGATCTAGCTTTGCAAGCTTCTTTTGACGACGTCTGACCTTCTTGATCCGACTTTGTTGGTGCCAATTCATGGGTTGCTTCAAATCTGGCCACACAGGCCTCACATTGTGATTGACCATTGAACATTCTGAATCCAAGTTCAAGGTTTGAAAGTGAGGGGTTGAGTCTCGGGGCTGAGAGCGATCCTAGGCTGCACAATCTCAAGAGCGATTCCACACAGGTCTTCGCAGGACCACGCAAAACATTTTTTTTGAAATCTTTTAAGAAAGCGACTAGTCGCTCGTGCTGAAGACAGTGTAGAACCAATCTGGATCAAGCCAGGATCCTTCTCAGTACTCACATAAACAAACACGATCTCATTCATTAAGGGCTTAGCATGCCTTTCTTTCTCTCAGTTGATCAAATTTTGCAAATCCCGAGGGATTCCTCCCTCTTTGTTTTCATCACAATGTTCAAAAAGTTTTGAAAAACTTAGGTCAAAGCAATGATCTTAAGGCACAGAAGGGCAGGTGAAAGGCACTGCCGTTTCGTTCAAATCTGTTGGCACAATTGGCTTGAAGTAGAAACAAACACAAAAGCGTGAAAACCACTGCTGTTTCATTCAGATCTTCTGGTACAACAGGCTTCATGACAGAAACAGACTCAAAAGAAAGCGAAAAGACAAAGGCGAAACAAAATAGTGATATTCGAGGTAACACCCCCGGAATCACTCGACTTCTGTACAACAGGACTGACTCGATATAACTAGACAGACCCTTAATCAAAAAGACTGACTCAAAACAAAGAGACAGACTCAAAACAAAACCACAAAACTGACTCAACACCCAAGTCAAAAACTACAAAAACCAGCATTTGCAAATGCTCAAAACAGTGCGTGCCACACGCCACATCTAAAGTAAACTGGGCACCGCCCGTAGGTGGACCAACCCCTAACCACATACTTGTACTATCCTTGAAGTCCATGAATTCAGTGATGACAGACTTTGCTGAGCTTGGTGGGAGGATGACCTCATTGTCAAACAGATCCTGCACTTCATGGCGAAGACGGAAGCAGTTGTCGGTGGTGTGACCGGTCTGTTGATGGTACGCACAGTACTGGGTAGCGTCATGACCAGCTGGAAGATGACTAGGGAGAGGCCGAGGCTCAAGGGGTTTGAGATGCCCCTTTTCAGTGAGGATTCGAAGCGCCTTAGACAAAGGCATATAAAGGGCATGGAATACCCTGCGACCTCGGGGCAGATACTTCGAGTTTTGTGCATTTTTACTGGATGCACTAGCAAAAGGATCGGCAGGTACAGGCTTGGCTTGCTGATTTTTCCTGGGTGTAGGATTAGGGTTGGAGGGAACGGTTCTGGTATGATGACCCTTCTCTCAATTTTCCCCTTGGCTTGAACTGCCCTCGGTCTGAGTGGGGAAAGTATCATCCACAGTTTTAGCCACAACTGCGAGTACTTGTTGCTTATTCAACCCTCCGGCTTTTAGAGCCTCAACAGCCTGCTGGAGTTGTTCATAGGGATCAGTGTCCACCTTCACCTTGTTCTTTCCACTAGCCTTAGCTTGGTGGATGGTTTGGGTTGCTACTTCAGTGCGAAGCCCTGATGTCGTCGACATGTCATTGCTGGAGCTTAAGATAGCTTCAGGTTGGCTGAGCTCAATTACAATTCGCCCCAGTAGCGGGTGCTCCTGCGGCATGAAGTTCCCGACATACGATGCAGTTGGTGGTGGAGTCAACATTCCATAGGCTAGATCAGCCACAGATCTTTGAAGGTCGCCAATCATTCCCATCAGCTCAAAGGTGGTGGGCTCACGGGTTTGAAATAACTGGGGTTCCCAGATCGGATGTGCGGCAGGCGACCTGGGCGGGTGTGGTACTTTAACGTCGGTCTCACCCTGCAAGATAATCCTTCTTGTTTAGTGCGGCTGCCATAACCATAATTTCCTTTGAATTCTGGGTCGTCATAAGTCTACTAAACTGGACAGAAGTGGTGTAACTGGTGACTGACGGATCTGATGAATCGGTGAGTCTTTTCCTGCTTTGCCTCAGTAGAGGAGAACACTGGTTGCTCTAAACCGAGTCTCTAAACTGAAAGAGAAAATAGGCAGCATCTCAGCCCAATCAATACAGACATGGACATAGCTGAAGAACTGTATTCGACCACTGATCATTGTTCCCCAAATTACTGCCCCAAAACTGAATCTGATACCCGCAGATATAACTGATTCTTGAAATACAGGTGCCCGCTGGCCTGATGCTCAGACTTGCAAACTGATACGTGTATTCCGTGTAGAGGCCAACTCAAAAAGCACATAGCAAGCAAATGAGAGCCAAAACACCCCTATGTTGGGATAGGGTTTCCCTATCCTATTTTGTCAGGAGCTAGGGTTTCACTACACACGCAGCGATTTCAAACAACCTAAAATCGGGTAAGCAACCTGTCCTAATTTGGATAGTCACTATGGATTCCGATATGCACTAGGTCGAATGGTCAAAAAGGGGTGCCTCGGTAAAAACCGGGGTTTGTGTTCCCGTCGTGGCAGAGCCCGCAACCTGTCAGCCTTATGGCACGCTTCTCGGAGCGAGCCTCCGGCAAACCATTCAGGAATAGCATACGGCAAACACGGTGTCCTAGGCGCACCAATGCAAATGCAATGCAAAGAAACACATAAGTGTAATCAAAACAAGATATCATAAGCTCGAGTCAAGCTCTCTAACTCCCCAGCAGAGTTGCCAGAAACTGTAGACGCACCCCGAGGGCCTTCATGCTACAGTTCGGACTCAAATTGTCACAGTTCTGAATCTGATCTCACAAAGTGCAATGCAAGACCGATAAATCACCAAAGAGTCCAAATCCGGCAAATCATTTTGGAAAATTGATTTTTGTAAAGAAGTGCCAAACATGGACTGCTTTGCCAGATACAGAGTCGCCACCTAAATATTTTATTTTGGGAGAATTTAGGAAACCCTGACTTGTGCATAAGGCCACGTGTCCGTCATCACCAAAGTTGCCTCGACTAGGGAACTTGGGTACGATTGGGGAAGGTCAGCTATGAGCACCCTCGCTCGCCCCGATCAAAGATCGGCTACTACTAAACATGATATCTAGTTTTTGAAAACACATGTGTTCTTATTTCGATTAATTAGCTAATCTTACTATGTGATGCGCACAACACAACAAGTATAGACTAGATCACCTAATTTGGAACAAAGCATCGCATATCGGTTTGTTTGGAAAATGGTTTGAAGTTTGCTACTCGTAAGTAGGCTAAAATGCGGATTTCAATGAATTGTTCCAATTCAAGCAATCCAATCTTCAACCACAGGCATTCAGGCAGTTAAACACTTAAGCAAATGGCCTCATGGCAAGCATGCTATCATGGCAACCAATGACACACATGTAGTATGCTAAAGCAAAAAAGCTTACCTAGTACTCCGAGCCAAAACAAAGAACTAGTTAGAAATCAATGCGTGATCGTAGTTCATGTTAAGATGGCTAATGCAACGCATGCAAGATGCAACTAGAAATAGGCTCAGCTATTCTAAGATGACATATGAGATGCGATAATTGATACATGTATTCAACTTGGTATCGAATTACAATGCAGTTAGTATGATGCGGCGAGCTCGGTGTATGCAAAATAGATGAATGAATGCAAACATGCGAAGCATAAGTATGCTAGACAGATGAATGGAAAAACATGCAAAGCATAAGTATGCTAATTTGAAACATGACCTAAAACTAACCAACGAAAGCAGGTAAGTAGAAGGGAGAAAGAAATGGAGGTTGGAAGACATGCACACACGCACGCACACTTATTACAAAATTGGCCCTCTCGATGGAGGGTCCGAATAAATAATACATGCTGGCTAATTAACTAACTAACAAGCTAATTAATTATTACATAACCGAATTGAATAACTAGTTACAACTAATTATTACAACTCTTAATTAATTAACAAATTAACTAACTACAAAATGAAAAACAACAAATAAAGCCGCTTCAGCTCTGTTCACAGAAGCAGAAGGGTATGCATGCTCGCATTCGGTTTCTCGCCTCGAAACGCTCTCCGGTTGCTTTTTAGAGGCTCTGTCTGCAGGGTGTCCTTGAGACCTTGCCGCTGGAACTTACCAAAACTAGTCTGGGGAATGCATCAGTGGCCTGCCGGCCATGGATAGATGCTGCCGACCACCTGCCGACCAAGAGTGGGCACTGCCGGCTGAGCATGAGGGACTGCCGGCCATCTGCAAGGCACTGCCGGCCACTGATGTGCTGGGACACCAAGCTGTAGCAGAACACAAAATAGAGAAAATGGAGAGTCTCCCAAGGGTATGTATGCACTATGCCATCCCATATCATCTCAAAACATCAAAGGAGAGGCATAGTCGGATCCATGACCATCAATCACGCATCCTGATGCATGATGGCCAAAGATCCAACTTGTGCAAATCAATGTGAAATGAATGCACAAATAAACACATAAGCGCTTAGAACTCTATCATGGATCATCAAGAGCGTCGGCGACCGAGAATTGAGACATGTTTCATCACTTGAAGTATGAAACGCCTCTCGTTCCTCGTGCTTGGATTAATACTTAATCCAAACAACAATGCAATGCAAGGATGGCATACACAATGCTAACTTGAACATGCAATCATGCAATGTAATAATCCGAGCATGCAACAGGCATACAAGCATGATGTGAGGTAACAATCTTGAACAACATGATAAAATGCAACATGGACATACAAACATGCAAGGCATGTGAAGGCGGACAAGTATGCAACAACATACGAAATGGGACAAGCATGTGACAACATGGTAAGATGGGCTTACACTAAAGATGGATAGGCCTCAGCCATGCCTAAGATCAGTGGCCAATGGTAATGGAATTAAATCACCAAAACACACACAAGCATGCAAAATGCAATGGCTCATCAACGAGGCCCGAGAGCACAACTCTCTAGAGTGCTTAAGGAGTGACAAATGTGTAAGTGTAACAACACTAAGTGCACTGAAATGAGGTAAGAAATGATGCCAAATCATTCAAACAACACAAGTATGGCATGCTAGAGTGCTTAAAGCATTAAGCTAGCAAAGAGGACTACAAAGGAGGCATGCAATACATGGCAAATATGCACGAACCAAACATGGGCAGAGCTCAAATAGGTCAAAATAAGGACCTAAACATGCTGAGATGGTGGCTCAAATACCTAGGCAAGATGGCATGCATGCTAGGCCGCAAACGAGGCAACGATGCATAAAACTTAAAGGCATTCAAAGCATGAATGAAGTGGGAACATGGCAATCCTATAGGCTCTGAAATGAAGTATTAAATGATGCCAAATCATCTAAATAGCTCAAAGATAGCATGCAATGGTGCTTAAAGCTTGAGATAAGCAAGAGCATTTGTACTACAAGTATACAAAACATGAAGCATACGGTTAAGGCAACCCAAAACAGTCCTAGAACATGTCAAAACAATACTAAACACATGTAAGGAAGGAAGCCAAAAACAAGCTAGCATGGTGAGTATGAGGCATGATGCATACAAGGCAAATAAGGTGGATTACACTACACCTATTAGGACCAATCATGGAATGACTTAGCGATAAAAATCAGAGTTATATCATGGCATAATAACCCCAAATAACCACTGAAATGATGGCTCACAAGCTATGGCATGAAGGCATACACAATGATTCATGTTAAGACCTAAAAGGGCAAACCCTCCAACGCATCGAAAACATGTCAAATGCAAGTGTATGGCCACATTCCATGGACTGAAATAACATTTAGAATGATGGCAAAGCATGCAAACATCACATGTATGGCATGGTAGGGGCCTCAAAACCCAAGGCTAGCCTAAGCATTTACACTATAGCTATACAAAGCATGAGTGATATGGCCATGGCAGCCCAAAATAGTCCAAGAATAGCCCAAAATAGAACAAAATCATGCTGGAGCAAAGCCAAAATATGCTAGAATAATGAGTCAAAACATCATGCACATAAAGCTAGTAAGCAAGATTTGTTCTACAAGTATATGGAGCATGCAAAGGATGACCAAACCAGCTATGGAAAGAGTCATGACATGGCAAAACATCACCAAAAACATGCTGAAATGGACTCAACATAAGCTAGGATAACATGCTAAAGCAAGAAGCATATAAAGCTAGTTTATGGGATTTACACTACAAGTGTATTGCACATGCATGGAGTGACAAAACCAACCCAAAACAGATCTAAGGCATGGTAAAACATCACGAAAAACCTACTGAAATGGACTCAACACAAGCTAGGCAAACATGCTGCTTTGATGAGCTACAAATGGGATTACACTACACATACAAGATACATGCAAAAGGTGACCAAACCAGCCATGGACAGAGCCAAGGCAGGTCCTAAAAGTCACAAAAAGGGGCCTGAACCAAGCCTCAAAAATACAGAAAGGCATGCTCCTTTGGAAGGCCAAAAATGCAAGCAAACAAAAGCCAAAAGAGAGCGGGCCACCCCCTCTGATTTGAGGCCTCAAAACCACCTGCTTACCACTGAAAATCCACTAGATTTCAGTGGTTAGAAGGCCAAACCAAGGCTACCTCGGAGGCCTTAAGGCATGGCTCAAAACAAGGCTAAACAAAACATACAAGAGGGTTGTGCACCCCTAACACCAAAAAGACCTTAAACAAACTTCAAAAGCACTTAAAAACAAGACTTTTTTTTAGTTGAAAGCAAGGCCTAAAACAATATGCAAGTATGGCCAAAATGAGGTACAAGAAAGTGCTAAAAAAGGGAAGAAGCTCACCCTTGAAGATCAACTTCGAAACCAGCAACTTCAGGAGGTGAAACCTCACTTTCAGAGCTCAAGAAGTCCTTCCATGAACCTCAATCCAAAGATGGTGGTGTATCTCTAAGTGTTGTAGTGTAAAAGTGCAAGGAAAATGGACTTCAAGGCATAAATCAACAACAATATAGAGAGAGAGAGAGAGATATTTCTTCTCCAAACTGCTCAACCTCTGATAAGAAGAGAGGCTCTCTCCTTATATAGAAGAAAAGCAATGCAAAGCTTCTTCAAGAAGCTTGGCAAGAGCTTCATCCCTCCATACACGTTTATGGAGGGCAGATAAAAGGATTCCAGCTGGCTCAAAATATCTGGCGTGAAACCTGCTGAGATAAGTGGTTCTGCCAGTCATCAGTAGTGGCCGGCAGTGCCTCATTGTTGGCTGGCACCTTATCATTGTTGGCCGGCATAGGGCCCGCAATGGCCATTCATGGCCGGCACACTCCCATAGAGGCCAGCAGCAAAAATCAATCCTGGTCCCTGACTTGAAGAAAGCCTAATTCCTTCATCTGGACTCCTTTTCAGGTCATTCTTGAGCCCAAATTGTAGCCCCGGAAGTCTTATTTCCAAATTTGGAAGCCTCACCTCAAAATTCCATGTGTTCTAAGAGATATCCCTCTTTTAGTGAAGGTTGCTCAGTTTCGGTCCAATCAGAATGATGCCCAACTTCAACCAACCATACCTCTCCCGTCCAGACTCGACTTCAGGAGATTCTTGAGTGCAAAATGAAGCCCCAGAAGTCTTCTTTCCAACGGTGGTGGCCTCATAGCTGAAATCCAAATTTGAAAAATGATAGGCCTGATTTAGCGAGGGTTGCTCGACTCTCTCTTAATGATTCATGCCCATTTTCTCCCTTAACTTGGTTTCTTCTCTTCTCTCATCTTTTCTTCAACTCCAAACCCCTAAACAAGGTGTTTTGAAAGATTTTTCAAAGAGTTCATCTCTCTTTCATTCATTTCCACTTTGTCCTCGCTTGGTTTACCAAAAAGCGCAACATTTAACGAAATGCGAGCCTCGGAACATCGTAGGAACTTTATTTCAAAAAATATTTTGAAAAAGAGGGTCTTAAGGTCTAAAAACCATTCAAAATAGCTTTGGTCCAAAATGGGGTGTGAGGTTAGGATTTGACTCTCCTCTTGCCGAAGAAATCGAACTTTTGCCCTGCACATCTTTCATCACCAAGTAGACCATCAGTAGCGCCCAAGTCTTAATGGCGGTAAAAAATAGGGTGTCTACACAGACTCTTGGAGCTGAGGTCCCTTGAGGTTGTTTTTGAAACTTTTGGACTGGTTTTGGATCAAAAAGGATGCTGGAGTTGCAGCCTTGAAGGTGGTCATCAAGGGTGAGTTTCTAACCTTTAAATCCCCAATTTTTGCTTAAGCTTTTAGCCCCTTTTGCATGTCGTTTTGAGCTTAACTTCCTAATACAAAAAGTTCTGAATTTTGGTGCTTAAAAAGTTTGTTTAAGGTCACTTTTTCGTTGGGGGTTGTTTACCCCCTCTTAGGCCTTGTTTGGCCTTGCTTTTGTGCCCTTTTTGTGAGCCTTTGGGACCACCTTGTTTTGGCCTTCTCACCACTGAAACTTAGGGGAATTTCAGTGGTGGGAAGGGCATTTTGAGGTCCCAAAAGGGAGAGGGTCATCCCCTCTCCTTATGTCTTCAATACTTACTTTGAATGCCTCATGTGTGAACATGTGTTTTAAGCTTGTGTTGGCTTGCTCTTAGCATGTATTTGTGGTTATTTTGCTGAGGCTTACCATTGTTTTTGCTTGGTTTGGTCATCCCTTGCATGGTTTATACACTTGTAGTGTAAATCTCATAAACTAGCTTTGTTTGCTTCATAAAGTAGCATGTTATTCTAGCTAGTTTTGTGTCCATTTCAGCATGTTCTTGGGCTTGTTTTACCATGTCATACCTTTGTTAGGTTTTGGTTTGGTCACCCTTTGCATGCTTCATGCACTTGTAGTGCAATTCCATGAAATAGCCTAACATGCATCATGCTTTGACATGTCTTTGTTTAGACCTATTTAACCTCTGTCCCTGTTCGGTTCAATCATTTGTGCCATGTATTGCATGCCCTTTGTGTAGTCCCTTTAATGGCTTTGTGCCTTAGGTCCTCTTGCATGCTTTACTTGTGTTGTTTGAATGATTTGGCATTATTTCACACTTGATTTCAGAGCCTTTAGTGTTGTCACACTTCCATGTTTATCACACCTTGAGCACTCTTGAGAGTTATGCTCTTAGGCCTAGTTGATTGGCCAATGCATTGTGCATGCATGCCTTGTCTTTTGGTGCCTTTGTTTTGGTGTTTTGCCACTGTTTTGGGCAGGATGTAACTTTGTTTAGGGCTGGTTTAGATGTTTGAGCATTGTGATGCATGCTTATAGTGTTATCCTCTTCACTAGCATTGGTATTCTTGGCCCCTTAATATGTTGTGCATGATTGCTTGCGTGTTGGAATAGTGCATTTCATGCCAAGATTAGCATGTTGTTTGCATGTCATTTTGTTTGCATGTTTTGCATTGCGTTTAATCGGATGTCGTATTGAGCGCAAGGAAGATTGGTTCATTTCATACTTGAAGTGATGAAATGAGCCAATCTCCCTTAGTCTCCATTTCCTCTTATTCCTCATGATAAGGAGATGGTCTTGGTGTCTTATTTTTCATGCATTTATTGAAAGTTGCACATGTTGGATCTTTGGCCATCATGCATCGAGATGCGTGATTGATGGTCTTGGATCCGATTATGCCTCTCTCTTGATGTTTTGAGGTGATATGGAGTGGCATAGTGCATACATATCCTTGGGAGACCCTCCATTTTCTCTATTTTGTGCTCTGTTGTAGCTTGGTGTCACAGCACACCAGTGGCCGGCAGCTTCTTGTTGTTGGCCGGCAGACCTTCATTCTTGGCCAGCAGGAGGGTCGGTAGCAGCTCCTCATAACCGGCAGGCCACTGGTGCACTCCTCAGCACTGTTTTGGTAAGATCCAGCAGCTAGTTCTCAAGAACACCTTGCAGACAGAGCCTCAAGAGGGCAACCGGAGAGTTTTTCGGGACGGGAACCGAGCATGCATCTTCAACTTCTTCAAGTCAAAGCTGAGGCAGCCTAGTTTATATATTTTAATGCTTGCTTGTTAGTTAGCTTCAATTTGTAATTTAATTAGTTAATTTGTTAATTAATTAAGTGTTGTAATAATTAGTTGTAGCTAGTTATTCAATTTGGTTGTGTAATAATTAGTCTAATTAGCTTAATTAGATTAATTACTTAGCTTAGCTTAGCTAGCTTAGCTTATTCATTCGGACCCTCCGTCGAGAGGGCGAATTTTGTAATAAGTGTGCGTGAGTGTGTGAATGTCTTCCAACCCCACATCTTTCTCCCTTTTACTTACCTGCTTTTGATGGTTAGTTTTAGGGCATGTTTCAAATAGCATACTTATGCTTGCATGTTTGCATACATTCATCTGTGTAGCATGCATCAGGCTCGGCGCATGTCATAACCCGAACCCGTCCCCATGGGTTAAGGACATAATCAGCCAGTAATCCTGACATTACTTACGGCCTCAAATCAAACCTGACGTAACTCATCAGAGTAAAGGGGCCAAATGGAAGCAAAATTTAAATCTTTGTCCATAGAGTTGTGCTTACATGTCAGATCATAACAAACCATACATAGACATATTAACAACTCACAACAGAAAACACAGTAACATAAAGTTTTGTACAGACAGGATCATTTAAGTCTAAGTCAACCCATGAAAACTATATACAACATATTCAAAGTCTTCGCCAACATGACAAAATATAAATACATAACAAAAGGCGAAGACGAGTCTCGTGCGTGAGATGCAACGGCTGACTCTTCAAAACCTTGGTTATTCCACACAGACTTCACTGAGGCTGGGTCTGGACGTCTCTTGGCTCACCTACAAACACATGAATGAGCGTGAGCGAAAGCCCAGTGAATAATATCAATCGAAGAAGATGCATTGGAACAATATACATCGGACAACCTTAGGCCCAATTCATATTTCTATCTAGTATATAAATAGCTATAGATCAAGTGACTTCGGTTCCAAACACTTGGGATGGCCTCGGGCCCAATCCATTCATGTCAAACTGGCCTTTGGCCCATTTGTCTTTCATTTATGTCAGACTGGCCTCTGGCCCATTCATTCTTTCATTCAGATCATACTGGCCTCTGGCCCATTCATTCTATCATTCAGATCGTACTGGCTTCTGGCCCATTCATTCTATCCTTCAAATCATACTGGCCTCTAGCCTATTCATTCATTCATTCGTGTCAAACTGGCCTTTGGCCCATTCGTTCTTTCATGTCAAACTGGCCTTGGGCCCATTCATACTTTCATGTCAAACTGGCCTTTGGCCCATTCATATTTTCATGTCAAACTGGCATTTGGCCCATTCATTTGGCATTGCAAACATTGTCCACTAATTAGATTAACAAACTTATAAACTTACATAGAAGTAAGCAATTGGACAACAACATATTTCAGATATCTTTGTCAAGATATTACTCACAGTGATCGGTTGGTTGGTTTGCCCTGGAGCTTGACCCTACACATCACATAACACATACGGGTCATAAATAATTCAATCCGTTCTTTAATTCACATATTCCTCTTTAGGCTTTATTCTTATCCCTTTAATTCATTTACAATGCTTAATGCATGCCTAAGAGTACTTAGAAGTGAAAGAAAACGGAAAATGAAACACAGAACGCATTCTCAAAATTTCAGAAACAGGGGTCCCCGCTCGAGCGTGGACTTCCCCGCTCGAGCGGACCCATGAGGTCTGCAAAAGTACTGGTTATATCATTTTCACGCTCGAGCGCGAACTTGGACGCTCGAGCGGAAGATGAACCTACATAGCTCCCCGCTCGAGCGAACACCATGTCTGCAAAAAGTTCTGGGAGCCCGTATTTCCCGCTCGAGCGGCGGTTCCCCCGCTCGAGCGGACATCAAAATTTCTGGGTTTTCCAGCAATGTGGCAATGTTCTTGAGCTCAAATTCAACCTTTAAATCAACACATCTTTCATTTATGGCTCAATCTTCACATAAACATGTACTAACATGGTACAAACACAAATTACAACATTATGAAGCTCAATTCCATGAATTACTTACATGCATGTCCCAAATTACACCAACTTGCTTTCATGATAACAATTCCATGTATTTCAAACTCATTTTCTCATGAATTGTACATGCATGTGGAATACAACTCTTATTCTCAACTTAGATGATGAAGGGATTGTCAAAAACATGAGCTTCAACTAAAAACGTACATGGATCATACATTTTGTGCTCAAACATGCAAATCCAAAGCAATTACACACATGCATGCATACATTGACCTTCAATTCAACAAGATCAACTCAATTCCATTTCAATTCTTGCTCTTGATTACCCAACTAGTTTGAATACACAATTTACAAACTTATACTTTTGAATTCATGCTCACTTGCTTACCTAGAGGTTCAATTCTTCCAATCTGTAGCAAATTCTTGAGTAATCTTGAAGATTTCCAAGCTTGTTGAGCAAACCCTCAATTCCCTACACTCTCTCCCTCAATTCGGCTCTCTTTTACCCTCAAGAGCCCAAAATCAGCCAAAATGAATCAAAAAAGAGAGAGATTGAGTGCATATGGCCCTTTATATAGCCCCACTAAGTCAAATTATCAATATTAAATAATTGAGCACTTAATTAATCGTTCTGAATCTAATTATTTTGATTCGAATAAATTTTCAATTAAATTCCACCGTAGGCTCTAAAAATCACGGTAATCACAATGGCATAATCGATTTTGGGTTTCGTGGCCGATAAGGCCTTCAATTTAATTTCCAAAGCAGATGATCAAACAGATATTCCTACGGTGAACAGATAGAAATTCAAAACCACATATTTTCACATAATGGCACACAAAATCACATCAAACACATAATCACATTTATAATAAGGACCAATTAGCATAATACGGAACAGGGTTACCACAGCGCATCATACTAACTGCATTGTATTTCAATACCGATTTGAATACATGATTATCAAGTTGCATTTCACATGACATCTTAGAATAGCCGAGCCTATTTCTAGTTGCATTTTGCATGTGTTGCATTAGCCATCTTAACATAGCTAGGATCATGCATTGATTACTAACTAGCTATTATTTTGGCTCGGAGTACTAGGTAAGCTTGTATGCTTTAGCATCTTGCATGAGTGTGAATGTTGCCATGAGGCTATGTGCTTAAGTGTTTAACTACCTGAATGCCTGTGGGTGAAGGTTGGATCGCTTGAATTGGAACAATTCATCAAATCCCTGTTTTAGCCTACTTGCGAGTAACGAACTCCAAACCATTTTCACAAACGAACATGCAATGTTTTGTTCCAACTTAGGCGATCTAGTCTATACTTGTTTGCTGTGCGCATCACATAGTAATTCTAGGTTTAATAACCGGAATAAGAGCACATGTGTTTTCAAAAACAAGATATCATGCTTAGTACAGACCGATCTTTGATCGGGCGAGCGGGGGTGCTCATTGCATGACCTTCCCCTCTCGTACCCAAGTTCCCGAGCCGAGGCAACTTTGGTGATGATGGACACGTGGCCTTAGGCACGAGTCAGGGTTTCCTAAATTCCCCCAAAACAAAATATTTAGGTGGCAACTCTGTATCTGGCAAAGCAGTCCATGTTTGGCACTTCTTTATAAAAATCAGTTTTCCAAAATGATTTGCCGGATTTGGCCTCTTTGGTGATTTATCGGTCTTACATTGCACTTTGCGAGATTAGATTTAGAACCGTGACATTGAGTCCGAACTGTAGTAAGCTAATGAACAAACTGGGATTTTTGCGCCCACATTTCGTGCGCAGAGCCCGGACATTCGGGCGCATCTACAGTTTTTGGCAACACTGCTGGGGATTTAGAGAACTTGACTCGAAATCATAATATCTTGTTTTGACTACACTTATGTGTTTCTTTGCATTGCATTTGCATTGGTGCGCTTAGGACACCGTGTTTACCGTATGCTATTCCTGAACGGTTTGCCAGAGGCTCGCTTTGAGAAGCATGCCATAAGGCTGACCGGTTGCGGGCTCTGCCACAACGGGAACACAAACCCCGATTTTTACCAGGGCACCCTTTTTGACCATTCTACCTAGTGCATATCGGAATCCATAGTGACTATTCCAAACTAGGACAGGTTGCTTACCCGAATGTAGGTTGTTTGAAACCGCTGCGTGCGTAGTGAAACCCTAGCTCTTGACAAAATAGGACAGGGAAACCCTACCCCAACATAGGGGTGTTTTGGCTCTCATTTGCTTGCTATATGCTTTCAGAGTGTGTCTCTACAGGGTTGCATGTATCAGTCTGCAAGTCTGGGTATCAGGCTTGAGGGCATCAGAATTTGAAGAATCAGTTTTACCCGAGGGTATCAGTTTACAGGCAGAATTTTAGGCAGAATTCAGTAGAGAGCACAATCATGCAGCTATGCTTACATCTGTTCTGATGAAATTGGACTGAGATGCTGCCTGTTTTCTGTTTTACTAGGTGGTCTTGGAACCTGTAGACGTCCCCGAACGCATCCCGGGGAAAGGGAGTGCGAGTCCCCCCCTCGTTCTGGTTCGATATTGGGTCACTACAGTTCGAAGGACTCAAATGTCACGGTTCTTAATCTTGAACCAAAGAGTCCAAATCTGGCAAATCGTTTGGAAAACAGATTTTTTGAAAGAAGTGCCAAACATGGACTGCTTTGCCAGATACAGAGTCGCCACCTAAATGTTTTTATTTTTGGGAAATTTAGGAAACCCTGACTCGGTGCCAAAGGCCACGTGTCCGTCATCACCAAAGTTGCCTCGGCTCGGGAACTTGGGTACGATTGGGGAAGGTCACTTCGTGAGCACCCCCGCTCGCCCGGTCAAAGACCGGCCTCTACTAACCATGATATCTGTTTTGAAAACATTGAGTTCTTATTCTGATTATTAGCCTAGGTTACTATGTGATGCTCGCAGCAAATAAGTATAGACTGGGCCGCCTGAATTGGAACAAAATATTTCATGTTTGTTTGTTTGAAAATGGTTTGATGGTGCTACCCGCAGGTAGGCTAAGACGCGGATTTGCCACCCTCAGGTGGGCTTAGAAAACATGATTTTGCCACTATCTAGTGGGCTTAAAACAAACAGTCAATGATTTGTTCCACTTCAAATAACTCAACCTCCACCCACAGGCATTCAAGGCAGTTATATCACATAAGCATATAGCCTCATGGTAAGCATGCTATTCATGGCAACACTCACACGCATGCAAGGATGCTAAAGCATAAAACTCACCGAGTACTCCAAGCCAAAAACAAAAATTGATTAGAAATCATGCATGATCCTAGTTACACAGAAATGTCTAATGCAACACATGCAAGGATGCAAACTATAGCAGGCTCGGCTATTCTAAACATGGCATATGGAATGCTACAGCTAACACGTATTCAATTCGGAATTGAAATACAAATGCAGTTTGTATGATGTGCCGAGCCTGGTGCGTGCAAAACAGATGAATGAATGCAAACATGCTGTCATACTGTATGCTAATTGAAATATGCCCTATATCTAACCATCATAAGCGGGTAAATAAAAGGGAAGAAAGACGTGGGGTTGAAAGACATACATCACACACACGCACACTTATTACAATTATGCCCTCGCACAGAGGGTCCAAATAAATAATACAGTCCGAAATGAAAGAATAGTACAGTCCGAAATAATACAGATTTCTAATTAATTAACAAATTAAACTAAGAAAGCTGTAAACTGGCATGCAAGCCAAGGGGCTGCCTCGATTCTGACGAATGATGTATGCTGGGCTGTCTTGCGCGGAAATCCACTGGGATGCCCCAATTAGCCTCTGTTTTGCAATGTTTCTCGAAATGCGCGCCAGACTCTGAAAAGTTGCTGATTATCTATTTTGCTGCAACAGAGAGCAGGAAAGGGGCATAGCAATGTATTTCACAAATATATGCATGCCTCGATCCTCGTGCCACCAATCACGCATATCGATGCATGATGGCTGAGGAGCCGATTTGCACAACTCAATATAGGATGAATGCAGATGAATGCTACAACAAAACCTAGCTCCATCATGGGTAATCCGGAGCGTCGGTGACTTGGGAATTGAGACCTGTTCCGTCACTCGGAGTACGAAACGTGCCTCGTTTCCCGTGCCCGGGCTAACTCCTATCCCGAACACGATGCAATATGCATGATATGCATGAAATGTAGCTAATATGCAGTTCTAGCATGCACAATGCTATGAAAATGAGATGCCTCGAAATGCGTGCACACGGGCACGCAAACCGAGGCGATGGCCCTAAGGCATGAAATGATATGAAATATGATATACAATGAGACTAAAATGAGACGTCTCGAAATATGTGCCCACGGGCACGTAAACCGAGAAAATGGCATACGGAATGCGACAGGACTAAAATGAGATATGCGATGCAATATGGGCTTACACCAACATGAGAGAGCCTCAGCTACACTCACATAAGAGGTCGATAGATGAAAATGAGATGCCTCGAAATGCGTGCATACGGGCGCGCAAACCGAGGCGATGACATACATAATGCGATGGGACTAAAATGGCATACAGAATGCAAAATGGACTTACACTAACATGAGAGGACCTCAGCCACACTCACATAAGAAGCCGTCGGTTGAAAATGAGATGCCTCGAAATGCGTACACACGGGCGCGCAAACCGAGGCAATGACATAAAGCATGAAATGGCACTCCAAATGCAAATTGGACTTATACTAACATGAGAGAGCCTCAGCTACACTCACATGAGAGGCCATCGGATGAAAATGAAGCGCCTCGAAATGCGTGCACACGGGCACGCAAACCGAGGCAATGGCCGTAAGGCATGAAATGACATGGAAATGATATGCAAACATGCAAATGGATTTCAGCACTCACAAATGATGCAAAACAGTCCCGAAAGGTTGGGAAAGTACACCCGATGCATGAAATGATGCCGAAATGCGATATTAGGTGCCCGAAATGGCCTACGGCCATACTAAACATGCATAATTGGTACATGACATGCAAAACAGTAGAAAGGCAGCCCCAAGACAAGCATTTTTCAGTCATAAAAAGGGCTAAACAGCAAGCACACATAGGATTAAGCAAGGATGCGAAAATGGCCCCGCAAGAGGGGTATTGAAGCAAGTGATACATGAGATGCTCAAACTGAAAAATTTCCTTCTAAAACACTGATGAGGGACTAAAAATATGAACATTTTCAGTAGATGACATCCCCCAACTCAGTATGAAAACATGCTAAAAATGCCATGCAAGATTGAGGATACATAAGGCTATAACATAAGGTACCCTAAACATTCATCAAACCAGCAAAGACCCTTAATGAAATATGTCAATAAGATTAAAATATGACTCTTTACAGTTCTGATGATGGCCGAAAACAGAATCTAGATAGGCTTAAAAAAGCACGCAAAAATGGGGGTCAACGAGGGATATAATGACAAGTATGACATGGAGACCCCAAACAAGATTGATCCCTTCTACAATGTTGTAGAGAGACACAAAATAAGCTTATTCACAGTTCATGACATGCTCCAAAACAATTTACATATAGGCCAAACAAATCATGCAAATTTACGGTAAATTGGAGGAATTGTGAAGCAAGTGCATGATAGAGAGGCCAAATAGGGTTGAGCCCTTCTTCAATGTTGAATAGGAGCTCAAAATAGGCCCACTCACAGTTTACTTTATGCTCGAAAACAGATCACTCATAGGCCAAATATTCAATGCAAAATAATGGCATACAAGATGATATTGAAGCATGTGCAAGATAGAGGGCTCAAACAGGGTTGAGCCCTTGAACAAACATTAAGAATAGCTCGAAATAGACCTAGTTTCAGTTAAGGTCGAAGCTCAAAACAATAAGCTAATAGGCTGAAGAAATGAGGCAAGAAAATGGTGTAAAAGAGGGAGTTTGAGACTTACCCTTGTAGACCTTTCTTTCTTTGCTTCTTGGCTTGAGAAATGTTGCTTCTAAGCCTCTAAGAACCACTCCTTGCTTCTGGAAATGGAGTGATGATGGTGATGCTTGATGATGATCAAGAAATGGCACTAAAACTTGAGAGTTTGAGAGAGATGGAGAGAGATTGGTGTATGTATGCTTGAAGCAATTTTTTCTAACCCTAGGGACAGAGCTGGGAAACCCCTTATATGGACAAAAATAGGGGTGTAAAGGTGGAGGGAAATGCACCCAAGTGTTCCCCTCCAAAATATCCCCCGGATACAGATCTTTTTTGGGAGAAACAGCTGTACAGCTGTAAAGTATGCACTGAGGGAAGCATGGCCGGCCAGGCACTTTTGCTGCAGGTGGCCGGCCGGCCACCCCCCATGGCCGGCCGGCCAGGGGCAAAATGGTCAACTGAGAATTGCTGGCCGGCCACCAGATGATGGTGTCCTCCCAGGTTTCCTCAACACAACCCTGTGGTTCAAATCTGGCAACTCTAAAACAGGAGAGAGAATAGGCCACTTTTCAAAGAGGGTTCAAAATGGACAAAACAACTACTGGCCGGCCATGTGTTTTTAGGGTCCTCCCATGTGTGTACAACACAAATATGTGGTTTTGGCTCGAAGAAAATGGCCCTAGGGTGTTCAACATTAGCCCGGAAGTGAGAAAAACGGGCGTCGGGGGGCGCCGGAAGAGCATAACAGGTTGCTGAGACAATTGCTAGCCTCCCACCCTCCAGTGATCTTCCTGATGATAAAACAGAGGTACCTGCCAAAAATGAACAAAAACTGATGCAAAACGAATGCTCGGGGGCCAAAACACGCAGTTCGGGATCCCGAAAATGGGCCGTTGAGCACCGAAAGTGGTGTTTGGCCACGAAGTGGGTATCTAAGACCCCAGTGTCCCTCGTTATGATAAAATAGAGGTACCTGCCAAAAACCGGAGGAAACGGAGATGGTTGGGTGGTCCCGAACCGAGGCACACGGCCTGACGGCTCCGAAAACCGGGAACCGGGCTCCGAAATGGGCAAAATGGCCTACGGCCACGAAATGTAGCCCACGGCCACTGAGAGATGGTCTACGGGACCTCTCCCTCCCCTCAGGAAAGAAAACAGAGAAAACCGAGTCCGGTTCGCAAACCGAGGCAAGGTACAGAAGAGAGTTCGGAAGTCCGGAGGCAGGGCGCACGGCCGCGACTCTGAGACTTCTGAACGAGCACAATATGCAACATCACCGAGCGCTCAATCGGTGACGTCTGAGTCTTAAGGTCGGTCAAAAATGGGGTGTCTACAGAACCGTAGCTTCAGAAGGCTCCGATATCCCCGAGTACCCCGGACTTTTGTTGTTAGACTTTGTCGGGTCAAAGATTCAGTTCAGAACAACCGGTATTTTCCTTCCCTGAGGCAAGGCAGAGAAGGGCTAGTCAAGGCTCACCGGTTCATCTGATCCGTTAGTCACCAATCACATCACCGTTGTTCAGTTCAGCAGACTCATAATGACGCAGAATTCAGAGGAAATCGTGGTCATGACAGCGGCGTTAAACTAGGGAATCACCATGCAGGATGAGACTGATGTTGAAATGCAACACCCGTCTAGGGCACCTACCGCACATCCAATCTGGGAACCCTAATTAGTTCAAACTCGTGAGCCCATTACTTTCGAATTGATGAGAATGATCGGTGATCTTCAGAGAACCGTGGCTGATCTAGCCTTTGGAATGTCGGCTCCGCTATTGACCACATCATATGCCAGAAATTTCATGCCAGAAGAGCCCCTGCTATTGGGGCGAATTGTAATGAACTCAGCCAACCTGAAGCCATCCCATGTTCCGACAATAACATGTCGACAACAATAGGGCTTCGCACTGATGTAACAACCCAAACCTTCGACCAAGCTGAGGTGAGTGGTAAGAACGAGGTGAGGGCAGACACTGATCCCTATGAACAACTTTTGGAGGCTGTTGAGGCTTTGAAAGCCGGGGGACTGAACAAACAGCAAGTTCTCGCAGTTGCCGCAAAAACAGTCGATGACACTTTCGTCACTCAGAACGAGGGCAGTTCGAGCCAAGGGGAAAATCGGGAGGAGGGCCATCACACCAGAACCGTTCCTTCCAACCCTAATTCTACACCTGGGAGAGATCAGAAAACCAAGCCAGCACCTGGCGACCCCTTTGCTAGTGCACCCAGCAAAAATCCACAAACCTCGAAGTATCTACCCCGAGGTCGCAGGGTCTTCCATGCCCTCTATATGCCTTTATCCAAGGCTTTTCAAATCCTTTCTGAAAAGGGGCATCTCAAACCCCTCGAGCCTCGGCCTCTCCCTAGTCGTCTTCCACCCAGTCATGATGCTACCCAGTACTATGCGTACCATCAACAAACTGGTCATAGCACCGACAATTGCTTCCGTCTTTACCACGAAGTACAGGATTTGTTTGACAACAGGGTCGTCCTCCCACCAAGCTTAGCAAAGTCTATCATCACTGGATCAGTGAACTTGGACGATAGTACGAATATGTGATAGCGGGATGAACCACTTACGGGCAGCGCTCAGTTTACTCCAGATGTGGCGTATGGCATGCACTGTTTTGAGCATTTGCGAATGCTAGTTTTGTACGTTTTGGCCTCGCTATTGAGTCAATTCTGTTGTGTTGTTTTGAGTCTGTCTCTTTGTTTTGAGTCAGTCTTTTTGTTTGGGGTCTGTCTATATCGAGTCAGTCCTGTTGTATAGGAGTCGAGTGATTCCGGGGGCGTTACCTCAGACATCACTATTTGGTTTTTTGTTTGTCTTTTTCGCTTTCTTTTGAGTCTGTTTCTGCTGTGGAGCCAGTTACACCAGAAGATATGAATGAAACAACAGTAATTTTCACTCTTGTGTTTGTTTCTTCCTTGCGCCAGTTATGCTAGAAGTTTGAATGAAATGGCAGTGCTTTTCACCTGCTTTTCTGCACCTTTAAATTATTGCATTGACCTAAGCTTTTCAAAACTTTTTGAACACTGAGGTGAAAACGAAGAGGAAGGAATTCCTCGGGATTTGCAAAAATTTGATCAATTGAGAGAAAGTGAGGCATGCTAAGCCCTTAATGAATGAGATCATGTTTGTTAATGTGAGTACTGAGAAGGATCCTGGCTTGATCCAGATTGGTTCTACATTGTCTTCAGCGCGAGCGATTAGTCGCTTTCTTAAAAGATTTCAAAAAATGTTTTGCGTGGTCCCGCGAAGACATGTGTGGAATCGCTCTTGAGATTGTGCAGCATAGGATCGCTCTTAGCCTCGAGACTCAACCCCCTCGCTTTCAAACCTTGAACTTGGATTCAGAATATTCAATGGTCAACCATCAAAGGAGGCTCGTCAGGCCAGATTTGAAACAATCCCGGAACTAGGGGCAAGAAAAGTCAGATCAAGAAGGTCAGATATGATCAAAAGAAGCTTGCAAAGCTGGATGAGAAGCAGCCCTTGAACTAGGGGCAAAAAAATGTCAGATGTGCTCAATGAGTCAAAAAATTGGGATGTTTCTCAAACTAACGAAAATCGGCAAGAATACCAAATCCCAGAAGGGAGGAAAGAAGAAAGTATTGCTGAAGGATAACCAAGTTCCTATCCACAACACTAGGGGCAAATTCAACCCCTATTGGATGGACTCCTACATCATCAGCGAACAGCAGCCATTCTCTTGGATTCAGATGGCTTCGAGATCCTAAAACCATTTGACATGGACAAAGCTACACTTTTACCCTTGAGAGGCTCACTGGGCCAAAACCCGAAGGGCGACCCAGGCAAAAGTTAGAGCAAGAAAAAGAAAAAAAAGAAAAGAAAAGAACAAAAAAGAAATGATGAAAAAGAAATGAAAAATTCTGAAAAGAAATGAACAAAGAAAAGAAGAAATGAAGAGAAAAGAAAAACAAAGCTCGCAAGGTTGAAAACCCGGAAGGACGGCCTTGGCAAAAGTTAGAGCGCAAAAGGAGAGGTTAATACCCGAGTGTACCTTAACCTGAATTACGTAAGGCTTGATTCCCATGTTTGGGATACGTAGGCAACTTCATTCTGAAGTCCAGTCGTAAACACTTCCAAATCGACTGTGTCCATGCAATGGTTTTGATCATCTTTGTCTTCTCTGTATCCGAGAGTTCGGTTGTGATCATCACTTTGAGGACTGATTACGGTGTGCTGCAGTGCAATTCAAACAAGGGGCAACTTTTGTTGCCATACAGTGCGCTGTGGTGCCATTCAAACAAGGGGCAACTTTCTGTTGCCATACAGTGCGCTGTGGCACCATTCAGACAAGGGGCAACTTTCCGTTGCCATGCAGTGTCCTTTAGACAAGGGGCAATTTTCCATTATTTTTGGATCTGAGATTGTGCATCTCAAGAGTAGGTTCGATGCTCGTTGAGCGGTGGCCATTTGCAAAAATAGTTTTTGAGAATTTTTAATAAGGTTGACTAATTCTCTCGAAAATTATTCATCTTTTCCAAAACTGGACCTTTTCTTGGACCCAAAAAAGGAAAATTTTCAGTGCTCATAGCCTGACTAGCATGATTTCGAATTAGAAAATCGAACAAGTATGCTAATCTAACTCTTATTTTGATCAAAATTGTTTTAGTAGAAAGCCAAAAAAAAAAAAAAATGGTCAAAATGATGAACTAGGGGCACAGTTAAGTCAGGTGTTCTGTCTTTTCCCCATTGTCACCACACTTGCCAGAAAGGGCACTCTACCTGCCAGAAAAGGGGACAGCTAAAACTAACAGCAAAATGCCGAAAGCTATCTCATCTTCCAAGCAACGAGGTATCATGCCAAGTGCGAAGCACGAACTGGAATGGATCTAGATATTCCACTCCCTCGTCTGGACACATCTGATCACGTCCAAACTCCCTAGCAGAGCATCGTCAACCGATGTCAGCTGCAGATTGGCTACACACCCAGTTGTAGCGCAACCCCTCTGTGGGGGAAGTTCACTGTTGTGAGCAGAAGAGGAAGAATCTAGCAGAATGCTAGAGGCAAGAGCCCGTAACTTCTTGTTTATTCATCAACCACCCAGGGGAGGGATTAAAAATGAGAGATTGAAGAATAGAGAGATGTACGTTGAGAGAAAAAGTGAGGAAAAGGGCTTTTCAGAAAAACAGAGATTGAGTGCCAGAGTGATGTGAGAATCACAAATAAGAAAGGGTGGGAAACAATACCCAGAGAAACAGGCTCCCTGTGCACGACTGAGTGTCGTGTCTTTTGTTTTGTCTCGATTCTTGTTTTGAGTCGTTTCGAAGTGTTTCTCGATGTGTTTAGGTTGTTTACCTTTTGTTTTTCTTTGTTGAGTCGTAGTGTGCTTTGTTCAGTCGTAGACTCAATACCCGGTCAAAAACTCATTTCTCATTTCAATTTCAAAAATGAATCGTTTTGTGCTCAGAGTGTTGTGCCATTCTCCATATATGTGCAAAATAAGATTTCTTTCTTTCATAAACCGCAGGGTTCAACCCAGGTCTTGTGAGAACAGTAAAACCAGGACCTATCTGAAGCTATATGGGTTCCAGACTGCAAAGCAAAAGAAAAGAGGGAAAATTTGGAGCATCCGAGTTTGTTTCAACTTCCGTATGTTCCGTTATTGCATCCCGTCTATTCAGATTAAATTGTTTGTTTAGGATGCGCCGTGTGCAGAATAAACTAAGTACTGTGTTATGAGTTGTATGTTCAGAGTGAGTAGTGTGTTCAGAATGAGCCGTGTGCAGAATAAACTGAGTATTATGTTATGAGCTGTGTATTCAGAATGAGCAATGTGCTGTACGGGTGTGTGTTCAAAGTAAACCAAATACTGTGTTGACTGCTTCAAAGCCAGAATGGCAATCAGAAATGCTCTCCCGGAGTACCAATCCCTGCCATAGGCATCTTGGATGTGTTTGCAATGAGTTCCTAGGAGATCAGCTGTGACGGTGGAAACTAGAGTTCGAATGGCTGATGCCTAGAACACAAAGGTTTGGAATTTCCGAGACTAAAGTCTGGTTTGAATACCCAAGGGTGTATCCCCGGCTTGAAATCTATATGGAAGTCCCATAGGTTGAGGTAGAGGGTATGCGCCTCGGTTCTGGATACTGAACCAACCTAGTCTGTCACCCCATTGGAGAATAGGGAAAATTGTGAGTATGATCAGGAAGAAAAGTGGCATTCGCGGTTTCCTCAGCAGACGTTGCTCCTTGTCAGCATTTCAGGACCTTTGTACTGTGAGTTGAAGGTAATAGTTCGAACAACATGAGGAGAGATCTTCGTCAGAGTAGAACGGTTCACCGCCCCTCACTTCATGAGGTGCTTTCTAAAGCGCCGCTTTGTCCGTTTGTTGCGTTCCTTTAGCATCATGCATTGTATTGCATTATACCTATCTAGTTTCTTTCCCGTTCATGCACGATATTGTATGTACGGTTTATTCAAGCAAGTTCTGGTTCAGTTTGACTGATACCTTTCTTCTCTTGCGTGTGATATGCTGAGAGATTTGCCCTTTCCTCTCTCGCGTGTGATATGCTGAGAGGTTTTCCCCTTTCCTCTCTCGCATGTGATACGCTGAGAGATTTGCCCTTTCCTCTCTCGCGTGTGATACGCTGAGAGGTTTTCCCCTTTCCTCTCTCGCATGTGATACACTGAGAGATGTTTCTCCCTCCTTCTGAAACACCGGGATACGTCCCTATGTTTCTCCCTTTTCGGTTAAGAGCACTTGGAATATGTTCCAATGCTTGAGCCATTTCGAAACACCGGGATACGTCCCTATGTTTCTCCTTCTTTTTCTGAAACACTGGGATACGTCCCTATGTTTCTCCCTTTTCGGTTAAGAGCACTTGGAATACGTTCCAATACTTGAGCCATTTCGAAACACCGGGATACGTCCCTATGTTTCTCCTTCTTTCCGAAACACCGGGATACGTCCCTTTGTTTCTTACTCTGTTCTTTTCCTTACACGATTTCAACGTGTTTGGAATTTGACTCAGGTTGCGTGGTGTACGCGCCTGATTGTTTGTTTTTGGACCTCCTCTCACGATTTCAGCGTGGTTTGAGTGTCCGTTTTCCTCACACGATTTCAGCGTGTTTGGAATTTGACTCAGGTTGTGTCATGCACGCTCCTGATTGTTTGTTTTTGGACCTCCTCTCACGATTTCAGCGTGGTTTGAGTGTCCGTTTTCCTCACACGATTTCAGCGTGTTTGGAATTTGACTCAGGTTGTGTCATGCACGCTCCTGATTGTTTGTTTTTGGACCTTCTCTTACAATTTCAGCGTGGTTTGAGTGTCCTTTTCCTCACACGATTTCAACGTGTTTGGGATTTATCTCAGGTGGCGTTGTGTACGCGCCTGATTGTTTGTTTTGGATTTCATCTTCTCACGATTTCAGTGTGGTTAGAGTTTGTTCCTTCCTCACACGATTTTCAGCGTGTTTGGAATTTGTTTACCTCTTCTCACGATTTCAGCGTGGTTAGAGTTTGTTCCTTCCTCACACGATTTCAGCGTGTTTGGAATTTGTTTACCTCTTCTCACGATTTCAGCATGGTTAGAGTTTGTTCCTTCCTCACCTGATTTCAGCGTGTTTGGAATTTGTCTCAGGCTGCGTTGAACACGCTCCTGATTGGTTGCTTTGGACCTTTTCTCACGATTTCAGCGTGGTTAGAGTGTTCTTTTCCTTACACAATTTCAGCGTGTTTGGAATTTGACTCAGGTTGCGTCGTGCATGCTCCTGATTGTTTGTTTTTGGACCTCCTCTCACGATTTCAGTGTGGTTTGAGTGTCTCTTTTCCTCACACGATTTCAGCGTGTTGGAATTTGACTCAGGTTGCGTCATGCATGCTCCTGATTGTTTGTTTTTCCTCTTCTCATGATTCCAGCGTGGTTGGAGTATGTCACCCCTTTGCATTTGTTATTGCATTGCTCACGCTATTTTGCGCACCTTACCTGCACCTGTTAGTGCATTGCTCGAACTATTTTGCACACCTTACTTGCATTTGTTAGTGCATTGCTCACGCTATTTTGCGCACCTTACCTGCACCTGTTAGTGCATTGCTCATGCTATTTTGCGCACCTTACCTGCATTTGTTAGTGCATTGCTCGCGCCATTTTGCGTACCTTACCGGCATTTGTTAGTGCATTGCTCACGCTATCTTGCGTACCTCATCTGCACTTGTTAGTGCATTGCATTTCATTGGCGCTATCTTGAGCATCTTATCTGCGCTTGTTAGTGCACCGCCTTGTTATGCGTCACCCTTAGGTTGCATTGTCTTGCACCCTTCCACCCGCGTTGTCTCGCACCCTTAGGTTGCATTGTCTTGCACCCTTCCACCTGCGTTGTCTCACACCTTTAGGTTGCATTGTCGTGCACCCCTCCACTTGCGTTGTCACGCACTTTTCACTTGCATTGCTATGCATGTTTCTAACGATATTGTACTTGTTGAGTTTCTTTCTTTTGCAGGCACAATATTGTATGTACGGTTCATTTGAAGCTGGCGCGACCAGATGAATCGGATGGTATTGTATGTACTCCGCATGAGATGTTGCGAGAATTGTATAATTCTCTTACATCCTTTCTGCATGTAATGTAGTTTGATTTATATTCGCTTGCTTAAACTGTTGCATTTATTTTGTATAATTGCTTCGTTACAGCTTTCTTTGCATAATCATAAGTTATGCTCTTGCATCGTGCATGTCATTTGCATTTTGCCCCAGCCTACGGGCACATCTTTGTATGGTTATATTGAATCTTTGCTTGAGTCTTCGGCCTTGTCAAAAATGGGTCGTCTCTGGGCTTTGACATTCACTCCCGTCACTTTGTGACTTTCGAGTTCTGTCAAAGAGGGGCAACTGTAGACACCCCATTTTTGACCATCCTCAAGACTTGGTTGTGCTTGCAGGTACATCCAGCCACAAGGTCGATTGCTCGACTTTCGTGGCGGAACGTCACAAGTTTGAGCTTTCCAAACCCTGTATCCTTTCTGTCCTATTTTTGGACCATGTGTTGGTCCTTTCTACTTGCTTCTTATGAGGCAATGCCGACCACCTTTTGGCCCTGCCGGCCATGGTTTTGTCCCTGCCTGCTATTGATGAAGCCTGTCGGCCATCAATGAGGCACTGCCGGCCACAACTGATGGCCAGCAGAACACTTTGTCTCAGCAGATTTCACTCCAGATCTTTTGAGCCAGCTGATTTTCACTCATCCCTCCTCCATACACATATATGGAGGGATGAAGCCCTTTTCAAGCTTGCTTAACAAGCTTTGCATTGCTTTCTTCTATATGAGGAGAAGCTCCTCCTCCATTTTAGAGGTTCAGAAAATTGAGGCTTGAGAGATAGATATACATTTGTAGCTATTCTTCCTTGTTTGCTCTTGTTTTGTGCTTAAAAATGTCATTTTGTCTCACTATTGCACACAAACACACACTCAAACACCATACTCTTGGAGCTGAGGTCCCTTGAGGTTGTTTTTGAAACGTTTGGACTGGTTTTGGATCAAAAAGGGTGCTGGAGTTGCAGCCTTGAAGGTGGTCATCATGGGTGAGTTTCTAACCTTTAAATCCCCCATTTTTGCTTAAGCTTTTAGCCCCTTTTGCATGCTGTTTTGAGCTGAACTTCCTACTACAAAAAGTTCTGGATTTTGGTGCTTAAAAAGTTTGTTTAAGGTCACTTTTTCGTTGGGGGTTGTTTACCCCCTCTTAGGCCTTGTTTGGACTTACTTTTGTGCCCTTTTTGTGAGCCTTTGGGACCACCTTGTTTTGGCCTTCTCACCACTGAAACTCAGGGGAATTTCAGTGGTGGGAAGGGTGTTTTGAGGTCCCAAAAGGGAGAGGGTCATCCCCTCTCCTTATGTCTTCAATACTTACTTTGAATGCCTCATGTGTGAACATGTGTTTTAAGCTTGTGTTGGCTTGCTCTTAGCATGTATTTGTGGTTATTTTGCTGAGGCTTACCACTGTTTTTGCTTGGTTTGGTCATCCCTTGCATGGTTTATACACTTGTAGTGTAAATCTCATAAACTAGCTTTGTTTGCTTCATAAAGTAGCATGTTATTCTAGCTAGTTTTGTGTCCATTTCAGCATGTTCTTGGGCTTGTTTTACCATGTCATACCTTTGTTAGGGTTTGGTTTGGTCACCCTTTGCATGCTTCATGCACTTGTAGTGCAATTCCATGAAATAGCCTAACATGCATCATGCTTTGACATGTCATTCTAGCATGCTTTTGGCTTAACCTCAAGAAGATTTTGTCCATGTTTTAGCATGCCCTAGCTCTGATTTGGGTTGTTTTGGTCATGCATGCCATGCTTTGTATAGCTATAGTGCATTTTAGCTTGTTAGCTTTGTGCATCGGGTCCGCCAGCATGCATTGCTTGGCTTATTTGAATGATTTGACATCATTTCATATGTTATTTCAGTCTATGTTTCATGGTCATGCACTTACATTTATCATCCATTCAATGCGTTGGAGGGTTTGCCCCTTTATGCCTTAACATGGATCATTGCGTATGCCTTCATGCCTAAGCTTGTGAGCTATCATTTCAATGAGTTTTTGGGGTTATCTTGCCATGATATAACTCTAATTTTTTCTGGTTAAGTCATCCCATGCTTGGTCTTAGTAGGTGTAGTGTAAACCACCTTATTTGGCTTGCATTCACCATGTCTTATGCCCTTCATGCTAGCTTATTTTGGCTTCCTTCCTTACATGTTTTAGACTCATTTTGACATGTTCTAGGACTATTTTGGGTTTCCTTGATCACATGCTTCATGTTTTGCATAGTTGTGCTTCAAGCTTCGGGCATCATAGCATGCTTCATTTGTGTTGTGTACATGATTTGGCATCATCCAACATGTTATTTCAGAGCTTTTAGCATTGCCATATTAGCACTTCATTTACTCTTTAAGCGCCTTTGGGTGTTATGCATTATTGCCTTATTTGTGGCCTAGCTTGTATGCTTGCATACCTTGACCTTTGAGCCTTTATCTCAGCATGTTTAGGTCTTTGTTTATACCTATTTAACCTCTGTCCATGTTCGGTTCAATCATTTGTGCCATGTATTGCATGCCCTTTGTGTAGTCCCTTTAATGGCTTTGTGCCTTAAGTCCTCTTGCATGCTTTACTTGTGTTGTTTGAATGATTTGGCATCATTTCAAACTTGATTTCAGAGCCTTTAGTGTTGTCACACTTCCATGTTTATCACACGTTGAGCAGTCTTGAGAGTTATGCTCTTAGGCCTAGTTGATTGGCCAATGCATTGTGCATGCATGCCTTGCCTTTTGGTGCCTTTGTTTTGGTGTTTTGCCACTGTTTTGGGCAGGATGTAACTCTGTTTAGGGCTGGTTTGGATGTTTGAGCATTGTGATGCATGCTTATAGTGTTATCCTCTTCACTAGCATTGGTATTCTTGGCCCCTTAATATGTTGTGCATGATTGCTTGCATGTTGGAATAGTGCATTTCATGCCAAGATTAGCATGTTGTTTGCATGTCATTTTGTTTGCATGTTTTGCATTGCGTTTAATCGGATGTCGTATTGAGCGCAAGGAAGATTGGTTCATTTCATACTTGAAGTGATGAAATGAGCCAATCTCCCTTAGTCTCCATTCCCTTTGATTCCTCATGATAAGGAGAGGGTCTTGGTGTCTTATTTGTCATGCATTTATTGAAAGTTGCACATGTTGGATCTTTGGCCATCATGCATCGAGATGCGTGATTGATGGTCTTGGATCCGATTATGCCTCTCTCTTGATGTTTTCAGGTGATATGGAGTGGCATAGTGCATACATATCCTTGGGAGACCCTCCATTTTCTCTATTTTGTGCTCTGTTGCAGCTTGGTGTCACAGCACACCAGTGGCCGGCAGCTTCTTGTTGTTGGCCGGCAGACCTTCATTCTTGGCTGGCAGTGCCTACTCTTGGCCGGCAGGAGGGTCGGTAGCAGCTCCTCATGACCGGCAGGCCACTAGTGCACTCCTCAGCACTGTTTTGGTAAGATCCAACCGCTAGTTCTCAAGAACACCCTGCAGACAGAGCCTCAAGAGAGCAACCAGAGAGTTTTTCGGGACGGGAACCGAGCATGTATCTTCAACTTCTTCAAGGCAGAGCTGAGGCAGCCTAGTTTACGTACTTTAATGCTTGCTTATTAGTTAGCTTCAATTTGTAATTTAATTAGTTAATTTGTTAATTAATTAAGTGTTGTAATAATTAGTTGTAGCTAGTTATTCAATTTGGTTGTGTAATAATTAGTCTAATTAGCTTAATTAGATTAATTACTTAGCTTAGCTTAGCTAGCTTAGCGTATTCATTCGGACCCTCTATCGAGAGGGCGAATTTTGTAATAAGCGTGCGTGAGTGTGTGAATGTCTTCCAACCCCACGTCTTTCTCCCTTTTACTTACCTGCTTTTGATGGTTAGTTTTAGGGCATGTTTCAAATAGCATACTTATGCTTGCATGTTTGCATACATTCATCTGTCTAGCATGCACCGGGCTCGGCACATCATACTAACTGCATTGTATTTCAATACCGATTTGAATATATGATTATCAAGTTGCATTTCACATGTCATCTTAGAATAGTCGAGCCTATTTTTAGTTGCATTTTGCATGTGTTGCCTTAGCCATCTTAACATAGCTAGGATCATGCATTGATTACTAACTAGCTATTGTTTTGGCTCGGAGTACTAGGTAAGCTTGTATGCTTTAGCATCTTGCATGAGTGTGAATGTTGCCATGATAGCATGCTTGCCATGAGGCTATGTGCTTAAGTGTTTAACTGCCTGAATGCCTGTGGGTGAAAGTTGGATTGCTTGAATTGGAACAATTCATCAAATCCCTATTTTAGCCTACTTGCGAGTAGCGAACTCCAAACCATTTTCACAAACGAACATGCAATGTTTTGTTCCAACTTAGGCGATCTAGTCTATACTTGTTTGCTGTGCGCATCACATAGTAATTCTAGGTTTAATAATCGGAATAATAGCACATGTGTTTTCAAAAATTAGATATCATGCTTAGTACAGACCGATCTTTGATCTGGCGAGCGGGGGTGCTCATTGCATGACCTTCCCCTCCCGTACCCAAGTTCCTGAGCCGAGGCAACTTTGGTGATGACGGACACATGGCCTTAGGCACGAGTCAGGGTTTCCTAAATTCCCCCAAAACAAAATATTTAGGTGGCGACTCTATATCTGGCAAAGCAGTTCATGTTTGACACTTTTTATAAAAATCATTTTTCCAAAACGATTTGCCGGATTTGGACTCTTTGGTGATTTATCGGTCTTGCATTGGACTTTGCGAGATTAGATTCAGAACCGTGACATTGAGTCCGAACTGTAGTAAGCTAATGAACAAACCTGGATTTCCACGCCCACATTTTGCGCGCGGAGCCTGGGACATTCGGGCGTATCTACAGTCCCCCGAAGCTAAAGACATGTGTAATTGGGTCCCAGCATCTAGCCGCGGCATAAAGGAATGGAAAACAAAGTGGAGTTTGGCTCAACGGAAAAAGTGCATTTATGTCGAAACCTCAGAAATTTACCTTTTCTGAACCGTCTAAAGTCGCAATCCAATTCGAGAGCTTTTCGGCAAAAAATGGCTCTATTTGTGAAGAAATTGCAGTTAAAATGAAGTAATCCACGAAGCTCAACCTTTTATAGAAGATAAGGCAGTGGGTAGAAGCCAGCTGTCAACAATTTGGAGGCGCTTCACATTGATGGCCAGCATGTGGCCGACAGGTGGCCGGCATATGGCCGGCAGGCTTCTTCTGTGGCTGGCAGCCTTCTTTTTCTACCTTGCTGTCCACCTGTGTGTTGGGTAGTGCTGGAAGTTTGTGTTCTGTTTTGATCTTTGAGTATTTCAAGGTCTTGTTTTGAGTCCTTTTTGGTTTTAGCAAGTTTGTTTATTTGTATTTGAGTTGTTTTTACTTTGCTTATTGAGTTGTTTTGCTTATCGAGCTGTATGCTGCATTTTGTATTTTGTATGTTGGTCGGTTCATTACCCGATTAAGAACTTTGTTTCAATCAAGTGCTTTGTTGGCCAATTCAATTCCATGTCCATTTTTATGCAAATATGGTGCTCATGATGCAAAAATAACAACACTTTTTTATAAAAACTGGGAGGTTTTATTCTGATCATGGTTTTTACAAAAGAGGAGTACAAGTTTTTAAAGCAAAATAAAACCTATCTGAAGCTATACATCTGCTAATGCTACCAAACAAAAAGAAACTAAGCAAAAAATCAAAAATTAGCGCCAGTCGCCTCAAGCCCGAGAGGCCCTCTTCGTCCTCTTCCTCAGAGGAGAGGAATTTAGGGCATTATCTCCATCAGCGCCGCAGTCTGAATTAGTCTCTAAACCGGAACTTGAGCAGGCATCATCTCCGCTCTCTACCCCAAAACCCACCTCGGTATCGTCACCTCCACTCTCAGAACCAGAGCCAGCATTGTCTTCACTCTCGGATGACTCAAAATGCTGACTCGTTGCCTCCTCAAAGTCGCTAGTCTTAGCTTTGTCATCACTCAAGATGGGCTCTGGAGAACTGTTCTGGCCTCGGACACCTCTATCTTTGCCTCTCCTCGCAGCCTCTGGAGGAGATACCGCCGGTGTTGGCTCTGCTGCCGCCGCCGGTGTAACCGGTATGGCTGGGATCTGAAAAGACAGCTGTCACATATCAGTTGCAGTGTATGTATCAAATACAAGCTTGGTATATAGAATGAGTGTATGCAGAAATCAGATACAGTGTGTAAGTACAATGAGTGAATGCATTATATCAGATGTAATGTGTCAGATGCAGTTTGGGAAAGACTACAGTTGAAATGCTAGTATATCAGTGGAAATTTGATAGTATGAAGTGCAAACTGAAGAAATTATCGGGATACTGTGGAGACCGAGCAGCGTCTTCCTCTTCTGTACCATGCCCATCAAGGAGGCTATCAGCTCGAGAGCTCTCCCTGTGTACTATATCGATGCCTATAAATGCATTTGTATGATCAGTGTTTGCAATAAACATATCTGAAATGAAATGTGGGGTACAAATTATAAAGTATGATACGTACTTTAGTTAGGCCTCGAACCCCGACAAGCTCATGCTTAGCCGCTGCAGGCTTAATCGGGACCTGGTAAGCCATCCTGATTTGCCGCCAATATGTAAGCATAGTGGGAAGCTCTGGCCAAGCAGTCCTCTGCCCCTCACAGGAAGTCCCTCTAGCACGGGCCCTGGTCGCCCTGGTTGCCTTACATGCCTCTTTCACTACAGAAGCCCTCACCCCCTCACCTCCGTAAGCGCCTGTCAGAGGTGGGATGAAATGCGTCTGGATGAAGGTCACATAGTCGCCCTCTGCTCTGAAGTAGTTAGCATCCAAGGCCACCATAAACTGAGTGACCGTATTAACGGATAGGCTGTCTGCTGATCTCATGGACTCTGGCGGTGCCATCGGAATGATCGGGTCCGGTAAGTCCACGATCCATCGGACGAACCGCTCACTCAAGAACCAAGCCTGGTAGACTGGTGCCTCAAGTAGTATGCGAAAGCAAGAAGTGGCCTAGGCCTCTGGCGTATTGGTCCCGTATCCCAGCCGATATCATGGCCCATGGCTACCATGTGATCTGTAAATAGAGAGTGTACAGATTGTTAGTTGCTGTCAGTTGCAAAAATGTGAATCAGAGTAGTTGTAAAGCAAAAATGACTGTGTTTTGGGTTACCTCATGGGCAGCCACTATGTCGAAATAGTGTCAGAAGAATGCGAAGGTCTCGCACATTCGACGCTGGCACCGACTATCATACCGCCTCGAATAGGGAACTGCTAGGGGGAGCTCCTCTATGGGCTCTGGGGCAAGAACTGGGAAATAAGCATAAACCCACAGCTACAAGGAAAGTACAGTGATATGTGATCAATGTATGAGTAGATTCCGAAAGTGCAAAGCGGAAAACACTATGTATGAGCAGATGTAGAAAGTGCAAAGTAGAAAGCACAAGTATTGAACAGATATAAAGCAGAAAATGTAGAGTAGAAAATGTAAAGTGCAAAGAGGGAACTGAAATGCATACCTCTTAGGCTCCCCAGTAGCCTTTGATCAGCTCTCCCCTCAGCCGGGAGGTCGAGCTCATATATCCGTACAAGGTGGCGAGGTCATCTTTGCTCCAATCATAGAAATGAACCCGGGGAAGGGTCACCAAGGCGCTCAACAGATATAAGCCCATAGTGTTCCACCTGTTCGAAAACAAGGTGGTACCAAGGTGGTACCGAGGACAAACATTAAGAAGCCTCTGGCATACTGCTCTATCTCCTCTACTATCTCGAGCACATTCCCTCTGAACTGCTCAGTAAACCAGCTATACATGACCATAGATGTACGATACAAGGGTGGACGTGCTCGCAACAACTCGACCCAAGCGGCCTCCCACTCTCCCATATCGATGTTGAATGGGATCAGATCACCCCCTACTCCTAAGCTAATGAGCATGGGAAAGCCATAGGGAGTCATCGTCATCTCCTCAGCAGTGGAGAAGTTGAAGGAGTTGGTGGTGTCCCACCACCTCTCCATAAGTGCTCCCAAAAGGGGACGACTCGCGATGACTCGCGTCAGGTTGGAATAGAAGAGGCCAAAGCCATCTCGTCTACAATGTCACAAACTCTAGCAGGGAGCTCGTCATACTAATCTCGTGCAGTCGTGGCTCCGTACCCTTTAAAGGCACAAGACTCGCCCTGTGGCAAAGAACAAATGAATCAGATAAGGCAATGATGAAAGTACAGTAAGATAAAAAGCAGTGCAAGAAATGCAAGTGAAGAAAGGTAGGAATGCATGAAAACAGAGTTCATACCTCAACGGCGATGGCTAAAAGGTGAGAAGCTAACTCCCTCTGCAGGAGGTCCTCCGGTACACAGAGAACAAAGTCGCTAAAGCGCCTAATGCCTTCGGGTGGCAAAATATGTGTGCAGGGATGATACCTCGCTGGATCAAAAGGGTGTACCCTCAACAGTAGTGGCTCTGGCTCAACCTCAGGCTCAAACTCTGCCTCAAGATTAGCCTCAATACCCTGAGCCACCTCGCCAACCTCGGTAGCGACCGGCTCCTCCACCTCGGCAACGAGTAGAAATATGGGGGAATCTCCACAGGAGCCCTGTCATGTGGTGAATCATCTGCCATTTGGAAAATGGGTGAAAAGTAGGTGAAAATGAAGAAAAATGGAGAAAATATGGTAAACTTGGAAAAAGTCAACCCTAGGAGAGAGAAAATAGAAGAAAAAAATCAAAGCTGGGAAAAGTTCACGAAACCCGAGAGAAACTCGAGGGGAACAAGCCTAGAAGGGTGAAAATGAGGAAAAAAGGGTCGAAACCAAAATCCAATCGGTTCAAAGTGAAGAGAACAAAGAGTGTTTAACGAATAAAGTTTATGTGGGGCATTGAAAAATGTGTAGAAAGTGCAAATCTAGAGAGAATGAGTGTCTAGAGTGAGAGGGGAAGCATTTTTGGAGATGAGGTTATGAGGAAATGAAGCATGGAAGCCTATACTTAAAGACCCATGCATGAAAAGACAAGTTTGCCCTGAATTGCCATCGATGGCCGGCAAGTGGCCGGCAGCCTCCCCTTGTGGTCGGCAGGTGGCCGGCGGTCTCCCTCTAAGTCCTAATGCTGTTTTGTATCCTTGTTTCCCAAGAGGTGCAAGAAAGGTTCACTGTTGGGTCCAGATTGTCTCTATAGAAGCTCAAAACTGTGTTTTGGCGAACGATGTTCATTACTTGTCAACATGAACAAGGTGTATCCTTTTTGAGCATGTTGCAATATCTCCGAGAGGTAAATTGGAGGTTGCCACCGAGTATCATTTTATTCATTTTTGTCAAAATTATGCTTTTGTTCTTTTCCATTGCATAAAGTATGCATTTCCCGTATATGCATGCTGCATGTATGTCATACATCATTTATCATTTGTGCATAGAACACGCTATCAATTTTGCAAGGAATTTGTTCTTATTTCATGCGTAGAATATGCTTTGAACATGCTTTCAATACATCGGTCATCCATCTTGCATAGAATATGCATTGTCACTGTATCGTACATTGTTCATGTTAGTTATGCTTTCGTAAACAGGAAAGTTCTTTTCTTTCTTCCTTTTCCAACACAGGCAAACGATATTGTATGTATAGTTCATTCAGAGGGGTTCTGGATAAATTCATTTGTGTCTCGATAGGAGAACTCACACTTTCACTTTGTGCATCTATCACACTTGTTCACTTTGTGCATCTATCAAACTTGTTCACTTTGTGCATCTATCACACTTGTTCACTTTGTGCATCTATCGTACACGCTTACCTTTGTGCATCTATCGCACTTGTTCACTTTGTGCATCTATCACAAATGTTCACTTCGTGCATCTATCGCACACCTCTTTGTATCTCAGGACATGCGAACCGCGACCCTGGGCGGGTTTCATCTCGAAACGTGTGAAACACGACCCTGAGCGATTTTGTTATCTCAGGACGCACGAAGCGCTGCCCTTGGCGGGTTTTATCTCAGGACGTGCGAAGCACGACCCCAAGCGGTTTTCTCAATTTCTCAGGATGCATGAAATGCAACCCTGAGCAGTGTTTTCTTTCCTCGTCTCTTGTTTTGGCATGGTTGGAGTGTGTTTTTATCCTTTTGCATGGAACCTGTGTTGGTTTTAACTTGAAGCTGCTCATTTATATGTTGTTATCTTGTTATTACTTGCATTTGTTATTGCTTATTGCATTATCTCGCATGATCATAAGTTTTAAAAATAGCTGGCTTCGCAAAGCGTGTGAGACCAGCTTCAAATTTTTTTGTGTATCATTTTGCATTTTGCCCCAGAACTACACTGGTTTGATTCATTGCAAAGGGATATGTAGGCAACCTGAGGGCGCAACCATTTGTTTTTGTCTTGATTGTTTGTCCAAGTCTTATGGCCTTCTCAAAATGGGTCGTCTTCGGGCTTTGACATTCACTCACGTCATTTTATGACTCCGAGTTCTGTCTGTGGGAGCCGAATAAATGACAAAGGCAGAAGGCGCGCGCAATACAAGGCTGATAATAATCGACTGTATTTGACGAGAATAACGGGGGGCCGAATATAATATTTGGGCCGAATAAGTGTGTAGCATTGGAGCCGGATAATATAAAGGACAATGATCAAAAAGTAGGCCCTAGCCCCGAGGATCGAGAGAAACAGGTATAAATACAGGAACAACATATTTAGTAGGTAGGTAAGAATCACTTCACAAAACTTAGTAAACAAGATATCCTGAGGGCCTGAACTAACTTGTCCGTCGGAGTGCTAATTCTGGCACCCCCAACCGGAGTGTTTGTATCTTTTCAGGTGACTAGCTGAGGATCACTAGCGTCTCCTAGGATCTGAACAGTATTTCCAAACCACTTCTCCACAATTGGTGCCGTCTGTGGGAATACTCAAATACATCCATGGCAGGCGTGACTGAAGATCCTCCGGTAGCCATTGACGAGACCGCACAGGGAGATGACCTCACTCCAGCAAATATGCTCGGAAAAGAAACCATCGCTGCAAGACGCGCCTTGAACTTTGATTCACCAATGACTTCAGCGCAAGAGACAATGCAAGTGATCATGGAACAAGCGAAGCAGAACGAACAAAGACTGGAGAACATGATCGCTGAAAATGAACGTCTCCGTCAAGATTTGGCCCTCGAAGTCGCAAAATCAAAAGAAGCCATGCGCCAAGATCCCGAACGACCTCCGAGGGCCGGTGGACAACGACCTCGAGCCCGACCAAAGGATACCAATAGCGACTCCAACTCATTATTCACGGAGCTCACCAAGAAGGGACGATCCAAAACTTCCAGCTCCTCTGAAAAGAGTTTACATACAAGGAACAAGCGCAGGCGGAGCAGTTCAGACGAAGAAGACCAGTACGATCCTTTTGTCCGACGGATTGCAAGGGCGGCCCTGCCCAAGAAGTTCAAAGCTCCGTCATTCACTCTCTACGATGGCAAATTAGACCCCACTGATCATATCCGTCATTATAAGCAGGCCATGACATTGCATGCAGACAACGAAGCCCTCATGTGCCGAATATTCCCCAGCAGCCTGGGGCCATTAGCGGTCAGGTGGTATTACAAGCCGTCTCATGAATCGATCGATCACAAATCTTCAAGTCGTTCCATCCGACTCCCGAATGATCATGCACCGCCTGGGCCAAGGGAAAATTAATCAACCTATTCGGATTAAGTGCCCCAGTCGGCCCATGAATCCGGCACCTGCATGACCATGCACCGCCTGGGGCAAGGGCAGATTAATCAATCAATTTGGATTAAGTGCCCCAGCCGGCCCATGAATCCGGCACATGCATGACCATGCACCGCCTATTAACCAATATATTCGGCTTATGCACCCCAGCCGGCTCATGAATCGATCGATCACAAATCTTCAGGTCGTTTCATCCGGCTCCCGAATGATCATGCACCGCCTGAGGCAAGGGCAAATTAATCAATCTATTCGGATTAAGTGCCCCAGCCGGCCCATGAATCCGGCACCTGAATGATCATGCACCGCCTGAGGTAAGGGCAGATTAATCAATCTATTCGGATTAAGTGCCCTAACCGGCCCATGAATCCGGCACCTGCATGACCATACACCGCCTAGGGCAAGGGCAGATTAATCAACCTATTCGGATTAAGTGCCCCAGCCGGCCCATGAATCCGGCACCTGCATGACCATGCACCGCCTGGGGCAAGGGCAGATTAATCAATCTATTCGGATTAAGTGCCCCAGCCGGCCCATGAATCCGGCACCTGCATGACCATACACCGCCTATTAACCAATATATTCAGCTTATGTACCCCAGCCGGCTCATGAATCGATCGATCACAAATCTTCAGGTCATTTCATCCGGCTCCCAAATGATCATGCACTGCCTGAGGCAAGGGCAGATTAATCAATCTATTCGGATTAAGTGCCCCAGCCGGCCTATGAATCCGGCACCTGCATGACCATGCACTGCCTGGGGCAAGGGCAGATTAATGAATCCGGCACCTGCATGACCATGCACCCCCTGGGGCAAGGGCAGATTAATCAATCGATTCGGCTCAGTACCCACAATACGCGGCACATGAATGATAATTCAATATTGTCATAGGATATTCAATTTCTGAAAGCTCAAACACAACGACTTTATCCAAATTCGTGAAAGGCAAAGTATTCTTCATTAACATAACTTCACAAACCATGAACTAGTAGTGGAGAAATACCAAGGCAGTTTTCATTAATAAATTGAGCGCAAATAGTAACCAATTTATACATGAAAATTAGCCTGAGCCAACAATAGTCTACCAAACAAAAACTTACATCAAAATCAAAAGCACTTAAAAAAATATCAAGATGACTCCGAGATCAATCCTCGGGGTCAGATTCAAGTGGCTCAACATCCACTTGCTCGTAGGGAATTGACAAGGCCAATGTAACTCTAGCGGCAGCAAGGGCTTTGAGCCATCCATGTTTGAACCCCCGATTCTCGAATTTGGCGACTTCATCTACATATTCTGTGAAGGCGGCGCTTTTTCCTGCCTCAAATGCCGCAGAAGCTTCAGAATCGGCTTTCTCCTTGGCGGCCTTGAGCTCCGCTAACCAAACCTCCGCCTTGGCAAGCGCCTCTTTGGCTAACTTGCGCGATTCTTCGCTCACATTACCCTTACTCTCAGCGTCAGAGCGGAACTGTTCAGCTAAGTGAGCCCTCTCTTTCTCTGCTTCAGCTCGCGCACTCTCCACCGCGGCTCTCATCCTTTCAAATTCGGCCCTACTCTTTTGACCGTCCGCCTCCACTTGCAAACGATCAACTCTGCCGAGGGCATCATGGACGCAGGGGCCTAGGTCCGCGATCCTGCCAACAGTCTGCAAAACAAGTTGAAATCGTCAGACATCTTTAATGAAAACAAAGTGAAGAGAATTTGAGATGGTCACTGACCAGGAACGCCGACTGCCCAGATAGGGCTATGGCCATAACATCCGGCACGGTGCGAAAGGCTGCGACGTTAGCCAGCAAGGAAATTGAAGCCGCCAGGCTCAACGCCACGGCTGGATCCTCAATAGCTGAAGCATCGGAGGGGATCAGCGTATCTTTGATCTTAGGCCGAACAATAAAAGGCGCAGCCACGTCCGAGTCTTCTAAACGAGGCCGTTTGGAAGTAAGGCTAATTTTTGACCCAGCCTCTCCCTCGGCGCTACGCTTTTCGCCCCGCTCCTCCGGAATCAGCCGTTCATCAATGACCTGTTCCTCAACCACTTTCCCCTTTTCGGTCTCAGCGACCTGAATCGTCTCTTCAATAATGGGTACGAAAGTTTTAATCAAGGTGGGCTCAGAATGAGCGGCCTCGGCCTTCTTTCGAGCAGCCATTCGCTCGACATTTTTCTTTCGTGCCATCTGTGTAAGGCTTTCCCCAGCCATAGCTTCAAAAATATCGCCGGGTAGGTCCCCCAAATTTGCAAAAATATCTCCAGACGAAAACTTTGCCCGACCTGAAGTGGACGGTGAAGGCTGGTTAAGTCCGGCAGCCTCAAACACCGAGCGTATTGCTTCGTCGACCTCTTCGGCCTCCTCAGCAACCTCTCTGGTTGGTTCGGCAACTACCTCTACCACCGGCTCAGTCTCTGCCCTCGAATCCGAATCTTCGAGGCCAATTTGCCTAAGGCTCTTGAAGCTGGGAAAGATAAGAGCCGAAAGCTGTTGATCGCCGGATGGAATTGGAATGCCTTCCACAGCCGAGAATGTAGTATAAGTAGGTTCGTATCGGAGGAGCATGTGAGCCGCTCTCCCTTGCTTTTGTACGTTTGGACGGCCGAAGTATCTGAGCGCAGACTTGATCTCCTCAAGGACTGCCCCGTCGGTTGAGGGAAGAATCTTCTTCAATCTGTTGCCTACAAAGAACAAGGGGTGGTTAAAGGAAAAAAGCCGAGTAAAGGGTAAGTCAACAAACACAAGGCGTTACGCGGCAACCTGGATCACCCTTTTGTCTGGGAATAGGATCTAGGCGGTCTTCGCCTTCACCGAACTCCCAATTCCCTTGGACATTGACCATTACGTCGTCAACCCTCTTGCCAGAACTGGCAAGCATGGTTATCAAGTGATGGTCAGTGTCCTTGGCCCTGAGAAAGTATCGCCCCAGCCGACCGGAAGATTTAGCCAAAGCGTAACAGTGCCGAATCGCCGGAATGCCAAGGTTGATCCTAGAGTCAGTTCATCAACTCAATCACCCCCATGATGATTCGAAAGAAATTTACGTTGGGTTGAGAAGGAATCAGACTCCAATAGCGAAGGACGGCCCTAAGCAATGGTGTAGGGGAAAACGGACTCCGCCCTCCGCTATGGATAAGAGAGGGAAGACGATCATGTTCTGATCCTCCCTCTCCATATCAAGGGTACTGTCCGTTACAAGAGACAGTTGGACGTCGTCGAGAATGGAAAAATGTCTCCGGAATCCGGAAATACGACCCTCGGAAAGGAGGTCTTTCAAGTGTTTAGCCATGTTCGCAGGGATTCAAGGTTTCGCCGAAATCAAAACGAAAAACAGAAAATAGGATCGTAAAGAAGGGAGAAGAAGACTTACGAAGATTAAACGGAGACAAGGGTAGATGGAGAAGAGTTGCAGAAAATGCGAGTCAAAGAAGGGATATCCGCTGGCGGTCTAAGAGTCTCGAATACTCGACGAACTGTGCATTTGAAAGGACTGAAATTTCAAATCACAATAAATGCGAAACGCACGATTGAGGCGGGAAAGCGTAATGATGAACGAAAAGGTGTGCGCATCCTGACATCCATATTGGGGTACGTGAAGCCGCCTGACCTATTTTAACTTTTCCAATTCAAGACCAAACACGCCGATTAAACTACCGTCAATAGGGAGTTCAGGGGGGCAATTGTGGGAGCCGAATAAATGACAAAGGCAGAAGGCGCGCGCAATACAAGGCTGATAATAATCGGCTGTATCCGGCGAGAATAAGGGGGGGCCGAATATAATATTTGGGCCGAATAAGTGTGTAGCATTGGAGCTGGATAATGTAAAGGACAATGATCAAAAAGTAGGCCCTGGCCCCGAGGATCGAGAGAAACAGGTATAAATACAGAAACAACATATTTAGTAGGTAGGTAAGAATCACTTCACAAAACTTAGTAAACAAGATATCCTGAGGGCCTGAACTAACTTGTCCGTCGGAGTGCTAATTCCGGCACCCCCGACCGGAGTGTTTGTATCTTTTCAGGTGACTAGCTGAGGATCACTAGCGTCTCCCAGGATCTGAAGAGTATTTCCAAACCACTTCTCCACACTGTCAAAGAAGGGCAACTGTAGACACTCCATTTTTTACGGCCTTTACGACTTGGACACCATCACATGCACACCCGATGATGAACGTATGTGCTCGTCCAGTGCTTGAAGTCCTCAGCAGAATGCCACAACTTTGAGCCTTTCAAACCCTACACCACTGTTGCCTCATTCTTGGACCATGCCTTGATCTTTCAAGCCTGCAGCTTCTGGTGGCCTTATTGGGCTGCCGACCACTGATGTCGTTTGCCTGCCACCACTGATGGCCGGCCGGCCACTAGTTTCTTTTACAGATATTTTGTGACAGTTGTGCCAGCTGTTTGCACGGATGCATGCATCTGCACCCACTTGTAAGGCTGGATATCCTTGAGAAGAATTCATATTTTCTATATATAGGAGACCTCTCTCATGTTTTAAGGTTAGAAAATTTTGAGATCAAAATTTTTCCTCTCTCTCTATAATTCTCTCTCTCTCTCTCTAGCAAATTCCTACACTTTTGCCTACAAATCTTCAACCTTTGCCTGTACACCCTTAGCCAAACCTTATCATCTATGAGCTAAGGCACTTTTGAGCTTGGTTTGAGCTCTTGAAAGGTGTGTTGTCTTGGTTTTGTTGCTTGAATTGCTTCTTCTCTTCAAGAAGTATAAGGCTTTGCCAATTTGATTGCTTTCTCTACTATTTTACTTGTTGTTTGCCAACTGATTTTGGGTTGTAAAACCTCCGTGTTTTTGGGCTGAAACTTGGGTTCTAAGGCCATTAAGGGTTAAGGAATTGATAGCCCTTTTTTATACCTTGTTTTGGAGGCCTTTGCCCTTGTGTTTTCCACCCTTGCATCATCTTTTTATGAGCTTTTAAACACTATTTTTCAAAGTTATTTCAGTGGCCAAAATCATGTTTTGAAGTCCAAATTTGGAGGGGTTAGCCTCCCCTCCTTCTGTCTTGCTTACTAGCCTAGTTTGTGCCATGTTTTAGCATATTAATCTAGCTATTTTTAGCTCAATTTCAGCATGTTTTAGGACTTATTCTAGACTGTTGTATCACTGTTTTGGGTTGTTAGTTGCATTTGAGCTTTGTTTCGCATGCTTATAGTGTAATAGTCTTCATAAGTTTGGTATTCTATGCCTTAGACGCCACCTTATTTGAGTTGATAGCATTTATTTATGCTTTTCTCACTCATTTTCAGCAGTAATAATCTCTGTAACCTCCTTCCTTTCTTGGCTTTTGTTTTTCTTTGAGAGTTGTTTCAAGCCTCTTGTCCTTTTAAGCATGAGATTGAGGTTGTCATGCTTAATGGTATAATCCCTTTTAGGGGTTCATTATCAACGGCATGACATCTTTTTTATGTCTTAAGTTAACTCTTGGTTTGAGCCTTCTTTCCATTAGAGGACTTAAACTCACACTTTGGACTCAATTGATTAAAGGATGGTTAGTAATTTAAAATGGACTAAAATTGAGGCTAAAAATGGTGAAAGATAATAATTTGGTTGTGTTCAATAGAATGTTAATTGAACACATAGAAACTTGGGCCATTTCATACTCACTAGTGATGAAATGACTCAAGTCTCCAAGGTTATCACTTCCCTTGATCATGCATGATAGGGAGGTGGTTTTGAAAGTCTCATTTTGTTGCATTTATTGAACTTGCATACTTTGGTTCACAAGCCATCATGCAATGAAATTGCTTGAGTTGGTGGTTTGTGGCTTAAGCTCACTACTCCTTTGATTTGTTCACGAAAATGAGGGGTGAATTGTGCAAACAAACCCTTGAATTACCCTATGCATTGCTCTGTTTGTCCTCTGTTGCAGCAAGGTGAACTAGGCAGCAGTGGTTGGCAGACCACCATTGATGGCCGACCGGCTATCACTGGTGGCCGGCAACCCTCATCACTGGCCGACCGATCACTGATGCAAAATTCAGCAGCATGTTTGTAAGGCAGAGCAGAGTCATTCTAGAAGTGGGCAACAATGTTAGTGTTCTATTGTACAACAGAGGCTCTCCGGAAGCAAAACAGTGGCTTTTTGGGTGGAAATCGAGCACGTACATGACCATTCCCCGTATTCCAAGCTTGTTTAAGTTTAAATACTTAGCTTAGCTATTCGTTGCAATTAATTAGTTGTAGCTAGCTAATTTTGTAAAAGTGTTGTAGCTAATTAGTTAGTTAATTAGTTATTCAATTTCGTTTTGTAATTGGTTAGGTAACTAGAATAGTTAGTTGATTCATTTGTTGTAATAATTAGCTAAGTAGTTTAGCTAGTTATTTATTTCGGCTTGTAATAGTTAGCTTAATTAGCTTAGCTTTAAATAGTTAGTTAATTAGCTTAGTTTATTCGGACTCTCCTTCGTGAGAGCGCAATGTAATAATGTGCATGTCTTCCAACCCCACGTCTTTCTTCCTTTATTTACTAGCTTATGATGGTCAGTTTAGGGACATTACGTTTTGTTTAGCATACTCCATGTTTGCATCCATTTGTATTGTATGCACCGAGGCTCAGTTCATCATTCTAACTGCATTGTCCGTTAAATACTTCTTTGAATACGTGCTTAGACCACATGCTATTTCATTGCTTCATATGCCATGATTAATAGCCGATCCTATTAGTTGCATTTTTGCATACGTTGTATTAGTCATATCGCATAGTTAGGAATCATGCATTATTTCTAACTCTTTTGCTTATTTTGGCTTGGAGTACTAGGTGAGTCTTTACTCGCTTTAGCATATCGCATGCGTGTGATTGTTGCCATGTTTAGCATGCTTTCCATGAGGCTAAATGCTTAATTGATAAATTGCTTGAATGCTTGTAGATGAAGGCTAGTTGCTTGAATTAGAATAATTTGAGTAATGTTTATATGCGATCGCTTTTTCAAGTGGTACATATTTCGAAACAATTTTCAAAACAAACATGAATCGAAATGTTCCAATTCTTGCAAGTTAGTCTATACTTGTGTGTGTGCGAATCACATAGTAATGCTAGACTAATCAATCAGAACAAGAGCATATAATATATATAAAAATCATATCATGATTAGTAGAGGCCGATCTTTGATCGGGCGAGCAAGGGTGCTCAAATGTATTCATGACCTTCCCCTCTCGTACCTAAGTTCCTGAGCCGAGACAAACTTGGTGATGATGAACACGTGGCCTTTGGCACGAGTCATGGGTTTCCTAAATTTTTCCAAAATAAAATATTTAGGTGGCGACTCTGTATCTGGCAAAGCAGTCCATTTTTGGCAATTTGATTCAAAATTGATTTTCCAAAAGATTTGTCAGATTGGGACTCTTTGGTGTTTATCTATTTCACATTACACTTGTGGAATCAGATTCAGAATCGCAGGAGTCCGATACTGTGGGGCTTAATTCGAACTCCGAAAGAGGGCGCGAAAAAGTCAAGCCACAGTATAGCATCTTTTGAGGCATTGTATGGCTAACCATGTAGATCTCTTGTGTGTTGGGCTAAGGTGGGTGACGCACCTATGTTAGGTCCTAAACTAGTTCGGGAAACGATGGAGAAGGTTGCACTTATCCGGAAGAGGTTGGTTTTGGCTCAGAGTCGCCAGAAGAGATATGCCGACCGAAAGAGGAGACCTTTGTCTTTTGAGGTGGGGGATCACATGTTTCTTAAGATTTCACCAAGATGGGGTTTGATGAGAAATGCGAAGAGTTGGAAGTTGTCTTCTAGGTTCATTGGGCCATTTGAGATTCTAGAGCGAATTGGGGATGTAGCTTACCGTTTGGCCTTGCCGCCCTAACTTTTTAGGGTTTATGACATGTTCCATATCAATATGCCCCGAAAGTATGAGCCTAATCCTTCACACATGCTAGATTTGATTAAATTAGAGGTAAACAAAGATGCCTCATATAAAGAGAGGCTGGCTCGGGTGTTAGATACTTGGGATCAAGTCTTAAGGGGCAAGACTATCCCATTGGTTAAGGTGTTGTGGCGACACCATGGAATTGAGGAGGCCACTTGGGAGTGTAAGGCTGAAGTCCATGAGAAGTATTTGGACCTGTTTGTTGATAATTGAGTTTTGTATTGAAATTTCATTGTGTTGAAAAATATATAAACATTGCAAGTGTTTTGGAGATTTGAATTGTAATATTTTGTACTGGATGACATTGTTCTATCATTGTTACTACTATGGATTGTCAATGGGATTAGATTGCGGTGATTATTGTTGGGATTTAAATTTTGTAGCCGAAATTTCTTAAGGGGGGAAGATCATAACTGCTTGGGTTCGACTTGACCCTTTCATATTCTTGGATTTGGGATCCGATACTCTTTATCGTTGTCTATACTCCTTTTTGTCTTGTGGTTGTTGAGTTTGGTTGTTTGGAGTTGCTGGTTATGTTGTGAATAGGTTGATAGTTTGTTTTTCAAAAAAATTCATGTATGTTTTCTTCAAGTTCACTTGAGCGGTTTTTCCTATGCTTGAGTGGTCTTTGAATTCTCTCAGTATTTTTGCAGGTCTACAAAACTACTAAGAGTAGGGTGATCTTCGCTCGAGCAATCTTCTATAGTCTGTAAAACTTCTGAAGAGGGGGTCATTATGCATTTGAGCATTGCTTTGGTCGTTCGAGCAGTGTTACATCTTGTGTCTGACGCTCGAGTCTTGGTTTGGTCGCTTGAGCAGTCAGTGCGTATATCAAATCGGGGAAATGTCTTTTTCTATCACTTTTTGCTCTCTCTCTCTCTCTCTCTAAAACATCCCAAAATCTAATTTCTTTACTCTTTCTTTTTCTAGTTCTTACCTAAACACTCAAATACACCCAAATCTGTTGATCTTGTCGCCCTAGTGCTTTGGGGAGAAGTGTAGAGCGCGTACAGGTGGTCGTTTTGATCGGAGAAAGTTCGAGTTTTGGCTTTGTCAAATCTTGTGTTTTGTTTGTCAACTCTTTTATATCTTGTTTGTCAACTCTTTTAGTCTTGGGGTAAGGATTTCTTCAATCTTTCCGTGTGATTCTTAGTTTCGTTATGTGTTCCTTATAGAATATTGTGATTTGGAGTTGGGGTTTTGATTTAGGGTTTGGTTTTTGAAATATAAAAAAAGGAGTTTTCAAATGGGCTCTCAAGGAATGTTGTGGGAATGAAATTATGGTTGAGTTGCGTTGAAATATTGTAAATTTCTCTTTTAAATATGTTTTTGAAAAGAAAGTGAGATTTTGTTGGAAATCATTAGTGATTGACCTAGGAAGAAGGAAAGTTGTTGAGTTTTGAAAAGATAAAGTCAATGTATATATTGATAATGAGAGTGGAGTTGGATATGTATTATCACTCACATTTTGAGATTTTGAACTTAGATATTATTGTTGGAAATTTATCAGTTGTATAGAGATCTATTTTGGGTTATCGGTGGAGGATAGCTTTGATTATTGTAGAAATTTCATGTCGATTAGGTTAATTGAAACCAACCACTCATACATATTGCATTTAGCATTGTTTCTTACTTAAATATTGCATGGTGAATTGGTTAGGAGGTATGGTGATGGTTTTATTATGTTGGCTTGTGTGTCCTTAGTAAAAGTCCAGAAATCTGCACGGTTAAGTGCCTATCCTTCCAATTAATAATGGTAAAATGGCTTTGGTAGTGTTTATGTAGCCTACTGGCAGACACATACCTAGAGATTCCCAATATTTTGTATCCACTGCCCTATTTTCTTATTTAAAAAGTACTGATTTATATATATAACTATGGCATTGCATTGTTTTGAAAGAGAATGTGTAACGTTTTGACAAATGGCATGCATATGCATTCATCATATGACTTTGTTGAGCTTCGTACGTTGTGTTCAAGTATCTCTACTAGGCCTTAACTCACCCTATGTGGAAAACAACTTTCAGGTGTTGATGATATGCCTCCAGCAAGAACGTAGCTTGGGAGGACCTTGGAGCCGAGGGCTTCTTTTTGTTTATTTTATGTAAATATTTATTGTACAAGCCTTGGGCCTTATATGTATGGAGTTCAATTCATTTTTTTGTACATAAGTATCGACTTAGAAATATGTAACCATTAAGGAATTAACTTAACACATGTCATATGCTATAGATTTAGGATTTAGGATTCATGAATGTATACATGCATATGTCATCTTTTGTACCAAAAAGGATATCAATAGAAGAAAAAAATTACGTAAGTTTCTGCTTTCCTTTGAATATCATGAAGTGGGTTGTTGTTATTATTTTGGGTCATTACATAAAATATTACAAAAATTATATTATTTTATTTTGACACAACCAACTAGTGGTTCAAATGTCATTTAGACACAATCAACCAATTTTCTTTTTTGTTATTTTTTATTTTTTATTATTTTTATTATTTTTTTTTTAACTACCATGAAATTAAAACAGCACATACAAAATAAATCAACATATTTTTTTGTTAAAATAATTATATTTTTTTTTATCATTTTTGAAAAATATTATATCACAATGATTAATATCATCCTTTAATTTACCTAAAAAAATCATATTAAGTATGAAATAATGTAAGAACTGTTGGATCTAATCTCAGTGCCACCTCTTTGTCATCGAAACCCCTTCCTACTTGGTATCGTCTTCATAGAAACAGTGGCTGGAGAAAGAGATGAACGAGAGACAATCAACGGAGAGTAACAATGAGATGAGAGAATGAAGTAGAAAGAGAGAGAGAGAGAGAGAGAGAGAGAGAGAGGAGTCACGGTGAGAGAAAGGGAGAGAGAGAAACGAAATCTAATATGAGAGTTAACCGGTTGACAAGGTACCCATTATTTACCTATTAAATCAATCAACAGTCAAGATTAAAAGTTATGCATCCAATAGCTATTAGAGGGGGTGCATATGATATGCAACTTAAAAAGGGTGTATATTGTAAGGCTTCCTTATAAATAAATGTTTTCTTTGCATTTGTTCAAACCCTAAACACCTCTCTATCTCACTTGATTTCAAATCCTAAATGATAAAAGCTAAGCATCAATCTCGTGTGATCTTCATCCATTAATTTGGAATTGGTAAAATCCAAGCACTAAATCCTTGATTTCCAGCATTTATTTTTCTATTACTTCATGTTTTCAAGATTTAATTGAGGTTTTACGCATTAAGATCTTAGTAACAATCCACGATTGAGATTTTCAATTGATTTATAGTTAAACAATCAAAATTTCTAGTTGATTCATTCAATTCGATCTAGAAGAAACAAGATCTCAAATCACTCAATCTTGAAGAAACAGAATCTCAAATCACTCGATCTTGAAGAAAGCACAATTTCAAATCACAAAGGTCCGAGGTGATGTTATTTCTTGTTTTATGTATAATTTTTAAATATGCTAAGTAATTTTTTTAATATTTTGTGTATCATTCTTTGGTTTTTTTTTACTTTATCTTAATTTTTTTGAAGAATTTTGTTGTGAAATTAAATTGTTCTATTTTTTTGTTGTAGATGTTGGATGTTTCTAGCCAAAATAGTAACTGAAAACATGGGAGGAAGTCGAGTTGGCAAATTATAACATCGCTAAATTTTATTTGAAATTTGGCATAAAGTTTGACAATACCATTTTTTGGTAGCTCTTTTGGAGATGAGATTCTCTCTAGTCCAGATTTGGACTGAGAGGTGTTGTTCGGGTCTATGGGGCCAATGACAGTCATGTTTTGATAATTTGAATTGTTCATTTTTTAAGACTCTTTGTATATATCATCTATTAAAAAAAAATAAATCGATCCGATAATTGCAATATATTTATTTTATCTTGTTTGTCTTAAAAAAATGAATAGTTTGTTTTAAAAAACACACTTATCATTCATTTTTTTAGAACAAATACGATAAAATGAAAATATTACAATTGTCAGATTGATCTAATTTTTTTAATGGATGAGATATATGAACAACTCTAAATAATGAATTATTTGAATTATCGAAATGGGGGCTATGGTAGGTCTCCCCAGCCCAAGCAATGCCTTTGTACTAGAGTGAATCCCCTTCCTTGTGGAAACCTACTTGGAGCAAAAATTATCACATAAGTTAGGAAGACTACGTGATCGTGGGCCTATCCTCTTAATTTTCTATCATTTCCTTCTTTGTAGGATCATATAATTCTTTTTGACCCCTATTATTAGTTGAGTAGACCACCAACATGAAATATCTGAAACACATAATAATTACTCCCATTGAGGAAGGTTTTTTTAGTGGAGTTGCTATAATGAGTCACAATGACAGCCATATTATCAACTCACTATCGATGCTCTTATTTAGTATAAGCATCTCCAATGCACTAGGCATATAATACTTGTTAGTTAAAATGCCTAGTGTGATTTATTTTTTTCAATTCCAATGCACTAGGCATATGATTAGGTATTTTGACTCAACTTATATTCACTAGCTACATGTAGCTAGCCTTCAACGCTAGGCAAAATGTATTCAATCATTAAGATCATTTCCCTCCATCTTTGTTGTTGACGTGGCATTCTATAAAATTAATAGTATTTGGATAAATAACTAAAATAAAGAACATGGTTGGAGTAAAAACATAAAACAGTTGATAGACAAAATAAAATATATACTTTATAATAATATTTAGATAGGTAAAATGCCTACTACCATTAGAGATACTCTTAGCTCATATCTACCCATAATTCACCATATCTGTAGTGGTGGAGTTAAATAAGAAATTAGTGTCAGACATTAATTGGAAAAGTCAATTAATGAAGATTTTTGACAAAATTGCTTTCAATGGGTTAGCGAAGGGCTCGTAAGAGCATTCCCATTTCTTTTCCAAAATCATTCCCTTACTTATTTTAAGGGTTGGAATTCCTTATATGATATATCACCTCATCAACTCCCTTACATTATACCTTAAATTAATATTTGTTACAATGACTCCCTATTTATAGGGAGTCACTATAGCTCCCTTATATATATATATATATATATATATTGTAGCATATACCCGTGTCTAAAGGCATAGTGTAAATAATGTTAGGATTAGAATATAATTGTAATCCCAACACTATTGTAATTTATTTTTTAATTTGATAAAATCACAAATTTATTTTAAAATTTTGGAGTTCTCACAAAACTTCTCACTAAAACTCGTTTTTTCTTATATAATATATAGTCAGATAGATAGATGTGTCTGGCATACATACAGTTTCCACGGGCATACATACAATATTACTTTTGTTTATATAATTATATGGAAATTGTATGTATGCCCGTAATGTCCTAATGTATTACAGGCATACATACATTGTATAGAAATATGTGTAAAGTATATTAAACAAAAAAGAGAAAATAAAAAAAAATAAACAAATAGAGAGAAAAATAAAAATAGAAAAAAAAAAGAAAAAGAAAAGAGGAAGGTGGGATCATGGGATCATGGAAGGATGGGTGAGAAAAAGAAAAACGTAAGAGAGAGAAGCGAGAAAGTAACAAATGTACATGTAGGACATTCTTTGGAAAATATATCTCAGCTATTAATTTATAACTTGAATAGATCTAAGCCTTCCTAATGTCATAGTAGGACAAAAATATGTTGAAGATTCAAAAACCGCCCTGCTTTATTATATAGATGTTGATGATTCATATGAGGTCTAAATTTATGAAGTCTATCAGGTATTCAATATATTTAAAAATAATAATTAATTATTCAAATTCATTTTATTTGTGGACTATAAAATTCATTAATTTAATCTCCACTGTAAAATCTGGCTCCTAATTCTGGGATCGCAGACTTTTCCATATAATATGAATAAAAATAAGTTAACAAAAAGGAGAGAAAAAGAAAAAAAACAAATAGAGAGAAAAATAAAAATGGGAAAAAATAAATATAAAGAAAAGAAAAAAGAGAGAAAGGTGGAATCATGGGATCATGAAAGGATGGGTGAGAAAAAAGAAAAATAAGAGAAAGAAGCAGGAAAGTAGAAAATGCACATATAGGACAATTTTTGAAAAATATATCACAGCCATTATTTTATAATTTGAACAGATCTGAGCCATCCAAATGTCCTAGTAGAACAAAAATATGTTAAAGATTCAAAAACCGTCATGCTTTATTATATAGGTGTTGAAAATTCATATGAGGTCTAAATTTATGAAGTCTATTAGGTATTCAATATTTAAAAATAATAATTAATTGTTCAAATTCATTTAATTTGTGGACTAAAAAATTCATTAATATAATCTCCACTACACACAGTAAAATCTGACTCCTAATTCTGGGATCGCAGATTTTTCCATATAATATGAACAAAAATAAGTGAATAAAAAGGAGAAAATAAAAAATAAAAACAAATAGAGAGAAAAATAAAAAATAAAAACAAATAGAGAGAAAAATAAAAATGGGAGAAAATAAATAAAAAAAAGAAAAGAAAAGAGAGAGGAATGTGAAATCATGGGATCATAGAAGGATAGGTAAGAAAATGAAAAAGTAAGAGAGAGAAGTAGGAAAGTAAAAAAATGCACATGTAGGATAATTTTTGAAAAATATATCTCAACCATTGTTTTATAATTTGAATAGATCTGAGCCATCCAAATGTCCTAGTAGGACAAAAATATGTTGAAGATTCAAAAACCGTCCTGTTTTATTATATAGATGTTGAAGATTCATATGAGGTCTAAATTTACGAAGTCTATGTGACGACCGCGTCCTTTCTTCTCTTTTCTTTCCCTCGTCGCTTTATTCTCTTTTTATCTTGGTTGAGCTTGAAACTCCCGGGAATGGTTCTCAAAAGTAGAGTTTTTGTTCTCGTTTGGTTCAAAGTCGAATTTCGTTTGTTCCGGAGGGTGCACGGGCAAGTCTGAAGTGCCTGGGAGCAAAGCGGGGATTTTGGGTGGCTGGGCTAGGGCTATATGTACGGGGCCCTAGGCTGTAAGTGCAAGGAGGGGCCGCACGAGCGGTGAAGGTTGCACCACCTAGGTGAGCATTCTGAAATCAACGCACGAGCGGGGGAAAGTAGGTCGCACGAGCGGTGGGGTGAGCCGCACGAGCGGTGAGGGCGCTCCGCACGTGCAGGGAGGGGCGCCGCACGTGCGGCCAACTGGGCAGCCCGAACTCTGTTTTTTCCCCACTTTTTAGTCCGAATGTATACCTCATTTTACACATTCCTCTCTCACTCTAAACCCTATTTTCCTTCCCCTTCTCTCTAGAAAACTCTCTCAAACACCTAAAACACTTGGATTCTTGCAAATCTTGAGTCAAGATCATCAACATCTTCCTCTAAATCTTGACGATCTAGAGCTAGGGTCTCTCTTGGTGTGGTAGAGGTTGAAGGATCTTCCATCAAAAGCTAAGGTTCCATATTCTCTTCATTATCAACACCTTGAGGTAGGGTTTCCTTTGAGTTATATGTATGTTTTATGCAAGTTTTGGTTGATTTTTGTGAACTTCTTCATGTATTTCGAAAATTTTGTAATGACTCAAAAAAATAAAAGAAAATAAATAAATAAATAAATAAATAAATTTGCTGGTGGGTCATTGGAAAATATCTTTTTTGGTGTAAAGAGAAAGGTGGAATATGATGATGTTTCAATGGTGGACATAAAATAAGCAAAGGTGTAAGGAATATATATTTTTTATGGTGGAAAGGATAAACTACATGCTGGTGAGTTCTTTGACTTAACTATTGAGGATGTGGGAAGACGTGTTGAACTTGTTTACACACCTGTCCGTAAAGATGGAGTTAAAGGGACTGCTAAAAGTGTAATGTCTAGCGTGGTTGCTCCTGCGGATTCGATGGGTTTGGAGCTTGTAATTCCTGATTGCCGTGAGGATCACTAAGCTGGTGGTTCCTCAAAGGAATACTTTGGTGGACAAGAAAGTGATGGCGAATATGTTTGGTACAGAACAAAGAACATATTACATGGGTCTGCTCAGTGGCTGGCTTCAGGAGAGGATAGCATACGATTTTCTATTCTACCCTAGGGTTAGATAGATATTTAGAGAGAGAGGGAGAGGGGTAATTAGAAGAAGCAATAATGGAAGCATGAGGAGAAGAGTACAAAATGAAGGAGCGCATAGCTGTGGTGGTGATCATATCTCTGGCTTCTGTAGCTGTTGCGTCTCTTTTGGTGGCCTGCATCTACTACTGTTACATTTCCAACAAACTCTCCAAGCGTCAAAACAACCCCAAAAGGGTTGAACATGTGGAAAGAGGTAGCAGCTTTTCAAATATTGAAGTTGCCAGTGAGAAAGGACTTCAGGTATTCACCTTCAAGCAGCTACATTTGGCTACTGGCGGTTTTGGAAAATCTAATGTGATTGGACATGGTGGGTTTGGGTTAGTCTACTGAGGAGTGCTTCAAGATGGTAGGAAGGTTGCGGTTAAGTTGATGGATAGGGCAGGAAAGCAGGGGGAGGAGGAATTCAAAGTAGAGGTGGAATTACTAAGCCGGCTACATTCTCCATATCTACTGGCATTAGTTGGCTACTGTTCAGACAGTAATCATAAATTGTTGGTTACGAGTTCATGGCTAATGGTGGTCTGCAGGAACATTTGTATCCCATCAATGCTCTTCCAGTAGTTTCTAATGTTCATGTAAAGGAGTTGTCATCGGGTACGTATTTTGGGGAAGGAGAATATTTTGGTGGATATGAAGGATCAAGCCTGTTTAACTGGTACAGAGAAACTAATGAGGGAAACTATCATACTTAATAATGGAACAAATTCTAGGACTTACCAAGTTACAAATTCAGACTACAATTGCCGCTTGTTGTTCGGTTACCAAAGTGTAGAAGTTGGTGAGAACAACGTGTTGACCGGTGGAGATTGAAATCCAGCAAAGTCAAAAATGGGGTTTTTGCTTGCTTTCTCTTCTTAGCTTGAGGTAGGGATATCCTACTCCTCTTTATGAGCTTTGTCTTTAAAGTTTAGCATTTGATATGTTGGGGGTTGTTGGGTAATTTTGAGAAAGTTTAGGCCTTTGTGTAATTTTACAAAAGTTGGGGTTTTAAATATATAAAACCTATATGCATGTTTAGCATGAAGAAATGGAATTAATGTTGAAACATTGATGAAAATGGAACCTTAGGGTTATAATGTTAATTATGGAAAATGCCCTAATTACATTGGTTAATTAATTGGTATAATTAATTGTGAGAAATGAGGAAGTGAATTGGGAATGTTGAGATTGGGAATGTATGGGATTAAAGGGTATAGTTGAATTATTTATCGCTCACCTAGTTAAAATGTTGATTTTATATTCATTTTGTGCATTTATTTTCTATTTAGAAATAACTACTTTGGGCTATCGATGGAGGATAGTCTTGATTGTTGTAGACAATGCATGATGATTAGGCAAACTAAAACTAATCACTAGAATGTGTCATTGAGTATGACGTTTGAAAGAATACATTAACTTTATGTATTGACTGATGATGTGTATAATAATTGTTTATATGCATTGTGTTGTGTTGGAGGAGAGAGGTGATGTACTCCACGGTTTAGGGGAAGAGAGGTGATGGACCTCTAAACCGGGTGCTGTGTGGGAGAAGAGAGGGGAAGGACTCCGTAGATACAGCTTGTATGCTTATCTTGGGAAGTGTGATATATCAGTGGAAGTGTTGATATTGCTCATATGCTTATCTGTTGATGTGTTGATATAGCTAGTATGCTTATCTATTGTGAAATGAGGAAATGTTTAATATGAGTTACTGTCTCATATCGGTTATTTGGTCAGGTTCTGGACTATGGTTATGAATTGAGAATTGAAAAGGAATGGAAAAAGAAACTGTAATGTGTTATGAAAGAATGTGAAAGTGTTAACCATCTATCAAACTGTTAATCTTTTAGTCATTGTTCATAGCTGGTTTAGTGTATTTCTACTGGGCTGTTAGCTCACCCTGTACGGGAATATCATTTTCAGGTACAGGTAGCATGCCACCTCCAAGGGTATAGCTTGGGAGGCTTAAGGCGGGCAGACTTTATTGTCTTTCTTTCTTTTGATGTATTACATGTGGATTCAAGCCAAGGGCTTAATGTGTAATTGAGTTAGTACTCTTTTTTTTTTTGTAACCAAGTGTTAACTTGGAAAGTTGTAAGCCCGTAGGGCATTTGTTTGTTGTTAACATGTAATACTTTTCGTAATGAACTGCTCTGATGAATAAAAGGATGTTGATCTTTTATATATCAATGCATGTCAATAATGTGGGCTTAATGTTATTATTTTGAGGGCGTGACAATGGGGATTAGGGCTCAAGAGATTGTTGATTTTGTTTCAAGAAATACTCTTCTTACCCTATTTTAAAAGATTTTGTGAGATGTTGAACCATATAGGTTGAGATTGAAGTGTATGATGAGATTTTATAAAAGAAATGGGCAATGTTAGGTTCTTTTTGTGAAAATCTAGAAAATTGGGGCTTTTTGAAAACATGGAAATGCCCATAGAATTCTCTATTTTCTTTTGATAAAAAGATGAATGAGTATAGACTCCATAATGTGGTTTGCAAAAAGGGGGAATCTAATTAACATCTTGAAAAGGAGAAATTGTTTTAAAAACTATTATTAATAAATGATGATGTATGGTTGTGAGATGGCAAGTTTTGTGCACCATGGACTTGAGAATTTTAACATTGAAGGTTAATGTTTGAAAACACCATATGTGGTCTTGAAGAGACTAGATTGTTGAGACTTGTGAAACGTGGAATTGTAGCCATGTGTTGATGACACATGATTATCTAGTGAAGGAACTTTTAAGAGAAGTAATGAGAAATGTGAATGTTGACATTTTTGTAGAGATGTTTGAAATGGAGAAATGTTATGAGATATTAATTATTGCACCGCATTCTCATTTGATTCATTATCATTATTGCACATTCTCATCATGTTTATTTTGAGAAGATTTATGTTGTAATGAGAACTAAAGGAAATGTTTATGGGGTAAATACGGTAGTAAGTCCGGATAAGGGGTGTAGAAGATTTGATAAGTTGGTCTGAGTGTCTATGGTGAAAGACTAAAAAATGCAAATGTAGGACAATGTTTGAAAAATATATCTCATCATTGTTTTATAATTTGAATAGTTCTGAGCCATTCAAGTGTCTTAATAGGACAAAAATATGTTAAAGATTCAAAAATCGTCCTGCTTTATTATATAGATGTTGAAGATTTATATGAAGTCTAAATTTAAAAGTAATATATTTAAAAATAATAATTAATTGTTCAAATTCATTTAATTTGTGGAATAAAAAATTCATTAATATAATCTCCACTACACACAGTAAAATCTGGCTCCTAATTTTGGGATCGCAGATTTTTCCATATAATATGAATAAAAATAAGTGAAGAAAAAGGAGAAAATTAAAAATTAAAAAAAAACAAATAGAGAGAAAAATAAAAATAGGAGAAAACAAAAAAATAAAAAGAAAAGAGAGAGGAAGGTTGAGATCATAGAAGGATGTGTGAGAAAAGGAAAAAGTAAGAGGGAGAAGCGGGAAAGTAAAAAATGCACATGTAGGACAATTTTTAAAAAATATATCTCAGCCATTGTTTTATAATTTGAATAGATTTGAGCCATCCAAATATCCTAATATGACAAAAATATGTTGAAGATTCAAAAACCGTCATACTTTATTTTATATATATATAATTTGTTTTACTTTATTTATAAGGAGTCACTGTAACTCCATATTTTGGAACGATGCAACCATTGCAACCTCTTTGCACATGGCAGAAATAAGATAAATAAAATAAAAATGTTACGAAGACACGCTTAATAATTTATAATTTTACTTTGAATGTGTTTGTATAGTAAAAATTAAATTGATGAAATGTAGAGTCGTAAAATAAATTTGAACCATCAATTTTTCTTTAGTGTGTAAATTCTAGGCTCATAAGTCTAAATTTGTAGTAATGTTGTAAAAAAAAAAAAAAGAAAAAAAAGATTAGAGAGTGAATGAGATTATGTATTTTTAGTCAGACCACAATATATTATTTTATACATTTAACAAATGGGCTTGTTTGGTAACTTTTCCGTTTTCAATTTTCAATTTATATTTATCAAAATTTAAAAAACTGTCATAAAAACTTGGCTGATAATTTTTTTGGTTTATAAATGATTGTCTCCGTTTATAAATTTGAAAAAAAAAAATGAAAACTCAAAAAATGAGTTTACGTTTTCAGTTTTCAAATTTTTTTTCAATTAATTTTTTTTCCAATAAATTTTTTCAAATTTTTTTTTCAAATAATTTTTTTTCAATTAATGTTTTTTCAATTAATTTTTTTTTTCAAATATTTTTTAATTAATTTTTTTTCATTTTTTTCAAATAATGTTTTTTAATTAATTTTTTTTTTCAATTATTTTTTTTTCAATTAAATTTTTTTTCAATTATAATGTGTGATTCCATTGTCATAAATAATAAAAATAAATATAAATATTTTACGTCTGAACAAACAATTTTTTAGTTTATGTTTTTTAATTTTTTTAAATATTTTGTTTAAACCAAACGCGTTTGTAATTTATGTTTTTCTAAAAATAAACAAAAATCAGTTTATAAAACTTTTATAAACATAAACAAAAAACGTAAACGTTACCAAATGCTATCTTAAATTATTATACTATTAAAACACACGCTCAATCTTTAAATTAACAAACAACTAATACGTATAATTGGATTCCATCTTTTACACTTTGTTTTTTTTTGGTTAATAACACTTTAACAAATAGCTTAAACTCTATCATTGGAGATGATTTATTTATTTTTACGAGACGAACCGTAATTCCGAGAAGCTATTTCATGGATTTGAAATTCCATGTCAACAGTGCTCGGTCAATGGAAACAATATATGAAAGAAAAAAGTCATAATCCATGGAATAATTTTAAGAACTTTGACACTGTATTATAAATTTAAAAAAAAAAATTGTAAGAAAAAAAAAAAACTCAGAGTTTGATTCTAATCACAAAATAAATATAAATTTTAATTTTGTTAATTTAAATTTAATCTTTTTTTATTATTTATTTTCAATATAAATCATCACTCTATTTTCGTTAAGTGGACTATTGAAAAGTAAAATTTTAGTCATTAAATTCAATATAAATGTATATAAAGTATCTATTTAAGTTAATGACCAAAATATATATATTTTTTCATTTTTATCTAAGGGAAATAGACCCATAATTTAGATTAAAAAAATAAAAAAATTTAAATTTAAATTAACAAAATAAAAAAATAATATTTATTTGATTATAAAGATAAAATTCGGATTTTATTTTTATAATTTTCTCAAAAAATAACTACAGTATCATATTTTTTAAAACTTTATTTTTTGGGCACAACAAGAATAATTTCTCCTAATTTCCTGTTATTTGCATGTCTGTGCGCAGAGCCAAAAATGGCGAAGAGAATAAAGGCTATCAGCGGTTCTACTTCATAGGAAACCTCAGTAGAAGTGATTGGTAGCAACGTAGATCTCCTTTCAGATATCCTTTTACACGTTCCTCCCAAATCCCTACTCACTTTCAAGTCCGTGTCTAAGTGTTGGCCCCATCTCATCTCCGATTCTCTCTTTGCCTCCAACCACTCTCGTCGAAATCGCATTCACTCCATCTCTGGCTTATACTTCTACTACAGCTATGAATTTGCAATCTACTCTTCGGAGACTGCGTCTTGGAAACTGATTACTGTCAGTGAACCACTGGGTGGGTATACGTGTTAAAGGGGTTTTTTGGAATGGAGCAATTGATTGGTTGAAAGACGATAATGGTGAATTTCACTTTAGATTTGATGTTGATGAAGAGAAGCTGATCAAAACCCCTGTTCCTCCAAAGCCTAAAATTGTTTCTATTAACGATATTAGTTATTATGGAGAATGTGGTGGTAATTTGATTTTTATTCAGATGCGTTCGCGCTCTGATATGCGATTCAAAATCATCGAGAAGGAAAGGGACACCTTTCATTGGGTTGTCAAGTACCGCAGCAATCTTAGACAGCCTTTTTCTTTATTCCCTGGTATAAATTGCATGTGATATGCGTTGTGAAGGAGGGAGATGATTTTGCACTGGTGTTAGCCACTGCTGGAAGGATTGTCTATTATAATCTCAAGTCCAAGACGGGGAAGGTGCTTCGTGATATTTTGCCCCAAGGTGACTCTCGTTCATCATTTGTTTGCTGTTATCCTTATTCTAGTACTTTTCAATTCGTTGAAAGTTTATCCCCTGTTTGAGAATGTCTTAGATGTTGGAACAATTATGCCTTTCATAGAAGTTTGTCACAATCATTTCTGATGAATCAATTTCCAAGTGCTTAAATATAACTTAGTTTGTTGTCGTAGTAAACGGAATCCCATTCTCCCTCAGCTTAAGTAATTGTTTGATTGTTTGTCTCTCATGCTAGTATCATTATATTGATGGTCACATTGTTGTAGACACCCCATTTTTGACCGTCCTCAAGACTTGGACGTCACCGCTTGAACACTCGGTGATTATCCATGTTTGTGTTCGTTTGGAGTTCCCGGAGTTCTCGGCCCGCGCGCCTTGCCTCAGGACCTCCAAACTCGATCGTTTTGTGTCTGGTTTTGCACCAAACACTTGTGTTTTGCCTTGGGAGGGCAGGGAATGCTTTGTGAGGCATCCCCACACACCACCGGCTGTGGCTAGAGGCCACCGGCTGGCTGGTTTTTCCATCGGCACTATATTGTGCCGGTCGGCACTATTTTGTGCCGGTCGGCACTATTTTTGGCGAAATGACCATTTTGCCCTGCCGACTACTGTGCACTTGCTTTCTGGGATATTTTCAGACAGCTTTGTAGCTTTTTCTCCCCTCCATACACGTGTATGGAGGGGATACACTCCTTCCAAGCTTGTTTGACAAGCTTTACAATGCCTATAAGAGGAGAGCTTCTCCTCTTGGCTAAGGGTTAGCATTTTGGAGACAAAAACCAGAGCTTATACATATATTTCTCTGTTATATATCTATAGATACATAGATCTCCATCTCTCTCCTCTTGTGTGTGTGATTTTAGGCTTGAAAGTGTAGATTTACCTCACTTTTGCACCATTACACACACCTTTACACCTTAGCTCGAGATTGAGAGACTTGGAAGGTTATTTGTGTTGGTTTTGGACTGGTTTTGAGCACTAGAGAGTGGCTGCACCACTTGTTCTTCAAGGGATCTTCAAGGGTAAGAACATTACTTTATATTCCCCATTCTTGCAACCCTTTTCTACCCTCTTTACTTTGTGTTTTTGAGTTTGTGTTTAAGATAAAAAAGTCTTGTTTTTACTTGTTCTTGAACCTTCATTAAGGTCCTTTTTTGGTTTGAGCAAAGGTCCATCCTATTAGGCCTTGTATGGCCACTTTTGGTGCCTTTGCTTAACCCCTTTCTTTACTTATTGTTCTTGCACTTCTCACCACTGAAAACCAGTGGGTTTTCAGTGGTGAGGGAGGTGTTTTGAAGTCACATAAAGGGGAGGGACACCCCTCTCCCCTTTGATCCCTTGTTGGCCTTTGTTTTGGGTTCAAAGAATAGCATGTATGCATAGTCTTGTTTGGCTTCATTTAAGAGTTTTTTTGAGTGTTTTGGAGCATGTTTAAATTCTATTTTTGGTCGGATTTGTCATCTCTAACATGTCTCTTATACTTGTTTTGAAATGCCTTCTTATGCTCAAAAGCATGCCATACTTTGAGGCCATGATTTTAGTATGTTTTTAGCTTAGTTTCATGGAGATGCTAGCATTATTTTGCCATGTTAAAGGGCTGTGGGCCACTGTTTTGGCCATGCTTGGCATGTTTAGCATGGTTGTTTTGTACTTTAGGCTTGTAAGCATTGTATGTTTTGGCTCCTAGCATGCTTAACTTGTCTTAATCCCATGATTTAGCATCATCTAGGGTCATTTTTCAGTCCGTAAATCATGCTTGTATACATGCATGTGTAGCCTATTTCATGTCATAAGGGTGTGCTCTTGTATGTCTAGGATTGAACATTGTGTATGCCTCCATGTTTGGTGCATTTTTGGGGTTGCCATACGCGGGGCTTGGGTGCCATTTTGTATGCTAAAAACCTGTTTTGGTTGTCTAACATGTGCCATGTTTGGTCTTGTTAAGTGGTGGTTCAATGCCCCACTTCGTGCCTTAGCTTTAGGCCTCATAGCTTGCATGCTTGTATATCACCTTGCTCTTGTTTTGAGGCATGTTTTGCCACTGTTTAGGGGAGTTTGAGGACTGCCCTCTATGGCTTAAGTCCATTATTGCATGCTCGTTACACGGTTGTTGCATGATTGGTCAATGAAGCCTTGAGTATATGCTAGTTCCATGCTTAATTGGTCCATGTTGCATGGCATTTGTACCTTGCATACTTTAGTTCTTTGCATGCTTAACATGATAGGTTGCATTGCATTTGAGCCATTTTTGTGCACTTGCATTTCATGGTTTGGCTTGGGGATTGTCAAGCCAAGCATGAGGATCGAGAGGAGTTCACACTTTGAGTGGTGAAACTTGTCTCCATCCTCAAGTCACCAAGACCTTTGACTAACACATGATAAGGTTTTGGATTTCATCTTTTGTGTTGCATGCATTTCAATTAAAACATGCAACCTTGGTTCCTTAGACTATCATGCATCAAATGCATCATTGATGGCCCTAGAACCAAGAGTCTTACCTCCTTGAGTCCCCAAGCATGATAGGAGGCAACGACCATGCTTACATGTCCCCCAAAACCCATGCCATGCATTGTTGTCTTGCTGCTGCTGTCAATCTGTCTGCTGCAGGGACTTTCTGCCGGCCGGCAGTTTGTTGTGCCGATAAACTCCATATGCAGCTGGTGGACAACTCAAATAGCCAATGACCACTCCTTCCAGCCGGTAGGGTACTTCAGACCATTTGGAAGGTATCCCAGAACTTTGGGATTTTTTGGAAAGGCAGGACAGTAAGCAAAAGCAACAGTGCCATGACACGGGTTTTCCGGCAAGACGGATCGAGCACATCACTCGCACATCCCAAGACAGGGCTGAGGCCCCATTGCATTTATTTATTTATTTGCTTTGATTTTAATAAATTAGAATCGTGTAATAATTTATTTAATTTATTTATTATTCGGACTGTAATATTTATTTGGTCCCTCCGAGCGAGGGCAAAAATGTAATAAGTGTGTGTGAGTGAGTGCATGTCTTCCAATCCCCATTTCTTTCTCTCCCTTTTACTTACCTGCTTTTTATGGTTAGTATTAGGGCATACTTATTTTAGCATACCTTATGCAATGCATGTGTGCATTCATGCATTTGTTTACATGCACCGGGCTCGGTACATCATACAAACTGCATCGTATTTTCAATTCCAAATTGAATACGTGATAGTTGTTGCATTTCACATGCCATGCTTAGGGTTAGCCGAGCCTACTCTAGAATGCATTTATGCCTGTGTTGCATTAGTCACTTAACATGAACTAGGTCATGCATGTTTGCTAACCGGGTTATTGTATTTGGTACGGAGTACGATGTAAGTATTTATGCTTTAGCATCTCGCATGCGTGTGAATGTTAACATGACAGCATATCTGCCATGCGGCTAAATGCTTATGTGATATAACTGCTTGAATGCCTGTGGGTGGAGGTTGGATTACTTGAGTTGGGAATACTCATTGAAATCCGTATTTTAGCCTACTTGCGAGTAGCAAAACCAACACGTTTTTCGAGACAAAACGGATATGCAATGTTTATTTCCAAATTAGGCAATCTAGTCTATACTTTTGTGTTGTGCGCATCACATAGTAATTCTAGGCTAATAATTGGAATAAGAGCATGTAATGTTTTCAAAAAGGATATCACGGTTAGTAGAGGCCGGTCTTCGGACCGGGCGAAAGGGGGTGCTCATAGCTGACCTTCCCGATCGTACCCAAGCTCCCGAGCCAAGTCACTTTGGTGATGACGGGCACGTGGCCTTCGGCACCGAGTCAGGGTTTCCTAAATTCCCCCATTAAAAAATATTTAGGTGGCGACTCTGTAATCTGGCAAAGCAGTCCATGTTTGGCACTACTTTTCAAAAATCTGTTTTTCTTCAAAACAATTTGCCAGAGGTGGACTCTTTGGTTCAGATTTAGAACCGCAACAAAGTCGAGAGTCCGAACTGTAGCCGAGGTCCCACGCGGCGCTGTTACAATTGTCTTTTATACTTGTCTTAGAGGCATTGTTCTTCAATGGATGTTTACGTCTTGTGTTTGTGTGTGAGAGAATGAACCTTGTTTTGAACTGTAATACATTAACTCAAGTATCATTCATTGGCTTAGTAAACCTCACGTGCTTAATATTTTGATCTTCTTGTGATGTGGTTGGATGCAGTGGTTCTAAATGCTCTTCAATTGAATGGAAATGATATAAACAAAAAAGTATTGTTCGAGTTTGTAAGGATAAAGTTGGTATCATTACTAAGTTGCTGATGCTTGGAATCCTGTAAACACAGGTGTTGTCTTCTTATGTGGAGGTCTATGGCTTTTATCTTCTGCTATTGTGTTCTTTTATTTTTCAGTTTGTTCTTTATCTAAACATCATTAGAGGTCAATTGCAACACTGATAAATATGTATCATACTTTGAAAAAATTGCAAATTAATTATACAAAAATGTTTAAGAAATTTGGTTTGTCGTTCATTAAATAGTGAGTTGATAGTAGTAAATGCCTTAAATATTTGAAGTGAGAACATCGCTACCACAGCATAATGGGAAACCAATAATATGACTTGGGTTCTTCACCAAGATTTTTTTGGTGTCTGTTATTAAAGCGAAAATTTTCATATGTGGTGGCTGCAACATGACAATTAACAATTAAAATATAGGAGACAACACGTGGGTAACACAATTCTTATAGAGTTTATATATTTATTATTTTTGACATACATGAATATATCATTCAAAGATAATAAAAAAATGCAACATAACACTAATTCTTATAAATGTACATTGTTTTTGTTTTATCATTGTATCCTAAGTTATTTTGTTTAAATTTATAATTTCCTTCGTGTGTGTCTAAACTATGGACACGTGCAGTGTTACCAGAAACACTAATACCTTAGCTAATTACGTTGTGGAACGCACGTTCTAAAACATGATACACTTTCATTCTAAAATAGTAAATTTAATGATCCCAAAAATCCCAAAAGTGTTTCCAATACATATCCTTAAATCTTTCATTAGTAAGGAAAAAATTTCAAATATAATGAACAAAAATCTAAGGTGAGTTAAATTTTGATACGTTGAAACATAAAAAATGGCTCATAATGCTCATAGAATTGTTTTGTTGTACGATTAATTTAGAAAATGCCTCCCTGGTGTCCAAAACGTATCTAGGTTTAAAAAGACTTAAACATTTGGCTGAGAGTCAGTGTCCAACGCGGACACGCCATATTCTTAAAAATATATGTGCTTCTTGCAAACTACAAATTCCTCAAATGATACAATGATAGTTGGAATAAATGATCTTATCGGCATCATGTGCAAGCTCTATTTGTTGTGATGTTAAAAAAACACATGCTATTGGAAACTTAAGCATACATGAGATTTGAATACATAGAAGCATTGCTTGTGATTTATAGTCATGGAAGCCCAGTTTTCATCCTTTTTTTTCTCCTTTCTCAGCAATCAAACAGATCATCCAATTGTTGTTGGTTGCTACAATATCATAAAATGAATTAGATATAAGATAAGAATACACTTTCTCTATGCAGCTTCTTGAGACTGACCATTGAAATCTGGACAGATTAAAAATATTCACTGGAATTGTCTTATGTTGTCCACAGCAAAATATTTGAGCTTAATACCCAACTATCAGAGATCTGCAATGAATTACATATCCTGGTTTGCTTTAGCAATAGTATGACTCACTAGCATTGTTAAACTTGAGTGCATAAAACGAGTCTTATCTTCTTCATTTGTTTCAGAAAAATCTCTTCTGGTTATAATGCATTTCTTCTTTGTTTGTTTGGGTTGTGGGTGGGGTACTTCTTTAGCATTTTGCTTTCCTTTTATTATTTGTTTTTAGAAATTGGACAGAGAAACTCTATCTTTCCTTGTTCTCTTTGGGTCATTTTAAGAATCTCATTTGTTGTTTCACTTGACTCACCATTAAACAAAAAATTTACGATGTCGGAGGAATTTGAGTGAGTAGAGAAAGAAATAAAAGAAAAAAGAGCCGACATAATTTATCAAATACATTTCAAATTGTCTCTGCTTCTCATTCCTTCTTAACTTAATGAAGCAACATGAACAAATTTATCTTGGGCACCCTTAATTTCCTAACGCTGTGTTTCGTTGGGAGATTTGGGAAGAGATTTAGAAAGGGAAAATGAAAGGTAGGTGAAATGTGAATAAAATATACTTAAATTTCATTTAGTTTCACACACCTTTTTTCTTTCTAAATTCCTTCGCAAATCCCCCAACCAAACATAGTGTAACTGAATTTAGAGAAGCTTTTGTGTGATCAATATTGTTCTTATAATCTTACAATTTAGTATCGTGTTCTTTTTTACTAGATTTATTATCAAGATGCATGAGAAATGATCCATAGAATTAGGTGTCAATTCCTTTCATCTAGGTTTATTAACTACATGAAAAATGATCCATTGTAGTAGTCTCAGCAATAAAATTCATTGCCACTGCTGTCCCAAATTGTTTGTTGCTTGTGTTTCCTAACTTAAGAACACACAATTTTTAACAAGATATATTATTTATTTATTGTTAAATAATAGTCTTTCATATAGAAAGTGTACCTGAAAATAGAAAGATATCATAGCACATAATTAACGAACTATCTCACCCAACAACAAATAATAGGATCATAAAATTTGGACCTATGTTACCTGGAACGCGAATCATTCCGGTATGTGGAACCGGTCTTATTGATACTAAGGTTTCTGATACACCTATTGAGCTTAATGTGAAGCTCAACTTTACTGATGGTGTCCATCTGGATGATCCCACAGTCTATCGCAAGCTGGTGGGTTGTTTAGTTTATTTGACTGTCACTCGCCCTGATCTTGCTTATGTTGTTCATATGGTTAGTCAGTTCGTTTCTGCTCCTCACTCTACCCATTGGGCTGCTTTGGTTTGCATTCTTCGCTATCTCCGGGGTACCATTTTTCAGGGCTTACTGTTGTCGTCTACTTCCTCTTTAGACTTGGTGGCCTATGCTAATTCTGATTGGGCTGGTGATGTCACTGATCGCAAGTCCACTTCTGATTTCTGTATGTTTCTTGGCGATTCCTTGATCTCTTGGAAAAGCAAGAAACAAACTGTTACTGTTCGCTCTACTGCCGAAGCTGAGTACAGTGCTATGGCTCGTGCTACTGCTGAGCTTGTTTGGCTTCGTTGTCTTCTCTCTGATTTGGGTGTACTTCAGTCTTCTCCGACCTCCCTCCATTGTGACAACCGCAGTGCTATTCAGATTGCCCACAGTACTGTCTTCCATGAACGGACGAAACACATTGAGATTGATTGTCACTTTGTACGACAACATCTGCAGTCTGGCTCTATCTCGCTTCCTTTTGTCTCATCGGCTTTGTAACTTGCGGACTTCTTCACCAAGACTCACACTACCGCTCGGTTTCAGTTTCTTCTTAGCAAACTCTCAGTGTTTTTTGTTAAAACCTTAAATTTGTGCAGGGGTGTGAGAATATATATTGTATATATGGTATATTAGGAATTAGGCAATTTTAGGCAATTCTCTTTTCTTTGTATTTCCTTTTTCTGTCATAGATTAGGGCTATATAACTTATGCACTCTTTGTAAATATACACAATTGAATGTACAGAAAAGCTTTCAGGAATCTTACACATATGTTGGACATGATTTATTTGCTTCATTGGAGTTAATATTATTTTTGTTGTCAGGCTTATAGATTCAAGGGACATCATGGAACTACAGCTAAAGCAACTGGATTGTGAACTCGTTATAAGAAAAAAAGAAGCTTTGCAAGTTGCAGCTCCTGTAGATATGATGCAACCCCATTCTGCCCAAGCTATGGTGCCATCTCAATTCCCTTGAGTGCAGGTCAGTGCTCCTGTTCCCTCACCTCCAGCTTCAGGACCAGTGTCGCCTAGCCTTGCAAAACCAAAATCATCCCATCCTCCACTGAAATACCCAACGGCTGGAACATTTTATTGTTGTTCTACACCAAGAGGTCCTCCTTTTGTGAAGGTAAATGTATATTGCTTTTAGTTGTGATTGCGTGCAAGTGCATGCATGCTTGTACTTAGGTGGGTGTATATGTGTGTGTTTGTGAGATAAAGAAGTTATTGTCAAAATGACTCAAAATCTTGAAGAAAGCTTTCATTTTTTATTTGTAACAAATTATCTAGTAAAATTTTTATAGTGTTATCTTCAATACTGATGATGGGTTTCCCTTCGAATGATCTTGAAATTCAGATTAATTTGAATAATCCTATATAATTAGTTTGTATATGAATATTCATGGATAATGCATAATTCTTAAATCATTTTGAATAATTTTGAAATTCTCCCCTTCCCGTATTGTCCCCCAGTCCATTACTTTTGTTTCTATTATGTGCTAGATTTTGTCTATTTATTTTTTATTTATTTTTTTTCCTTTTCAAAATAAAGTACAACTTACAAGTAATCTTTTACCTTATCTCTGATTTCTAATTGTGGTTCTCCAGGTAGGAGACAAGGTCCAGAAAGGCTAGGTAGTTTGGATCATTGAGGCCATGAAACTGATGAATGAGATTGAAGTAAGTCTCGTGCTTTAATTATATATTTTTTTGGTTTTGATTAATATGCTTACTGAGATGGCAAAAAATAGAAGCTTGAGGGTTCTACTTGTCTGGTTTAAGATTCTTGGCACCCTAATGGTTAACTACGTAGATTTCAAAAGGAAAGGAAAACTGGAAAGTTCCAATAGGGCCCTAAAGGTCAGACCGTCAAAACATTTTGACTGTAATTATTCAAATAGAATATCGATTTTGAATTTTGAAACGCTACAGAACTTAGATAGAAAGAAAGGTAAAATTATCACTTTTGAGAGATATTTTACTCGACCGTTCAAATTCTGCAGCTATGATGCGCTATGTGAACTCAAAGGATAACTTGAGGATTTTAATGAATCTTTTGAGGGTATGTTAGTCTTATATATATATATATATATATTACTGTTCTATGATTCTTGGTCCAAGATTTTGTTTAGTGGCTGATAATATGTAGCTTAAAATGATATTTAGATACCAACTTGCATAACCAAAACAAACGACCATTTTGCTTTGTCTCTCAATCAAGTGAGGTGGCTATATGATAGTGGAATCCTTTTTGGCCATTTTGCTATGCCAAAGGCTGCATGTTCAGTTAAATTAAAACAAGTTTATATATTTTTCTATGAGAGCATTCTATGGGCATGGGCATTCTATTAGAGCATTCTATTAGAGCTTTGTAGATCTACGGATATAGAATGGCATTATGGGCATCCATTTTTGCTTCAAATGCCTTAGTTAAGTTCTTCAAGGTTGATATCCATTTTTGGATTTCATTTGCATCTCTTTTACATTTTTGAACTTTGTTGTGCAGGGTTTTCATCCTTTCTCTATGACTATAGACGGTGATAAGCTTTTGTGGTCGTGGAAAAACTAATTGTTTAGGGCATGTTGCTTTTGTAACTGAACTTGTGAAGAGGTGGTGTGAGAGAAAGACAAAGTTGAAGTCGTCATAGAGTTCTAACTCATACAATGTTGAACTATTTTGATCTTGTTTGGGAGTTTACTCATATAATGAACTATGTTGAAGTGAATTTCGATACTTAGAGTTTTGATTTTTGTATATACAGGAATAGATTTGATCTTGTGTGTAGGATTTGATCCTTTTTTTTTTTTCCTTTTTCTATATATAGGAATAGATTTGGGTTTTGGATGTCAATTTGTAGTTATGAAATTGAATGTTTTCAAAATGTTATTTCTAACCTTTAGCGACCAAATATATTTGTTGTTAAAAAGGTCACTATTTTGCGACCAAATATAATTGTTGTTAAAAAGGTCATTATTTTGCTTTTTGCGACCAAATGGAGACATTTTGTGACGAAGTATTAGCGACGAAATATTTTAGTTTTGCAAAATGAAACATTTTGTGACGATAGAAAATTCGTCAATAATTGTCAGTTTTAGGGACACTTTCAAAAACTCATCGCTAAAAGTCAATTTTGACTTTCCTGGACAGACTTTTAGCGACATTTTTGGTGACAAAATTAGTTTTGTCACAAAGAGTATTTAGGGACCAAAATAATGATTTTAGGGACCAAAATAATTGGTCACCAAAAGTCTTATATGTTGTAGTAAGCTGAATATGCTGGGCTCCCTGTCTACAATTGTGTGCTTGTTGCTGGAAGCCAATCTGGCATTTCTGGAGCTGAACGAATAAACATGCCTTGTGTTGTTCTTCGGAGCAGGTAAAGGCCTTTTACAATCTTATAAATGTTGCATTTCATAATGTAATCATTTTACTCTTTTCACTTTTGATTTGTCAAATGGTGTAGAACCATAATTTTACATACACAATGACCAGTGTAGCTATTTAACACCAATTAGTATCTATTCTTCTTTCGAAGTCGAAATCAACTACACAACTGCAACATATGGTTGCACATAACATAAAGCAACATAATTATGCCAACATTTTTCTAAATTTTTTTATTGATAAGTAAATGGTTACATGAATGCATCAACATTGTTATTTTAAAAGGCAGATTATGGAGAACATATATGTTTTATGGGACATCATAACTTGGTATATGTTTTGTTTGCATAAAAATATATATGTTTTGGTTTTTTATTGATAAGTGAATTGATCCTTGTGGTACAATTCTAATTGACGATGTGAAAAGAAAATCTCACCTTAAACTATCCCACTAAATATAATTTTGTTATGCAACCCTCTTTCATAAATTTCTTATATGCCAACAACAGTAAATATGGCCTAACTTTTTAATTCAAGTCCTGGAAATTAAAAGGTTTGTACATACAATCTTAATTGTCTCCGACACTCCCAGTTAATTGAAACACTTATTTGATATGTGTTTTTTAGAATGAATTTAAAGTTATTGGCTCGAGATAAACAATTGATTTATACATTAGAGCATAAATTGTGAAAGACTGAACACAAGGATAGAATTTTATGGGGATGTTGCTAAAAATACCTCCCAGAGCGCTTAATTAACAGGTATCATCATCATTGGTCATGGCTATTTGATAATTATGGGCCTATGTGGTGGGACAATATAGCACGACCAATACTTTCTGATTTCAACGAACTGTGATTGCTTACTTTTGAATTGTTTGCTATATTTCATGTAGTGTGAGCGATCATATGCAAAGGTTTTCAAAACCCATAAGGCCTTTTTTTCTTCTTCGTCTTGTTGTGTTCTCTGATTATTTGGGTCAATGCTAATCTATTGCTTATTTGGTTTTATTCATGAACTATATAGCTTAACATCTAGGGCAGAGTTCCCTTCAGCAAGTGCAATAATGGATGGCTTTGGTGGTGCAGACCTGACATGACAACTTCTAGACTTCGTAACAAGCGATGGTCGTGAATGTCATTCAAATGCTTACTATTATCTTGATGAATGAGTCTCATCGCGAATTGTGTCCAGGCAGGCATTCAACTCTCCCAAACAAGCCCTTTTATCAAATATTTGTTCGTTGTAGACAGCTGCTTCATCTTTTATTTTTTTAATTGACATCAACTATCGAAATAGAGTTGCTTTTTATCTTCAAAATACTTCAAACTCATTTAACCATAATGTTAGTGTAAATATAGAATATAGCTGTTATACATTTATGTAAAGTAAAGCAATCATACATTTATGTAAAGTAAAGCAAATTGTTTCTGCTTTCGGTGATGCCTTTGGCATCCTATGTACTCTCCTCTCTATAAAAGAGAGTGAGCTTCCCTTTGTGTAATATTGAACATATATACAAAATATATCAATACACTGAATTCATTTTCTCACTCTCTCTCTACTAGACCATTGTGACATGGTATCAGAGCACAGGTGTTTTTCCTAGTCTCCTCTTCTGCTGCATCACATTTTCTGTCTGGCAAATTGCTGCGTATCTCGTCCTTCTCTAATTTACAGATTGAACAACACTAGACCCTTCGTCTCTTCACGACGAAGCCAACGCCACCAAATTCATCATCATTCGACATTTCACGCGCCCCCACACGCCGCCATAACATTAGGCCACGGGCTGCCTCGTTATCAGACGTGCTCTACGCGCCTTCTACACTTGTCCCGTGCTATTGTGCATCGCGGCCTCATCTGCTAATGTGAGCCGCGTGTTTCTGACGTCAGCTGACGTCAGCCTTGGCTGCTTTCATGCACCGCACACCTCTATGCTAACGTGCGCCGCACCTGTGACATCATCCTTGTTTGACCAGATACGTTGACCAGAATAGTCAACTCACTTTGACTAGCCAATTTACTGCCTTTCTGGTCGTATTTTTGGTCCGTTCAGTCCTCTTCCCACTGATTTCGACCCTCTAAATTCACTGGTAACCTCAGTTTTTTCAAATTCTACATCTATAGTGTTGTTTTTCCTTCATGGATCGCCTAGACTCTTCTCATCAACCTATTTATGTTGTTCTTGACATGACCAATTATGTCTTATGGGCACAAGCCATGTCTTCCTTCCTTAAAGGGTGGAAACTTTGGCGTATTATCACTGGGGATGTGACCAAATCGGTGAAAGAGGATGTTGAAACTACTGCCAAATATGAAGACCGACTTGAAGACTGGGACAGTAAAAACTACCAGATCATTACTTGGCTTCAGAATACCTCTGTTCCCTCTATTAGTCTTCAGTTTGGCCGTTTTCAACTTGACTTTGTTCCCAATCCTGCTAAAGCCATTTGGGATTTTTTGAGAGATCGATACCGGACTACCGGTCTTGCCCATCAGTATCAACTTCAGAGTCAACTTCACCGCATGCGTCAAGACACCAGTCACTATATTAATGACTTTCTTTCTCAAATGTATTCTGTTTGGACCAGCTTGCTCTCTCAGAACCGGCATGGCCTTACCTTGAAGATGCTGCTTTATTCACTACCTATCGTAATCAGCAGCGGTTGGTTTACTTTCTCATGCCTCTCACTCCCTCTTTTGAGCCCGTGCATGCCTCTCTTCTTCATCGTCTTCCGTTGCCCACTCTTGAACAGGCTATTTCTGAGTTGTTATCTGAGGAGACTCGTCTTGGTACTCTCCAGACTCATCATGTGGACTATGTTCTTACCACTCCTTAGTCACGTCCCTCACTATCCCAACGGACCACTGCTTGCCTCTATTGTCAGAATCGAGGGCTTCCTTCTACTCATCTTTTGGTTCATTGCCCTGTCTGATCCTGCCGATATTGCAACAAACTTGGTCCTGGTCATCTGCGGCAGGATTGCTTTCGCAATCCATCCTGGTCCTCTTCTACTAGCCATTCCTCTTGCGGTGGCTCTTCTAGGGGGAGCTCTCATCGTCAGTTTAATCGCACTGCTGCTGCTGCCTTTGAGGATTTCTCTGAGTCTCCTGCTCCGTCTGCCCCTGTTTTTTCTCAAACTGATGTTAAGGCCATGTTCAAACAGCTTCTCTCCACCTCTGGTACACCTTCTCCTACTACTTTGTCTGTGACTCCAGATAACTCTTCTTGGTATTTTGACTCCGCCTGTTGTAATCATATGACTTCCAGCTCTACTATATTCTCCTCCATTCATACTGTTGATGGTTCTCTCATGTCTGTCAGTCATGTTGGAACTGTTTCCACATCTCAGTTATCTTTAGCTCAAGTTTATCATATCCCTACTCTAACCTTAAACCTTATCTCTATTTGTCAATTATGTGAGCTTGGTCTAATCGTCACATTTTCTGCTAATGGTTGTTTGGTGCAGGACCCTCAGACGGGACAGACTATTGGGATCGGCTGTAAGCATGGACGTCTCTATGAACTCATTCAACTTCATGTTCCGGACTCCCCACAGATCGCTGCTCCTGCATCTGCTTCCTCTTTATCTCCTTTTCATCTTTGGCATTGTCGCTTAGGACATCTTTCTGTTAGTCGCTTAAAGTCTTTGGTTTCTAGTGGTCCATTGCGTCCTGTACTTCAAGATACTTTTGATTGTATACCCTGTCAACTTGCAAAATAACCTGTTTTATCATTCAATAAAAGTACTTCTGTTTCCCGTGCTCTTTTTGATCTCATACATTCGGATATTTGGGGCCCATCCCCTATTACTACCATTGGGAGATCTCATTATTTTGTTATTTTTATTGATGATTATTCACGGTTTACTTGGCTTTTTCTCATGAAAACTCGGTCTGAACTTAAACATCTTTATTATAGCTTTGCCAAAATGGTCCACACCCAATTTTCCAAAACCATTAAATTTTTTCGCTCTGACAAAGCTATGGAATATCGGATACCGATTTCCTTTCCTTTCTTCAGAGTCATGGTACCCAACCTCATCGTTCCTATGATGGCATGTCCCAACAAAATGGACGTGCTGAACGGAAACATAGGCATATTCTTGACACTACTCGCGCTCTCCTTCTCTCGTCTTCTTTCCTGGAAACCTTTTGGAGGGAAGCTGCCCTTACTGCTGTGTACACTATCAATTGTGTTCCTTCCCCTATCATCCATAATCAAACTCCCTTTAACGTCTACATGGCACTCCCCCTCCATACACCAATCTTCGAGTTTTTGGCTCTGCCTGCTTTGTTTTGCTTCAATCCCATGAACACACCAAGCTTGAACCTCGTTCTCGTCTTTGCTACTTTCTTGGATATGGAATTGAACATAAAGGCTTTCACTGTTGGGATCCTCTCTCTAAGCATCTTCGTATCTCCCGCCATGTAGTTTTCTGGGAGCACAAAATGTTTTCCTCTCTCTCCTCCTTTCACTTACCCGTACTCTCCACTCCTGTCATTTTTACTAATCCTTTCCTCGATCTCTTCTCTAATAACTTTGATACAGGTTCCTCCTTCATTGAGACGCCCTTGTTGATCCCTGATCCTGGCCAGACTGTTCTCGCTGATGGTCCACCTCTCCTTGCACCTTCTAGTCCGTCTCCTCCTTCTTCGCCAGCTGTTCCCCCTACCGACCCTCCCACGGGTCAGTCGCACCAGGTAACTCAACTACCTATTCATCTTCGTGATTATATTGTTGGGTCTGCTGCCTTTTCTACTTATGAACCCACCTCCTATCGTGAGGCTTGTATTAATCCTCTTTGGCAGCACGTTATGACTAATGAACTTCAGGCTTTGGACAAAACTCATACTTGGGATATTGTTGATCTTCCTCTTGGCAAGACTGCAATTGGCTGCAAATGGGTCTACAAAATCAAGACTCATTCTGATGGCTCTATTGAGCGCTACAAAGCTCGTCTTGTTGCCAAGGGTTTCAACCAGGAATATGGCATTGATTATGAGGAGACCTTCTCCCCTGTTGCTCGACTTACCTATGTTCGCAGTTTGCTTGCTGCTGCTGCTGCTCGCCATTGGGAGCTCTTTTAGATGGATGTCAACATTGCCTTCCTTCATGGTAATCTTCTTGAGGAGGTCTACATGCAACCCCCACCTAGGTCTACTTTTCCACCGCATAAGGTTTGCAAACTACAGCGTGCCCTCTATGGCCTCAAGCAAGCACCCCGCGCTTGGTTTGCTAAGTTCAGTTCTACCATTCATGACTTCCGGTTCACCTCTAGCTCCTATGACTCTACTTTATTTATACGGACTACTCCTCATGGTACCACTCTTCTCCTTCTTTATGTGGATGATATGATTATCACTGGTAATGATGCAACTGGTATTCTTCACCTCAAATGTTTTCTCCATCGTCAGTTTGAGATGAAGGACCTTCGTACTCTTAACTACTTCTTAGGCCTTGAAGTCTCCCATGATTCTACTGGTTCCTATTTGTCCCAGGTCAAATATGCATCCAATCTTCTGGCCCGTGCTGATCTTACCGGATGCAAAACTACCTCTACTCCAGTTGATCCTTAGATTCGTCTCACTTCTCTCGATGGGGATCTTCTCTCAGATGCTACTCTTTATCGCCAGCTCGTCGGTAGTCTTGTCTATCTCACTGTGACTCGACATGACATTACCTACGCTGTTCACATTGTTAGTCAGTACATGTCGGCTCCTCGCACTCCCCATTACACTGCTCTACTCCGTATCCTTTACTACCTCAAAGGCACTCTGTTCCATGGCCTCCACTAATCTGCTTCCTCCTCTCTTGAACTGTGTGCTTTTTCTAATGCTGATTGGGCTAGGGATCCTACGAATTGACGCTCCACCACGGGTTTCTATTTCTTCTTAGGGGATTCTCTTCTTACTTGGCGTAGCAAGAAACAATCCCTCACTGCCTGCTCTAGTACCAAAGCTGAATACCGAGCTCTTGCTGATACTACTCAAGAACTTCTCTGGCTTCGCTGGCTCCTTGTTGATATGGATGTTTCTTCTTCTGGCGCTACCTTTCTCTATTGTGACAATCAGAGTGTCATTCAGATTGCTCACAATGATATTTTTCATGATCGCACCAATCATATTAAGATTGATTGTCATTTCATTCACCAGCATGTTACCCGTGGCACTATTCTACTTCGCCCTATTGCTTCTGTCGATCAACCTGCTGATATTTTCACCAAAGCTCATCCTCCTGGTCGCTTCAGTGATCTCGTTTCCAAACTCAAGCTGATTGATGCTTACCCTCCTTGAGTTTGCGGGGAGATGTTAGTGTAAATATAGAATATAGTTGTCATACATTTATGTAAAGTAAAGCAATCTTACATAAATATAGAATATAGTTGTCATACATTTATGTAAAGTAAAGCAATCATACATTTATGTAAAGTAAAGAAAATTGTTTCTGCTTTCGGTGATGCCTTTGGCATCCTATGTACTCTCCTGTCTATAAAAGAGAGTGAGCTTCCCTTTGTGTAATATTGAACATATATACAAAATATATCAATACACTGAATTCCTTTTCTCTCTCTCTCTCTCTCTCTCTCCCTCCCTACCAAGCCATTGTGACAATAACTATTTCCCCTTTGTTCGGTTTTGTTGTGTTTTTTGGGTGATCCCTTTATTTTGAAATTCAAGTCACTCTTTTTACCCTCTTGGTCCAAGTAGTGAGTGTAATGTCTTCTCCTTGATCATAAGGAGATGGGATTTCTGTTTTTTTGCAGAACAATTCTTGGAAGGAAACTTTTCTTTATCTACATCGTAACGTATTATGGTAGTCTTCGCATTGAACATTACTGGGAAATGATTGACAGGAAGTCCGGGAGATTGAATGGAATGTGTGCCACCTTTGTCAGGTCATCTTACAGGAAGCAGATTGTTCTCCTAGTTCTCAAAACGGATGATGCAGGTGGCTATGTTCCCTTCAATAACTGGAAATCTGGAGAAGGCCAAGTTTCCAACTTATTAAAGCTGATTACTATAAACTAAAGTCAAACAAAATTAATTTTTCAACAATACTATTATTTTCCCCAAATATATATTTATATACATACACTACTAGTACGCTACTACACAGAATCAAACTTTAAAGACCAACAAAAGAAGTGAATTTTCTGTCAAAAATTTGATTTCATTAAAACAAAGAAAGGTAACATAGCAGAAAGTATTTCGCAACATTTCTTAAAACTAAAATCCCAAACTATAAACCCAAACAAAAACAGCTGAACACATCTACAAAATTTGGTCTAAGATTTCATCAGGTCAACAACATTAACATATCAGTTTGATCCACACACATACACACACACACACACACACGCACAAAAAACCACCACCACCACCACCACCACTATTAAACAGACAGCCACATCTTCCACTTATTTTCCTTTCAAACCATAGAAAGAGAGAAATTATTGAACAGTTTGTTAATCAAACTAAATAAATCAAGAATTGTTGCTATAACACTTTTTTCCAATCTTTTAAAATTTTATGTTAGAAAATCATGAATTAATAATTTAATATGGTAAAAAAAATTCAAAAAATAAAACATAACCAGAGAGAACAAAACAATAAATTACATGCAGGACTTACATTGAAAGGCAGTCAACCAACATGTCGGGCTTGAGACGGTAATGCAAGTGAGATAAAGGATGAGCCACCAGCTCATCAACCTCTCCTGCGGCATTTTCCGCTTTAAAAATTTGAATTTGGAGCAGAACACATGAAGTAACGTGGTCTCAATAGCCCATAAATCTAAGTCGGTCCAAAGGACAACTAAAACTTAGAGAAATCTAGACAAATTTAGAAGGTTTTGGAATATCTTATTATAGAAAAATATAGAAAACTCTACTATATTCTAGAATAAATTAAATTATTCTAGAATATAGTGGAATGATAAAAGAATCCTAAAATATTCTTGAAGGCTAATAATGGCCCTTTGATCAAGTTGATCCTAACCATCCATTAAGGAGGTGTAAGACTACAAGTAGAACACATGAAGTAACGCGGTCTCAATAGCCTATAAATCTAAGTCGGTCCAAAGGACAACTAAAACTTAGAGAAATCTAGACAAATTTAGAAGGTTTTGGAATATCTTATTATAGAAAAATATAGAAAACTCTACTATATTCTAGAATAATTTAATGAATTCTATAATATAGTGGAATGATAAAAGAATCCTAAAATATTCTTGAAGGCTAATAATGGCCCTTTGATCAAGTTGATCCTAACCATCCATTAAGGAGGTGTAAGACTACATAAATGGACGACCCCACATTTTAGATAATATAGAAATGAAATAAGACTGTTGTCGCAGAGAATGAGAGTAAACTATTGTTAGTATTTTTGTATTCATGTATGTCTGTCCGCAAGGTTCATTTTTGTATTCATATTCGTATGGAATTGATGCTCTAGATCTGAGCTCTAGAAAGGTGGCCGAGACCTCAAAACCAGCAGGAACAAAAAGAAAGAAGGAGAAAAAAAAGAAAAAAAAAAAAGGCATTCGAAAACATTTTAAGTTAATTTCTTTCTAGATAATAGGTACCAAGGTTCCTCTTTACACCTGATCAAAAAAAAAAAAAATCCTCATTATACAAATGAGGAGCTAGCAACATGATTAAAATTCAGCCAACATAGGCACACACATAGGTGACGAAAGTAATCACAGAACAATCTTTCCGCAAACTCTTATCTCTTTCTTCCACTAAATCTTCAGCTTCTTCGATTTGCTGGTTGTAGTTGTGTTATCATCCTCGCTAGATGGACAACTTTCAATAGAAATTGATAAGAAAATATGAGTTTAGGTTAAAAAAAACCTAAAAGAGTGAGTGCAGATAATTATGGAGTACATGAACAACATTATATTAAACCCAATGTGAATTTTGAAACATTAAAAAACATATAAAATAAAAGAGAGAAGAAGAAGAAGAAGAAGAAGAAGAAAGAAAGAAAAAGGTATTAACATTTTTAGATACTTTGAGGGCATATCCCCAAGCAAGTCACAATGGTAGTAAACCAGCATCATATCTCAAATTCTTGTAAGTGAAAACTAACAATCAAAGAGTATAAAAAAACCGCTCTCCCAACTTCAAAATAATAAGTTTTCCAACTTATTTAAACCATTTTTGCCTCATAACTATAAACATAATTAACACCAAACGACACATTCTCAAAATATATATGCACAAGCAAAATCCATAAGCAATACCAAATACGAACATATATAGAATCGAACAGATTTAGAATCTCACATTGACCCAAGGATAAGGTCATCTTTCTCATCATCTTTCTCATCATCTTTCACATCCAAAGCATAAAGGACAACTTGTCTAACCAATCATAAATATCATATTGGAGGACCATATAACCATTTCCACATGTTCGTAATCTAACATGACCCCTTGACATTTATATATTTGTAACCTAAAAATTCAACAGAACAGATTGCGAAAAAGCAAGTAGTACGGGTTTCTTTACACTCGAAGTGAAAATCATTCATAGGAAAATTAAACAGAAAAGCTGTGAAAGGAAGTGAGAACAATTATACTCTCCTTGATGAGATGTCTGGGGTGGAAGAAAAAAGCTCTGATTTATCTGTTCTTTTTTAGGATTAGAGATTTGAGTGTCTCTAATCTAGTTTTCTTAATAAAGAGAAAGCCTGCAAGGAACTTTCGTCAAAGCCCAAAAATAAAGCATAAGATGTTCATTATCCAAGTGGATGAAGAATCGAGGGGAGAGTTGGTGGTGATCACAGAATGAAACAGACAGTGAATGAAACAACCAGACAGTTGACGGTGAGTTACTTACATGAAGGTTGATTTGGGAGAATCTACTAGATAATGTAATCTCTGAAAGAGATTGATACATGCACACTGAAAGGTCATTCTTCAAAAGATACATAAACAGCTCATCAGTTCTTTGTTTTTCAGAAATTTTCAAACAAAAGAGGAGATTTTGGTGAGATTTCTAAATGGATGGCAGGGTTTAATAACAGACAAGGATGGTTGGAAATGCATAATATATCGAGGAAGATTTTATTTGGGGGAAAAAACATCAGGGACAGGGAAGAGAATACAGAGAGAGATGGACAGATGTAGCAGCAAGCACAAATAAAAAGGTATATCAAAGGGGTTACTTGCGCTGAAGGGCTCTAGTCTTTGGCATCAAATGTTGAATTTAGGGAGCATGGAACGGATTGGGAAAATAGTAGTGGCGTGTGTGAGGACTGATTTGTTCATCAGCTAGAATCACATTGTAAAGAAATTGAACAAGTAATATGAAGGGTCGTAAGTTCTCCGGTCATTCCAAGTCAATAAAGCTCTTTCTTATGTAAGAGTAAAGAGTCAGATTACTTAGGGAGGAGTTGCAGTGAGATTGGAAAAGTGGTCGGAGAGGAAGGCACCAAAGCTCAGATGTAATTGCTTCGTATGGAGGGTGGGTTGGATTAGAGTAAGCAATGTGCCTTCACATGTTAGAATAAGTTTGCAGCAATCGGTTGGAAATGCAGAATGCTTACACAATGTTGAAGGAGGGAGTCATCTTCAAGGTAGATTTTGAGAAGGCTTACATCCATGTGGATAGGATTTTTTTTTGGAATTCTGTTATGGAAAGAAAGGGATTGGCGAAAAATGGAGGAAGTGGATTAGGTGGTGTCTTTTGACTTATAATTTGCCAGTCATTGTATATGGGAAACATGCTTAGTCCTTTTAAGGCATCTAGAGTGCTTACACAACAAGGGAATCCATTATCACTTTGGTGTGTGTGTGTGGTTTTTTTTTTTTTTTTTTTTTTTTTTTTTTTTTTTTCCGGTGGCCGACGTGTTGGATAGGTTGACTGATAGGGCAAGGGAGATTGGGCTAGTTGATAGGTTTTTAGTTGGGAGGGATGGAGTAGGTGTTTCTCACTTACAATATACAGATAATGCTGTCTTTTTTCATCAGGGGAGGAAAGTATGGTAATTAATTTTCTTTCACTTTTGAGGATTGCCAAACTTGTTTTTGGACTTAAAAGATAAACTTAAGTGCTCGTTTGGCAATGACTTTTTTAGTTGGCTTTTTGGTTTTTTAAACTTTTTTAGCCTGGAACTTTTTTAGTCGTTTGGTATTCTTGTTTGGCTTTTTTGGCTTTTTGGCTTTGAAATTGTGTATTTTTTTTTTTTGTCTTTTTGTGATTTTTGTCCTTTTGTGATTTTTTGACTTTTTTTTGTCCTTTTGGGATTTTTTAGTCCAAAATGAAACCCAAACGACCCCTTAAGTAAGAAAGAGTAGCATTGTTGGAATTAATGTTCAGCAAAGTAGAAAAGGGTTGGCAGGAGTTTTAGGGCGTCCAATTGAGTCTTCCTTTACGTATTTGGGTCTGCTGTTGGGAGGTAACCCCAGAGCTGTGTCTTTTGGGGCTCTCTTGTTTTGGAAAAGATTGGTAAGAGGTTGGAGGGATGGAAGAGGGCTTCATCGTTGTCTAAAAGGAATGGGGAGAAAATTTTGTAGTAAAACAGGGGAGTACAAAAATGAAGCAAAAAAAGTCACATAGCGACTCCAATTAATTAATTGAAAGAGCTTGTCTATGGAATGGAATACAATGCAATGCAGGACCAAGAGGAAGTGAGAATTATTATAAATAAAGAGATTGAAGAAGAAATGAAGGAGGATGAGGAAGAGGAGGAGGATGAGGAGGAGTTCTTACGTTGAAAGGCAGTCAACATACATAGAGGCCCTGACACGGTAATGCTTGTGAGATAAAGGATGAGCCACCAGCTCATCAACCACTCTGCTGCGTTCTCCACTTTAGAAATCTTAAATTTGGAGAAATACACATGAAGCATCGCACTGGCAACATTCCATAAATCTAAGCCGGTCCAAATGATAGCTAGCTCATCCCTTCCGTGCGAGACCAAATTTACAATTGGAGAAGGACCCTCAGCTCTTTCTGCTGGTACCCACTCAAAATCTAAATCATCAGAATATCTATCACAAACACAATCAATCCTGGTCATAATAGCAATATTCTTGTATTTATCAAAGGGGAGATCCTCCAAACCCTTGACTTGCTTGGGGAGGGTTTCACCATTAGAGACAACCCAAGCATATATCACACCAGGGGTTGCCCAATCAACATAATACAGAAGACCATCCAAAAAGGCTGATGAATTCTTGTTGATGCCAAAATCCCTAGAATATATCCCCCAACATTTATCTTGAACGTCGTAATAGTATAGGCAAGGATCAAACTCAGAATGGACTAGAATTCGGTTCCCACCCTCCAATACTGCATGGCCGGTTACGACAAAATCCATACGTTTATCTTCAGGCAACGGAGTCCAACCACCACCACCCAGGTCTGTATCCAAAACCTCAGCCCAGAGATATGGATCCTCCTCGTCCATTGCACAGGATCCCATCATGTATATCTCTGCATTCGAGGCTATAGAGTAACACGACTCTCTTGGTTTCATCATAGAAAATGTCTTGTGCCAACCGTTTTCAAGACAAAGAGTATCCAAGTAATAAACATCTTTGAAGCTCTCTGGGATTGGGTTGTACTCACCAGAGAAATCGCTACCCCCAATGACATATATCCTCGAACCCACAGCTACGGTAGAAGATTGAGCGAGGTGGTTTGGCGGAGGGAAAATTGTAGACATTATTTGGTTTTTTTGTTCGCCAACAGTGGTGGAATCATCGCTCTTGATCTCATACCAGTCGTCGCCGTCACTTGTCCTTGTCCGGAAATATATCGGCATCTCCAATGCCTAATACAGACGTCAGACAAGCCCAAGATAGGGCTTTTATATTCTATATATTCTTTAGCTATTTTGAAAAATAGTTAAAACTCATTTTTTAATTTTTAATTCATTTGAAATTATATTATTCCTCATATTTTTTATATATTTTTTTAAAAAAAATTAAAAATTAACTTTTAACTATTTTTTTAAAACAATCCTTTGTTTTCAGATGGCCAGAGAATCTAGGGTTTGGGACGGCAGCAGATAAGTTTGTTAGGGTTTTTAGAGTGATCAGCATTGCCCTAGGTTTTGTTTGGATCATAGGAAATTTTTTTCTACAACTTCTTTACGATTAACATTCATACTTTAACCTAAAAATATAAAACAAAATTAAAAAAAAAGTAAAATTTGATTATTTAGATTGTTTAGTATTAACAAAAAAAAAAACTATTCAATCAACAAGCACGGTAACAAAAATAACAAATATACAATTAATTTTTGAAAAATAAAATTTATATCAAAATATAATGGGAATGTTCACAGTTTACAATTAATATACAATTATCTTTAAAAAAACTAAATTTTAAACTCATATTAATGTGAACATTTACATTGCAATGTGAAAACACAAAACAAAATTAAAAAAAATAAAAATCGACTATTTCGATTGTTCAATGTAAATAAAAATAATTGTCTAACCAACAAGTATAGTAATAAACAATTTACAACAAATCATCAAATAATATATAAAAAAAAAATTATCAAATAGTTCATAGATAATGACAGACATTTTTAAAAAAATCTGTATGTAATCAACTCCGATATAATTGATGAATAAACTACGCAATATCGATAACTATAAAAATCAATGAAAAGACTACGGTTTATAGATAACAATAGCAAAAAAAATATTGTTTATTGCCGGTTTACCTTTATCCCTATTGTGAGTCCATCATCATCTATATCATCAGTCTATATTTACAAATAACTTTCTCTGCCAAATGTTCTTCCATGACAAGACCTTATTATAAAATAATAGTGAAGGAAAAAAAAACTAAGAATAATAATCTTCTATATTTATATACAATAATTTATATGTATCATAAATGAAATACATCTAATAAATAATTTTCTATCTCCTATATATTATAATAAAAGTGTATAAGGGTAAAATAGTCCATATAATACTTCTAATATGAAAAAAAAAATGATCTATTAAAATATAAATTCAAGTGCATGGGATTAGGTGGAACACAAGAATACTTTGTGGATTTACTGGGTTATAAATCCTCTAAATAATATTTAAAATAAATTTCTCTAAGTTTTTAAAAAGAGTTTTCAAAATCGAAAAAAATTTTAGTTATGAATTTTCAAAACTGGTTTTTGATTTGTATATTTTGAAAGGGAAAGACTATGCTAGGGCTGCAAACGCCAAGCCGAACTTCAGTAATTTTTTTTTGGGGTACTCCGGAAAGGAGAACTTTAGTATGTTTGGATTTGTTTATTAAGATTTTGACAAGTTCAAGTTCGAACTCAATAAAAATTTAATAAACCGAGCTCGAGCCGAGTTGATTTAAACTTGACCTGAACTCGAGCCTTAACGAGTTAAAAAATTATAAATTCATATTTGCGTATAAGATTAAAGTTACAATTGAAATTTCGATTATAAAATTATATATAAGATATATAAACATAGTAAAGAAAAGTTAATATTTTATTAGTCCCAAAAAAAGTCAAAAAACCTCTTGTCAAACAGGGCCAACATCTATTACCACTATTATATAAATATATAATATGTAGTTAATTATTATGTACATTTACATTTTTCCAATATATAAATAACATATTCATTTTATTTGTTATACATATTTTTACATTATTTAATATATAAATAATAAATGTTAAACGTGCCTAGCTAATGAAGCGAGCTAACAAGCTAAACTTTAATTTGTTTGGACTTATTTATTAAGATTTTAACGAGTTTGAATGCAAAAAAATAAATAAAAAATAACGAATCGAGTTTGAACGAGTCCTTACTGTCACACTCCAAATTCATGACCGACCGTGGCCCATTGAGACTTAGCCCAAGGCATAGGTAAGCCTAAAAATGAACCCAATATCACATAGAATAAATATAACGATAGTTTAGAAATAAATAAATCAAAACCCAATCTAGTGACACGAATGTAAATAGTAAAACCATTCATAGCCAACTTCAAAAAATATATACTAAAGAGAACACAAATCGCCCACAAAATAAAAAAATTCTAAATAAAACCCAATAACAATGTATGCACAAAACCGACATAACAAGCTAAAACAGAATAAATGAATGTCCTAAAGGTCCATGCAATTGAGTCCCCGCTACACCATGAGTCTACTCTAAGTTCTTCTATTACCCGGAAATGATAAATAACTAAGTCAATTGATAGCTCAGTGAGTAGAAACATGGATAGTAAATACAATTTTGAAAAACATGGTTCAATTCCAAAATAAGATATATATAAAAGAAACTAGATTGGCATACATTGTTGATAAGACAATCTGTTTCAAACAGAAGATTCCATAGTTCAACAGTTAAAATACTCATGTCTCTCAAGAACATAACAAATGACATTCTCCACTTAAAACAGATTACAACATGATCATCAATAATTTTCTGGGTACCAAGAATAACAACTAACATGCCACAAAGTTCTCAAGGCAATAAGCCCGTTGGATTCAATATCGAACCAAGAGTCATCCTTTAAGACGATTCAATTAAAAGTCACCTAGCCTAGCCTAGGCCTTTTCCTTACAATCGTTGAGCACTAGTGTCATCACAACCCAACCTGGATCTGTTCCCTAGTGGCCAGAGTCACCACACATAGTGGAATAATTTCCCTAAACTTTTATATACAGATGGTCCCAATAATTAATACAATTCAGTTTCGCAAAACATGGTAGTTCACCATTATAAACATAAGACCATAAAAAATAGTTTACATCATGCCAAGTTTACACATGTTTCATAATAATTTAATTCCATTGATAATATAATAATTTATCAAAACAGTTTAGTCATGAAACAACAATTTAATTTTCCAATAGTTCAGAGTAGGAGAATATTTATAAAAATATGTAGCATGCAATTACTCACTTGAAAACAAAATAATGTAATCCTCGAATAGAGTACAAAAATCTAACTAGTGCCCTGAACCAAGTATGAAAACCACACGTCACTACTAATTCAAAAATACTAAAAAAAAATAATAAACCAAGTACCCCACACTAAAGCACACTAACACAGGTCAACCCCACTTACCGTTACTCTTAAATAATATCTAAGTTCATGTTCTTCAAGGTCTAAAATTACCCAAGACATGGGTTCAGATCAAAACTTAATTAAAAGTAACTTTCAGATAAAACACAATTTTAAACAAGTTTTTTTAATCTATTCGCTAGCTTTGAAAATTAAAAACTCACTCCACGTTGTTCGAAAAATTCCAAAACCCTCCAAATATCAACTAATATATCCTAAGTTCCAAACCCAATTGGTTTTACTTGATTTGCTTATCAAAGTAATTATTTACAATTAATTATATCCAAACAGATTGTTTTCTGCAGCACTTTAAAGAAATTAATGATTCTTTTAGTATATACACGAGCAATCAATGCAAGGCCAAAAAATGTAAGAAACTAGACTCGGAACCTGTTGAAATGACGTTGATTTGATAATTTTCAGATTTATACCCAAAGAGAACGAAACTTCCGAAGTTACTGTTTTGTACTAGTTTTCTGGATAGATTTGAACACATCAGTTTATATGGATTTTGACTCCCAAACATTATAAGAAAATTGTGGTATACAATTCAATATGTAATTAATCTACTGTAAAAATTTCAGTTCAAAATTCAATCGTTTAATATGGTTTCTTGATTTTTATGGTTTGTGATTCTGTGCAGGATTTTTAGATTAAGAATTACACCCATTACCTAAGCACCAATTTAACTAACTAAATTTCTAAAATAACAATACTATGGTATGTATTCTTATGCTCATGAAAAATAGCATCCACAGAGGGGAGAGGAGACCAATGAAGGATGCCACCATGAATAGCCTCATATTGAGAAGAGAGAGCCGTCAGAACTGGACCAAACGACCATCTTCCCGAAACCGTAGATAATCATCTATCACCTTGATGCTAGGAGGCTCCATCAAAGCAAGCTGATCCCAGAGACCAGTCATCTCAACATAAAAGTCCTAAATAGACTTATCCCGCTGGCGAGCACTCTGAAGAGTGGTTTCCAACTCATAGCATTTGGCAAAGTTAGACTGCTGATAGACATTGAGTAAATACGCCCACATCTCCTTTGCAGTGGAATATTTAGAGAACATCATGCCAATGCGATCTTCCACAGAATTGTGGAACCAAGTCAGAATCTGGGCATTATTAGAATCCCAAGCATCACATGCAGCCTCATATTCCTCGTATCCCACTGTCCCTGTCTACTATCCAGTGAAACCACAGCCTCTTATTTTCTCTTTCTTGGAATCAGATGGATGAGGGCTGAACCAGAAACATAACCCCTCTTGTTACGACCGACGAGAAAATTTTTCATAACACTGGCCCAATATTTGTAATTGGAACCAGTTAGGCAGCAACTAATGGCATGACTTTCGTCTTCAGACATGATGAGAACTCAGAAGGATCAGATTGCAAATACCAGAAAATCTCAGGGTCAGAGTGAAATAACCAGCAAACCAAGAATACTAAGCAAGAACACCACCAAAGCTGAGAACCAGATCCGAAGCTGAACCAGATAGCATACCAGAAGACGAGGGCCAGAGGTGGTTCGCGACTTGTCTGCGACAGAGTACAATAGCAATCGCGAACCAGAAACAAGAATCGCGAGTCTGATGATGATCAGAATTAGATTTCGACAGTCGTGATGAAGAAGACAGAGTGAAGAAGTGACGATGGCGATGTGAAGTCTCAGGTCGCACAATGATTGCGACTTCTGTTGATGACGAATGCAATTTCTGAGGTTGATGGCTAGGGTTTCGGACACGACTCTGATACCATGTAAGTTTCTGAAGATTATAACTTGTACTCAATAGATATCATATACAAAGAGGTCATCAGTATATAACCCTAACCTACGACTGAAAAAGGAAATACAGATTCATTCCTATTTACATCACCACAATCTAGCTTAATTTGCCTAATTCCTAATATACACAAGTATACCATATATACATATATTCTCACAGAGTCTACCTGCCTTTCTTGCTTCCTGGGCAAGTTGCTCATCTATACTAGAAGATGCTCCTTTACCAAGTACAAGTTGGCCATAGAAACTCTGCTCCACCTCCTCATTCCCAACCATCTTTATCTTTGATATTCTATCATCTCCAAGCTTATCAACAATGGATCTAATAGTATTTCACAAAAGGAAAAAACAAGAGAGCAAAGTTATCATATGATCATCCTTTCCATAGAGCATACAACACTGAATTAAAACGGGTCACAGGACAAAACTGAAAAAGACAGCAAGACACAGATCTATACTAGAATAAACATATCATAGTGAATAGCACAGACTGTTATTTAACTTATGTTATTGGTTTAGGAAATAATAGGGGTAGTTTTTTTTTTACAAATAGTGAATTTTGGAGTGAAAGAGTAGCAAGACTTGGTAATCAATTTACCTTGGTGGCTTAATATTTTTGCAAAGAAAGAAATCACAACATATTGCCTCTTTAGTGTTATATGAATGCCTTTGGGGACAATTACTCACCACTGTGCAGCTTCTACGCATTCATCTGTTAAGAATCTTATGGCTGACCTCAATACATTTAATATATGTCTATGCATCATTTTAAGCACTCCTCGATTGAAAACTTATTAAGATATAACACAAATCATTCCCTTACCAGTAAAAAAAAGGTTTCTAGCTCGGTTTTTTTATATCTTATTATGAACTTTTCAACACCTGTATAAGATTGCAGTTGAAGTGATACCAACACTAGATAAAGAGAGAGTACTGTCACATAAGCAATTGAATCAAATGTGTAGCTGTACTAGACTGGTTAATGATGTATATAAGTTTTATGGGTATGCTTTGGATTCTTGAAGGTGATACTCTGAACTTCCTTCCTAACATATCATGTGAAGGTTCTAAGAACAAAACTGCCTAGAGGGAAACAAAATTGCCAATAGGTGAATGTGGAGTTGAGTACATAAAAGCTGCTGTAGACACCCCATTTTTGACCGTCCTCAAGACTTGGACGTCGCCGTTTGAACACTCGGTGATTACCCATGTTCGTGTTTCGTTTTGAGTTCCCGAAGGTCTCGGCTACACGCCTTGCCTTAGGATCTCTCAACTCGACTGTTCTGTGTTCGGTTTTGTACCAAACACTTGTGTTTTTCTTTCTGAGTGTGGAGAGTAGCTTGTTAGCTACCCCTGGCACCCACCGGCCGTGGCTTGAGGCCACCAGCCGTGTTTTGAGGCTACCGGCCATTGGTAAAGTATACCATTGGCCGGTCGGCATTCAGTGTGGCCGGCCGGCCATCTGTTTGGCCGGTAGCACTTTTTTTGACTTTTTCAGGTATGGTGCATGCCAACTGTGCCAACTGGCATGCACTAACCCTGCCCGCCGTGCATAAGTATGGTTGTTTTGCCCCTTTTGCACCCTTTTGGTCTAGCTTCTTGAGGAAGCTTGGACCTTTGTGTTAGCTTCCTCAAGAAGCTTGCTAGTTGTCCCAGCTTCCTCAGGAAGCCTTGACCCCCTTGCCCCCTTTGCCCCTTTTTTGTTTAGCTTCTTTGAGAAGCTTCAAACCTTTGCTTTGTCTATATATAGAGCCTCTCCTCCTCTATGGTAGGGGGTTGAACAAAAAAATCAGAGCTTATACATACATATATCGGTCATATACTCTCTCTCTCTATATATATATATCTCCCTCTCTCTCATCCTTTGTGTGTGTTTGGAAGCCTAAAAAGTGTGTTTTGACCTTGGTTTTGCACTAAGACACACACCATTACACCATACTTCAACCTTAAGAGGCTTTGAGGGTTTGTTCTTGAGTTTTTGGACTGGTTTTGATCAGAGGAAGGTAGCTGATCTTGCTGTTCTTCAAGGGTTCGTCAAGGGTAACATTCTTACTTTAGATTCCCCAATCTTGCACTAGATTTTTGCCTATCTTGCTTGCTGTTTTAGACTTTGTGTATAACTGAAAAAAGTCTTGTATTTGCATGCTTAAGATACTTCATTAAGGTTGTTTTGTGGTTTGGGGTCGACCTCCCCATCTTAGGCCTTGTTTGGCCCTTTTGGTGCTCTCTTTGTTAAATTTTGATTACTCTTGTGAATTGGCCTTCTCACCACTGAAATCCAATGGATTTTTAGTGGTGAAGAAGGGGTCTTGAGGTCTTGCATAGGGGAGGGACACCCCTCTCCCTTAGTCTCTCATTTTTGCATGTTCTTAGCTCATAAGGGTAGCATGCATGATTAGGTGTTTTTGGTCCCATTTCAGAGGGTTTTGTATGTTGTTAGGTCATAATATGCCTCCGTTTTTGGTCGGATTAGTGGTCCCTTTCATGCTTAATACACTTGCTTTGTATTCCCTCATTTTGCCTAGAAGTGCATCATGCCATTAGACCACCATGCTCTCATGTTTTGACCTTGCTTTGTGAAGTTCTTGGTCATATTTTGCCATGCTTGAGGTCTGTTGGTTACTGATTTGGTCATGTTTGACATATTTAATATGGTTGCTATGCATTTTGGCTTGTGAGCCCTAAGTAAGTGAGTCATAAACATGCCTTAGTTGGTCTATTTCAATGATTTGAAATCATTTGCCATGCCATTTCAGTCCATGTTTTTATGCTTTCATACTTGGAATTGTTCTCCTTTTATTGCTTTGAAGATGTGTCCTTTTGTGCCTTGAAATGAGCATTGCGCATGCTTAAGTGTTTAAACCTTTAGGGCTGCCATATCAGTGGGTTTTGGGACTTATTTCGGTGCCTTAAAACTCTGTTTTGGTTGTATAGTTCATGCCATGTTTGCTTGGGGGTAGTGGTAGCAAAATGCCCCTTTGTTATGCCTTAATCTTGGGCCTATTGGTGTGCATGCTTACATGAGTGTTTATCCATCATTTTAGGCATCTTTTGTCACTGTTTTGGGGTGGGCTGAGGTCTGCCCCTTTGCATTGCACGATCATATTGCATTGCTTTGATTTCATGCTTGCCTAGTATCACAATTGCATGCTTGCATATTGTTAGCTAATTGCATTTCATTTCATAGTTTGCATTATGAGTTACATGGCATTACATCTTGTATGTTTGGCATATTGCATTGCTTATGTTGCATCTTTGAACCAAGTTTATATACATGTCACGACCCAAAACTCGCCCCTAAAAGTTTTGGGCATGACCTATTCAGATACGGACCCTTAACCTGTTATATATAACATATGGGGCTTGAGCGGAAGTATTATCAATATAAAATAACATAAAACATCATCCATTGAGCTACCACTACCATGCCAGGATCGCACACACATTGCATTAGATACACATTATATATAGAAACATACACCCGAACTTCGGTTACACACTTATACATTCATACTTAAACCCACAATTGGGCGAGTAACGAAAATATTAAGGAAAGACAACCAAATCATAAATCAATAACCTAACAATACTTTACAGAATGCACGGCTTCAGGTGGTGCCTGGACGTATCAAAGCTGACAAGAGAAAGACGAGCCTTAAAGGTTAGGCCTGAACTCCCGGTTGATTACCTACAGAATAGACAGACAAAATACAAAATGAGCGAACTCAGTGAATAATAGTATATAAATAATGCCATAACCATGTGATTTGTCTGTTTCTGTAACTTTGTAGGACAACTTTGTCAATTCACAATTCTACAATTTGGCCCTTGGCCTGAGGAGTTCACACATTCACAAAAGGGCCATTGAATTTCATAGATTCACAATTTATCATATTGGACCTCAGTCCTTTGGATTCACAAGTTCACAAGTGAGTTCACACATTCACAAAAGGGCCATTGAGTTTCATAGATTCACAATTTATCATATTGGACCTCAGTCCTTTGGATTCACAAGTTCACAAGTTCATAAATTCATATTTCACATATTGGCCCTTGGCCTCATAGCTTCATAGCTCACAAATGACCCTTGGCTATATAGGTTCATAGCGCACAATTCTTTTGATACCTTCCATAATTTCACAAGGTGTCACATATAGCTTACATAACTTCACAACCTCTTTCGATGTTTCCATAATTTCATAATTAACAGGTTGGCTCTTGGCCTCATAATTTCATAATTCACAAGTTGGCTCTTGGCCTCATAATTTCATAATTCACAAGTTTATACTTTTCATATCTTCACAAATTTGCTTTAAGCCCAGTAATGTACAAAACGGCCATAGGTCTAGAAATATCGGAACGGCTTAGTGGCCCCAAAATAACATATGTATGGACTCAAGAGGTGGCTCGTACGGATTCTAGAGGTGGCTCCCACCAAAGTGTAGCACTTAGTTCCGTACAGCACTTTGTTCCATAACATAAATCCATAAGTCTCATCATGTCATAATATAAACGAAACGAACATCATAACAGAATAACCACAGATATTATCAGAATAGACTGGTCTTATAGTCATTCAGAGGCACATAGATTATTCCAATCATTTACATGAATTAATGTAGTCAGTTTACGTGTAACAGAATACTAATGATAATCATTAGCAATATGTATAACGTATCTCACAAATTGTACAGGTGCCATCACAATGCTATTTGTAGGGACAAAATAATTACCTCATACCAGTCTTAACCATCCTCGATAAAACTGAATAGTTCGGGATACATAAGCATCATTGTTCCATTTGTTCACCATGAATCATTAAGCTTAATCTACGGATAACAGAATGTTAATAATGTCTTTTAAACACACTACTCTACAGATTATAGCACATTACCGAAATCATTAATCATAGACGGAATACAGAATAGTTTCAGAGTCATATCAATGGATGCTAATTCCTTCTATATTCACACCAATTTTCAAATACAAACATGTTAACATAATTACCATGGAAAAATGGAATATTAATAATAATACTCATTATTAACAGTAATTGATGTACGTTTGTAGTACTATTACTCACAGTGTTCAGGTGCTTGGTCCGCCCCTGTAGCTGACCCTACACAATTCACGTAAGTCAAACATAATTTATCATAGTACATCACCATTCAATTCAACATTTTCAACACAACATAACTTCAACAAAAGTCAACATTTAGTTCATCAACACCATTTATAATTTAACATAATTCAAAATAAATCCTTGAATCCCATTTCAACATTCCAAAGCCAAGTTAATATCATTCATACCATTAATAGATTATTTCCCCAATTTTCCTTCACATAAAAGCATGAATTCCAATGTTCATAACAAAGTTCATTCGCAAATTTTAAACATAATTCTCAAACATTTCCAAATTCTAATTAAACTTGAACACATATAATTCAATACCTCAATTTCATTATTCTACTTTCAATTTGGGCCAATTCATTGGTTATCATCATTAATCAACCTAGGGTTTCAAGAAAATATTGAAATTTCAAGAAAAATTCTAACCTATTAACCCATTACTTTTTATTCCAATTGTCCCAATGATTATACATCTAGGATTCACAATCCATCACTTTAACCCACCAATTTAACTTCCAACATCTCCAACTCTAAACTCCCAATTCTCATAATCAACACTACACTAGATGTTCAAAACAAATATGGGTTTTACATTTATATACTCAAAAGTATGACAAATCTATCTATCAATGGAAGCATGAAGGAGAACTAGGACCCTACCTCAAGAAACAAGCAAAGGGATGGAGCTTTAATGAGAATCCTTCGCAAATACAAGTTCTAATCGGTTAAGAATGTTGATCCTTTCATGTTCTCCATCCATGATGCGAGAACCATGGTGGATTGTTGATCAACGTAAGGGAAATCAAGGTTTTGGGGGCTAGGGTTTCGGACCTAGAAGGAGAGGAAGGAGGAAGGAGATGAAAAATGCCAAAAGTGATCCAGAAATGCGATTTAAACTTGCTGAATTCGCGTCCCCCGCTCGAGCGTCTCTTCCCACGCTCGAGCGTACCTGCTTTCAGCACAGATTCCAAAACTTTGAACAGGCGTAACTCTCTTATCCGGACTCCGTTTTAGGTCATTCTTGTGGGAAATTGAAGCCCCGGAGATAAGCTTTCCAATGGTTCTAACCTCACATCCAAATTCAAATTGTGGAAAAAGAAAAGGGCAAAAGAGTGACGGCTGGTCAAAAATTCAAACTCAAATTTGGGACTTTTTATCTAATCTTATCTATATATCTTATTAAGGCTTCAATCAAGGTTCTAAACGTTATCCAAGGGTCCTCAATTATAATATTTAAAGTTCACTTACTAACCCATCAATATCAAGAGTCCGACAACCATACAAATTTTAAGGTGATAGGCACCACTATACATCAATTTAAAATCCGGGTCGTTGTAATACATGCATTGCATTGTTTGGATTGGGGTGTCAAGCCAAACTTGAGGGGTGAGGAGTGTTCGTACTTTAAGTGACGAAACACGTCTCAATCCTTGGTCGCCAATCCCCTTGACCCCAACATGATAGGGTTTTGGCATTCATCTCTTTTGGTTGCATGCATTTACATTCATTTGCAAAACTTGGCCTCTTAGGCCATCATGCCTAATTGATGGCCCGAGGGCCGAGGGTCATGCTTCCTTGAGTCCATTGCATGATAGGGAGTCTGGCCATGCTTACATTTGATTGAAATTCCATGCCATACACTGCTTGCCCTCTGTTGCTGTCAAAAACCAGTTTCTGCAAGAAGTTTCGGCCGGCCGGCCATCTCCAGTGCCGACCGGCCATCCATCAATGGCCGATAACTTCATCAGTGGCCGGTGGCCATTTCCCATGGCCGGTGGCCATTCCTACAAGCCGGTGGTGTTCCATAGTGTGCAGAGAACCTATCCCAAGACTTGTGCAGTCTTCAGAGGAGCTAGGCAGTGTAAATAGAGGCAGCAATGCTATGGCAGCGAGTTTCCGGGCAGTACGAGTCAAGCATCATCATCCAAATATTTTGAAGGCGAGGCTGTGGCCATTTTAATTCTGCATTTAATTTGTTAATTAAATAAGGGTTCTGTAATAATTAATTAAGTAGTTAATTATTTATTTAGTTATGTAATATTTATTCGGACCCTCCGAGTGAGGGCAATTGTGTAATAAGTGTGGGTGAGTGTGTGCATGTCTTCCAATCCCACGTCTTTCTTCCCTTTTATTTACCCGCTTATGATGGTAGACTAGGGCATATTTAAATTAGCATACCTTATGCTATGCATGCGTGCATCCATACATTTGTCTTACATGCACCGGGCTCGATACATCATGCTAACTGCATTTGTATTTCAATTCCAAGTTGAGTACTTGTTAATTGCAGCATTTCACATGCCATCTTTAGGATAGCCGAGCCTATTGTAGGTGCATCTTGCATGTGTTGCATTAGCCATCTTAACATAAACTAGGATCATGCATATGATTGCTAACTAGTTTCTGTTTTGGCTTGGAGTACTAGGTGAGCTTTTATGCTTTAACATACCGCATGCGTGTGAGTGTTGCCATAACAGCATGATTACCATGAGGGTAGCTGCTTATGTGATATAACTGCTTGAATGCCTATGGATGGAGGTTGAATTACCTAAATTGGAATAATGCATCAAAACTGTGAGTTTTAAACCCAGTAGATAGTGGCAAAACCATCTTTTCTAAAAGCCCACTCGAGGGTGGCAAAACCTATATTTTAGCCTACTTGCGAGTAGCAAACCATTTTCAAAACAAACATGAAATGTTTTGTTCCAATTTAGGCGATTTGGTCTATACTTGTTTGCTGTGCGCATAACATAGTAATTCTAGGCTAATAACCGGATTAAGAACGCGTAATGTTTTCAAAATAAGATATCACGGTTAGTAGAGCCGATCTTTGGATCGGGCGAGAGGGGGTGCTCATAGCTGACCTTCCCCAATCGTACCCAAGTTCCCGAGCAGAGGCAACTTTGGTGATGACGGACACGTGGCCTTTGGCACCGAGTCAGGGTTTCCTAAATTCCCTTACAAAAAAAAAATATTTAGGTGGCGACTCTGTATCTGGCAAAGCAGTCCATGTTTGGCACTTCTTTACAAAAATATGTTTTCCAAAACGATTTGCCGGATTTGAACTCTTTGGTTCAGATTACAGAACCATGACAATTCGAGTCCGAACTGTAGCACGGAGGCCCCCTCGCGGGGTGCGTATACAGCTGCACATCATTCACAATAAACATACTACATGTTTGAGTTATAACTAGTGTGCATTTGCAAAACTGAACATCATATAGACCTATGGTGGTGATATAACAAACCTTGCAATTTTATCACTACTTCTACTATAGGTTGTCAGGATGACCACAGGTATGCCTTTATTGTATGTGTTAATATATATAATTTATCTACATAGATAATATATATAATCTATATACATAGATTAGATTAATGTATAGTTAGTGGCAGTAGTGGCATTGTGCTTTCGGCTGCTTATCCTTTCTGTCCCTTTCCCATGATGGTGTCTGTATAGCATTAGCATCCTCCTATCACCTATATATGAAGGAGTGTGTGTATCTATTCTAAGTGAGATTGAATAAATAGAGTTCTATTTCCCTCTTTCTCTATATACATTAAATTTAACATGGTATCAGAGCTATAGGTTAAGCTCTTGGTGTTCTTCGCCTTATCGGTGGGCGGCAGCCTTATCTTGGCCGCCCACCGGACCTCAACCTATCCCGCTGTTGCATCCTTTCTCGCCACTCCGCTGCATCTTCTAAATGGAGCTTTCTTTGATTGGGCTTCAGAATGTTGGAAAAACTTCACTTGTAAAATATTGTTGCTACTGGTGGATATAGTAAAGACATGATCCCTACGGTGGGATTCAATATGAAGAAAGTAACTAGGGGGAGTGTTACAATAAAGTTGTGGGATCTTGGAGGTTAACCCAGGTTTCATAGCATGTGGGAGAGATACTGTCGTGCAGTCTCTGCTATTGTTTATGTTGTTGATGCTGCCGATCATGACAACCTCAGCATCTCAAGAAGTGAACTCCATGATCTGCTAAGCAAACTGTCATGACCCGAACCCGCCTCTATGGGTTAAGGACATAACCGGCCAGTAATCCTGAGATTACCTACGGCCTCAAACCAAACTAGACATAAGTCATCAGAGTAAAGGGGCCAAACGGAAGCAAAATTTAAACTTTGTCCATAGAGCTATGCTTACATGGCACATCATAACAAACCATACATATGCATATTAATAACTCACAACAAAATATGTACTACACAAGGTTCTGTACATACAGGATCATATAAGTCTAAGTCAACCCAAGAAAACTATATACGACATATTCAAAGACTTCGCCCACACGACAAAATAAAACAGAATGACAAAAAAGGCGAAGACGGGTCTCGTGCGTGAGACGTAAGGGCTGACTCTTCAAAACCTTTGTTGTTCCTCACAGACTTCACTAGGCTTGGGTTTGGACTTCTCTTGGCTCACCTACAAACACATGAATGAGCGTGAGTGAAAGCCCAGTGAATAATATCAAATAAAGGAGTAATACAAACGGTATGTAGAACAACATGCTTCAAACGGCCTTGGGCCCAATTCATATTTTCATTTGTGTCAAACTAGCCTTTGGCCCATTCATTTATTCATGTCGAAATGGCCTTTGGCCCATTCATTCGTGTCAAAACGGCCTTTGGCCCATCCATTGATGTCAAAATGGCCTCCGGCCCATTCATTGATGTCAGAACGGCCTCCGGCCCATTCATTCATGTCAAAACAGCCTTTGGCCCATTCATTCATGTCAAAACGGCCTCTGGCCCATTCATTCATGTCAAAACGGCCTCCGGCCCATTCATTCATGTCAAAACAGCCTTCGGCCCATTTATTCATGTCAAAACGGCCTTCGGCCCATTCATTTGGTATAGCAAACATTGTCCACCAATCGAATCAATGAACTTATAAAACTTACATAGAAGTAAGCAATTGGACAACAACATATTTCAGATATCTCTGTTAAGATATTACTCACAGTGATCGGTTGGTTGGTTTGCCCTGGAGCTCGACCCTACACATTCCATGAACACAAAAGGGTCACAAACAATTCGATCCGCTCTAAATTCACATTTTCCTCTTTAGGCTTCATTCTTATCTCTTTAACTCAATTACAATGCTCAATGCATGCCTAGGAGTACTTGGAAGTGAAAGAGAACAGAAAATGAAACACATAATGTCTTTTCAAAATTTCAGAAAAACAGGGTCCCTGCTCGAGTGGACCCTTGAGGCCTGCAAAAGTGCTGGATATGCCAAATTTACGCTCGATCTCGAACTCTGGGGCTCAAGCGGAAGGCCTCTCTACATGGCTCCCCGCTCGAGCGTGATATCCCCCGCTCGAGTGGATACCATGTCTGCAAAAAGTTCTGGGAGCACGTATTTCACGCTAGAGCGGCAGTTTCCCCGCTCGAGCGGACATCAAAATTCTAGAAAGCCCAGAATTGTTCTTTGAGCTCAATTCGACCTTCCAATCAACATTTCATGCATATAATAGCTCAAACTTCAAATATACTTGTGCTAACATGATACAAACACCAAATTATATCATTATGAAGCTCAATTTCACAAATTAATCACATGCATGTCCCAATTTACACCAAATTCATTACCAACATAATAATTTCATGCATTCAACACTTACACCCTTGTGGATTGTACATGCATGTGGCAAATTACTCTCATTCTCAACGTAGATGATTAAGAGAAGGTCAAAATAAGAGCTTTAATCAAAATCTTCCATGGATTATACATTTTGTGCTCAAACATGCAATTTCAAAACCGTTCTTCACATGCATGTGCATATAGACTACCAAATCAACAAAACCAACTCAAATCAAGTTAACTCTTACTCTTGATCACCCAACTAGCTTGAATATACAAAATCACAAGTTCAAACTTATGAACCAAGGGGTGATTACTCACCTAGGAGCTTAATCCTTACAATTTATGGTAAATTCTTGAGTGTGCCTTCAAGATCACCAAGCTTTGAGGCCAAACTCCAATTTCCTTCACCCTCTCTCTCTAGCCGACCCTCTTCTTTTCTTTAGAGTTTATAATCAGCCAAGTCAAGCTAAAGAAGAGAAATTAAGTGTGTAGTGCTCATATCAAGTCCCTGCTGTTATATTATTTTAATATATAATAATAGAGCACTAATTCACTAATTAAATCAATTTAATCTAATCCAAATCAATTTCTGATTAAATTTCACCGTAGGCTCTAAAAATTACGCTAATCACAATAGCGTAATCAATTTCGGGTTCTGTGGCCGATAAGGCCTTCAATTTAATTTCCAAAATAGATAATCAAACAGATATTCCTACGGTGAACATATAGAAATTCAAAACCACATATTTTCACATAATGGCACACAAAATCATATTAAACACATAATCACATTCATGTTAAGGACCAATTAACATATTACGGAACAGGGATATCACACAAACCATCACTGAGTGGTATTCCATTGTTGGTGTTAGGCAACAAGATCGACAAGCCTGGTGCTCAATCTTCATCTCAGAGTTTTTTGGGTTTTCTTTCCGAACCCAATGGGTTTGTCTTGATTTTGGAGAAAAAAAAAAAAAAAAAAAAACATGTATGAGCCATTTGAGTTGATTTGGCTGAAGGTGTTGGTGCCATTGAAAGAAAACCCAATCGGGTTCGGATCCTGATCCATTATAGTACTGGTGCTACCACTGCGACAAACAGTTCTCCATCGAAACCCTCCCCGACCTCCCCGACGTGGCCTGTCACAAGTGCAAGAACGGCTTCGTCGAGTGTTCTATGCTCCTTCTTCCTCCAATCCTTCTCCACGGGTTATCGTCGGCATCAACCACACCCCCGCTAACATCGCCGGCTTCCTCTCACCCAGGAATCAACATCTGTGCTTTTGACTTGCCAGGATTTTAGTTTCACCCAAAAGAGGAAGAGCTTCTCAGCCTCTACCTTCAAAACATCATTTTGGCTTCTATCTTCCAAAACATCATTTTTGGCAAGAATTTGGGCATTGATATTATTGGTTTCCTCAACATCTACCCTCATGATCCTTGGGACTTACCTGGCCTGGCACAGATTGGGGAGAGAGCATGGTTGGGGAAAGAGAGTGGTACTTTTTTGTGCCAAGGGACAGAAATCATCACATTCACTATTTCTTTCTTTTATTTTATCCTCGACTTTACACCCCACTCTCCCACTACCCACATCAATTTCTATCCACCAACATCTTTTCACAACCATCTTTTAATGGATGCCCACTGAGTAGTGGCTGACCCCACTTCAAATAACAAAACAAAAAATAACACAACCAACGCAATGGTGCTCTTTTGGTTTTAACCAAAGCAATGGGCCAGCTGTCCACCCATGTTGCTCCACTTTCTTTATTTTATTTTATGTTTCTTTTTCCATTACAAAATAATAATAATAATAATACAGATTTGCACAACAAACCTTGTTTTATTCATCTCAGGGATCAACCCCGATCACTGTTCTACATCCAAAAAAAAAAAAAAAAAAAAACACCACCAACTACAACCACCACAAACACCGACCTTACTTTTCGCCTCTTCCGCTGCTTTCTTCCTCTTGCCTCCATCTTGGGCGTCCCTTAATGGCCCTGCCTCCATGCTTCCCAGTCCATCGAGCACGTTGCCTCCCCTCTGCTCCTCAAACGCAGCATATGGCGGACCTCCGAATCGGAACATGACAGTGGCCTTCCAGTTCAGCTCATTGTTTTTCGCTTTCAGTGCGCATATCTCTGCTCGCGCATCCTTATACATGCACTGGAGCAGAGGGAGTTGGGCATTTAACTGGTGTACCTCACTAGTTCTATTCTGCAACCGGTGCGACAACTTGGAGACCACAGTCACTATCTCCAAACACGACTTCAACGTAAAATGGTTGGCTTCAATATCCGTTTGCGCTGCCATTATTTTTGCTCCACTGACGGTATCAGAAAGTTCAATGGAGCAAAGGTAGCTGCACTTGGTCCAGGGGTGCTTGGTTGCGCTTCAAGGGCGACAGAACTGGTTATCTCTATTATGGACTCATTCTGGTCTGGAAAAAGGGTTAGCAGACCACAGGAAGAAGAGGCCATGTTATGTTAGGGGTTGTAGAGTGTTTCAGAGAAGTAGAGTGTTTCAGGAAATGTCATAAAGGGTTTGCAGCTATCCGAGAATGAAGAGCTTTCAAAATGGTTTGTTTTGCACTGCCTTTATCCAGCCTCCGCCTTGCTATAAATAAAGAGTGAAGAGACGAAGACGATAAACGGGAGCGAGGGCCACGCGAATCGCGCGACACTCGAAGGCACAGTGTCATGCGCGACTTTTGATGTATTGGGCGTGACTTTTGAGGACACGATATATATATATGCATGTATATTTTTGGGCTGCTTATATACATGACCATACAGCATATTCTCCAACGGTCCGACACGACCACACAATGTCTGTTACAATGGTCTGACACGACCTCACAATGTTTTCTACAGTGGTGTGACACGACCACACAGTGTCTTCCACAACGATTCGACACGACCATACAGTATCTTTTACAACGGTATAACACGACCACACAGTGTCATCTACAACGGTTTGACAAGACCACACAGTGTCTTCTCCAACTGTCCGACACGACCACACAGTGTCTTCTACAGCGGTTCAACACGAGCCATACAGTGTCTTCTACACCGATCTGCCACAACCATACCATGTCTTCTACAGTGGTTTGACACGACCATGCAGTGTCTTCTACAACGGTCTGACATGACCACACAATGTTTTCTACAACGGTCTGACACGACCATACAGTATCTCCTATCCTATTCTATTTTAATTGTCAGTTTATTTTCACGTTTTGTTACTCTCTCCAAACTCAGGTTGGTTGGTACCTATCCTCCTTGAGTTTGAGGGGGGCTGTTAATATATATAATATATCTACATAGATAATAGATATTCTATATACATAGATTAGATTAATGTATAGTTAGTGGCAGTAGTGGCATTGTGCTTTCGGCTGCTTTTCCTTTCTATCCCTTTCCCATGATGGTGTCTGTATAGCATTAGCATCTTCCCATCTCCTATATATGAAGGAGTGTGTGTATCTATTCTAAGTGAGATTGAATAAACAAAGTTCTATTTCTCTCTTTCTCTATATACAATAAATTTAACAATATGCATCATCTATAAAACTTCAAATGAAGGCAACAAATATGCTCAAAATTATTGATGTCAAGAAGAAGATTGATTAAATAATAAAAGTATTAATGACAGTGATCATAATAGTAATAATGCAGTAACAAATTGATACATCAAAACGACACTCACTAAACACCATGCAGAGTTTTTTTTGTAACAATTGATCCATAAGGGTGAAGTCACAGTTCGCCATTGAATTAATCATGACTAGAGAATGGTAATAAAATTTAAGTTGTATCTTGATGGTTTTGTTTTGCTTTCCTTTTGGATGGACATCTTGTTCTCCTTTGTCCCTTTGTAATCTTTTCTTTCTCGGTATTAATAGAACTTTTGCTTGCTGATTTAAAAAAAAATCAAGTTTCAAATGCAAGTCAAACATACTACCAACCAATCCCTATTGAAAAAAATATAATGAATCGAATTCCTAAAAACTCAGCATTTTTAATCCAAATAGACAATTGAATCAACAAATTAAAAAACTCCAAGTATAATAATGAAAAATTATTTTAGTATCTGACAAACACATAACAAGCACTAAGGCACTAGGAAAATTTACCTATAGTGTTAGCATGTAAGGGAAAGGCATCTATGCTTCTACTATGCTAAATCAATGGAGGCCTTCAGTTTTAAAAGCAGATAGCTAATGCTATGAGAATACATGTGACAGATCAGATTATATGAATTAAATTAATGAGGAATGAACTACTCACTCTTCAACACCCGGTCTTGAAGGTAAACTTTTTGATATCAGCAAATCATCCAATGCATTTTTCTGCCAATAGTTAACAAATAATTCAGCATTTTGCAGTACCAAACTCCATGCATCTTAATTTTAAAAAGGGATAAGTAAAAAAAAAATGTTTTGTTCATAAGCACATTAATGAAAGTGGACATGATATTCTGAAGATTAATCGGTCTGAGGAAAGCATTTAAATTAAAGTGACCAAATACTATTTTAACGATTAGAAAGGACAGCAGCGATAAACAAATTAACAGAAGCAATATAGATCACAATAGAGAATATATTTTCATGGGATGGTGCAATTAATATGTACTTTATTACATCCAGCACAAGAACTTAGTACTTGATGAGGTACTCTGGTAAAACAAATACAAATGCAATTTGCCATGTAGAGCAATATGATGAAAGTACAATGGATAACATGTTTTGGTCGATGTTATGTATTGTATGCACACTGGTTTACAATGTTTTACACATTTATTTCAAACTTAAAAGAATTTCAAAATTTCATACTCCCATTTGACTTTGAGCTATTTCATAATTTTATTGTTGAAGAGCTTCATCAATTCAACTTTCTTATGAAAATAAATAAACTAAAAAAATCAGACTATCCACCGAACCCCCGTCCTAGAACACAACGTGAACCCCCCAAAAATAAGACTATCAAACACAATCATTTGCATGGGTTCCAAAAAAAAAAAAAAATCAGCAAATAGACCCCATATTCGGCAACACAACAATGAATCATGCACAAAATACCCAAATTCAACAACCCACGGAACCACCATCCTAGAACACCAACAACTAAGTCACATAACACACAAAATCGACAACCCCCACATATATACTAACATCTTCAAACCGAGAACTATCAAAACCTGTAATCCTCATAAAACTCAGAAAATATACAACTACCATTACAGCTTCTGACTAAAAGAAACCGAAATTATCAACATTCTTATATTTACATAAACCCTAGTTTTGGGTTGTTAACCAAAATCAAATGAATGAACATTGCAAAACAAGGGGAAAGCCACACTTCCGTTTTAGAGCCATCCTTCGTCGTCGTTCATCGGAGACCGGATTTCGTTCCACCGTCCCATCGAACCTCACCGTCGAATCGCGCCCCTTCTCCTCTCAATGGTGGGTTTCCAAATGTTTTGAAATGAACCAATCGTTCACATTAGAATAATATCTCATATATTTTGTTTCCTAAAATTTTGCCTAATCAAAGCTATAATCTCCAAATATAACGTGTATTTTAAATTTCAATCCACATAGATATGATCTATGGTAACATTTAATTTCCTATATATGGTTTTGCTATTATTTATGATATTAACAAATAATATTGAGGGTAAATGTGCCAAAACCTCCCACAGGACTTATGGGAACATAAGTTTTTACTTAGGACCATATGTAGCACAAGTCTCCCAAATATGACTTATAAATAATTTTCCCTATAAATATAGAAGATTATTATTCTTAGTGTTTTTTTCCTTCACTATTATTTTATAATAAGGTCTTATCATGGAAGAACATTTGGAAGAGAAGGTTATTTGTACATGTAGACCAATCATATAGATGATGATGGACTCACAATAAAGATAAAGGTAAACCAGCGATGAACAATATTTTTTTGCCATTGTTATATATAAATCGTAGTCTTTTCGTCGATTTTTGTAGTCATCGATATTGGGTAGTTTATTTATCAATTATACCAGAGTTGATTATATATAGATTTTTCTAAAAATGTGTGTCATTATATGTGAACTTTTTGATAATTTTTTATATATTATTTTGATGATTTGTTGTAAATTGTTTATTACTATACTTGTTGGTTAGACAATTATTTTTATTAACATTGAACAATCGAAATAGTCGATTTTTATTTTTATTAATTTTGTTTCGTATTTTCACATTACAATGTAAATGTTCAGATTAATATGAGTTTAAAATTAGTTTTTTTTTTTAAAGATAATTGTATATTGTAAACTGTGAACATTCCCATTATATTTTGGTATAAATTTTATTTTTCAAAAATTAGTTATATATTTGTTATTTTTGTTACCATGCTTGTTGGTTGAATAATTATTTTTGTTACTACTAAGCGATCTAAATAATCAAATTTTACTTTTTTTAATTTTATTTTATATTTTTAGGTTAAAGTATGAATGTTAATTGTAAAGAAGTTGTAGATAAAAATTTCCTATTATCCAAACAAAACCTAGGGCAACCCTGCTCACTCTAAAAACCCTAATAAATTTATCTGATGTCGTCCCAAACCCTAGATTCTCTGGCCATCTGAAAACAAAGGATTGTTTTAAAATATAGTTAAAAGTTATTTTTTATTTAAAATATATATATATATATATATATATAAAATATGAGAAATAATATAATTTCAAATGAATTAAAAATTAACAACTGACTTTTAACTATTTTTCAAAATAGCCAAAGAACATATAGAATATAAAAGCCTTATCTTGGGCTCGTCTGACTAGAGATGGCAACGGGGCGGAGTGGGGCCGGGGACTACACTCCCTGTCCCCGATCCCCAAAAGTGACAATTTCCCCGTCCCCACCCCAGATCCCCGACGAGGACCCATTGCCCGCCCCCTCTTCCGCCCCCGATCGGGGATCGGGGATCCCTGACCTTGAAAAATCCCCGAATTATTGTAACATTTCAGATTTTTTTTTTTGGTTGTTCTTTTTGATCTGAAACATCCTATTCAATTTGTCAACATTTTTTCAAATTAAAAAATTGTAAACAACCTATTTAAACATATTTGTCAACATATTTTCAAATTAAAAAATTTGTAAGCATTCTATTCAAACATAATATTGGGACTGTCCAATATGTCAACATGTTTTCAAAATAAATCTTTCAACATGTTTTCAAAATAAAAAATCTGTCAACATGTTTTCAAAATAATAAATCTATCAACATTCTAATAAAAAAACTGTCAACATGTTTTCAAAATAAAAAATCTGTAAACAACAAAATAATATTGGGACTGTTCAATATATCCTATTCAATATTAAAAAAAATAGCATATTCAAATAGCAAAATAGCATCTGTCCACATAGCATCTGTCATTGAGACTGTTCAATATATCCTATTCAATAATAAAAAAAATAGCATATTCAAATAGCAAAATAAAATCTGTCCACATAGCATCTATAAACAACAAAATAGTCCCATGCATAGCCCACACAAAAGAAAATTCAGCAACCACATCACAAGCACAGAGAATAATTAGTCCCAAGCACAACCCGCAAGGGATAGGCTACCCAAAAAATAAAATTAAAAAAAAAAAACAAATCCATTACAATATATCAAACCAAATCCATCATGAAAAAAAAAAAGATAAAAAACCAAGATTGTTTGTTCAAATACTCATACAACCACATCACAATTTTCATCATCTCCTTCAACTTGAATTCCTGTTAAATAACAAAAGGAAAGAAACAAATAATCAATACTAATAATTAATATATAATCAATTAAAAAATGTTAACAATTAATCAATACTAATAAAAAAATGTTAACAATTAAAAAAAAAAGAAGATGACAACTAACACAAAAGTGGCACATGACTCATCCGAGTCGATCTCATCATCATCATATATAGTCGCATAGTCCACCGATTCCAATGTTGAATTTCCTAAAAAGTAAAAAATATAAATTCAATATTGAAATTATTCCATGGTAATATAAAAGTGAAATAATAATATGTAGATTGGATGAAATTATAATATGAGTACCTTTCATCTTCGCACCCCACAACCAACTTTGTGCACACATTAATGCTTCTAATGTGTTTGGATGAAGTCTACTACGATGTGGACTCACCAACCTTCCACTAGTACTAAATGCTGACTCAGAAGCAACAGTGGATACAGGAATAGCTAAAATGTCCCTAGCTATTGCCTTATCTTATACCTAGAATCAAGCACAACAGCAACTCCAATAACACCATGTATCACTAACCAATATTTATTAAATTTTTCCATCATTTTTGGTGTCATTGTTCTAATCATTTCAATTTCACAAGAGAGCCATTGAGATAGTGTCACCCTAATCTCACATAAAGCTGGGAAACAAACATTGGCTGTGGGATACTTAGTACCAGAAAATAACTCTGTGATAGAAAAAAAAAATCTTAAACCTCCTACTAATCTCTCTAGCAAACTCCCATTCTTGCTCACTTGGAACAGTCTTATATTGGGGCTCTCTAATTTTCAACCGAGAAAAGACATCCTTATACAATAAGGCAGTCTGAAGCATCAAATAGGTTGAATTCCACCTAGTTGCACAATGAAGTCCTAATTTCTTAGTATGTGGAATACGCAATTGGTTAACTGCTTCTTCAAAATTTTCTTGTCTTTTTGGTGTTGCTGTCCATAAGCTACACTCTCTGGAATTTTCTCCACACCCACTCGTATGACATCCAATCCATCTTTCACTATCAAATTCAAAATACGCGCACAACAATGCATATGAAATAAAGTACCATCCAACAAAAGCGATGTATTACTCAACTTATCCATCAACATGGTAATTATGGCATCATTTGTGGAGCAATTATCAACAGTAACACTAGAGATTTTTCTATCAATATTCCAGTCCATCATACACTCAAGCAAAGTATCACAAAGAACTTCTTTTGTGTGTGGACATGGAACATAAATAAACCTAAAATATGATATTCATAAACAAGTATTAATAACAAATTGAACTAAATATGATAGAACTTTTAAATGATTTGCAAATTTACAAATATATACCTCAAAATGCGACTTTGCAATGCCCATAAATCATCAATAAAGTGTGCAGTGACAACCATGAATCCTTTCTTTTGATTGCTAGTAGTCCACATATCAGTTGCGATTGCCACCCTACTTTTATTATGCTCCACCAAACTCAATGTCTTCACCCTTTCATAATCATAAATCTTTAAAATATCACTCTTTATCTTATTTCAAGAAGGCACTTTAAATAATACTGTTGAATATCATTTAAAACCAACATGGTCTACGATAGAGAGGGGATATTCATGCAAGATTATGGCATGTGACAACTCTTTCCTAGCAAAATCTTGATCAGAAATATAAGAATTTATTTTTGGACCGTCTCTACTAAAGTTGTTAGTTAAAACTTTTTGCCTCATGTCCATCACTTTTTTCCTAGTACAACTCTTATGGTGATCATGCAAATGCCTAGTTCCATTTTTTGAATCACTTCTAAGATGCTTATTACAATAATTACATATTGCGTTCCACACCCCATTGACTTGTTGTTTCTTAAAATGTTCCCACACAACACTAGGTTTTCTTTTAGTTCCTCCACAAGTATTAGACTCTTCTTCTAAATCAATAACATTTTGATTAGAGAGGGGAGACGGTGAGTTTGTCGGTGAGTTGGTAGCTGGTGATGAATGTTGTGACGCGTCACTCTCAAATGGTACTTGAAAGTTAACTGGTACTTGAGAGTTAACATCTGACATTTTTAACCTTTATAAAAATAATATGGATTGAATTAATGTTAACAAAGGCAACATAACATTAGATTACTGGAACTGAGAAACAAATTAATAATAACTAAGCTAATGGATTGAATTAATGGAGCTGAGAAAAAAATTAACTAAACATTTGAAAATATCAAAGAAACAATTAATAACTAAGCTAAAACAAACAGACAGATATGTTCTAACAGATATGTTTAGAACAACTATTATATTCAGCCTTAGGTCACAATTATATTCAGCCTCAGGTCACAATTAAAAAAATACAAACAGATATGTGCAAGATTCAACTACCAATGAATGTTTGTGAATTTTTCCAAATCTGGTCAAAACAGGTCTCTCTCTCAATAGAATGATGAAGGTCGAGAACTCTTTTCCAAAAAAAAAAAACAAATTTTCACATAATTTTGACTTTAGAACACGACAGAAGTAGTAAAATACACTCAGAAGCCACAATCAATAAAGAGAAAATACCTGGATTAGCAGATTGTGTAGCCAATCCTAGTTGTGTTTCTTTCTACACACAGAATAGCAAACCAAATGTCAGTAGTGATTAGATGACAACTAAAATCAGATAACTTTGAAATATTATCTTCCATTATTTACACACAGAATAGCAAGTCCCATAACTTTTATGCAAGATAATATTTTGTCATCTGAACACAGAATAGCAAGTTCCATTATCTTCCATTATCTTCTGTGTGTAGATAATATTATTTTCCATTTCTGTGTATAGATAATATTATCAAGTCCCATAACTTTGATGGAAGATAATATTTTGTCATCTAAACACAGAAAAACAAGTTCCATTATCTTCCATTATCTTCTATGTGTAGATAATATTATCAAGTCCCATAACTTTGAAATCCATGACATAAACTGAGATTACATATTTTAACAATAAAAACATATCATATATATATTTAACAGATCAATAATAGATCAAGAACTCAAGTGATTAGATCGAGATCAATAACAGATCAAGAAAAAATAAAAAAACAGAGGTCGAAATCCCTTGACATAGAGATACTATATACACACACACACACACATATATATATATATATGTATGTAAACCCTATATCAAAATCCCGAGAGAGAGAGAGGAAGAGAGAGAGAGAGAGAGAGAGAGAGAGAGAGAGAGAGAGAAAGAGATATCCTTTGAAAATCGGCGGTGATGGAGGATCGCCGGTAAGGGAGAAGTGGCAGAGAGAGGTGAGCAGCTGTCGTGTGAGAGAGAGAGAGAGAAAGAGGGAGGCGAAACTCTAAGTTCTAACCAGTAGTGATGATGAGGGAGAAGGATCGACAGTGAGGTGCGAGCGACGGTGAGGTACAAGTGACAGTGAGTGAGGATCGGCGGTGACAGAGGATCGACACCGTCATTGTGTGAAAGAGAGAAGAGGAAGGCGAAACCCTAGAGAGAGAGAGAGAGAGAGAGAGACGGCTCTGTTCTGTGTTTGTGTTGTGTGTGAGTGTTCAGCAAAAACACTATACACACACATATGTTATATATAATCAGGGGCAAAATAGTAATTTCACGTTGGGGAGCAACCGGGCCGGGGATCAGGGCCGGGGTCGGGCCTTGACCGAGGCTGAATCATGTATCCCCGTCCTCGGCCCGAATATCATTGGGGATTTAATTTTTAATACCATCCCCGGCACGTCGGGGGTATTTTTCGGGGAATAACCGCTCAATTCAGGGTCGGGGGATCGGGTCCCCGTCGGGCCAAGTTTCGATTGCCATCTCTATGTCTGACGTTTGTGTTGTGGATCGGAGATGCCGATATATTTTCGAGTAAGGACAAGTCACGCGACAACTGGTACAAGATCAATAGTGATGATTCCACTACTGTTGACGACCAAAAAAACCAAATAATGTCTCTAATTTTCCCTCTGCCAAACCACCTTGCTCAATCTTCTACTGTAGCTATGGGTTCTAGGATATATGCCATCGGGGGTTGCGATTTTTCTGGTGAGTACACCCCAATCCCAGAGACTTTCAAAGATGTTTATCACGTGGCTACTCTTTGTCCTGAAAACGGTTGGCACAAGACATTTCCTATGATGAAACCAAGAGAGTTGCCTTACTCTATAGCCTCGAATGGGCTGAGGTTTTGGATACAGACCTGGGTGGCAGTTGACTCCGTTGCCTGAAGATAAACGTATGGATTTTGTCATAACCGGCCATGTAGTATTGGTGGGTAGGGGGATCTCCCTTTTGATAAATACAAGACTATTGCTATTATGAAGAGGATTGATTGTGTTTGTGATAGATATTCTGATGATTTAGATTTTGAGTGGGTACCAGCAGAAAGAGCTGAGGGTCCTCTAGTCGTAAATTTGGTCTCGCATGGAAGGGATGAGCTAGCTGTCATTTGGACCGGCTTAGATTTATGAAATGTTGCCGGTGCGGGGCTTCATGTTTATTTCTCCAAATTGACGATTTCTAAAGTGGAAAACGCAGCAGGAGTGGTTGATGAGCTGGTGGCTCATCCTTTAGCTCACAAGCATTACCGTGTCAGGGCCTCTATGTTTGTTGACTTCCATTCAACGTAAGAACTCCTCCTCTTGCATTTCTTCTTCAGTCTCTTTATTTATAATAATTCTCATTTCCTCTTGGTTCTGCATTGCATTGCATTCCATTCCATAGGCAAGCTCTTTCCATTAATTAATTGGAGTCTCTGTGTGACTATTTTCGCTTCATTTTTGTACTCCCCTATTTTACTACAAAATTTTCTCCACCTTCCTTTTAGACAATGATGAAGCCCTCTTTCATCCCTCCAACCTCTTACCAATCTTTTCCAAAACAAGAGAGCCCCAAAAGACACAACTATGAGGTTACCTCCCAACAGTAGACCCAAATACGTAAAGGAAGACTCAATTGGACACCCTAAAACTCCTGCCAACCCTTTTCTACTTTGCTAAACATTAATTCCAACAATGCTACTCTTTCTTACTTAAGTTTATTTTTAAGTCCAAAAACAAGTTTGACAATCCTCAAAAGTGAAAGAAAATTAACTACCATACTTTCCTTCCCTGAAGAAAAAAGACAGCATTATCTGTATATTGTAAGTGAGAAACACCTACTCCATCTCTCCCAACTAAAAACCTATCAACTAGCCCAATCTCCCTTGCCCTATCAGTCAACCTATCCAACACGTCGGCCACCAGGAAAAAAAAAAAAAAAACCAAAGTGATAATGGATTCCCTTGTTGTGTAAGCACTCTAGATGCCTTAAAAGGACTAACCATCTTTCCCATATACAATGACTGGCAAATTATAAGTCAAAAGACACCACCTAATCCACTTTCTCCATCTTTCGCCAAACCCTTTCTTTCCATAACAGAATCCCAATAAAAATTCTTATCCACATGGATGTAAGCCTTCTCAAAATCTACCTTGAAGATGACTCCCTCCTTCAACATGCTATAACTGTTCTGCATTTCCAACCGATTGCTGCAAACTTATTCCAACATGTGAAAGGCACATTGCTTACTCTAATCCAATCCACCCTCCATACAAAGCAATTACATCTGAGCTTTGGTGCCTTCCTCTTCGACCACTTTTCCAACCTCACTGCAACTCCTCCCTAATTAATCTGACTCTTTACTCTTACATAAGAAAGAGCTTTATTGGCTTGGAATGACCGGAGAACTTACGACCCTTCATATTACTTGTTCAAATTCTTTTCAGTGTGATTCTAGCTGATGAACAAATCAGTCCTCACACACGCCACTACTCTTTTCCCAATCCATTCCATGCTCCCCAAATTCAACATTTGATCCCGAAGACTCGAGACCTTCAGCGCAAGTAAACCCTTTGATATACCTTTTTATCTGTGCTTGCCGCTGCATTTGCCCATCTCTCTCTGTATTCTCTTCTCTATCCTCGTTATTTTTTCCCCCAAATAAAATCTTCCTCGATATATTATGCATTTCCAACCATCCTTGTCTGTTATTAAACCCTACCACCCATTTAGAAATCTCACCAAAAACTCCTCTTTTGTTTGAAAATTTCTGAAAAACAAAGAACCGATGAGCTGTTCATGTATCTTTTGAAGAATGACCTTTCAGTGTGCATGTATTGATCTCTTTCAGAGATTATATTATCCAGTAGATTCCCTCAAATCAACCTTCATGTAAGTAACTCACCATCAACTGTCTGTTTGTTTCATTCACTGTCTGTTTCAATCTGTGATCACTACTAACTCCCCACTCGATTCTTCATCAACCTGGATAATGAACATCTTATGCTCTACTTTTGGGCTTTGATGAAAGTTCCTTGCAGGCTTTCTCTTTATTAAGAAAACTAGATTAGAGACACTCAAATCTCTAATCCTAAAGAAGGACAGATGAATAGGTGCCTTTTTCTTCCACCGCAGACATCTCATCAGGGATAGTATAATTGTTCTCACTTCCTTTCACAACTTTTCTGTTTAATTTTTCTATGAATGATTTTCACTTCGTGTGTAAAGGAATCTGTACTGCTTTCTTTTCGCAATCTGTTTTGTTGAATTTTTAAGTTACAAATATAAAAATGTCAAGGGGTCATGTTAGATTACGAATATGTGGAAATGGTTATATGGTCCTCCTGTATGATATTTATGATTGGTTAGACAAGTTGTCCTTTATGCTTTGGATGTGAAAGATGACTTTGTCCTTGGGTCAATGTGCGATTCTATATATGTTCGATTATATATATGTTCGTATTTGATGTTTGTAGACGCGCCTCGAGGACTCATCGAGGCTCCGCGATGCGAAGGCGCGTGTAGACACCCCATTTTTGACCGTCCTCAAGACATGAACGTCATCGTTTGAACACTCGATGATTATCCATGTTCGTGTTCGTCTCGAGTTCTCGAAGGTTTCGGCCAAGCGCCTTGCCTCAAGACCTCTCGACTTGTTTGTTTTGTGCTTGGTTATGCACCAAACACTTGTGTTTTTGCTTCTGAGGGCAGGGAATGGCTTGTTGGCCATCCCCACACCTCACCGGCCTTGGCTTGAGGCCATCGGCCCTTTTTTTTGCCATCGGCCAAAGGTTATGGCCGGTCGGCACATTTTGTGGTCGGTCGGCCACCTTTGTTGATCAATCGGCCATTTCTGCTGGTCGACCCCTTTCCATCTGCTTTTGGCAGATATTTATGCCAGCTGTAACAGTTGGCATCCACAATTGACCCCCTCCATACACGTGTATGAAGGGATTTGCCTCTTGGTTTAGCTTGCTTTGGAAGCTTTGCAATTTTGGAATTCTATAAAGAGGGAGCTTCTCCTTCCTCCTCAAGGGTTCCAGAGGTTCAGAGAATTAGGGTTAGAAAGTGAGATACAACTTTGTATCTATATTCCCTTATTTGATCCCATTTTGTACCTCAAAAGTGAGTTTGTGTCTTACTTTTGCACTTGAACAGCTAGCATTACACCACCCTTGGGTTGCTGAGGCATTAGAGGGTTGTTTTTAAGGTTCTTGAACTGATTTTGATCAGAGAAACCTGCTGGAGCTTGGTTCTTGAAGAGGTTCTACAAGGGTGAGTTCCTTGCTTTAGATTCCCCTTTTTTGCACAAGCTTTTAGCCTATCTTGCATCTGTTTTTAAGCTTAACTTATAATTGAGAAAAGTTCTTTTTTTAAGTTCTTAAAATAGTTGTTTAAGGTCTCTTTGGTGTTTGGGGTTGTTTACCCCCTCTTAGGCCTTGTTTGGCCTCTTTTTGTGCCCTTCTTTGTGAGCTCCGGGACCACCTTGTATTGGTCTTCTCACCACTGAAATCCAGAGGGATTTCAGTGGTGGGGATGGTGTTTTGAGGTCCTAAGAAGGAGAGGGCCATCCCCTCTCCTTGTTGTCTTTAATACTTGTCATATTCGCCTCATGCGTGAGCACCTTTGTTAAGGTCATGTTGCCCATGTCTTAGCTGGTATTTGTGGTTGTTTTGCCATGGTATACCTCTGTTTTAAGTTGGTTTAGACATGCCATGTATGCTTCATACACTTGCCTTGTAATCCCATGATTTGGCCTTAACATGCGTCATGTTGTAACATGTGTTTTTAGCATGAATTTGGCTCAACTTCATGAAGCTTTTAGCTTTGTTTTAGCATGCTAAAGGTTTGTTTTTGGTTGTTTTGGTCATCCATGACTTGCTTTGTATAGCTACCATGCAAACTAGCTTATAGGCTTCGGGTGTTGGATCCTCTAGCATGCTTAATTTGGATCATTTCAGTGGTTTGGCATCACTTACAATGTCATTTCAGTCCATATAGTATGCTTGAATACTCGCATTTATCACCTATTCGATGCCTTGGATAGTTTGTGTTTTATGCCTCATGAATGTGTCATTGTGTATGCCATCATATCTTAGGCCTTTGGGATGCCATCTAAGTGGGTTTTTGGGCTCATTTTGGCATGACATATCTCTGATTTTGGTTGCTTAATTCATGCCGTGTTCGGTTGTCTTAGGTGTAATGTAACACCTCTTTAGTGGCCTTGTATGCCTCATGACATTACCCCTTTGACTTAGCTTGTTTTGGCGTTGGTCATTGCATGTTTTAGGCTTACTTTGGCATGATTTAGAACTGTTTTGGTTTACTTTGGTCATTTGCTTCATGTGTCACATAGCCCTTGGGCTAGTTTCAAGCTTTTGTGCATGACTTGCTTGCATTATTAGGTTAATTTGGCATCATCATTTGCATGTTGTTGCATGCTTGCCTTGTATGTTGTTGCATACTTGGCCCATTGCATATTGTTGTATGCTTAAGTTGCATTTAGCATGCTTGTTAGCTTGCGTTTTGTCATGTGTTTGATATGTTGTCACATGCTTGTTCACATGCTCACATTGCATTAGTTTACTTGCATGTCTAGCTTGCATGTTTAACTTGCATATTTGCATCCCTTGCCTCTTGATCAATCATGATAGAGGTTAGGGTCTATTGTGTGTTTGTGTGCATTTCATTTGACATTGAAATTGCACACTTGACCTCTTTGATCATCATGCATTGGAATGCGTGATCGATGATCCGAGGGTCGGGAGCCACACTCCCTCGAGTTCTATTGCCATGCTCTGTTTGTCCTCTGCTGCAGCAAGACAGGATTCTGCAAGAATAGATGGTCGGTCGACCATCTTCAGTGCTGGCCGGCTATGAATAGTTGGCCGAGATTGCTACAAATGGTTGATGAGCAGTTCTTCATGGTCGGTGGCCTCATCTCTTGGTCGGTGACCTCCCACAACCTTCATGGAGTAGTTCAGAAGCATCCTTGAGACTTGTGCAGTCCTCAGAGGTGCAGAGCAGTGTAAACAGAGGCAACATGTGACATGGAGATGGATTTTTCGAGCGAAGCCGAGCATGCATGCATTCGTCCCTCTTCCCGAGGCTGTTTTATGGCTTTCAGTAGTTTAATTAATTTGTTTTATTAATTAAGGGTCTGTAATATTTAATTAGCTTGTTAGTTAATTAATTTGTATTATTCTTTCGATCCCTCCATCGAGAGGGCAAATTGTGTAATAAGCGTGCGTGTGTGTGATGCATGTCTTCCAACCCCCACTTCTTTCTCCCTTTTACTTACCTGCTTATGGTGGTTAGTTTTAGGGCATATTTGATTTAGCATACCTTATGCTTGCATGTTTGCATTCATTCATCAGTATTGCATGCACCGGGCTCGGCGCATCATACTAATTGCATTGTACTTCAATTCCAACTTGAATACGTGTATCAAGTTGTCGCATTTCACATGCCATTCTTAGAATTAGCCGAGCCTATTCTAGTTGCATTTTGCTTGCGATGCATTAGCCATTTTAACATGAACTAGGATCATGCATGATTGCTAACTAGTTTCTTGTTTTGGCTTGGAGTACACTGTGAGTGTTTTATGCTTTAGCATCTTGTATGTATGCGAGTGTTAACATGACAACATGCTTGCCATGAGGCTAATTGCTTATGTGATATGATTGCCTTGTTGCCTGTGAGTGAAGGTTGGATTGCTTGAATTGGAATAATTCATCGAAATCCACGTCTTAGCCTACTTGCGAGTAGCACCTTCAAACCGTTTTTAAAATGAACATGAGATGTTTTGTTCCAATTCAGGTGACCCAGTCTATACTTGTATGCTGTGTGCATCACATAGTAATTCTAGGCTAATAACCGGAATAAGAGCACATAATGTTTTCACAACTCGATATCATGGTTAGTAGAGGTCGATCTTTGATCGGGCGAGCGGGGGTGCTCATAGCTGACCTTCCCCAATCGTACCCAAGTTCCCGAGCTGAGGCAACTTTGGTGATGACGGACACGTGGCCTTAGGCAATGAGTCAGGGTTTCCTAAATTTCCCCCAAAATAAAATATTTAGATGGCGACTCTGTATCTGGGAAAGCAGCCCATGTTTGGCACTTCTTTCTAAAAATCTATTTTTCAAAACGATTTGCCGGATTTGGGCTCTTAGATGATTCATCGGTCTTGCATTGTACTTTGCGAGATTAGATACAAGACCGTGACTTTGAGTCATGAACTGTAGTGAGCCCCAAATGAACAAAACGGGATTCCCTCCCGGGACGTTCGGGGACGTCTACAGCGTGGAATCTCATTTTGTTCTCTAGCTACTACAGTTCAAACTCAAATGTCACGGTTCTGAATTTAATCTCACAATGTACGATGTGAGACCGATAAATCACCAAAGAGTCCAAATTCGGCAAATCGTTTTGGAAAATTGATTTTTATAAAGAAGTGCCAAACATGGACTGCTTTGCCAGATACAAAGTCGCCACCTAAATATTTTATTTTGGGAGAAATTTAGGAAACCCTGACTCGTGCCGAAGGCCACGTGTCCGTCATCACCAAAGTTGCCTCAGCTCGGGAACTTGGGTACGAGAGGGAAATGTCATGCAATGAGCACCCCCGCTCGCCCGATCGAAGATAGGCCTTTACTAAGCATGATATCTTATTTTTGAAAACACATGCGTTCTTATTCTGGTGTATTAGCTAGGATACTATGTGATGCGCACAGCATACAAGTATAGACTAGATCGCCTAAGTGGGAACAAAACATCTCATGTTTGTTTGAAAATGGTTTGAAGGTGCTACTCGCAAGTAGGCTAAGATGTGAATTTGCCACCCTCGAGTGGGCTTAGAAAACATGATTTTGCCACCTCAAGTGGGCTTAAAACTCGCATTTCGATAAATTGTTCCAATTCAAGTAATCCAACCTTCACCCACAGGCATTTAGGCAGTTATAGCAAATAAGCAATTAGCTTCATGGCAAGCATGCTATCATGACAACACTCACACTCATGTAAGATGCTAAAGCGTAAAAGCTTACCTAGTGCTCCGAGCCAAAACAATAGCTAGTTAGTAATCAATGCATGATCCTAGCTATGTTAAGATGGCTAATGCAACACATGCAAAATGCAACTAGAAATAGGCTCGGCTATTCTAAAATGGCATATGAGATGCAACAATTGATACATGTATTCAACTTGGAATTAAAATACGATGCAGTTTGTATGGTGCGCCAAGCCCGGTGCATGCATGACAGATGAATGATGCAAACATGCATAGCATAAGGATGCAAATTGAAATATGCCCTAATCTAACCACTGAAAGCGGGTAAATAAAAGAGAGAAAAATGTGGGGTTGGAAGACATTCATACACTCATGCACACTTATTACAAAATTCGCCCTCTCGACGGAGGGTCTAAATGAATAATACAAACCAACTAATTAACTAACTAACAAGCAAATTAATTATTACACAACCAAATTGAATAACTAGCTACAACTACTTACTAATTATTACAACACTTAATTAATTAACAAATTAACTAATTAAATTACAAATTGAAGCTAACTAAAAAGCAAGCATTTAAACTAAGCTATTCCAGCACTGGTTGAAGGAGAAGAGGATGCATGCTCAGTTGCTGTCCCGAAAAGCTTTCCGAATGCTCTTTAGAGGCTCTGTTTGCAGGGTGTCCTTGAGAACTAGTTGTTGGATCTCACCAAAACAGTGCTGAGGAGTGCACCAGTGGCCTGCCGGCCATGAGGAGCTGCCGCCGACCCCCCTGCCAGCCAAGAGTGCACACTGCCAGCCAAGAAGGAAGGGCTGCCGGCCAACAATAAGAGGCTGCTGGCCATTGGTGTGCTGTGAGACCAAGCTGCAGCAGAGCACAAAATAGAGAAAATAGAGGGTCTCCCAAGGGTATGTACGCACTATGCCACTCCATATCACCTCAAAACATTAAGGGAGAGGCATAATCGGCTCCAAAGCCATCAATCATGCATCCCGATGCATGATGGCCAAGGATCCAACTTGTGCAAATTCAATGTAAAATGAATGCACAAAAACACATAAATGCCTAGAACACTATCATACATCATCAAGAGCATCGACAATCGAGAATTGAGGCACGTTTCATCACTTCAAGTGTGAAATGTCCCTCGTTTCTCGTGTTTGGCTTAAGACCCAAGCCAAACACCATGCAATTCATGCGACGTGGAGATGCCCTGTAATGCAACATAAGCATGCCAAATGCAATGTGACAAGCATGCAGAATGCAAAACAACCTAAACATGCAAACATGCAAAGGACCAAGCATGCAAAATGCAAAAAATCATGCGATGCGACAAACATGCGACAACATGCAATGCGACAAAATGGAACAAGCATGCAACAACATGCAAGACAAGCATGCAACAACATACAAATATGGACTTAAACCAAAATGGACAGACCTCAATCATGCCCAAATCAGTGGCCAAAATGATGAAATGATGGCATGAAATGCAAAACAAAGCATGCACATGTAATGGACTATCGCCTAGGCATAAGAGCACAACTCTCAAGAATGCTCAAAGGGTGAAAAGAATGCAAGTATGACAACACTATAGGCCTTGAAATCATGCATGGAATGGTGCCAAACCACTCCAACAAGACAAGCATAGCATGCAAGAAAGCTCAAAGCTTGAAACTAGCAAAGGGAATTAAACCACGGCCATGCAAAGCAAGCCTCAAAGGGGCAAGGGCATCCAAAACAGTCCCAAGTTAGGTCAAGGTGAGACTAAAAACATGCTTGAACCTAGCCAATACAAGCTAGAACAAAAGACCAAAAGCATGAAGCATGCAAGGCTACAAAGGGGTATTACACGACACCTATTAAAACCAAACATGGTATGACTTGGAAAACATAAAACAGAGTTACATCATGATACAACAAGACCAAAAATGCACTGATATGATGGCCCAAAGGCCTAGGCATGATGGCATGCACAATAATTCATTCTTGAGGCATAAAGAGCCAAACCTCCAAGGCATTAAAAGAGTGACAAGCACAAATGTATGACCATGAAATATGCACTGATATAACATTTCAAATGATGCCAAATCATGAAAATAGCCCCAGTAGTGCTTGCTAATGGATTTAATACTCAAAGCTAGTTAAAGCATTTGCACTATAGCTATACAAAACAAAAAAATGTGCTGGAATGGAGTCTACACATGCTAGAATAATAGGCTACAACATTAGGTATGTTAAGCTAGTGAACCCAAGTTGCACTACAAGTGCAAGGAGCATGCAAGAGGCAACCAAAACAACAAAAATTATAGTTTTGACATGTCAAATGATGGCCAAAAATCTACTGAAATGAAGCCAATACATGCTAGAAAGAGATGCTACTTTGATGAGCCACAAATGGGATTACAATACACATACAAGAAGCAGGCAAGGGGTGACCAAACCAGCCATGGAAAGAGTTAAGGAAGGTCCTAAAAGTCACAAAAAAGTGTCTAAACTAAGCCTTAAAAGTATAGAGATACATGCTCATTTGATAGGCCAATAATACAAGCAAACAAAACAAGAAGAGAGGGGATCACCCCCCTTTGATTTGAGGCCTCAAAACCACATGTTTACCACTGAAAATCCATTAGATTTTACTGGTTAAGAGGCCAAGTAAAGACTAACTCAAAGGCCTTAAGACATGGTACAAAACAAGGCCAAACAAGGCAAACAAGAGGGTAGAACACCCTTAACACCAAAGAGGCCTTAAACAATCATCAAAAACACTTAAATACAGAACTTTTTTCAGTTGAAAGCAAGGCCTAAAACAATATGCAAGGATGGCCAAAATAGTATACAAACAAAGGCTTAAAAGGGGAATATACTCACCCTTGAAGCTCAACTTCGAAACCAGCAACCTCTGAGGCCAAAAACCAACTTGCAGAGCTCAAGTAACACTCCCAAGAACCTCAGCTCAAAGATGGTGGTGTATCACTAAGTGTTGTAGTGCAAAAGTGAAAGAAAAAATGCACTTTAAGGCACAAACAAACACAATATAGAGAGAGAGAGAGAGAGAGAATGAGAAATATATAGAGAGAGATATAACTTCTCAAAAATTGCTCAACCTCTGTAAGAGAGGAGGAGCCTCTCCTTATATAGAAGAATGCAATGCCAAGCTTGTTGAACAAGCTTGAAAAGAGCTTCATCCCTCCATATATGGAGGAGGATGAGTGAAAACTAGCTGGCTCAAAAGATCTGGAGTGAAATCCGCTGAGACAAGGTGTTCTGCCGGCCATCAGTGGTGGCCGGCAGTGCCTCATTGATGGCCGACAGGCTTCATCAATGGTAGGCAGGGACAAATGCATGGCCGACAGTGGCAGAGAGTGGCCAGCAGTGCACCAAGAGAAGCACGCTGAAAGGGCCAACACAAGGTCCAAGAATGGGGCAGAAAGGATACTGGGTTTGGAAAACTCAAACCTGTGACGTTCCGCCACGAAAGTCGAGTACTCAACGAGCAATCGAACTTGTGGCTAGATGTACCTGCACGCACAACCAAGACTTGAAGACGGTCAAAAATGGGGTGTCTACAGTTGCCCCTCTTTGGTAGAACTCGAAAGTCACAAAGTGAAGTGACGGGAGTGAATGTCAAAGCAAAGAGACGACCCATTTTTGACAAGGATGAAGACTCGGGCATACATTCAATATAACCATACAAAGATGCGCCCGCAAGCTGGGGCAAAATGAAAATGACATGCACGATGCAAGGGTATAACTTATGATTATGCAAAGAGAGCTGTGATGAAGCATTTATGCAAAATAAATACAACAATTTAAGCAAAGTGACAAGTTGTAGAAATCTCACATGTTTCAACAGAAAGGATGTAAGAGAATTATGCAATTCTCACTGCGTCTCACGCGTAGAAGATTAAAAGCGACTACCGAGGACACCCGGAGTCTCAAACACAGCATCTCTTAGCGTATCATACGCATGAGAGGAAAGGACTGTGCAAGAAAGCACAGTCATCCAAACGTGTGTCAAACGCGAGAGGAGAGAGATACGTCCAAATGCGTGTCAAACGCGAGAGGAGAAAGGGTAACCAAGAGAGTCCAAAAAAATAGGAATGATCTCACCTGGAGTTCCTCTGACTGAAACACATACAACATTGTCTGGTCGTGTCAGCTTCAAACGAACCATACATATAATATCGTGCCTGCGCAAAAAAAAAACTTTGACATATACAATATAATAGAAACACATGTAGGCAGAATGCAAGTGAAACGTGCATGACAACGTAAATAAAGTAGTGCATAACAATGCAAGTAACGTGCATGACAGTGCAAGTGAAGATGTGCATGACAATGTAAGTAAAACGTGCGTGACAGTGCAAGATGGAGAAGTGCATGACAATGCAAATAAAATGTGTGTGACAGCGCAAGATATATGCGTAACAACGCAAGTAATGTGCGTGACAGTGTAAGATAGATGTCCATAACGATGCAAGTAGCGTGCGTGACAGCGCAAGTCAAGATGGTGCATGACAATGCAAATAATGTGCGTGGCAACGCAAGATAGAGATGGTGCATGACAATGCAAGTAACGTCCGTGACAGCACAAGTTAAGATGGTGCATGACAATGCAAATAGCGTGCGTGACAGCGCAAGTTAAGATGGTACATGACAATGCAAATAAAACGTGCGTGACAGCGCAAGTTAAGATGGTGCATGACAATGCAAATAAAACGTGCGTGACAACGCAAGTTAAGATGGTGCATGACAATGCAAATAAAACGTGCGTGACAACGCAAGTTAAGATAGTGCATGACAATGCAAATAAAACGTGCGTGACAGCGCAAGTTAAGATGGTGCATGACAATGCAAATAAAATGTGCGTGACAGCGCAAGTTAAGATGGTGCATAACAATGCAAATAAAACGTGCGTGACAGCGCAAGTTAAAGAGGTGCAAAACAATGCGAGTAACGTGCGTGACAGCGCAAGATAGATGTGCATAACAATGCAAGTAATGTGTGCATTCAATGTATCAACAACGCAATGTAAACTCTATGTAGCGACTAAAGCGTGCCTGAAAGGGATTACTCAATGGTAACCTCCGATTTACCTATCGGAGGGTTACAACATGTTAAAAAGGATACACCTCGCATGTGTTGATGAGCGACAACCATTGTGTATCATGAACGCCACTCTGATCTTCCGCGGAGGCACTTTGAATCAAATTTTAAGCATTCCTCAGAATTATTGAAACCCAGGGACACATTCCATGGTAAAACAAATAGTAGAATCTGGTGGGGGCCTACCGGCCATGATAGGAGGGTGCCAGCCCCCTGCTGGCCATTAATGGCAACCGCCGGCCATCAATAAAGGGGTACCGGCCATCGATGAGGGGGGTGCCGGCCACCGCTGGCAGATTTGGCGATTTTGGTCTTTTGACCCGTGGCTCTTCAAATACACCTAAAATTACTTCATTTCCTCCACACCCCTTGTACAAGAATCATTCCTCTTGCTCTCTAGGTGTGCCTTCTCTCTAGATTTGAGCATTCTACGTGTTTCCCAACACCCTAAACAACCTTGAATCATTAAAATCCCTTTGTTCTCTTCGATTTGAACCGATCAGAATTTGAATCTGAGGTGTCTTTTGTCATTTCCCCCATTCAAGGATCATTTCCCTCGAGTTTCTCTCAAGGTTAGATCACTTTTCCTGGGTTTTCAACTTTATTTGAATTTTTCTCTCTCCTAGGGTTTGATTTGTTCAAAACTTCACCATTTTGCTCATCTTTTCTCATTTTTGCATCTATCTTAGATGGCTGACGATATCCTGCATGATGGGGGCTTCCCCACACTCCCTCCAATAGAGTTGGCAGCGGATTTCGCGGCCGAGCCGGGGGTCGAGCCTCAGCCTTTACCACCGAGCATACGTCCCTTTGACCCCGCGAGGTATCACCCGGAGACTCACATTATACCAATGACGGGAGGCATCCACGCTTTCACTGATTTCGATGAGGATGTGCCAGACGACCTCTTACTGAGAGAGCCCAGGTCTCATTTGTCGGCCATTGCTGTGGAGGTACCAACTCTGCTTTTCTGCAGTATTACTTTCAACTATTTGCATTTCTTGCACTGTTTTGATCTGATTGCATCACATGCTTGGATCTTGCTGTATTTCATACATTGTTGCTCTGCATTTAACTGTACTTCACACATCACTGCCCTGTATGTACTATATACGACCACACCTCATGCGTCACTATTCTGGATTCAACTGTATCTTCAATACATCACTGATCTGCTTGTAACTGTATTTTCAATACATCACTGATCTGATTACATCACTGCTTTGCCACAGGACGGATCCCGCCCCTTCAGAGGTTATGGTGCGACGACAGCTCGGGATTGATATGATGTACTTCCCGCGAGGGTCCGCCAGATCATCGACGGGAATGGCTTCGGTCTATTTTGCTGCAGTTTGACGTGGGTCACAGCGAGTCACCCTCTCCTAGGGGCTCATGTGGAGAGGTGGTAGGACACCACCAACTCTTTCCACTTCTCCACGGCGGGAGAGATGACGATGACTCCTTTCAACTTCGCCATGATCACTGGCCTGGGTGTAGCAGGTGACCCGATTCCCCTTGATTCTAACATGGGAGAGTGGGTGGCCGCATGGGATACATTACTTGGAGCGCATCCACTGACACTTCGAGCGGGCATGGTTAGATATACCTGGTTTGAGGAGCATTACAGAGGGGAGGACCCGAAGACTGATGAGGAGGTAGAGCAGTATGCTAGGGGCTTCCTACTGTTCCTTTTCGATACCACCTTGTTTTCGAATAGGTGGAATACCGTGGGTTTATACTTCCTGGGTGCTCTAGTGGTGCTCCAGTGGGTTCATTTTTATGACTGGGGCGTAGCCGACCTTACCACTCTCTATGGATACATGAGCTCGACCTCTCGGATGTGCGGGAGGTTGATCGACGGCTACTGGTGAGCTTGGGAGGTACACAGCTTAGTTTCCCCTTTTCATTATTTTGCTTAGCATTTCCTGCTTTTGCTTTGTTCAACACTTGTACTTTTTGCATTTTCTGTATCTGTTCTTGCATTGTATGCTTTCTGCTTTGCATTTTCTGTACACCATACATATTGCACACTGCATACCATACACCGCACACATAAAATCTAATATCTGCTCTAGACTTGCACTCCTTATGCATTATACTGCGTTCTGCTTTCTGTATGTTCAACACTCTGTTCATTCACTGTATTGATCATATCTTTCTTACAGCTGTGGGTGTATGCATACTTCCCGACACTTGCTCCAGAGCCTATGGAGGAGACCCCAGCGATAGTCCCATTCTCTGATGTATACGACGGCCATCTTCATCGTAGGACCCGAGAGAGCTTTATGGTCTTCCGGTAGTATTTCGACTCGGTCAGGGTGCGCGAGGTAATTTTGCAATGAAATTATTTCAATTAACCTGATGCACCCACATTAGTTATTTGACGACTGATCATCTTGTTCGTTCTCCTTTCTCAGATCATGTGGCAGCCATGGGAGGTGATTCCGTCAGGACTCCGAGATCAGTACCACACTGCCCGAACTATGTCTCACTACCACATCCTCTTCGAGGGCCCAATCTGTCATGCCTGGTTTGAGTGAGCGCTTTGTACATGTCGACGTCCCCGAACGCATCCCGGGCGAGGAGTGCGAATCCCCCCCGTTCTGGTTCGATATTGGGTCTACTACAGTTCAGACTCGATTTGTGTCGGTTCTAAATCTGAACCAAAGAGTCCACCTCTGGCAAATCGTTTTGAGAAAAAAACAGATTTTTGAAAAGTAGTGCCAAACATGGACTGCTTTGCCAGATTACAGAGTCGCCACCTAAATATTTTAAAATGGGAAATTTAGGAAACCCTGACTCGGTGCCGAAGGCCACGTGTCCGTCATCACCAAAGTGATCTTGGCTCGGGAGCTTGGGTACGATCGGGGAAGGTCAGCTATGAGCACCCCCTTTCGCCCGATCCGAAGACCGGCCTCTACTAACCATGATATCCGTTTTTGAAAACTTTATGCGTTCTTATTTCGGTTATTAACCTAGAGTTACTATGTGACGCGCACAACACAAAAGTATAGACTAGATTGCCTAACTTGGAAATAAACATTGCATATCCGTTTTGTCTCGAAAAACGTGTTAGATTTTGCTACTCGCAAGTAGGCTAAAATACGGATTTCAATGAGTTGTTCCAACTCAGGCAATCCAACCTTCACCCACAGGCATTCAAACAGTAATATCACATAAGCATTTAGCCGCATGGCAATCATACTGTCATGTTAGCATTCACACGCATGCGATATGCTAAAGCTTAAAAAAAACTTACATCATACTCCGTGCCAAAACAATAAACTAGTTAGCGAAACATGCATGACCTAGTTCATGTTAAATGGCTAATGCATCACATACAGGGGTGTAATCTAAACAGGCTCGGCTAACCCTAAATATGGCATGCGAAATGCTACAACTATCACGTACTCAAATTGGAATTGAAAGTACGATGCAGTTTGCATGATGTGCCGAGCCCGATGCATGTAAACAAATGCATGAATGCACACATGCATTGCATAAGGTATGCTAATTTGAATGTGCCCTAATCTACCAACATAAGCGGGTAAATAAAAGGGAGAAAGAAATGGGGATTGGAAGACATACACCCACTCACACACACTTATTACAACTTTGCCCTCGCCCGGAGGGACCGAAAGAATATACAAATTAATTGACTACGCAAGCTAATTAAAATATTACAAATCAACTAAATTAATTAAATAAAATAATTAATCTAATTGAACAGTAAATCGCCTCGGGATGAGGGCCGGATGCAACACGCATTCGGGACTGGCTCGGAACCGCACTGCCATGCACGGATTGCCTCTGTTTCCTCTGCTCTCCTCCTCAGAAAATTACCAAAGTCCTAGGAGTGCCTCTCAGGGCACTGGGGATCACCACCGGCTGGGGTAGGACACCACCGGCTGAAGGAGGAGGCCACCGGCACTAGACTCATCCATCGGCTGCCAATTGACTGCCGGTCGGCACTAAACAGTGCCGGTCGGCACAAAATGCCTGCAAAACCTGCAACTCACAGCAGCAGAGGACAACAACATGCATGGCAATATAATTCAAGCCATTTATGCACCAAACACATCCCTTATCATGTTAGTGACTCAAAGGGGCATGTGCCTCGATTCTCGGACCACCAATCGCGCATTTCCATGCATGATGGCCCAAGGAACCAAGGATGCAACTTCGCTTTCAAATGCATGCAAACCAAGTAAACATGAAAGGGTGCCAAACCTCTATCATTTTCATCTCAAGAGGCCAAGCATGCATGCTTATGCAATGCAACTCTAAGCATGTTATCTAGCATGCAACATGAACAATGCGAGCAAGCTAAACATGTTAGGCATACAACCTAAGCAAAGAGGCATATAAACCAAGCAATGGAGTGGACTAAAACATGAATTAGGCTACTCCTAATTGGCCTAAAATCAGTGGCCAAAGTGCCTAGAAATGGAGACTAAACACACACACACACATGCAAGTGTTATGGTCCAAACCCAAGGCATAAACATGGCAACCCCCAAGCACACTTGGAGATACCAACAAGGACAATAAACACACATTGTAAAGCTCGGAAAATCATGTCAAACATGGTGCCAAACCAAGTCAAAGTAGACCAAACCAAAGCATGCAAATGGCCTAAGGTTCAAAGCAAGTCAATGAGGCATTGAACCATACTTATGCAAGGCAATTATGGCATGCATTGATCAACCCAAAACAGATTTTTAGCATGTCAAATTAGGCCCAAAGGACCACTTAGATGGCATCTAAGAGGCTTGAAATCAAAGGCATGCATTAAGGCCAAAACATGGAGCATTCAACACATGCTTTTAAAGCATTAAAGAGGCCACTAAGGCAAGCATGCAAGCACACCAAAGGGACTGAAATAGCATGCTAGGTGGTTCCAAACTACCAAAATGATGCAAACAAAGGCATGCTACATATTCATGCTCTTAAGGCCAACAAGCCCAATGCAAAGAGGCTATATTAAACATGCTATGGTTGACTCAAACAACATGAGGCAGACCTAAAACATGGAAATATGAGCACAAAAACTTCACAAATGCAAGCCTAAAACATGCTAGAAGCTAAGGCATACAACCTAGGCATGTTAGAGGATCAAAAGGCATTACAAGGCAACTATGCTAAGCATGCATAAGGGACCTAAACCAACTTAGAAACATGTTATATCATGGCATAATAAGCATGAAATACAACCAAGACATGCTCAAAACACAACCAAACATGGTGCTCCTTTGGAGGCCAAAACTTGCCCTTTTCAAGGACATTAAGGAGAGGGGGTGGCCCTCTCCTTTTGGAGACTTCAAGGCACCATCCCCACCACTGAAATCCCTCAAGATTTCAGTGGTGGAGAGGCCCAAGCACCAAAGTCTCGGATCTCTCACAAAATAGCACAAAAAAGGGCCTTTTCAAGGCCTAAGGGTGGTCAAACTTACTCAAACCACAAAACACTCTTGATAAACAATAAAGAGGCCTAAAAATCAGAACTTTTTTGTGTTATACACTAAGTACAAAAACAGTTCTAAACTAGGTAAAAACAAGGTGCAAAAATGGGGTAAAAAGAGAGTTAGTGTCTTACCCTTGGAGCCTCTTCAACAAAGATGATGTGTTGGCTTCCTTGAGCACCAAACCAGCTTCAAAGCTTCACAACATACCTCTGGACCCTCAAGAACTCAAGGAAGGTGAAACACTAGGTGTTGATGAGCAATAGTAAGTCACAAACACCTATTGTACAAAACAAGAGAGAAAGAGAGATAGGATGTGTATCTATCCTAACCCTAAAAACCAGAGCTTGGTCTATCTAAAATGTCTAAAATTTTGTAACCCTAAGCCAAGAAGAGGAGTGGTCCTCTTATAGGCAAGCAAAGCTTGCAAAGCTTACAAGCTAAGCTAACTAAGAGGGTCATTCCTCCATACACGTGTATGGAGGGGAACCAAAACTATACAGCTGTCTGAAAATATCTCCAAAAGCAACTGCACAGTGCCCGGCCGGCTAAGGATGCCATTTTGGCAAAACTTAGTGCCGGTCGGCACAAAAGAGTGCCGGTCGGCACAATAAAGTGCCGGTGGCAACACCAGCCAGCCGGTGGCCTCCAGACACAGCCGGTGGTGTGTGGGGATGCCTCACAAGGCATTCCCTACCCTTCCAAGGCAAAACAGAAGTGTTTGGTGCAAAACCAGACACAAGACGGTCGAGTTCGGAAGTCCTGAGGCAAGGCGCGCGAGCCGAGAACTCCGGGAACTCCAAACGAACACAAACATGAATAATCACCGAGTGTTCCAACGGTGACGTCCAAGTCTTGAGGACGGTCAAAAATGGGGTGTCTACAGTTGCCCCTCTTTGACAGAACTCGGAAGTCATAAGCATGACGGGAGTGAATGTCAAAGCCCAGAGACGACCCATTTTTGACAAGGCCGAAGACTTGGACAAACATACAAAGCGCAAATGGTTGAACTCGCAAGCTGCCTACGTATCCCTTAGGAATCAAACCAGCGTAGTTCAGGCTCAGGCATACAAGCCGCAGATAAGGTATGCGCCCGTAGGCGGGGGCAAGATGCAACTGACGATGCAAAAGGCCGAGCATAACTTATGATCATGCAAAGAAAGCTGTAACGAAGCACACATGCGACAGTTATAAGCTAGCATACGCCAAACTACACTACAATGCAGAAAGGATGTAAGAGAATTATGCAATTCTCGATACGTCTCACTCGGAGGATACAATACCTGTGCGGCTCGTCCGGTTGCACCGGCCTCAAATGAGCCGTACATACAATATCGTGCCTGCAAAGAAAGCAAACTTAGCAGGTGCAATATTGTTAGCAATATGCATGATAATGCCATGATGAATGCAAAATGATATGCAAAATATACAAAACTATGTATAAATAATGCAACTAATATGCAATGCAATTGAAAACTACATGCAGGGCAATTGAATCATGATTCAATCATGAGCGGTTCGAAACCATACGAATGTCAAATAGATGGATGGAAGTAACAAGTCCGTCTACCATAGAAAAGGGTGCCGCAACCTCAAACCAACATACCAGCGTGGAATAGGCGCGATACACATGCAGAACTATGAGTGATGTAGACGAACACAAGGACAAGTATTGGGTGGATTGACATAAGTGGGGAAACGACCCGCTGAGGAGGGAATAATGATCCTAATGCCGGACGCAATAATTACACTACAATGTAATGGAAATGGATACAATGGATATGGCACGCGGGCCAAACCGATCGTACGCATACAAACCGCGTCTAACACAGAAAATGTGCCGCAACCCTCAAACCAAGCTCATCAAGGAATAGGCGCGTACACAAAAACTGTGCTTTGACGTGAAAAGTAGGGGCACATACCAAACCAAGCTCAACCTGGAAAGGCGCAAGCCATAGATGGAAGTGATGCAATGAATGCATGCAACTATAATGCAATGGATATGGCACGCAGGCCAAACTGTATCTCGCCTAGGAAAGGCATGTACGCATACGAACCATGTCTAACACAGAAAAGGGTGCCGCAACCTCAAACCAACATACCAGCGTGGAATAGGCGCGATACACAAGCAGAACTATGCTTCGACGTGAAAAGTATAGGCACATACCAGACCAAGTTTGACAAGGAAAGGCGCAAGCCATAAATGGAAGGGATGCAGTGGATGCATGCAAACTACAATGCAATAGAAATAGATATTTACAGGAAATGCATGACATATGCATGGTTTTTTTTTTTGTTTTTTGAAATGCATGACATATGCACTATTTAGAAATGATGCATGATGTTTTTTTTTGTTTTTGAAATGCATGACATATGCAATATATACGATGATGCATGACAATGCACTATGATGCAATGACTATGATTGCAGCTTTCCCTATCTTACCAACAGGGCGATATACTAGGTTGGTTCAGTATCCAGAATTGAGGCGTAAACACGCCGCCTCAACCTATGGGGCTTCCATACAGATTTCAAGCCGAAGGTACACCCCCTGGGTATTTAAACCAGACTTTAGTCTCGGAGATCCCGAACCTTTACGTTCTAGGCATGAGCCGTTCAAACTCTAGTTTTCACCGTCCCAGTTGGTCTTCTAGGAACTCACCGCAAAAACAGGCTGGTGGCTTTACCAGACCACCGAAAGTCGTTCGGGCACGACAAACACCGAAGGAATTGCACCTTCAGAGGATTTAAGGTCTCCTAGACCGGGATGCAATGCATGACAATGCATGTTTCCTTGTTTTTGAATGCAGGTGATGCATGATGTTTGAAATGCGCGCCAACGCACGGCTTTTGAGATGCATAACAATGCAAATGAGCGGGTTTAAGGTCTCGCCAGACCGTGCGTGTTTTCGGTCCCGCCGGACCATGCTTTGGGGCAATGCATGATAATGCATGTGAGGTATACAAAATAGTGCGATGTAACGCATGCCAAATGCAATGAGGTGCACCTTAATGCACCGAAGGTCTTGCACCTCCCGAGGATTTAAGGTCTCCTAGACCGGGCGTGTTTAAGGTCCCGCCGGACCCAGCTTGTAAGATGAAATGCTCATGAGGCACGCATACCTCATTTGATGGAAAATGAAGTGCAAAACGAGGCATACGTGCCTCGAGATGCAATGAAATGCAAAATGAGGCACGCGTACCTCATTTGATGGAAAATGACGTGCAAAACGAGGCATACGTGCCTCGAGATGCAATGAAATGCGAAATGAGGCACGCATACCTCATTTGATGGAAAATGAAGTGCAAAACGAGGCATACGTGCCTCGAGATGCAATGAAATGCAAAATGAGGCACGCGTACCTCATTTGATGGAACAAGAAGTGCAAAACGAGGCATACGTGCCTCGAGATGCAATGAAATGCAAAATGAGGCACGCGTACCTCATTTGATGGAACAAGAAGTGCAAAACGAGGCATACGTGCCTCGAGATGCAATGAAATGCGAAATGAGGCACGCATACCTCATTTGATAGAACAAGAAGTGCAAAACGAGGCATACGTGTCTCGAGATGCAATGAAATGCGAAATGAGGCACGCATACCTCATTTGATAGAAAAAGAAGTGCAAAACAGTGCAAGTCCCAAGGGACGCGCGAAACGGCGCGATGCGATGCCCCGGACAATGCGATGGATGCGTGCAATGCCCACGAGGCAACTTTTAAATCTTATGAAAGACAAAAGGATACAAAAGGATACAGTCATCGCATGAATTTGAGTGCCACACACAGACGACACTGTCTGAGGTCAAAACGGAGGCCGGTTGAGCGTCGGAGATGCACTTTCTTGAGCTATGAAGACCCAAAACCCCTTACTTTGCCTAAACAAGACCTTGGGAACACCACCGGTTGGGTGGGGTGGTCACCGGCTGGCCACCGGCTGCAGAAACCATTCATCGGCACAATATTGTGCCGACCGGCACAAAACAGTGCCGACCGGCCAAAAGTTGCTGATCGGGGCAGATTCGGCATTTCGCTATGGGTCCTTTAAAATAGGGCTTGAAACCCTATTTTCCTCACTTTGCCTCCGCCGAAAATCTTTGCTCTCTCTCTTCAAAGTGTTTTTCTCTCACTTTTCCGCCGTTTCTTTGCATTCCCGTGTTTTCTGTCGTTCGATTCGCGATATTCTTCGCGTTTCGGACATTTCCACCCGATCGAAACTTCATTTCGGTGTCTCTTCTCGGTTTTCGTCTTTTCGGGACTTGTTCCCCTCGATTTCCTCTACATTTCCGTGTATTTTCATCTCCTGGCCTTTCCGGCCATTTTCGACCCGCTCGGGGTTGACTTTTCTGGTTGACTTTTCACATTCCGCCCCGGTTTTCCTTCTCCGGCTATTTTCTCACCACCACTGCCATGGCTGACGATGTTCCACACGTCGGGACTCCCCGGACCACGAGATGGACCCCAGGGTCGAGCTCCTCCCATTGAGCGAGCGCCCATTCGATCCGGCGACCTATCGCCTGGCTATTCACGTGCTTCCACCAGATGGGCTCCGCCACTTCCGCGGCTTCGATAGGGCTCTGGACCCGGAGCTCCTCCTACGCGAGCCGACCTCGCACTTGTCCTTCGGCGCTTCCGAGGTAACATCTCTACTTTGTTTTATTTTCTGCAATGTAGAATTTTCTGTCGACTACCGTAGCTAACTGCACTCGTTAACTGCTTAATTCTGACATGCCGTATACTGTAGCTGATTGTAGACAACTTCACAACTGATATCTGCTTGGGACCGACATATGCACACACACTGCACCAGCCTCAACCACCCGACCACATGGCGCACTTTGCACCTTACCGCGAACTCACCGACACCCGGCACTTATTTTGGATCTGAAGAGCCTGCACGCATGCTAAACTTGCACTGAATCACGCATACATGCTGACACATCACTCACTAGTCATTCACTGAACATACCGGTACCCGGCATCTGTTTAAACTTTGAAAACTTGCACACATGCTAGATTTATACTGATCCGCACAAGAGCACTGACACATCATAGGCCGTAGTCCACCTACCGGTACACTGAAACCTGACATCTGCTTGAATCTGAAAAATGTGCACACATGCACCATGTTTACACTGAACCACTCAAAACACGCTGACGCATTACACGTTGTAGTTCACTGTGAGCACACCGGTACCCGGTATCTGTTAGAATCTGAAAACTTGCACGCATGCCATATTTGTACTGAACCACCCAAACACGCAGACACATCACACGTTGTAGTTCACTGTGAGCACACCGGCACCCGGTATCTGTTAGAATTTGAAAACTTGCACGCATGCCATATTTGTACTGATTTTGACTGTTTCTTCAAAGCTGTACAATTCATATTGCTTCGCAATTACTTGTTTGAAAACAGGGAGATTCCCATGCCATCCGCGGGTATGGGAATGTCGCGGCTCGAGATTGGTACTTGGAGCTTCCCGAGGCGGTTCGACGCATCGTGGACGATGCAAGCTTCGGTTCCTTTTGCAGGGGTCTGACCCGGCTTACTGCCTGCCGGTCTCTTCTAGCTACCCTGGCAGAGAGGTGGTGGGACACCACCGACTCGTTCCACCTATCCGCGGCGGGAGACATGACGATGACTCCCTACGACTTCTCGATGCTCACCGGCATTGGGGTAGGGGGTGATCCGATCCCCTTCGACACCGACATGGACGAGTGGACCGCCGCTCAGATCTACTTTCTTGGCGAGGCACCACCTCTTGCTCGCCCAGGCTTTGTCCGCTACTCCTGGTTCGAGGTGCAGTTCAGAGTGCAGCCTGCGTTGGTGGCGACGGCTCCGATGACCGAGGCGGCTGTAGAGCAGTACGCACGCGGCTTTTTGATGTTTTTGCTAGGGACGACCCTCTTCGTCGACCGGGCGAACACCGTGCCTCTCTGCCTACTCAGCGCACTGGTGGACGTCCGAGACATCTTGCGTTTTGATTGGGGTGGTGCGGCTCTGGCCACTCTTTACGGGTACATGAGCTCAGTCTCCCGAGGCAGCGGGCAGTTGCTCGGAGGCTACTGGCGAGCTTGGGAGGTACACCTTCTCCTCTGCTTTACATTTTTGTTCTGTACTTTCTGTACTCTGCACACACTGCACACACTGTAGTCTGCTTTACACTTGTTGTATACTGTACACACGGCACACACATACTCTACTGTACACTGTTCACACGGTATACTCTGCTCAACGCACTGCACAACACACAGCTTTATTATTTCTGTTCTATTCTGTATTCTGCTTTATCTGATAAATGTTCCGACATTCGTCTTGCAGTTATGGGTTTACGCCTACTTTCCCAGGCTGGAGCCAGTGCCGGAGACGGAGACTCCTCTAGTCGTTCCCTTCTCACGCCGCTATGACGGGAGATGCACCCGGAGGCCGCGAGAGACTTTCAGCTTATTTCGTCGCTACTTCGACACCATTACTCCTGCCGAGGTACGTTTTACTTGTAGTTTACTTAAGCTTCACTTTTCCACTGTATATTTGCAATACCAGTAGGTAACGGACTGTATTTCAATTTCAGATCACCTGGCAGCCGTGGGCTCCTCTGCCGGCGATGGTGCGGGATCGGTTTGCCGGCGCCGTTGAGACCTCGCGTTACAGGATTTTGCTGGAGGGCCCGGTCTGTCGGGCTTGGTACCTAGGCGAGCACTTCTTGCGTCAGACCTTAGGGTTACCTGAGCAGATAGTCCCAGTGCATCCTTCTGAGCATATGAGGGACACCGAGCGTTTCACCGCTGAGCAGATGGCGGACTACACCATCGGTTGGGAGGCGGACGGCTTCAGAGGCGAGGGCGATTACTTAGAGTACGTCCGGACCTTCATCATGCGGCCGCTGAGTGGTGGTCGCCGAGCTGAGAGAGAGAGACCTGCGGCGCCGGCGGGGAGCAGAGAGGAGGAGGAGGAGCGCCGAGGAGGGCTCGAGTCCGCGGCAGAGGCGGGGTTCAGAGAGGACGGGGGGCCGGTTGGCCTGCTCTGCCCACTATGCTGACATACAGAGGGCAGGGTGGGGAGACCTTTCAGATCCCCTTTGCTCCTCCCCCGGCTGGTCATGAGTTGGCCGGTATTCCCGACTTGCCCCGGTATGTATCACTTCATTTTGTATCTTGCATTGTCATTCCATTTCAGTTTATTTGATATTCCACAGAATACTGATGCATCTGATACTTTTGCAGGCGTCCTCCGAGTACACCCGGCAGTCCGTGGAGTTGAATGCCTCCATGATGGGGATGCTGCAGCGGACCTTCGACATCTTGGCTCTTTACAGCATTCCGGTATGTTTCTCTGACTGTTTCATACAATCTGATGTACTGCGCAAAACCTGATAAACTGCTCACGGCACTCACACACTGTACTCATACACTGCATTCTGCACTGATTCACTGCTCACGGCATTCACATACACTGTACTCGTACACTGTATTCTGACTGATTCACTGCTCACGGCATTCACATACACTGTACTCGTACACTGCATTCTGCACTGATTCACTGCTCACGGCATTCACATACACTGTACTCACACTGCATTCTGCACTGATTCACTGCTCACGGCATTCACATACACTGTACTCATACACTGCATTCTGCACTGATTCACTGCTCACGGCATTCACATACACTGTACTCATACACTGCATTCTGCACTGATTCACTGCTCACGGCATTCACATACACTGATGTGTTCACCTTTCATGCTTTTTCAGCCTCCCTTCCAGATTCCTCCGGTGGGCGGCGCTCCAGCTGGACCTCCCATTTCTACTCGGGACGGCAGAGCCTATCCCCGCACCAGAGGAGGGCATACTTTCGCCGGGAGCAGCTCACGGGCTCCGGTTCCGGATGATGAGTCTGAGGCAGAGACAGAGGCGGAGGCGGGGTCGTCGGAGGAGGAGGACCGGAGACAGCTCAGGCTCAGACGGCGATGCTCCTGGTGATGCTCCTGGGCTTCTGCCCAGGAAGAGGGCGAGGACGGATCCTTAGGCGCGAGAGACTATTGATGCTACTTCAGATTTTTGCTGCTTTTTGTTCTTTTTTGTACTTTTTTTTTTGTAGTTAGGGTACTTTGTACTGCCGCAGGCAGATTTTTGTTTCCAAAACGATGTACTTGAAAGAGATGATATGAAACAAACTTTTTTCTGAAAAGAATGTTATATCTGTATATATCTGCGTATTTCATACTTTGCACTGCATTGCATCATGTTACACCTCAAATGTAAGCGAAAATGATTTGTTTGTCTGAAAATTGAGCAATTGTACTATGATAATCGGATAACCAACCAACTAACCAACTAACAGTAAACAACTCATACAAACCACTGCTTGAACAAATAACAGCCCATACTCTACTGGGGATTGATCTGCATACAGCTCATAACACAGCTCTCGGCTCATTCTGCACATAGCAAACCCTGAACAAATAACCCAATCTAACAAGACGGATCAGAAAACTAAAACGGTTGAAGTTAGAACACACTCGGATGTCCTAAATTTCCTTTTCTTCTTTTGCTTCGCATGAATGTAGAGAATGGCACAGCATTCTGAGCACAAACGATTTTTTTGAAATAAAGAAGGGTTTTCAACCAGGGTATCGAGCCTACCACAGAGCACAGCGAGACAGACTCAAACAAAGAAAACAAAAGGCATACGACCTAACACAGCGAGACGCACTAGGAAAAGACTCAAAGCCAAAATTCAAGACCGACAAATCGAAAGACACGACACACGGACATGTTTACAAAAGGAGAGACCTGGAATCTCGGGGAGCCGGTTCCTTCGGGTATTATTCCCACCCTTTCTGATTTGTGATACTCACATCACTCGGCCCTCAGGCTCGGTTTTTCTCTCAAAACCTTTTTCTTACTTTTTCTCTCAACGCACTCTCTCTATTCTTTATTCTCTCATTTTTCATCCCTCCCCAGGGTGATTGATGGATGAATAGGAAGTCACAGGTTCACGCCCAAAACTGTTAGCTCACGGCTATTTCTTCTGGGCCCTCTGGCGAGTATGTTGACGGGGAGAAAGACAGAAGACCAGACTCAACTGTGCCCCTAGTTCGTCACTTTGACCATTTTTGTTTTCTTCCTAAAACAGTTTTGATCAAAATGAAGTCAGATCAACACACTTATTCGATTTTTGATTTGAAAATCATGCGAATCAGGCTGTGAGCACTGAAAATTCTCCTTTGGGTCCAAACATGGTCCAATTTTGAAAAATGAAATAGTTTTCGAGGAAATAAGTCAACCTCAGTGAAAATTTTCAAAAACTACTTTTGCAAACAGTCAACGCTCGACGAGCGCGGAACTTACCCTCGAGATATGCAACCTCGGATCAGAGGCAATGGAAAATTGCCCCTGGCTTAAAGGGGGATAAGGCAACGGAAAGTTGCCCCTGGTTTGGAAGGTAACTCAGGGCAACTTATGGCAATGCATGGCAACGGAAAGTTGCCCCTTGTTTGGATGATGCCGCGGCACATTGTAAGCCAGTCCTTGTTGACGACGATCGGACCCTCGGACGCGGAGGAGACGGAGACGATTTGAATCAATATATGGACACAGTCACCTGGAAGGTGTTGGTGGTTGGACTTCAAGAAGAAGCTAATCACGTAGTTTCAGGTCGCTGTAATTGAGACATTGGATTCAGAGGAGGCAAAAATGATCAAAACCATGACATGGACTGAGACGCTATGGAAGCGTTGGGGGCTGGACTTCAAAGTGAAGTTGCCTACGTATCCCAAACATGGGAATCAAGCCTTACGTAGTTCCGGTTAAGGTACACTCGGGTATTTTAACCTTCACTGTTTAGGCTCTAACTTTTGCCAAGGCGCCCAATGCGGGTTTTCGACCTTGCGAGCTATGTTTTTCTTTTTCTTTTCTTTTCTTTTTTTTTTCTTTTCTTTGCATTTTCATTTCTTTTTCTTTGCTATTTTTGTTCTTTTTCTTTCTTTTTGTATATTTTTTTTTTGCTTTTCTTTTCTTTGCTCTAACTTTTGCCTGGCCGCCCTTCTGGGTTTTCGGCCCAGCGAGCCTCTCAAAGGGTAAAAGTGTAGCAAGCCCATGCCAAATGGTTTTGAGATGGAACCCTCTGTATCCGGGAGAGCAGTTGTTGGGTTGATTTGCAGGAAGAATCCATCATGGTTGCTTCTCGAGCTTTGCTTGGTGGGATCTGATCTTCCTGATCTGACTTTGAGGCCTCTTGCTCGAGGGCTGCTTCAAAATGGGCCACACAGGCGTTTCATGGCACCGTTGAATGTTCTGAACGGATTCCGGTTTGCAACAGATAAATCGGATCTTGAGGCCGAGAGCGATCCTGGGCTACACAATCTCAAGAGCGATTCCACACAAGTCTTCGCGAGACTGCACAAAATATTTTGTTTTTGAAAGTTTTTAAGAAAGCGACAAATCGCTCGTGCTGAAGATAATGTGGAACCAGTCTGGATCAGGCCAGGGTCCTTCTCAGTACTCACGCCGACAAGCATGATTTCATTAATGAAAAGCTTAGCATGCGTTCCTTTTTCTCAAAATGATCAAAATTTTACAAAACCCGAGGAATTACTTCCCTTCGTTTTCATCACCGCAGTGTTTGAAAAGGGTTTTATGAAAAGCTTAGGTCATCATAACGATGTTCAAGGCACGAGAGAGTAGGCGGTATGTACTGTCGTTCCATTCACATCCTTTGGTACGGCTAACTCGAATAGCAACAAATACGGCACATGATAGCCACGGCTGTTTCATTCAGATTTGTTGGCATAACTGGTTCCTTGACAGAAACAGACTCAAAAAGCAAAAAAACAACTATTTATAAGACAAAACGGTGTTTGAGGCAACAACCCCGAAATCACCTGGTATTCTATACAAGAGGGACTGACTCATTACAATTAGACAGACCCTTAAGCAAAAGGAATGTCTCAAAACAATGAGACAGGCTCAAAACAAAACAGAAGACTGACTCGACACCCAAGTCAGAATTTACAGAAATTAATAGATGCCCAAAAATGCGTGCCAAACGCCACATCAAAAATGCGCCAAGCATTGCCCACAGGCGGTTCACCTTCTGATTACATACTTGCAGTATCTGTGTCCTCAAAATCCAACAACTGAGTGGTGACGGACTTTGCTGAAGTAGGCGGGAGGATAACCTCGTTGTCAATCAAATCCTGCACCTCATGCGGAGGCGAAAACAATTGTCGGTAGCATGGCCTGTCTGCTGGTGGTACGCACAGTACTGAGCAGCATCATGTGTGGCCGGGAGATTCTTCGGGAGGGCCGAGGCTCCAGGGTTTAAGGTGTCCCCTTTCAGCAAGGATCTGCAATGCCTTGGACAATGGCATATAGAGAGCATGAAAGACCCTGCGCCCTCGGGGCTGGTACTTTGGAGCATTCTTGCTAGATGCACTAGCAAACGGATCGGCGGGTGCGGTCTTGGATTTCTGATCCTTCCCGGATGCAGGGTTGGGAGGGGGGAGAACTGTTTTGGCATGACGGGGCCTCTCCCGATTCTCTGATTGACTGGAACTGCCCTCAGGCGGAGTGGGGAAAGCATCCTCCACAGCTTTTGACATAACTGCGGATACTGTTGCTTGTTCATTCCCTCGGCTTTCAAAGCCTCTACTGCCCACAGCAGTTGTTCGATAGGGTCGGCATCTGCCTTCATCTTGCCTTTATCTCTGGCCTCGGCCTGATTTAGAACTTGGTTTGATGCGTCGTTGCCATAGCTGGAGGCCATCTCCGGTTGGCTGAGTTCAATTACAATTCGTCCCAGTAGCGGGGGCTCTTGGGGTACAAAGCCTCCGGCATATGGTGCGGCTGGCGGCGAAACAGACATCCCATAGGCGAGATCCGTCACGGACCTTTGAAGATCACCTATCATCCCCATTAGTTCAAATGTAGTGGGCTCGCGAGCCTGATATAGCTGAGGGGCCCAAACTGGGTGCGCAGCGGGTGATCTGGGCGGATGCGACGTGTCAACAGTAGTTTCATCCTGTGAGGTGATTCCTGGATCCAACGCGGCCGTCATGACCACTATCTCTTCTGAATTCTGCGTCATGCTAAGTCCTGCCTCAGCAAGGAGAAGACACTAGCTGTTCTGGATCGACCCTCTGAATCTCTGAACTGAAACGGAAAACAAGCAGTATTTCAGCCCCAGACAGATCAAGCACGGATGTAGCCGGACAACTGTACTCTACTACTGATCACTGTTCCCCAGAATCACTATTCAAAACTGAACTGATACCCGCAGACACAACTGATTCTCAACAATGCTGATACTAATGCCCTCAGGCCGGATACCCAAACTTGCAAACTGATATATGCGTTCCCTGCAGAGATACACTCTAAAAGCACATAGCAGATAAATGAGAGCCAATACACCCCTATGTTGGGGTAGGGTTTCCCTGTCCTATTTTGTCAGGAGCTCGGGTTTCACTACGCACACAGCGGTTTCAAACAACCTATATCGGGTAAGCAACCTGTCCTAGTTTGGAATGGTCACTATGGATCCGAATATGCACTAGGTCGAATGGTCGGAAAGGGTGCCCCGGTAAAACCGGGGTTTGTGTTCCCATGCTGTCAGAGCCCATAACCGGTCAGCCTTATGGTCATGCCTTGACAAGACAAGCCTCCGGCAAACCGTTCAGGAATGGCAGATGGCAAACACGGTGTCCTAGGCGCACCAATGCAAATGCAATGCAAAGAGACACATAAACGAAATCAAAATAGGATATCACGAGTTCGAGTCAAGCTCTCTAAACATCCCCAGCAGAGTCGCCAGAAACTGTAGACGTCCCCGAACGCCCCGGGCGAGGGTGGAATCCCGTTCTGGTTCATATTGGGTCTACTACAGTTCGGACTCGTTTGTTGCGGTTCTAAATCTGAACCAAAGAGTCCAACTCTGGCAAATCGTTTTGAGAAAAAACAGATTTTTGAAAAGTAGTGCCAAACATGGACTGCTTTGCCAGATTACAGAGTCGCCACCTAAATATTTTAAAATGGGAAATTTAGGAAACCCTGACTCGGTGCCGAAGGCCACGTGTCCGTCATCACCAAATGTCTTGGCTCGGGAGCTTGGGTACGATCGGGGAAGGTCAGCTATGAGCACCCCCTTTCGCCCGGTCCGAAGACCGGCCTCTACTAACCGTGATATCCGTTTTTGAAAACATTATGCGTTCTTATTCCGGTTATTAGCCTAGAATTACTATGTGATGCGCACAACACAAAAGTATAGACTAGATTGCCTAACTTGGAAATAAACATTGCATATCCGTTTTGTCTCGAAAAACGTGTTGGATTTTGCTACTCGCAAGTAGGCTAAAATACGGATTTCAATGAGTTGTTCCAACTCAGGCAATCCAACCTCCACCCACAGGCATTCAAACAGTTAATATCACATAAGCATTTAGCCGCATGGCAAGCATACTGTCATGTTAACATTCACACGCATGCGATATGCTAAAGCGTAAAAACTTACATCGTACTCCGTGCCAAAACAATAAACTAGTTAGCAAACATGCATGACCTAGTTCATGTTAAATGGCTAATGCAACACATACAAGGGTGTAATCTAAACAGGCTCGGCTAACCCTAAACATGGCATGTGAAATGCTACAACTATCACGTATTCAATTGGAATTGAAAGTACGATGCAGTTTGTATGATGTACCGAGCCCGGTGCATGTAAACAAATGCATGAATGCACGCATGCATTGCATAAGGTATGCTAATTTGAATGTGCCCTAATCTACCAACATAAGCGGGTAAATAAAAGGGAGAAAGAAATGGGGATTGGAAGACATACACCCACTCACACACACTTATTACAACTTTGCCCTCGCTCGGAGGGACCGAAAGAATATACAAATTAATTAACTACGCAAGCTAATTAAAATATTACAAATCAACTAAATTAATTAAATAAAATAATTAATCTAATTAAACAGTAAATCGCCTCGGGATGAGGGCCGGATGCAACACGCGCTCGGGACTGGCTCGGAACCGCACTGCCATGCACGGATTGCCTCTGTTTCCTCTGCTCTCCTCCTCAGAAAATTACCAAAGTCCCAGGAGTGCCTCTCAGGGCACTGGGGATCACCACCGGCTGGGGTAGGACACCACCGGCTGAAGGAGGAGGCCACCGGCACTAGACTCATCCATCGGCTGCCAATTGACTGCCGGTCGGCACTAAACAGTGCCGGTCGGCACAAAATGCCTGCAAAACCTGCAACTCACAGCAGCAGAGGACAACAACATGCATGGCAATATAATTCAAGCCATTTATGCACCAAACACATCCCTTATCATGTTAGTGACTCAAAGGGGCATGTGCCTCGATTCTCGGACCACCAATCGCGCATTTCCATGCATGATGGCCCAAGGAACCAAGGATGCAACTTCGCTTTCAAATGCATGCAAACCAAGTAAACATGAAAGGGTGCCAAACCTCTATCATTTTCATCTCAAGAGGCCAAGCATGCATGCTTATGCAATGCAACTCTAAGCATGTTATCTAGCATGCAACATGAACAATGCGAGCAAGCTAAACATGTTAGGCATACAACCTAAGCAAAGAGGCATATAAACCAAGCAATGGAGTGGACTAAAACATGAATTAGGCTACTCCTAATTGGCCTAAAATCAGTGGCCAAAGTGCCTAGAAATGGAGACTAAACACACAACACACATGCAAGTGTTATGGTCCAAACCCAAGGCATAAACATGGCAACCCCCAAGCACACTTGGAGATACCAAACAAGGACAATAAACACACATTGTAAAGCTCGAAAATCATGCAAACATGGTGCCAAACCAAGTCAAAGTAGACCAAACCAAAGCATGCAAATGGCCTAAGGTTCAAAGCAAGTCAATGAGGCATTGAACCACACTTATGCAAGGCAATTATGGCATGCATTGATCAACCCAAAACAGATTTTTAGCATGTCAAATTAGGCCCAAAGGACCACTTAGATGGCATCTAAGAGGCTTGAAATCAAAGGCATGCATTAAGGCCAAAACATGGAGCATTCAACACATGCTCTTAAAGCATTAAAGAGGCCACTAAGGCAAGCATGCAAGCACACCAAAGGGACTGAAATAGCATGCTAGGTGGTTCCAAACTACCAAAATGATGCAACAAAGGCATGCTACATATTCATGCTCTTAAGGCCAACAAGCCCAATGCAAAGAGGCTATATTAAACATGCTATGGTTGACTCAAACAACATGAGACAGACCTAAAACATGGAAATATGAGCACAAAAACTTCACAAATGCAAGCCTAAAACATGCTAGAAGCTAAGGCATACAACCTAGGCATGTTAGAGGATCAAAAGGCATTACAAGGCAACTATGCTAAGCATGCATAAGGGACCAAACCAACTTAGAAACATGTTATATCATGGCATAATAAGCATGAAATACAGCCAAGACATGCTCAAAACACAACCAAACATGGTGCTCCTTCGGAGGCCAAAACTTGCCCTTTTCAAGGACATCAAGGAGAGGGGGTGGCCCTCTCCTTTTGGAGACTTCAAGGCACCATCTCCACCACTGAAATCCCTCAAGATTTCAGTGGTGGAGAGACCCAAGCACCAAAGTCTCGGATCTCTCACAAAATAGCACAAAAAGGGCCTTTTCAAGGCCTAAGGGTGGTCAAACTTACTCAAACCACAAAACACTCTTAATAAACAATAAAGAGGCTAAAAATCAGAACTTTTTGTGTTATACACTAAGCACAAAAACAGTTCTAAACTAGGTAAAAACAAGGTGCAAAAATGGGGTAAAAAGAGAGTTAGTGTCTTACCCTTGGAGCCTCTTCAACAAAGATGATGTGTTGGCTTCCTTGAGCACCAAACCAGCTTCAAAGCTTCACAACATACCTCTGGACCCTCAAGAACTCAAGGAAGGTGAAACACTAGGTGTTGGTGAGCAATAGTAAGTCACAAACACCTAGTGTACAAAACAAGAGAGAAAGAGAGATAGGATGTGTATCTATCCTAACCCTAAAAACCAGAGCTTGGTCTGTCTAAAATGTCTAAAATTTTGTAACCCTAAGCCAAGAAGAGGAGTGGTCCTCTTATAGGCAAGCAAAGCTTGCAAAGCTTACAAGCTAAGCTAACCAAGAGGGTCATCCCTCCATACACGTGTATGGAGGGGAACCAAAACTATACAGCTGTCTGAAAATATCTCAAAAGCAACTGCACAGTGCCGGCCGGCAAGGATGCCATTTTGGCAAAACTTAGTGCCGGTCGGCACAAAAGAGTGCCGGTCGGCACAATAAAGTGCCGGTGGCCTCCAGACACAGCCGGTGGTGTGTGGGGATGCCTCACAAGGCATTCCCTGCCCTTCCAAGGCAAAACACAAGTGTTTTGTGCAAAACCAGACACAAGACGGTCGAGTTCGGAAGTCCTGAGGCAAGGCGCGCGAGCCGAGAACTCTGGGAACTCCAAACGAACACAAACATGAATAATCACCGAGTGTTCCAACGGTGACGTCCAAGTCTTGAGGATGGTCAAAAATGGGGTGTCTACAGTACACCAGACCTTGGGCTTGCCTGTTCTATTTGTACCGACGGCACCTCCACTATCGATGAGGGAGACACACAGGTTGTCCGCCGACCAGGTGATTCAGTTCATGGTAGGACTGGAGACAGATTACTTCCGTGCAGAGGGCAACTACGCGACCTTTATTCAGACGCATCTGATGCCACCTTTGTCCGGTGTCCGAGGAGGAGAAGGAGTGAGGGCTCCAACTGCGAGAGAGAGAGGCGAAGCGACCAGATCTCGTAGGAGGAGAGCTCCTGAGGGGAGACAGGGGACCGTATGGCCAGAGCTACCTACTACTATGACATGTCGAGGCCGGGCTGGAGAGACTTATCATATTCCCATCGCTCCTCCTCCAGCTGGTCATGAGCTTGTCGGAGTTTGTGGCTCAACCCCGGTATGCGCTATACTTTTCATTTTGTACAGTCATTTCATTTCATTTGATATCCCACAGAATACTAATGATCTCAACACTTTTGTAGGCTTCCATTGAGTACACTAGTCAATCTCTGGAGCTGACGGCCTCGGTGATGGGGATGCTGTAGACGAGCATGGACCTGCTCAGCATTTACAGTATGCCGGTAAGTTCTTTCAAACTACACTTCATGCCACAAACTCTTTTCTTGACACGCCATCATTTGCACAGTTCTACACTACACTAATCTGATACATTGCTCCCATACACCGCTCACGGTACACATACACTGCAAATCATTCACTGCTCACAGCACATTATTCTTTGCATCTGATACATTTTGATTACTAATGCATTTTGGCGAATTGCCCTTTTCAGATTCCTTTCCTGATGTCGGGCCCATCAGATGCCCCAGTAGGAGTAGGGGCGGGTCCTTCAGCACCTCCCCGAGCAGTAGGGGGAGCGGGACGAGGGACTAGTTCACAGGGGCCTGTCCCAGATGATGATGAGTCTGACGAGGAGGCCGTGAGTCTGCAGTCAGAGTCATCTGAGGATGGAGATGAGGCTGGGGATGGTTTAGGTTCAGAGTTCGGTGCTAATGGTGACGATGTTCCAGAGTCCTCTCAGTCGAGGAAGAGGGCGAGGAGGACCTCTCAGCCTTGAGGCGACTGGCGCCGATTGAGATGCTCTGTTTTTGCTTTATTTCTCTTTTTACTAGTAGTTTTGCACATTGTACTGCGTCAGGCAGATTTTATTTTGTTTAAAACTCGTGCACTTTTGTAAAAAGAATCTATGATGGAATGAAAATAGTCTTTTTGTTGAAAATGTGTTACATTTGTACATTCTTCGCATCACATCGCATCACTTTACACAACAATGTAAATGAGATTGAACTTTGTTTTGAAAACTAAACACTCGAATTGCATTAATCAGGTAGTGAACCGACAAACAACAAAACAACTTGATAAGCAAAACAAAGCCTTAACAAGTTTACAACTCGATAAGCAAGTTACAACAACTCGATAAATGAGAGGAAGATGATTACAACTTGATACAAAATCAAAGACTACTATGTCTTAAACGAGACACAACAGAGTCCGACAGGACAAAAACAAGACCTTAAAAGATACGAATAATAGGACTTCTCTGCAGCAAACAAACTGGGTCTTCACCAGGAACGTCAGTGGGCATGAGAGAAAGGCTGCCGGCCACAAGGGAAGGCTTGCCGGCTATCAGTATGCCACTACCAGCCACTGATGAGCCACTACCGGCCATCAATAAGCAGGTGCCGGCCATCGATGGCAGACTCTCTGAAACGTTGACATCTGTCCTCCACTCACTGCCTTATCTTCTATATGAGTTCCAGCTTCGGGATTCTCTTCATTTCAGCTCAATTTTGCACCAGATGGAAGCATTTCTTGTCCAACACCTCACAAATTGGATTACCAACTTAGATGGTTCGGGAAAGCTGAATTTTCAGGGCTTTGGAATAAATGCACTATTCACGTTGAGTTGCACCCTGCTGCGTTTTTCGTTCGTTCATGTCGCGGCAAGGTTTTGGAATCCGGTGACACACGTCTTTAGCTTTGGCAGGCAAGAGATGTGTCCCACTTTTGAAGACTTCCAAGCTTTAATGGAATCCGAGCGCGATGAAGAAATCTTGCCTCAATTCCGCTTCGGCTACGTCCAAGCCTTAGGACAGATGTGCAGCCTTACTTTGCATGACGCTCGGTCATTGATTCACGACAAAGAGCTGGACATTCCGAGCTTGATTCGTCGGTTTTCTGATGCCGGAGACCATGGTGATCATCATTGGTAGGGTTATTGGCAACATGCGCTTTGCTTGTGCATGTTATCTCATTTCTTGCTTGCCCCAGGCTCTGGTGGGCTTAGCACTCGTTTGATTGAAGTCGCCGAGGGCTTGAAGGAGGGCAAGTGCTGCATCACCATGACACTAGCTGAGACATTGATAGGTTTGGACGCTTTTCATCGCCGAGAGACGACTAGATTCGCGGGGAGTCCACTACTACTGCAGGTAATGTTTCCCACCCTATCTCACATATATTCCTCACATCACTCGGCCCTCAGGCTCAGTTTTCTCTCAAAACCCTTTTCTCTCTTTTCCTCTCAACGTACACCTCTCTATTCTTTCATCTCTCATTTTTCATCCCTCTCCAGATATGGTTGATGGATAAATTAAAGGTTGTGGACTCCTATCCAGCACATTCAGCTCGCAGCTATTTCTTCCGACGACGTCTAGTCAATGCCCTTGATGAGGGATGGTGGTACGACTGGATGTGTAGCTTGTCTGCTACAGACATTGCATGGCGCTGCCCTTGGCTGAATTTACCGGCAATGAGTTACAACATGACCCGCCAGCCTGGGATTCAGTTGATCAGCCTGACACACTGTGTCCTCTGTTTCTCGTTCCGGTTCCGACACCAGTTCGGACATGATCAGACTTGCCCAGAGAAGGGGATAGAGTATCCTGCTACATTTCCAGTCCGAGGCGCACAATTAGCTAGGTATGCCACAGCCTGGAGGACGAGAGAGCTTCTCGCCGCCGCTCCCATTTTCAGTTGCACCCTCTCTAATGAGTGCGTAGCTTGGCTTGATGAGGAGGCACCGGTTGTGCCCACTTTGGCATCAGAGGCTTCCACTAGCTCTGGGAGGGGACGCAGGAACACCTGACTATGCCCCGAACTTATTTGCTTTAATCAGTACTTTCAGGTTTTCTTTATGAATGTAATAAAAGCAACTTCAATTTGTATTCAAGAGTAGGAGAACTCTGTATTGAAATCAATGTAATTGAAGGTTGTGGGTACTTAAAATTTTTCGTTTGGTCCAAAAATAGTGAAAGTTGTAAAAAGATTAATTTGAGCGAAATCAACTTTTATTAAAACTTTTCAAAACCATTTTCGATATGGATCAGAACTGGACACGCCTGAGATCTATCACTGAGATATACAACCCCGGATTCCAGCAACTGGAAAGTTGCCCCTAGTCTGAATAGCACTGCACTGGAGATCACAACCGAGCTCTTGAGTGTAGAATAGACAAAGATGACCAAACATGATCACATGGACAAAGTTGATCGGGGAAGTGTTTATGGCTAGACTTCAGGATGAAGTTGCCTATGTATCCCAAAGATGGGAATCAACCCTTACGTAGTTTGGCTTGGGTTCACTCGTGTATTAACACTTTCCTTTTGCACTCTAACTTTTGCCAAGGCCGCCCTTTCTGGGTTTTCAACCTTGCGAGCTCAATTTTTATTATTTCAAAATTTTCATGCTCTAACTTTTGCCTAGGTCGCCCTTTTGGGTTTTCGGCCTACTGAGCCACTCAGGGGTAATATTTCTTCAACTTGTCCATGTTGATCGGTTGGGAGAACTCTAGCCTATCTAGGTCCATCAGAATGATAGCTCCACCCGACCAGATAGACTTGATGATGTAAGGACCAGTCCAATTAGGTCTGAACTTGCCCCTAGGGTCGTGGATGGGAGCTCGGTTGTCTTTGAGCACTAGATCCCCTTCTTTCAAATTCCTGGACTTAACCTTCTTGTTGAAAGCCTTGGCAATTCTTCGTTGATAACCCTGAACATGATACAATGCTTTTAGCCTTCTTTCGTCAAATAGCATGAGTTCTTCGAACCTGCTTTGCTGCCAATCTGCCTCAGCTATCTGACACTCAGCCAATACCCGTAATGACGGAACCTCAACTTCGATAGGTAGAACAACATCCATCCCATAGACCAAGGAATACGGAGTTGCTCTAGTAGAAGTTCGAATTGAAGTCCGGTAGCCCCACAGAGCAAATGGCAACTTATTTGGCCAGTCCTGGTAGGTTTCCACCATCTTTTGCAGAATGTGCTTGATGTTCTTGTTGGCAGCCTCAACTGCTCCGTTGGTTTGCGGCCGATATGTAGATGACTTATGAAACGCCACGTTGTACTTCTCCAACAAGTCGATCACCTCCTTCTTGAAGTGAGAACCATTATCTGAAATAATCTCGTTCGGGACCCCATAACGACAGGTGATGTTGTTCCTAATGAACTTAGCAACCTGCGAAGCCTTCAACACTGCATAAGATTGGGCCTCAACCCACTTCGTAAAATAGTCTATTGCGACCAGAATGAACTCATGCCCATTGGACCCCTTCGGAGTGACAGCCCTGATCACATCCATCCCCCAGACTGAAAACGGCCGTGGTGAAGTCATGTTGTACAGCTTCGATGGCGGAATGTTCATGCGGTTGGCATGGATCTGGCATTTGTGGCATCGCCGGACAAAGCCAATACAATCCTCCTCCATGGTGGACCAGTAGTAATCCTGTCTAAGGATCTTACGGGCTAGCATCACCCCGTTCATGTGTGCTCAGCACTCTCCTCCATGGATGGCCTCCATCAGGCATTTCGATTCTTCGGCATCAACGCACAGCTTATGCATCCCGAGATGACCTCTTTTGTACAGTTTACCCCCGCAGACGATGAACTGAGCAGCCATTCTTCGGATTGCCCTCTTATCTTTGACATTTGCCCCTGGTGGATACGCCTCTTTCTCCAAGAAGTTCCAGACATCGTAATACCAGGGATTCTCATCTTGAACCTTATCTATGACAGCAATCAGTTCATAGGCCGGCATGAATTTCTGTTCGATGATGATCGGACGCATCCAAACTCCAAAAAGGATGTCTATCATAGAAGATAGAGTTGCTAATGAATCTGCGAACCTGCTGTTCTCTCTTAACAGATAAGCGAAGTTCAGTTTCTCAAACCGAGGAATCAGCACATCCAAGGTCTGGTGATAGATTCTCATCTTTTCTTCCTTGACTTTCCAATCTCCTTTAGCTTGAGATACAACAAGGTTCGAGTCCCCGATGACGTCCAACCGTTTTGCCCCTAGTTCTAGGGCAGCTTCTAATCCAGCAATGCATGCCTCATACTCGGCTTCATTGTTTGATACTTTGAACCGGAGTTTGAATGCTAGGGGTATGAGGGAATTGTCGGGCGCTATCAGCAACACGCCTATCCCATACCCATATTGGTTTGACGCTCCGTCAAAGTACATCGTCCAAGTCTCTTCTTCGACATACAGAATGGCCTCGTCTAGGAACAGGTACTCAACTGCTTCATCCCCTTGAACTGGGTGATCAGCTAGGAACTCCGCTACCGCTCTCCCTTTCACTAACTTGCACGTCACGTACTTCAGATCAAATTCGGAAAGCAGAAGCAACCAATGTGCTAGCCTACCCGTAAGTGCCGGTTTCTCGAAGAGATATTTGATGGGATCTAATCTTGAAACCAGTATTACAGAATGAGCTAACAGGTAGTGCCGCAGCTTCCTGGTAGCCCATACCAAGGCCAGACAAGCCTTCTCCAGCAGAGTGTAGCGGGTCTCATAATCTAGCATTTTCTTGCTCAGGTAGTAGATAGCTCTCTCCACTTTGTCCTCAGACTCCTGTGCAAGCATGCAGCCCATTGTAGTTTCAGCCACTGAAAGATACAGAATCAACGGTTTCCCCAGCTCAGGCAGTGACAACACAGGTGGGTTCTGTAAATATTGTTTGATTTGTTCAAAAGCAGCTTGGCATCGGCCGTCCCATTGGAACTTCTTTCCTTTCTTCAGGAGACCAAAGAGTGGTTCACAAGTCAAGGTTAATTTTGTAATAAACCGTCTTATGAATTGTACTTTACCCAGAAAGCCTTGCACCTCCTTTTCAGTCCTTGGTGGTGGCATTTCTAAGATGGCCTTGATTTTGGAAGGATCGACCTCGATACCTCTCTGTGTGATCAAGAACCCCAGCATTTTCCCTGCTGTAACACCAAACGTACATTTTTGAGGATTCAGCCGCAACCGATACTCTTTGATCCATTGAAAGAATTTTTGCAAGGCGGTGTAGTGGCCCTCTCTTTCCTTTGACTTGACAATCATGTCGTCCACGTACACCTCAACCTCTTTGTGGATCATGTCGTGCAATATTATTGTCACAGCCCGTTGATATATAGCTCCAGCGTTCTTCAGCTCAAACGGCATCACCCTATAACAATAAGTTCCCCACGGGGTGGTAAAAGCAGTCTTCTCTCGGTCTTTGGGTGCCATCACTATCTGATTGTAGCCTGAAAACCCATCCATGAATGAGAGCAACGCATGGCCAGCAGTGAAGTCCACTAATTCGTCGATATGCGGCAGAGGAAAGTCGTCCTTTGTACTGGCTTTGTTCAAATCCCTGAAATCCACCCATACCCGAATTCTGCCGTCCTTCTTCGGCACCGAAACGATATTGGCCAACCAAGTTGGGTATTCAGATACCAGCAGGAACCCTGCGTCATTTTGCTTGGTGACCTCTTCTTTGATCTTGATAGCCCAATTCGAGCGAATCCTTCTGAGCTTCTGCTTAACGGGTCGGGCCTTTAGGTCAAGAGGGATCCAGTGCTGTACAATCTCAGGATCGATTCCAGGCATGTCTTCGTAGGACCACGTGAAAACATCTTTGAAATCTTTTAATAGAGCGACTAAGCGCTCGCGCTCCTCCGAAGACAACGTGGACCCGATCTGGACCAGCCGCGGGTCCTTCTCAGTACCAACATTAATTTGGGTGATTTCATCAACCAGTGGTTTAACAAACCTCTCCTGCCCTTGATCAAGCAAATATTTCAAAACTGGAGGAATTTCTTCCTCGTCGTTTTCATCGAAATTTTGAAAGTACTAATTAATACAATAAATCAAAGGCATAGAAAAGTACTCGAAGGCCACAACCATTTCATTCTCATAATCACTTCGAAGTCGCCTGATTCCTCTGTTACAACAGACTCAAAGGAAAAAGAAAAAGATGACCTAGACAGGACTGTGGCATCCGGGCTGTCACCCCTAGGAATACCAGACTCAGACTCAGACGAGCTGGAACCTGATTTCGACTCCACAGACTCGGTGGAATCAGATTCTGGCTCACTACCTGACCCGATGCTGCTCGATAAGAATCCCTCCTCGTACTGCCAGACGAGGGAGGGTGCGATGGATGCATCCAAAATGTTTGAAGGTGGGCCCGCAGCCGTTTCATTCCCGATCATAGACACTGAGAGGTCATCCCCTAAGCACTCATGTACGATCGGAGGATCTGAAAGTAGACAAGCCAGTGCTACCCCCATTTCAATTTCGGAATCCATTTTCTTACACTGCTCAACCTCAGTTGATGGGTCTGTTTGCTCCTCGGCAATATCATCCCCGGACAACTGCAAGTCGAAGAAAATCTCCAATCCCGGCAGGCGCCTCTTCTCTGCGTTCAACCATGGCCTTGGGAAGCCGCAGAATGGGAAGTCTTCCCCCTCCCGGACAAAGCGTTCATTTAGGGTACCCTAGATAGGCCGATGCATCAACTCAAAATGCTTCCCTGCCTGCTTAGCTCTGGCTCTTCCGGCCATTTCTTTCCCTTTCCTCACCCAGTCCTCTTTGGTAGGTAGATAACCTAAACCAAAGGTATGCAGGTTGTGCGGCACTTCGACCGATGTTGTAATGCCCTTTCGGCCACTTTTCCCTAATCCCATCCCAGGGATATGCTGGAGCTTGTTCATGAGGTACACCGACTGTGCGCTGACATACAACCCCTCATCAACAGCTAAGATGTTCTGTATGACCCTGGCCTCAGCTAGGGTAAATCCTGATAGGAATACATCCTCCACGCCATGCTTGATTTCCATAACCGATGTAGACACCTCTGGCGGTGGATGGATTGATGAATTCCCAAAAACAATAGCCACCCCCTTCCCGTGGGGGTATTTCAACATTTAATGCAGGGTAGAAGAGACTGCCTTTACCTGGTGCAGCCACGGCCACCCTAGGAGTAAATTGAAGGTTGCGGGAATGTCCAAGACATGAAAGTCAACATCATGTTGTCCTGGACCAACCTGGGTCTAAATTTGTATAGTCCCCGTCACCTCTCTGCTAGTATTGTCGTAGGCCCTTATCACCTGGGCAATTGGTACAAAGTCTGCGGGCTTCAACCCGATTACATATGTCGTCCTCGACGGGCTCACATTAATGGCGGATCCTGCGTCGACAAGAACCGCTGGTATCCATTTTTCTCTACACTCGACAGAGATGTAGAGAGGTTTGTTATGGTTTGCACCCTCAAGAGGCAGTTCCTTGTCAGTGAAGGTCAACGCCGGGGAAGCTCCTTCCGGAAAGACCAATCCTACCAACTTGCTCAGGCATAGTTTCAATTGAAAGTTTGGCCTTGTCCATTGCCAAAAGGACAACTTGTCTATGTACTCTTGAAGCCATCAGCAGTCCCCAGATGGAGATGTCTGCCTGTATCTTCTTAAGCTGTTTCAGTATAGCCTCTTCTTCGAGCAGCTTTTCTTTCTACTTGTCTGCCTCTTTATCCTTTCCGGATGCTTCTGGTTGATCTAAGTGTAGGGGCTTGAAATACTGCTTGCTCCTAGTCATGTGGTCTACTTCGCCAACGTACCAGGTATCATCCGGTTGGCTTTGCCCCCAATCTTCGTCTGTGTGGGCAAGACATAGGTCATCATCTTCCCACCACATGCCATCGACAGCCGACACGCACCTGTCGGGCTCCGTTATAACTATTCCTGTGCCCACAGCACCTTCCATTCCTACGCTCGCAGCACGTTCTGTTCTTGTGCACACAACATGTTCTGTCCCCGTAGGGGCTTTGGCCTTTCTAACTCTCTTAGAATCCTCGATCCTTTCCCGCTCAAACTGCTTCAGTGCAGCCTGTTGTTCAATTCCTTCTGTACCCAAACTGCCCGTATTCTGAGCAAAATTCTTAACACCGGTGCTCTCCGGCGATACAGACTGATTCCCGTCCCTTCCGGCCACTGTTGATGTCCCCGTCTCCGACGGACCCTGTTCTAGCTAAGGTTGTTCAACAACATTTGGTTGGTCGTCAAGCCACCCGGTAGTTTCTGCTGATCCTTCCAAATCGAACCTATTAACAGTCACGTCCCTTGAGTCCTGCTCTTCAATGAACTGCAAATTTGCAATGTCTTCTTCCAAATCCGCTAGGTCATCTAGCCCCTGATTAGGTCCATCCTTCCGTACTACACAAATCTTTGCCCCCACTGGCAATTCCATATTCGGCCTAGCCTGGCTTGCTGATGTAATGTAACCTCTTAGGTTATACATAAAGCTCGCAGACCCCCTCAGGCTCTGACTGATCATTCTCATTTGTTCCCATAGTTGACCTAATTCTATCTTCGACAGCCACTACCACTACTTCTGGTTGGGTTTGGGAGATGTCCAACATGCACAAGTCAGTGCTGTCAGGAATGAACACCTCCGACTTGGGTAGGTGAGAATGGGTGATATATATGCTAGGGTCTATGACACAACCCCAGTTTGGATCAAATTGATGAGGTTGGGAGGTGGAGCTTGGTTATGTGGTGGGAGAGGGTTGGTTGTGACATTCGGTTTCTCTGGTGGCACGCTCACCCTGTTATCAATGAGATCCTGAATCTCATAACGCAATCGAAAGCACTGGTCGGTGTCATGACCATGCTGTTGGTGAAAGGCGCAGTACTTGGCTGGGTTATGGGAAACAGGAAGTCTGTCTGGTAGTGGCCGCAGCTCTAGGGGCTTCAAGTGCCCTTTCCTGATCAAAACCCCCAGAGCTTTGGACGGGGGCATGTATAGTGGGGTGAAGGTTCTTTGGCCTTGGGGTGGAAACTTGGTTGTTTGTGACCTACTTCCGGACGCACCGGTGAATGGTGTAGCAGCAAGGGTTCTTGGGGTGGTGGTAGTGGTGACCATACCCACATCTGAAGATCTGGCAGTTGCAGCACTACTTGTGCCTGCATTCGTACTGCGGTTGAATGCCTCTTGGGCTGCTCTCTCTCATGATCAATGAGGCCTTGCTTCATGGCGTCCTCGATCTGCACTCCAATCTCGTGTAGATCTGCAAAGGTGGGGAGGGGGAGAACGATCATCTTCTGCATGAGTTTGGGCTAGAGGTTGTGCACAACCATCCGTATTTTGTCCTTGTCGACCGGCCTAATGGTCATTATTGAGGCCTTAGCCCTCCAGCGGGTCATAAAATCGGAGAAGCTCTCCTTCGGCTCTTGCCTAGTTGTCTCAAGATCATGAGTTGTGATCTCGATCTGCGTGTTGTAGAAGTATTGAGCCACAAAGTCCTCAGCCATCTCCTCCCAGCCCCTCTTAATAGAATCCTCCAGTTTTGCATACCAAATAGCCATTACACCTGATAGGGTCCGGCCAAATAGAGAAAGCTTCTGTAATCTAGAGAGGCCCATCGGCCTTAAGATATCCGAGAACAGCAATAAGTGCACCATAGGGTCCCCAGAACCATCAAATCGATTGATATGGGGCATTTTAAACCGGTCTGGCAAGGTCACGGCTGAGTTGGTATATCCATCCTCTATATCCGGAATGGAATGAGTCGCTTGAGACTTCTTGAACAGCTTTTCTAGCTTGCTCACTTTTAGCGCTGTCGGGTCCACCTCAAACTCAAAAGGAGAATCCACTAGGTTGGTGGGCGCTTTGGATAGTTGGGGTAGAACCGGGGGTGGAGCTGGCCCTATGGAAACGTCCGTATTGTCCTGGACGTTAGTTGTCTCCCCGAGTATTGGAACTCTTGGTGGGGGAGGAGCTTGGTGTGAAGCAGATGCTCTGGTTTGTTGCTGTAGCCTGGCAATTACCTCTACCTGTTGGGCCATAACCTCAGCCTAGCGTATGACAAATTCTGTTTGACGGGCAGCATCCTGCTGTATGGTTTTCATACTTTCCTGGAGCTGACGCATCATCTCTTCCAAGCCTGCCATATTGTGCTGACCTAGCTGAATAACCGGTATATCTGTCCCTGCAGTAGAAACTGAGACCTCAGCCTGACTGTTCGTTGGTGGGGTAGACCACTGATCTGGCGACTGCTGTACCGATACACTGCGCCTTACTGACCTCCGTCTGGTAACCAGGGGTAAGGAATGGAACACTGGTTGTCCGTCTCTCAGATCCTCGGATCGATTAAGTCTACGACCTCTAACCCAGAGTGCTCGGGGAATATCTACCTGGTCGGACGCAATTGTGCTAAACTACCTTGCAAAAAGATAAATAAAGCATAATAAGGAAACAATAAGCAGAAAATGAACAGCATAACAGCTTAAATAAAGACAACACACAGTTGGCAAACACAAGCTAAAAGAACTGTTCTCAATCACTGATCACTGTTCCCAAATCACTGCCCCAAATCTGAATCTGATACCCGCAGGTAAAACTGATTCCCCAAATACTAATATTGACGCCCGCAGGCCTGATACCCAGACTTGCAAACTGATACATGCATTCTTGTAGAGACGCACTCTAAAGCACATAACAAACAAGTGAGAGGCAAAACACTCCTATATTGGGGTAGGGTTTCCCTGTCCTATCTCGTCAAGAGCTAGGGTTTCACTACGCACGCAGCGGTTTCAAACAACCTACAATCGGGTAAGCAACCTGTCCTAGTTTGGAATGGTCACTACAGTTTCCGATATGCACTAGGTCGAATGGTCAAAAAAGGTGCCTCGGTAAAAATCGAGGCTTGTGTTCCTGTCGTGGCAGAGCCCGCAATCGGTCAGACTTATGGCACGCTTCTCAAAGCGAGCCTTTGGGAAACCGTTCAGGAATAGCATACGGCAAACACAGTGTCCTAGGTGCACCAATGCAAATGCAATGCAAAGAGACACATAAGTGTAATCAAAACAAGATATCATGAGTTCGAGTCAAGTTCTCTAAATCCCTAGCGGAGTCACCAGAAACTGTAGACGCGCCCCGAGGACTCATCGAGGCTCCGCGCTGCGAAGGCACGGAATCTCGTTTTCTTCTCTAGCTACTACAGTTCGAACTCAAATGTCACGGTTCTGAATCTAATCTCACAATGTGCGATGTGAGACCGATAAATCACCAAAGAGTCCAAATCCGGCAAATCGTTTTGGAAAACTGATTTTTATAAAGAAGTGCCAAACATAGACTACTTTGCCAGATACAGAGTCGCCACCTAAATATTTTATTTTGGGAAAATTTAGGAAAACCTGACTCGTGCTGAAGGCCACGTGTCCGTCATCACCAAAGTTGCCTCAGCTCGGGAACTTGGGTACGAGAGGGGAAGGTCATGCAATGAGCATCCCCGCTCGCCCGATCGAAGATCGGCCTTTACTAAGCATGATATCTTGTTTTTGAAAACACATGCGTTCTTATTCCGGTGTATTAGCTAGCTTACTACGTGATGCACACAGCATACAAGTATAGACTAGATCGCCTAAGTTGGAATAAAACATCTCATGTTTGTTTGAAAATGGTTTGAAGGTGCTACTCGCAAGTAGGCTAAGACGTGGATTTGCCACCCTCGAGTGGGCTTAGAAAACATGATTTTGCCACCTCAAGTGGGCTTAAAACTCGCATTTTGATGAATTGTTCCAATTCCAGTAATCCAACCTTCACCCACAGGCATTCAGGTAGTTATAGCAAATAAGCAATTAGCCTCATGGCAAGCATGCTATCATGGCAACACTCACACTCATGCAAGATGCTAAAGCGTAAAAGCTTACCTAGTACTCCGAGCCAAAACAATAGCTAGTTAGTAATCAATGCATGATCCTAGCTATGTTAAGATGGCTAATGCAACACATGCAAAATGCAACTAGAAATAAGTTCGGCTATTCTAAAATGGCATATGGGATGTAACAATTGATACATGTATTCAACTTGGAATTGAAATACGATGCAGTTTGTATGGTGTGCCGAGCCTGGTGCATGCAAGACAGATGAATGATGCAAACATGCATAGCATAAGGATGCTAATTGAAATATGCCCCAATCTAACCACTGAAAGCGGGTAAATAAAAGGGAAAAAGACGTGGGTTGGAAGACATTCACACACTCACGCACAATTAGTGCAAAATTCGACCTCTCGACGGAGGGTCTGAATGAATAATACAAACCAACTAATTAACTAACTAACAAGCTAATTAATTATTACACAACCAAATTGAATAACTAGCTACAACTACTTACTAATTATTACAACACTTAATTAATTAACAAAATAACTAATTAAATTACAAATTGAAGCTAACTAACAAGTAAGCATTTAAACTAAGTTGTTCCAGCTCTGGTTGAAGGAGAAGAGGATGCATGCTCAGTTTCCGTCCCGAATGCTCTTTAGAGGCTCTGTCTGCAGGGTGTCCTTGAGAACTAGCTGCTGGATCTCACCAAAATAGTGCTGAGGAGTGTACCAGCGGCCTGCTGGCAATGAGGAGCTACTGCCGACCCCCCTGCCGGCCAAGAATGCACACAGCCGGCCAAGAATGAAGGGCTGCCGACCAACAATAAGAGGCTCCCGGCCACTGTTGTGCTGTGACACCAAGCTGCAGCAGAGCACAAAATAGAGAAAAAAGAGGGTCTCCTAAGGGTATGTACGCACTATGGCACTCCATATCACCTCAAAACATCAAGGGAGAGGCATAATCAAAACCAAAACCATCAATCACGCATCTCGATGCATGATGGCCAAGGATCCAACTTGTGCAAATTCAATGTAAAATGAATGCACAAAAACACATAAATGCCTAGAACTCTATCATTCATCATCAAGAGCGTCGGCGACCGAGAATTGAGGCACGTTTCATCACTTCAAGTATGAAACGTCCCTCGTTTCTCGTGTTTGGCTTAACACCCAAGCCAAACACCATGCAATGCATGCAACATGGAGATGCCCTGTAATGCAACATAAGCATGCCAAATGCAATGTGACAAGCATGCAGAATGCAAAGCAACCTAAACATGCAAACATGCAAAGTACCAAGCATGCAAAATGCAAAAAATCATGCGATGCGACAAACATGCGACAACATGCAATGCGACAAAATGGAACAAGCATGCAACAACATGCAAGACAAGCATGCAACAACATGCAAATATGGACTTAAACCAAAATGGACAGACCTCAATCATGCCCAAATCAGTGGCCAAAATGATGAAATGATGGCATGAAATGCAAAACAAATCATGCACATGTAATGGCCTATCGCCTAGGCATAAGAGCACAACTCTCAAGAATGCTCAAAGGGTGAAAAGCATGCAAGTATGACAACACTATAGGCCCTAAAATCATGCATGGAATGGTGCCAAACCACTCCAACAAGACAAGCATAGCATGCAAGAAAGCTCAAAGCTTGAAACTAGCAAAGGGAATTAAACCATGGCCATGCAAAGCAAGCCTCAAAGGGGCAAGGGCATCCAAAACAGTCCCAAGTTAGGTCAAGGTGAGACTAAAAACATGCTTGAGCCTAGCCAATACAAGCTAGAACAAAAGACCAAAAGCATGAAGCATGCAAGGCTACAAAGGGGTATTACACTACACCTATTAAAACCAAACATGGTATGACTTGGACAACATAAAACAGAGTTACATCATGATACAACAAGACCAAAAATGCACTGATATGATGGCCCAAAGGCCTAGGCATGATGGCATGCACAATAATTCATTCTTGAGGCATAAAGAGCCAAACCTCCAAGGCATTAAAAGAGTGACAAGCACAAATGTATGACCATGAAATATGCACTGATGTTACATTTCAAATGATGCCAAATCATGGAAATAGCCCAAGTAGTGCATGCTAATGGATTCAATACACAAAGCTAGTCAAAGCATTTGCACTGTAGCTATACAAAACAAGCCTCCAAGGATCACGATCATTCCAAACAGAGTTTAAGCATGGTAAAACATGAGAAAAAATGTGCTGGAATGGAGTCTACACATGCTAGAATAATAGGCTACAACATTAGGCATGTTAAGCTAGCGAACCCAAGTTGCACTACAAGTGCAAGGAGCATGCAAGAGGCAATCAAACCAACACAAATCAGAGTTATGACATGTCAAATGATGGCCAAAACCTATTGAAAGGAAGCCAATACATGCTAGAAAGACATGCTACTTTGATGAGCCACAAATGGGATTACACTACGCATACAAGAAGCAGGCAAGGGGTAACCAAACCAGCCATGGACAGAGTTAAGGAAGGTTCTAAAAGTCACAAAAAAGTGCCTGAACTACGCCTTAAAAGTATAGAGATACATGCTCATTTGATAGGCCAATAATACAAGCAAACAAAACAAAAGAGAGGGGATCACCCCCCTCTGATTTGAGGCCTCAAAACCACATGTCTACCACTAAAAATCCACTGGATTTCAGTGGTTAAGAGGCCAAGTAAATACTAACTCAAAGGCCTTAAGACATGGTACAAAACAAGGCCAAACAAGGAAAACAAGAGGGTAGAACACCTTTAACACCAAAGAGGCCTTAAACAATCATCAAAATCACTTAAATATAGAAATTTTTTCAGTTGAAAGCAAGGCCTAAAACAATATGCAAGGATGGCCAAAATGGTATACAAACAAAGGATTAAAAGGGGAATATACTCACCCTTGAAGCTCAACTTCGAAACCAGCAACCTCTGAGGCCAAAAACCAACTTTCAGAGCTCAAGTAACACTCCCAAGAACCTCAGCTCAAAGATGGTGGTGTATCACTAAGTGTTGTAGTGCAAAAGTGAAAGAAAAATGCACTTTAAGGCACAAACAAACACAATATATAGAGAGAATGAGAAATATATATATATAGAGAGAGAGACATAACTTCTCAAAATTTGCTCAACCTCTGTGAGAGAGGAGGAGCCTCTCCTTATATAGAAGAATGCAATGCCAAGCTTGTTAAACAAGCTTGAAAAGAGCTTCATCCCTCCATATGGAGGAGGGATGAGTGAAAACCAGCTGGCTCAAAAGATCTGGAGTGAAATCTACTGAGACAAGGTGTTCTGCCGGCCATCAGTGGTGGCCGGCAGTGCCTCATTGATGGCCAGCAGGCTTCATCAATGGCAGGCAGGGACAAATGAATGGCCGGTAGTGGCAGAGAGTGGCCGGCAGTGCACCAAGAGAAGCATACTGAAAAGGCCAACACATGGTCCAAGAATGGGGTAGAAAGGATACAGGGTTTGGAAAACTCAAACCTGTGATGTTCCGCGCGAAAGTCGAGTACTCGACGAGCAATCGAACTTGTGGCTGGATGTACCTGCAAGCACAACCAAGACTTGAGGACGGTCAAAAATGAGGTGTCTACAGTGTTGCTTTTGGATTTTGCTTGTGCATATATATTTTGAGAATGTGTAGTTTGGTGTTAATTATGTTTATAGTTATGAGGCAAAAAATGGTTTAAATTAGTTAGAAAACTTATTATTTTGAAGTTGGGAGAGGGGTTTTTTTTGATACTCTTTGATTATGAGTTTTCACTTACAAGAATTTGTGATATGATGCTGGTTTATTACCATTGTGACTTGCTTGGGGATATGCGCTCCAAGTATCTAAAAATGTTAATACCTTCTTCTTCTTCTTCTTCTTCTTCTTCTTCTCTCTTCTCTTTTATTTTTTTTTTAATGTTTCAAAATGCACATTGGGTTTAATATAATGTTGTTCATGTACTCCATAATTATCTTCACTCACTCTTTCAGGTTTTTTTAACCTAAACTCATATTTTCTTATCAATTTCTATTGGAAGTTGTCCATCTGGCGAGGATGATAACACAACTACAACCAGAAAATTGAAAAAGCTGAAGATTTAGTGGAAGAAAGAGATAAGAGTTTGCAGAAAGATTGTTCTGTGATTACTTTCGTCACCTATGTTTGTGCCTATTTTGGCTGAATTTTAATCGTGTTGCTAGCTCCTCATTTGTATAATGAGGATTTTTTTTTTTATTGATCAGCGTAATGAGGAATCTTAGTATCTATTATCTCGAAAGAAATTAACTTAAAATGTTTTTGAATGCTTTTTGCGCGCCCTTTCCCCCGGTTTTGAGGTCTCGGCCACCTTCCTGGCCCTTGAGCTCAGATCTAGAGCATCAATTCCGTACGAATATGTTTGAATCACTCCTCTAACAACAAAATCACCTAGGTAAACAGACAATCCGCCATTAGTTCTAAGTCCTTGAAGTAACAAAGTCAGATTTAGAACACTGAGGCTTGTTTGGTTTGTATCTCAAGATAAAATTTTTAAGAAAAATTTTTAAAATTTTGTTTGATTCAAATTTTTTGAAAAAAAATTTCAAAATTATTTTCTCTATCCTATACATCAATCAATCACTTTTTTTCTAACACACATCTATTCAACTGCAACTAAATATCAAATTATCTCAAACTTCAAAATTATTTTCAAAATATATAACCAAATAAATCAAAAAAAAAAAAACTCTCTAAAAAAGTTTTTTTAAAAATTTATCTCAAAACAAAATTAAACGCACCCAAAATTTTCTGTTTGAGGGAGGAAGTTTCAGCCTAAGATATTGGATTCAAATACTCAGAGAACCAGGAAGTTTCAGCTTTAGATATTTTGGACTCATTGTAAAAAATATTTATTTAGTTTAAATAGCTTTTAAACTTTTGTTACTTTCTATACCAATGGAATTAATTATACTCAACAAGTGTTTCTTTAACGTATGCTTTAAGGGGACATGTTAACAAAAGTCATAATTTAATTGAAAAGTATCTTAAAAATATGTGAAAATAATTTTAAAATGTATTGAATTTTGTGAAATATTATATTTTTAAATTTTTTTTTGAAAGGTTCGGATTATAAGTCTAATTTTAAATGTTTTTAGTCAACAACCTCAAACTCTATTCTTTTAGGAATAAAAGGTCAATATAATTTGAAAAATTATATTTTGCTTACTTATCTATTTATTTATCTATTTATTGTCAGCTATTTATTCACATATCATTTGTTTGTTCACTTAATCTGTTTATTCGTCTATATCATCATCACTATCAATTGCCATTGCTGGTGAATTTTTTGCGATTTTTTTTCGGTGCCAACTTCGGTTTAGTGATGATCAATGGGATAAAAATAGAAAAAAGATATTACAAAATAATAATTTGTTATCCTCACTAAATAATTTTATTAATCATATCCTTATTTCCATAAATCATCAGTTTTTAAATTTAATATTACTAGTGAAAACCCGTGCTATGCACGGGATGTGAAAAAATTTAAAAATATATTTATATGAAATAATATAAATAGTTAGATTTTTGTATGTAAATTATGAAAATAAAAAAATATTGAAACTTATTACAATTTATGTAGCAATTTTTAATTTATCACAACTTCAATAATCTAACTTTCAACCCCTTGCTAAAGTTGTAAATTTGAGCGAGTTAAACCCAAACAACTCGAGTCAAACTTGTAAATTTTTAAAGATTGTGAAATATAATTTTTAATTTAGTAAGAACCTATATAAAATTTAAAAATTTGAATGGACTTAGACAGAGACACCAAATAACCTGGACGATCGAAACAAAATTGTATATATACATATATAAATTTATTTGCTAATTTATTTTTTTAATAATAAATAAGATTAATTAAAATTTTAATATTAATGAACAAAAGGAAATTTTGGTTTGTGATGTGGTATCATATGTGTCAACTCTTGATTTGTTATATACTTAGCCTACGTTTGGGATGTGGGTTGGCTTTTTGGTTTTTTGAATTTTTGACTATTTTAGCCTGGGACTAAAAAGTTTCGTTTGAGATAGGTTTTTTTTGGCTTTTTTGACTTTTGTGAGAGAAAAAATGAAATTATTATGGTTTAGATGTTACATTTTGTCCTATTTGACTAAAATAGTCAATTTTGTCTTATATAGCTAAATTAGCCCAAACGGGCATGCCAAACAGAGCATGGGGCCCAACTCCATTGTCACATTATTATGGGTGAAAGTGTGGGTCTGTAGTATTACTGAAACAATAAATTATCATATGTAACTCCTATTTTCTTTTTTTATTATATATAAATAAATAAATTCCACCAATTATCACTTTTAATAGAAAATTAATATTTATTTCTATTTGATTTTAGCAAAAGTCATTTCTTAACTATTCAAACCAAAAAACTTTTTTTTTTATTTTAATTTGTTTAATTGACAATTGAGATAAATATATATATATATATATATATAATCCATTATGTTTGGCAATTGTTAAAAAAGTCATTCATTTTCTTAATATTTTTTGTATCTTGTTAAAAAAAACTATTTGTATTAAAAAAATTTATTGTTTAAGTCCTTGTAGTTTAGAAGCATATAATTTTTTTTAATAAAATTTAAAACCAAAAATGACAAAAAAATAAAAATATAAACTTTTAATAGTGATTAATAATTTGAATATGTGTATTTAATAACATATTATGTTTAAACCAATAATATTATGGCACATCATTATGAAATATGTGAATATTAATCTCATTCTAATTGTAGTAACATAATTTTAAAAATAATGTAAATTTAAAATTTTACTTTATAATTTAATAAAAGATGCATAATTAAGGAATGAATATTGTTCTTATTCTGGTAATATAATTTAAGGAAGAATGTAAATTTTAAATTTTGTTTTAGGAATATAAAATTAATTTATAAACCAATCATATTTTGACACATATTAACAAAAATTAAACAAAATAAAAAAAAAGAAGAAAAGAATTGCAACTTTAAACTTTAATAGGATGACGAAAATTTTCAATTATAATAGTATATAGATTTTGTATGAGATTTTGAAACTCTTATAATATCTCTTCTTAAAAGCATTCTTTTGTAAAATATATAAATAATCTCAACATCACTCTTATTGTTCGTAAATACAAAAATTCTGAGCTAATTATGATAATTTTAAATTTGTATTTAAAACTTATAAATTATGAGATAGATCATTATAAATGTAAATTTATATTGTGCTAATTTTAAATTTAAATTAATAGATTGATTTCCATATTTAGTGACCCTCAAATTTGAATTTTAAAATGGATTATTATAAATTTCATTTTTTTTTAGATTTGATGTAATTTCCATTTGAAAGCCATAAATCAAGGGATATTAATTTTTATTTATTTATTTATTTTTGATTGAATAAGAGTTAGCCAATAGAATTTTTTTTTTTAATTTTTAAAAATCAAAAAATTATAAAATTTAGATTAAAAATTTGAAACTCCCACAAGACTTATGGGTTAGAAACTGTAACGCCCTCAAAATAAAGAGGATAAACCAACCCAAGAGATTCATAAAGATAATAGGAAATGTATTACTTTCATTCATTAGAGTTTATATTACAAAAGAGATTACATGCATTATACTTTTATAAATATTCATTCTGAAACTACAGCATGTAACACTAATTGATTACAACAAAATAAATGCCTTACGGGCTTACATCTTTCCAAGATATCACTTGGTTACTACAAAAGAGTCCTAAGCTATATATATATAAAGCCCTCGGCTTGAATAAACATTTAACACAAGGCAAAATACAAAATGGGCATTCAGCCCCTAATCCTCCCAAGTTATGTTCTTGGAGGTGGCATGTCACATGTACTTGAAAATGGTTTCCCAAGTAGGGTGAGGCAAAGCCTAGTAGAGATATGCTAAAACAATATATGAGATTTAAGTAATATATAAGCATCAGATAAATGCGCAATATTCTTAACTAACACATATTCTTACCAAGACAATTCAATATAAATAACCATACCTCGATTCATTTCCATTCATCCATTTTGGGTAAATCTATTAACCAAATTCATTAATAATCAAATCAACCAAAATGAGATTATAACTCAATGGTTCACAATTCAATACATTCATCAATCCAACACTTCTATTTTCTTGCCATTTTACGAAATTCACATCCGAGGGAATCGACACCCATATATATATATAAGATTTCGGGACTTTCACCCTGGACACTCCGCTGACTTAATTTTCAATGGAGTCCATCCCTTATCACCTCCCAAACAATGGAGTACATCCTTTATCTCCTCCTAAACAATGATACTTATACAATATATTTAAAAGCGTTGTCATCTACAATGACTAACGAAATCACATATTCGATGGTTTAATCAAACCGTCATATTCAATGACATAATTCAAATGATTAGTTTCAATTTACCTAATCCTCATGCAGTTTCTACAACAATCATAGCTATCCTCCACTGATAGCTCAAAATAGATATTTCTAAACAGATATACAATCCATCAAACAGTTAATTTATCAAATTTCCATAGGTGAGTGATTTAACAAATCCAACTACATCATTCAATTATACACCCTTCCAATTTCATATTTCCCATATCAATTTCATTATTTATACAAAATAATTTATTTAATTCAAATTAGGGCAATCTTCCCCCTTTCTCCAAATATTAAACCTAAGAACAAATTTCATTATTTCAATCCATATAACCTCTTATTCAAAACCTCAAATATGTATTCATGGAACCCAATATTGAAACCCCTCTATTAAATTTTGAGCCAAACCCTAACTTCACCCAAATCTTTCCAAATCCCATCATTTAAACAAAATGACAAATACCTAGGTTAAAACCTACACCAAAGAGTAGAATATCCCTACCTCAAGTGTAGAAGCTCAAAGGAGATGAAGAAGAACTTCAAAAATGCCCCAAATTTGGTTTGACTCGGATCAAAGGGAAGCCCTTGAGATGCTCCAACTCTTTAACAAAGGGACTAGGGTTGAGAGATGTTCAGATCATGGAGTATTTGAAGAAAGAGAGAGAGTTTTAGAGAGAGAAGGTGCCAGATTAGGGTTTTGAGGTGAAAAGATCTCAATTTTCTATGTAAAAATGAGCTGCTGCAAACTGAAATACGCAATCCTTGCTCGAGCGAAGGAGTTGTCGCTCGAGCGACCAGACACAACAAGTGACCTCGCTCGAGTGCAAGAAGTGTAGCTCGAGTGCAGAATGCAAAGCTTCAGGTCTGCCACAGACGCACACGCTTGCTCCAGCGCAAGAAGCCTCACTTAAGCAAAGAAGCAGTTTCACAAGACTCGCTCGAGCGCAAGAATCCTCGTTCGAGTGAACAACTTCACCTTCCCAGAAAATCTGCGTCTGGGAGAGAAACCTGAGAACCCTCAAACCTTGCTCGACCATAAGAAACCTCACTCGAGCGAAGAAGCAATTTACACAAGGCTTGCTCGAGCACAAGAGGCCTCGCTCGAGCGAAGAAGCCAAAATCTGGGCAACAACAACCTCAACTAACTAACAACCAACCTGTTCCAAACTCACCCAACAAGTTCCAAAACTCAAATTCAAACAGTTAAAGGAGGAAAACAAGACATGGACAACAACATACATACAAACATGGAACTCGAGTCCAGAACACAATGAAGGTCGGGGCAAAACTAGGATCGCTATAGAAACTCTACTTTTCTTATATAATATATAGATATGGTCATAGAAATAAATTTATCACCAATAAAATTTTATTTTTATTATATTTATTAGCAACGCCTTTAATTAATTATGGCTTTTTTGTTGAAGAATAATACTATATATATCAATTAATATATACACTAATATATTAATAGATGATGTGATATCATTTGTAACACCACCGTTAATTGAATAGTGTCAATCATCCATAGCAAGTTCAGAAATTTTATACCTTCTGCATATGGAACTAATATCTGGAGATTGATACTCTTTCTTTTTTAAATTTTGATTGTAGCAGTGAGGGAGCTGGGCTTGAGTTTTGAGTCACATAGGGGTGTTCGACAAGTTGGGTTAGAGGTTTTTTTTTTTTTTTTTTTGGATTAAAATAGTATTAAAAGATAAATAAGTTAAATTTTGACATTTACATTATATTTTGATTTTTGTTTAGATTTTTTGTTACATTATTTTTAAAATTTTCATATTATAAAAATTGAAAGTTCATAATTTAATATTTTTTCCGTAGAATGATGGAGAGATTTTCTCATTAAAATGAGAGAGATTATTTACCGTTACTATATGATTATTAACAAGTTTTCAGTGGAAGTTTCTACTTTGTCCAAAGGATACATCTGGGTATCTCATTTATAATATATACATAAAGTTATACAATTTTATGTATACATTTTTTTGGATTATACTATTAGTTCAGTAACTCTACTATCCTAGAAAAAAAGAGATAGGAAAGTTGCCCTGAAAGTATATGTGTTGCTGAGATTAATTGTTGTGTTGTGGGATTCCTGTATTGTCACGACCCCATTTCACCCATAATAGAATGATGTCGTGATAGCCAATAATCCGAAATTACCAATGACCAACTTACCAAGATTCACACATACAGAGTATACATATGGGGCAAACATGTGCGAAAGTAATAAATTTAAATTTAATTAGTCCAAAAGAGCTGTGCATAGATAAAATGAAATGACATACATATTATCTTGGTTTACAACTTGGATACAAAAGTAAAATAAACTTAACATTACATCTTGATCAAAAGGCTTCTCAAGCCAAAAAAAAAAAAAAATGATCTACAAAGCTAAGAAGCATAATCTTCAAGATGATAAAAAAAAAAAAAACAAAAACCAAAACATCTTCCACATAAAGCTTAGGCGACATCGCCTTCTTGTTCATCACCAACATATATATAAGGGAGAGAGGTGAGCTGAAAACTCAGTGAATGATATAAGGTTTGAATGAATGATATCCACAATTTTATCAAAACAATACATATCATAGCTTGTAACAAATCAAAGGATGAACCAAGTTCATCAATCAACAGCTTTCAAAACTTCAAACGATGTTTAACAACATCTACATAATATGAAGCATGACATTCATTGGCAAAGGAAATATCTCAAACAAAGGTACTAGTTGCATTAAAGTCCCCTAGCATTAAGGACCTTTCAAGAATGTCATCAAAACAAACATAATGCTTGATACAAAAAGTAAGGGATAATCATTCATGTTTGATTAAATACTTTCCCAAAACAAAGGAAAACATTTATCAAAACATTATAACATAACTTTATTAAAAATACCACTTACATTAGCCCTTTGGTAAAGGGGATTAAGGCAAAGATCCAAAACCTACAAGTACATAGCAGTTCCATTGAATGCACTTCAAGAAGGAAAGAAGAGATGCTCAAAGGTAGATATGAAATGCACTCTCAAAACAAGCTTCAAATGAGCAAAATAGATCCTGGCATTTCTTTCCAAAACCAAGTTAGACAAAGCAAAACATGTGCTGGGAGTAAAATCAATGTTTTTCTTCTTGGAAAAGCATGATGGGTACAAACCAGGTCTTGGAATGGATGCACAAAGATGAGATGGGCCAAATGGCCTAGCTGGGTGAACTCAGTAGGTCTTGGCCGAGGTGTGGTCTCCCTAGCTGGTATACAGGCTACCTGCCCAGGATGTTTGAAGGTGTCGACAAAGGTGTACTGTGATCGGCCTAGGTGTTCATACAAGGTAGACCAAGGTGCAAGTGATCATGCAAGGTAGGCTAGGGTGGTATGAAATGCTTGGCCTAGGTGTGAGGTATGGACAAGAGTGGGTCTCGGTGACCACATTTAGGAAAGTGAAGTATGGAAATCTGGATTTCCCTTAAAGAACATGAAGAACGTGAATGCTAAAGTCATAATTTGTTATTCAAAATATGAGATTTCATGGTATGAGTTAAAAAACATGGACCTGGGTATCCATACTTGAAGATTTCATGAAAACAAACACAAAAACATGGAACTTGATGTAAACTTTTGGTTCAAAACAAAGCTTTTCTTCAAGAACACAAGAACATCATTTTCTCTCTCTAAAACAAACTTTAAATCAATGCATGGATCACGAATCATGCTAGATCATGCAATGTGATCAGATTAATATAAACAACAACAAAAGTAGATCAAGAATCTAACCTCAAAAAACAAATCCAATGGTTCAAACTCTAAGAATCAAGCTTGGCAAATCTAACTTCCTCCAAGAACTTCTTCTTCTTCTTAGAGCTTCTCTCTCTTCTAAGATAAAGATGTGGTAAATGATATAACAAAGATATGGGTTCTCAATTACTAATCTGACTTAAATGCACTACTGGGACACGTGGCATTACCTAGTCAAGTCTCCTAAGAATGAAAAGACAAGAGTATGTCAAAGTGTATATAAGAAGTAAGGTGGCATGGCATTCTGACAAGGCAAGGATCCTGGATCAAAACATAGGCTTTGGACCAGTAAGGTATCTTTGACCTCGGCTAGGATGGGTAACACTTGGCCTAGGTGTGGCATATCTCAGCTTAGGTTGTACAAGTCAAGAACAAGATTGCTAGGCGTTGGCTAAGGTGCACAACAAGACTGCAAGGTTCAAGAATAAAAGATCTCAAATGCCTAGATGATACACATCTAGGCCTAGGTGATGCACATCTCGGCCAAGATGCCAGGGTGAATGTGGAGGTCAACCAAGATGGTTTCAAGATGATCCTAGATGTTGACACTCAATGGCCTTGGTGTAAGAGGTTCAAATATATGACCTAGGTGTGAGGTAGAAAGGATAGATAACCTAGGTTCAACACACAAAGCAATGAACAAAGCATGGATTTAACACTTAAACAAAACACAACAGCACAAAACAAGACATGATCTCATACTTAGACAAATATCAAAGTTCACAAGATGCAAGCTTAACAAACCAAAAACATGTAAATTCTCATGAATATGACTAAAGCAAAATGAGAGTTGTTATATGCATAGAATGAATCTTGACTTTACATTGATGATTTTGGATACTTTTTATGGTTCTGCAGTCTTACTATATTACTAATGCATTTGGTTTTATTGGAACGCTTGTATTCTTTATACTATTGAAGGGTGTAATTAATTCCTTTATTTTCATTTTGAGAGTCTTTGGAGTTGTTGTATCTTGGTTTTGGAGGAGTACAATTCGATTTAGACCTGTTGGGATTGTTTGTTCGCGCTTGTTTACGTCAAAAAGTTCTTTGGGAACTTGAAAATTCTGTTCTAGTGTCGACACTAGCCTTCCTAGGGGTCGATACCATCTTGATGCCTTATTCTTGGTGTCTCTACTGGTTCATAGGGGGAAACACCAGGGGTTCCTAGGGTCGAACATTGTGTATTGTTGTGTCCTAGGTTTTGCTTCTGGTTTATAGAGTCGACACTAGGGGTTCCTAGGGTCGACCCTTGTCTGCTGCACACATTTGTGTCTTAGCTTTTCTTCTTAAAGGTCGACACCACTGTCTTGAGGGTCGACCCCTGCAAGTTATTTTCAGAATTTTTGGGTCTGGTTTGGGCCCTACCAATTGGGGGTTTTGACTTATTCTGTCTATTGACTTTAGGGATATTATTCTACCACTATAAATAGACCTCAAACACACTCTTCTCATTTATTCTTTTCTCTTTCTTCCTCTCTTTTCCCTCTTTGAACCGTGACCTTCTCTCACTCTCTATGAAACTCAACTTTTCTCACATAAATCTCTAGATCTACTCGGTTAGAGGCATCTTTTCACCTTGGTCCTTTAAGAAAGGTTGTAGATCTCATCAAAGACTTTCTTTTGATCCAAGAGTTTCATGGTTTCATCAACTTTGAGTTTTTCTGAGTTCTCCTCTTCATTTCCAGAGGTAGGGTCTATTTTCTTAACTCAATATGAGTTCGTTGGTGTATTTGTGGTATATTTTGAGATGTAGATCTTGTGGTGCTTAGATTGCTTTTGGGGTATATTTTGTGGGTTGAGGGTTTGTACAAATTGGGGGTTGTTAGGTTATGATTTTGCTATTAAAAAGGGTAAATAAAATGGTGAATCTAGGAAGTAAGTATTACCTCGTTGAAATAAGTTGGCCTGAGTGTCCATGGTGAAACCCGCGTATATACATGGGTGCCGATCACGCGGATGAAATTTTCGTGAAATGGCAATAATAGTGTTTATGTAGCCTACGTTTACATGGGTCTCGGTTTACGGTTTCCCGCAGACAAAATTTTGTGAAAGGCTGTATTTGTGTTGGAGATTTACCCATTTTATTTACTGTTATGTTGGTTTTGGAACAGGATGTTTGGAAATATTTTGAGCAATGTATTTGCTTTTGTTCAGCGATGTAGTCGCATTTGATTTAGCAATGTTTTTGCTGGTTGGTATTGAGATACCTGGATTGATTTTTGGAAAGGGATTTCATATCAAACAGAGGTTTTGAACTCGAAAAACATTTTGATTAAACATAAGGTTTTGGTAATTGGAAAGAAAGGATTTTTTGTGAAGTCAAATGGATTTGAAAATGCATTTGGGAATATTGTACATATATGTATTGCATCATGATCATTTATGCTGGTAGAGCATATTTAGTTTTTGAAATATTCTCTACGAGGCTTTATGCTCACCCTACGTGGCTAAAAAATATTTTTCAGGTATATAATGTTGTTTGTGGATGTGGATGTGGATATGGGCATCAGCTGCTGAAGTTGTGTTTGGAGCCGAGCAGGGGGTTCTGTTTCTTGTCGGCCTTGGGCCATTTGTTCATTTATTAGGTCATGTGCCATTCTTGTAAGGGTTACACCCTTTATATGATGTAAGCCTTTGGGCATCTCAATTTCACACATATATCATCTATTGTCTGTTGTAGTTAAAGATCATTCATTCCGCATAGATGTAAATGTAGGGTGTATGAAATTGGAAAAACACATGTATTGTGTGACACTATTATATACATTTGCATGATAGTTGTTATCTATTGAGTATCGTTGGGTGGTTTATTCACATGGGTTGGATCGTGTAAATTCGGGACGTGACAATTTGGTATCAAAGCTAACAGGGTTTGAAAACCGTGGGCTCGCGCGAAGTGGTTTGCCATAATGGGTTTATCATGCTCGGTGATGACATTTGTATGTTGTGTGCTAAATGATAACATGCTTATGTGTTACGTTTTATGTGGACATGGGGTTGAGACTCATAGATATTATTCGATGTCTAGTTGATTAACTTAGAGGTCATATTGGAAACGCGCTTGATTGACGTTGTTTCTAATGAGAATTCTAAGGGTGTCCTGGAACGAATAGCTATCTTTGTAGACTTAGCTCAATTATGTGTGACGTGTTATGTGATAACGATGTGTGAATTTATTGGAGTCTGAATGCGGTTGTTTGAGTATTTATCTATATGATAGTACTATGTTAGTATTTCAGTGAAGGGTATCTGTGTTATGTATCCTAGGTTGTGTGTTTTCTCTTTAATAGAGACGTTTTAGACGATGGTAGTTAACGTTGCGTGGGTATCTCAGTGTGTGCCATATAGGTGATTTGTTGCGTATCAACATAAGTTGTGAGTTGGTGTTGGTTTGTTCTTAGTGACATTTAGCATGTGTTGAGAGAGATGGTGGTGTTTTGAGTCATTTGTGCATGGTGGTTTGGTGGAGTTGTTATACTCATTTAAGGGATGTCGGGTAGGTTTGGTCTTGGTTATTAATCAGTGGACTAGTGTGTTTTGAGTTAGTTATGCCCTTGGGTGGTCGGAGGTGTGCGGTGTAGTGTGGGGGTTGTTCCCCAATTGAGTGAGTTTTTTTAAGTCTAGTAACCCGATGAAAGGGTGTAGGTGGTGTTGGAGTTTTGGGACACGAAGAGTTGGGTTGAACTAGTATGTGTCGGTGGTGTTAGTGTGTGGTTCCGACTATGGTGTTGGTAACCTAGAGGTTATTGTTGTGGAGTGTGGTTGGTTGGGATGTGATTGGTGGTTGACTTTTCTCGGGGTTAATGGAGTTTGTTGGGTCATTTAGGGTTGGGGTTCTCTTTGAAGATGATGTATGACTGAAATTGGTGGAGTTGTTTTCTCTGTAGTTGAGTGAGGTAATTGGCGGGATGCCTGGCAGGTTTATAGTTGACTTAGGTAATTCAATAAAACATGAGGTGTGTTAGGGGTCGTGAATGGTGTGGATGGTTTTAAGTTGGTGTTTTAGCAATGGATTGTCGCAGTGGGCTGGTCTAGGGTTGACCTAATGGAATGGTACGGTGTGGTATAGGGATGTATCCAAAGGTGGAGCATTCTTTTATTCTGGATATGGAGAGACTTAGGGTTACTCATGTTTTGAGAATAGCGTATTGTTTCATTGGGTATAGACTTGTATCTTAATGGTAGGTAATGTTAGCTGATCTTGGTCTTACTTGGTTGGTTGGCTCTTGTGAAGGATGTTAGTCCTTATTGTAATACTGGTTGTTAGTATTTGGTGGGTGGTGTTTTCTAAACACCCTGTGTTGTATTCTGGGCTATGGTACTACGGATTTTTCCTCAGTTCTAGGATTTATTTACTGTATTTGGGTGTGGGAGATGTGTATCTCAATTCTGGTTAAGTTAAGAGATGTTTTCGGAAAGGTTAGTGTGTGACCTATGTGTAGAGTCACAGTGATTTTGTGTTTGTTGGTTAAGGTTTGGAATGACGGTGACGAGGTGATTGTCTTCAGAGGTGGGCCGTGTTTTGGCTCACGTAGTGTTCTAGGTTGGTTGTGAGAGTAGTTGGGAATGTAGTGTTCCATGACTCGAGTGGAGGAGGTTGAAAAATTGGCGTCACTACCTTTATGGGGCGACATGTGAGGTGTATACAGACCACAAGAGTTTGAAATACTTCTTCACACAGAAAGAACTGAACATGAGACAGCGGAGATGGTTAGAACTGATAAAGGATTATAATTTGCAAATTTTGTACCATCTGGGGAAAGCTAACACCGTTGCCGACACATTGAGTTGGAAATCAATCGGAAATCTAGCCTGTTTACTCACCAGACAGAAAGAATTGCTTTGTGACCTTGAAAAACTTGAAGTTGAAATTGTTTTACATGAACAAGGTGGAACAATGGCTGCTATTTATGCTCAACTGGCATTGATTGAAGATATTAAAGAGAAGCAGCTACAAGATGACTTCTTAAAAAAGATCATTGATGAACGAGAATCTAAACCGAGGCCGGATTTCAAATTTGAGAACAATATGTTGAGATTCCAGGAAGATTATGTGTACCGAGTGACTTTGAACTGAAAAGAAGAATTCTGCAAGAGGGCCACAATTCGAAATTGTCTATCCATCTAGGAAATACAAAAATGTACCAAGACTTGAAACTGAATTTCTGGTGGCCGGGATGTGGAGTTAGAATAGTATGACTTTGAAAAGTTTGTAAGTGTTGTGTGTATGTGTCGGGGTTTGGTTCAGGGTGTTTATTCGGTAAGTATTAGCAATTGGTAGTTTGATCAAGAGACTTAGTAATTGGTTGTACTCTTGTAATGGGAGACGAGATAGAATGTGGATTAAAGAGTTGACTTTATTTGTCACTGATGGATGGGGGTGTTGTTTTCGCTTATTGTTCGGTTTAGGTTGTTATGTGGTAATGGTGGCGTTGTAGCGTGGTCGGTTTTTGTGAGTTGGCTTCGTACGAGAAAATAAATATGTGAATTTTGTTGTTGTGAACACGGTCGAGATTGTAGATACATTGTCAAAGTGAGGGATATACTGCTGAGATTACCCATTTGGGGTTAAAAGTGAGATGTTGTACAGTAAGTAATGGAATTTTGCATATGTGGTGTGTAACAGTATATGATTTGTGTATTGTTGTTAGATGATGTGATGAGGGGGATGGATCATTGGACTATCGCAGGAGGTTGCCTCAGTGTGGCAATAGTGCGTTTAATGTATTGATAGAGTGGTCTAATGTTCATTAGTGCTGAGCCACTTTGGTGTGTATTTTTGTTGTTTGGTAGTTTCATGTGGAATCTTTCGTATTGGGACAATTCTTATTATGATTTTGGTTTGGAGAAGGACTCCGAGTGAAGTAGTAAGATTGTGTGGAGTGATTAGTGCACTCTGTCAGAGTTGTTTTGACCTTATCGGTCCTTGGGTGTGTGGTGTGAAGTGTTAGTGTGTGCGTTGACTTGAGAGGGTGTGTTGTATTTTAACTTGAGAAGTCCAATTCGGACTCAAATGTGAAGTGAGGATGTGCATGCCACATAGGCATACGTGTAATGGGTGAATTGAGAACCAAAGTACTGTGCGTTAACATTGAGGAATCCAGAGTAATTTAATGAGGATGGGAGGTTACGTAGGGAAATCCATTTCGGAGTTGGTGAGGTTGGGCAAGATGTTGGTGTCAATGTTAAGATAGGTGAAGGTAATTGGTAAGTCAGTGTTTGGAGAATGGTGCGAGATAGTGGTGTTGGATAGTTGATTGGTTGGTATTTGGATTGGTTGACATATAGTCACCTCGGGAATAGATTGGAATTGAGGATTGTGTAATTGAACGGCGTCTTGGTGAGGCATGTAAGTCCTGTATGGACAATTGGGAAGTTGTTTTGAGTTTGTGGTAACCGGTTTGGGGTTACAGTTGGGAATTTTGCTCTTATACTATGCTTTTGTGCCATTATGTGATTGGTGGGTGTAAAGTTTCTTTCTTTTGTGTTATTGTGTTGCTTGCATTTTGGAAATTTCTAGGGATTCTCATCGTGGAAATTTGGTATTGTGGCATCACCGTGGGTGTGATGGGTTTTCTTGGGTGGTCGTGTTGTGGTTCACTGGAGGAATGCTAATGAATGGAAAAAAAAAAAAAAAATTAAATTGTAAATGAAACTGATTTTGGTGTTATGAGTAACACTTGTGGTTTGTAGAAAAATGGTTTGGAAATCTCTAAGTTTTGTTGTGGATGGTTGAAAATGTATTTGGATTGTGACGGTGCGGTTTGAACACCTTTTTGGGAAAGCAAAGTGTTTTGAGACAAGTGAGAAAAGTAATGAATTTTCTTTAACTTGGATATGGTATCTTGTGTTGTGATGTGCGTTGTGATCTAACTTGAGTTGCTAGTTATGTGCTATGTGTCTACTTTGTGGAGGTTTAGAATTTGTCCGAGGCTTCTTATGCCGTATTCGTTGCTCCTTAGCCATATTTTACTTTGTGTTCTCATTCCGAGAGTTGATCGAGAGTCTATTGTGCAAGGAGTTTTCTTGTTCTCTGTGTCTGAGTGTTTGAGCACTCTGTGGTAATTTGGGTATTGTTGGTGGTTAAGATGTAGATGACATCTTTGGATCTAAGGAGTTAATATTGTTGTTGTGGTGGTGGTGGTTATTGTTGTTTATTGTCTCGTAGACCACAGCGAGTTATGTGGATCGAAGAGGTATCCATGAGGTTTTCTTATTATCCTTGGTGTTCGGGTGTCTTTGGGGCCCTGAGGTGTTGGATCGGGATCCGGGAACTTATCCCAAAATGGATCTAAGCGTGAGGTGATGTTGTGTTTACCTGTATCGTGGGGTGGCCTTTTTGGTTTTTGGCGTTTCTTCAATTTCAGAGACGAAATTTCCTAAGGTGGGGAGGTTGTAATGCTTGTATCCTTTATACTATTGGAGGGTGTAATTAATTCCTTTATTTTCATTTTGGGAGTGTTTGGAGTTGTTGTATCATGGTTTTGGAAGAGTACAATTCGATTTAAATTTATTGGGATTGTTCGTTCGCGCTTGTTTTCGTCGAAAAGTTCTTTGGGAACGTGGAAATTCTATTTTGGTGTCGACACTAGCCTTCCTGGGGGTTGACACCATCATGTTGCCTTACTCTTGGTGTCTCTGCTAGTTTATAGGGTCGACACCAGGGGTTCTTACGGTCGACCCTTGTCTGCTACTGTGTCCTAGGTTTTGCTACTAGTTTATAGGGTCAACACCAGGGGTTCCTAGGGTCAACCCTTGTCTGCTGCACACGTATGTGTCTCAGCTTTTTTTCTTGAGGGTCGACACAACTGTCTTGAGGGTCGACCTATAACACCCCAAACTCTTCACACATCATCAATATTGTCCGCTTTGGGCCACGCCCGCACAGATTTGTTCTTCCCAGTAGGTCACCTATCCCAGAACTACTCCAGCCTAAGCACACTTAATTAGGGAGTTCTGCTAAGGATTTCACTACTCGGGAAAAGGCCTCGATGCTGTATAAGGGTCCAAGTTTTTACTTTTATAGCCTAGGAACTCTTTCTCCATTCCCGATGTGGAATACCTAGACCTTAAAATCTACCCCTCTTACGGTTGCACGTCCCCGTACAGTCGTCTGCCAGCTCGCAAGCCCGCCCACATACACCGAGAGACACCAGGAGACCACAATCGATACTCTGGAGAGTCGGCCAGCATGGATTTCTTCTTCTGAATAGGTCACCCATCCCATAATTACTCCAGCCTAAGCACGCTTAATCGGGGAGTTTTGCTAGGGATTTCACCACCCAGGCAAAGGCATTGATGCTATATAAGGGTCCAGGTTTTTACTTTTATAGCCTAGGAACTCTCCCTCCATTCCTGATGTGGGACACCGGACCTTATAATCCACCCTCCTTAGGGCTGCACGTCCCCATGCAATAGCCTGCCAGCTCGCAAGCCTGCCCAGATGCACTAAGAGACGCCAAGGGCCCACACTTGGTACTTCGAGAGTCGGCTCTGATACCATTTGTAACGCCTCAACCCTTTACATGTCATCAATATTGTTTGCTTCGGGCCATGCCCGCACGTATTAGTTCTTCCCAGTGGGTCACCCATCCCAGAACTACTACAACCTAAGAACGCTTAACTAGGGAGTTCTGTTAGGGATTTTACTACCCGGGAAAAGGCCTCGATGCTATATAAGGGTCCAGGTTTTTACTTTTATAGCCTAGAAAATCTTCCTCCATTCCCGATATGGGACACCGGGACCTTACAATCTACCTCCCTTAGCACTACACATCCTCATACAGTTGCCTGCCAGCTCGCAAGCCTGCCCACATACACTGAGAGACACCAGGAGACCACACTCGATACTCTGCAGAGTCGGCTCTAATACCATTTGCAACGCCCCAACCCTTCACATGTTATCGATATTGTCCGCTTTAGGCCACGCCAGCATGGATTTGTTCTTCTCAATAGGTCACCCATCCCATAACTACTCCAGCCTAAGCACGATTAACTGAGGAGTTTTGCTAAGGATTTCACCACCCAGGAAAATGCCTCGATGCTATATAAGGGTCTAGGTTTTTACTTTTATAGCCTAGGAACTCCGTTTCCATTCCCGATGTGGGACACTGGGACCTTATAATCCACTCCCTCCTTAGGGCTGCACGTCTCTATGCAGTAGCCTGCCAGCTCGCAAGCTCGCTCACATGCACTGAGAGACGACAAGGGCCCACACTCGGTACTTCGGAAAGTTGAATCTGATACCATTTGTAACACCTCAACCTTTTACATGTCATTGATATTATCTGCTTCAGGCTATGCCCGCATGTATTAGTTCTTCCCAGTGGGTCACCCATCCCACACTCGGTACTTCAGAGAGTTGGCTCTGATACCGTTTGTAATGCCCCAGCCTTTTACATGTCATCAATATTGTCTGCTTCGGGCCATGCCCGCACATATTAGTTCTTCCCAGTGGGTCACCAATCCTAGAACTACTCCAGCCTAAGCACTCTTGACTGGGGAGTTCTGTTAGGGATTTCACCACCCAGGAAAAGGCCTCGATGCTTTATAAGGGTCCAGGTTTTTTACTTTTATAGCCTAGGAACTCTTCCTTCATTCCTGATATGGGACACCGGGACCTTACAATCTACCCCCTTTAGGGCTACACGTCCCCGTACAGTCGCCTTCTAGCTCACAAGCCCGCCCACATACAGAGAGACGCCAGGAGACCACACTCGATACTCTGGAGAGTCGGCTCTGATACCATTTGTAATGCCCCAACCCTTCACATGTCATCGATATTGTCCGCTTTGGGCCACGCCCGCGTGGATTTGTTCTTCTCAATAGGTCACCCATCCCATAACTACTCCAGCCTAAGCATGCTTAACTGGGAGTTTTGCTAGGGATTTCACTAGCCAGGAAAATGCCTCGATGCTATATAAGGGTCCAGGTTTTTACTTTTATAGCCTGGGAACTCCCTTCCATTCCCGATATGGGACACCGGGACCTTATAATCTACCCCCCTTAGGGCTGCACGTCCTGTGCAATAGCCTGCCAGCTCGCAAACCCGCCCACATGCACTGAGAGACGTCAAGGGCCCACACTCGGTACTTCGGAGAGTCGGCTCTGATACCATTTGTAACGCCCCAACCTTTACATGTTATCGTTATTGTCTGCTTCGGGCCACACCTGCACGTATTAGTTTTTCCAGTGGGTCACCCATCCCAGAACTACTCCATCCTAAGCACGCTTAACTGGGGAGTTCTGTTAGGGATTTCACCACCAGGGAAAAGGCCTCGATGTTATGTAAGGGTCCAGGTTTTTACTTTTATAACCCAGAACTCTCCCTCCATTCCCAATGTGGGACACCGAGACCTTACAGTTACATATATTGTACTATTGAAAAGGGTAAATAAAATGATGAATCTGGGAAGTAAGTATTGCCTCGTTGAAATAAGTTGGCATGAGTGTCCATGGTAAAACCCACACGTATACGTGGGCGTCAATCCCGCGGACGAAATTTTTGTGAAATGGCAATAGTAGTGCTTGTATAGCCTACGTTTACATGGGTCCCCGATTTACAGTTTCTCGCGGATGAAATTTCCGTAAAAGGTTGTATTTGTTTTGGAGATTTACCCATTTTATTTACTATTATGTTGGTTCTGGAATAGATTGTTTGGAAATATTTTGAGCAATGTATTTTCTTTTGTTCAGCGATGTAGTCGCATTTGATTTAGCAATGTTTTTTCTAGTTGGTATTGAGATACCTGGATTGGTTTTGGAATGGGATTTCATATCAAACAGAGGTTCTGAACTTGGAAAACGTTTTGATTAAACATAAGGTTTTGGTAATTGGAAAGAAAGCATTTTGTTGTGAAGTCAAATGGATTTGAAAATGCATTTGGGCATATTGTACATACGTGTATTGCATCAGGGTCATTTATGCTGGTAGAGCATATTTAGTTTTTGAAATATGCTCTACTAAACTTTATGCTTACCCTACGTGGCTGAAAAATGTTTTTCAGGTATATGCTGTTGTTTGTGGATGTGGATGTGGATGTGGACACTAGTTGCTGAAGTTGTGTTTGGAGCCGAGTAGGGGGTTCCATTTCTTGTCAGCCTTAGGCCATTTTTTATTTATTAGGTTGTGTGTCATTCTTGTAAGGATTACACCCTTTTATATGATGTAAGCATTTGGGCATCTCAATTTCACACATATATCATCTATTGTTTGTTGTAGTTAAAGATCATTCATTCCACATAATTCTAAATGTAGGGTGTATGAAATTGGAACAACACATGTATTGTGTAACACTATTACATACATCTGCATGAGAGTTATTATCTATTGAGTATCGTTGGGTGGTTTATTCACGTGGGCTGGACCATGTAAATTTGGCACGTGACATTTATAGCTTTCATGATTTCGTATCTCAAAAAATTTATTTCCCATTTGAGGAGAGGGTTTGCTTTTACCTTTGTAAATTTTATATTTCTCTTTCTTTCTCTCATTTTCACATTTTTTTTATAGTGTATCATCTTTGTTTTAAATTTATTTTGCATTTGTTACCTTCCTTTACTCTACACAAGAAAAGTGATCTGCTTTACTACACATATTTCTATAACAAATTAATGTAATGTTTAAATCTAAAGAATTATCATTATCAACAGTAAAAGTATAAAATTAAAAATGTATAATGCTAATAAAATACAATCTATATCAAAAATGGATGCTTTCTTAGATTTGTTTTTAAAAAATAAAAAATAAAAATCTATATCTATGTTCAAGGCAATGGTGTATTAAGTTTGATGGAGGAACAATGTATTAAATAAAAAAAAGTTAATGATTCAAACAACTAATTTATTATTTAACAAGATCTCAATAATTTTAACATCTTAATGATCTTATAGACAACTTAAAAAGTCCTATTCTATTTGAGCAATACATATATATACATATACATATAAAGAACTTTAATAGCAAAATAAAAGTTAAACAAATAAAATGTAACAATCATTAAAAAAGACACAAAATAAAAAAAATGAAACAAACAAACAAACAAACAAAATAAAAAGTTATAAATGAGTCACCATAATATGTACGGTGATACTACATACACTAATTAGTATACTACCAACATGTATTATGACATTATTGTTGGCCCACTCATTATACAAATTACAAATATCCTAAACCTCTAAAATTATGTCACATAATCTATTAGTACACTAATTGGTATACCAATGGGTACATATAGCATTATTCTAATATGTAAGACGAGTTTTTTTTTTTTTTTGTTGGTGTGTGTGTTTTGTGTTCATGGGCAATTAAATTATGATATGAGTCCAGTACATAATTAAATGCTTAAAAATTTAACATTGCATGTAATGTTTTATATTATATACAATAGTATTATATGAGTGTAGTATTAATATGTTTTTAATCAAATACATAGATTATGTAGTGGCCCAGATCAGTTTAACCCGACCCATATTCTTTCTTGATTGAGACACGTGGTTGTCCTGGGTGATGTGGGCCTTTTGGTACAGTATGGACCTTGGGAGTGCTTCGGGCTAGTTGGTGGGCAGCAGCCCGAAATTCTGAGATTGGGCAAGTTGCACTAGCGATTTGTATTTTGGCTTCATGTCTGTTGGCCGAGGGGTGATTGCGTAGCCCGCGATGGAGAGGCCGTGATATACACAATTGCGCCCGCGAGCATGCCACATCGGCAGGTTGTAGCCGCAGTCAGTATGTTCGTGCTCGCGATGGGCATTTCTATAAAAGGTCCGAAAATTTGAAAAATATCTATTTTAAATCCATTTCTTCTCTGTCTCTCTCTTTCTCTCTCTCATGTTCGCCATTTTTGACTCACTAAGCTCTTTAAGCTTGGTTTTCATCCACTTTCTTCCCACTTTCTACCCCTCTAGTCCCATATACCAAAACGTAGAACCCGGTGAGGGCTTCTATTTAATTTGAGCGGATCATCTTCTTGCCACCGTCAATTTTCGACTTCTCCTTGGGTGCTTCTTAAATTTGAGGTAGGGACTTTTCTACACTTTTATATGATTTTTAGCTTAGTTATTTGTCTTTTTGAAATACTTTGTGATTTGGAGATTTTTAAACGAATCTAGGGTTTTGGGTTAAAACTTAAAGGAGGGAGTTGGATAGGTATTATCGCTCACATCTTGAAATTTAGAAAGTTTATCTTTGTTGAAATTTAACTATCTGTTCAGAGATATCTGTTTTGGGCTTTTGGTGAAGGATAGCTATGATTGTTATAGAAATTGCATGAGAATTAGGTGAATTGAAACTAATTTCTCATCAATTTGTATTGAGCAATGTTGCATATTTAACACATTGGAAATGTATATTGTTTTGAGAAATAAAAGGAATAAATACACGGTGAATCTGGGTAGAGGGTGTGGTTACAATATCATGTTGGCATGTATGTCCTTGGTGAAAGTCTAGAAACCCGCGCGGTTAGGTATCGAGCCTTCCGGTTAATACCCATAAAAATGACTAATTGGTAGTACTTGTATAGTCTACTGGCAGACGCATACCTAGAGATTCACGGAGATTGTATTCACTGCCCTGTTTTCTATTATAAAGGAAATGGTTTCATAAATGGTGTTATAAACTTGGCATTGCATGATTTGGAAAGAGAGATAAAATGTTTTGTCACGAGCATTGCATATGCATTCACCTCATAACTTTGTCTGTGCTAGAGTGTTTCTATTGGGTTTTGGCTCACACTACATGGGAAAACCATTTTCAGGTGCTAATGATATGCCTCCGCCAAGAGCTTGGCTTGGGAGGAATTTGGAGCTGAAGGCTTCTTTTTGTGTTAATTGTTATATTTTTGTTGTTCAAGTATAGGGTTTTAACTGTATTGAGCATGAACTCACTTTTGTTGTAACGAAGCTCGGTCTTGGGAAATTGTAAGCTTCTAGGGCACTTATTATTTGTCTAATTTTTATTTCATATCTTTTGTTATGGCACATGCTATAAATTCAGGGTTAAGACTTTTGATTGTAGAACTGCATGTGTATCTTTTGTACTTATGGAACTATATGAAATGGAAGAGTAGTATATTTAGTATGTCATGTCATTTATTTATTGTTAAGAGGATGGTTTATTGTTATTTATTTCTTGGCTGATGCTCAGCAGCCAGCCCGAAGCTGTAGACACCCCATTTTTTACCGACCTTAAGACTCAGATGTCACCGATTGAGCGCTCGGTGATGATGCATATTGTGCTCGTTCTGAGGTTGCGGTGTCTCGGCTGAGAGCCTTGCCTCCGGACTTCGGGACTCTTTTATGCTTTGCCTCGGTTTGCGAACCAGGTCCTGTTGTCTCTGTTTTCTCTTCCCGAAGGGAGGGAGAGGTCTCGAAGACCATCTCTCAATGGGCATAGGCTACGTTTCGTGGTCGTAGGCCACTATTCCCGTTTGGAGACCAGTTTCCGATTTTCGAAACCGTCGACCGTGCGCCTTGGTTCGGGACCGCTTAACTTTCTCCGTTTGCTCCGGTTTTTGGCACACACCTTGTTTCCTCCCCCTAGAGGGACACTGTGGCCCGGGAGACCACCTTTGTGGTCATACGCCACCTACGGTGCTTAATAGTCAGTTTTCGGGGCCCTCGGCCGTGCGTTTTGACCCCCCGAACCCTCGTTTTGCATCGGTGTGGGTTCATTTTTGGCATGGACCCTAGTTTCATTGTTAGGAAGGTGGTAGTAGGGTGGGAGACCACCTTTTCTTCTTGGAGACCACCTTTCCCCGGTTGGCCAATTTTCTTGTCAAGAAGTTGGTCTCCCTCATTTTTTGGCCACATTTTCTGGTTTCCCATACCACCACTGAGTTGCATTCACCTGGGAGACCACCAATATGGGCTGCCGACCACCTAAATCCATTTGACCCTTTTGAACCTGGTCGGCCGACCAGGGGGAGTGGTCAACCGACCACCTGAACCTGGTCAGCCAACTTCCTGCTTTTTGTCTCATTGAGTGTAAGCCAGCTGTGCCAGCTGGAAGCCTCAAAAGTGATCCTCCATACACATGTATGGAGGATCTTTGGGCCTGGTTTTAAGCTTCCAAGAGAAGCTTTGGCTCCTCTCCTCTATAAAGAAAGGGGTCATCTTCCATTGCAAGGGTTCAGAACTTCTTGGAAGGCAAAACATATATACATTTCTATATCTCTCTCTTTTGTGCTCAAAAACCCCATAGCTCTTGCCCCTTTACACACCAACCCTTAGCCTAACCCTTCCACCATCCATCCAAGCACCTTGGAGCTGGTTTTAAAAGGTTGAAGGTTTGCTACTTTGGTCCAGAAGTCTCTATTTCCCTCTTTGTAGCCTTATTTTGCTTCATAGTTTAGCTCTATTTGCAAGCATATTTAGGCTTTTTTATAAACTGAAAAAAGTCTTGTTTTGATCTTCTAAACATGTTTGTTTGAGACCATTTTTCTGTTGGGGGTCATCTACCCCCTTGCATGCTTCATTTCCTCTTGTTTTGAGCTATGCATTAGAGCATTTGTGTTGGCCTTGGTTTGGAATTTTAGCCACTGAAATCCAATAGATTTTCAGTGTCTAACATGTGTTTTTGAGCCTCAAAATCATAGAGGGGTGACCCTCTCACCCTTTGTTCTCTTTACTAGCTTTCTTGGCCTTCCAAAGGAGCCCCTATTTGCATGTTTCAAAGTCATACTCCAGGCCATTTTTGATGAGTTTTGTGACCTTCATGACCTCTTTCCAGAGGTGGTTTTGCCATATTAGATGTCTATTATGCATGTGTAGAGTAATCTTCTTCAAGGCCTTTCAAAGGGGCCTTCACTTGCATGCTCCCTAGACTAATTTCAGGCCCTTTTCAGTGAGTTTTAAAGCCCTCATAACCTCTTTCCAAAGGTGGTTTTGCCATTTTGTATGTCTATCTTGCATGTGTAGAACAACCCTCTTATTGGCCTTTCAAAGGGACACATTATTCTTGCATGCATTGACTGAGTTTCAGTGGGTTTTTGGGCATTATTTGGCATGGCATACTTCTATTTTTGGGTGGTTTGGTGAGCTCTCACGTGCTGCATATAGTTGTAGTGCAAATCATGGTTCACTAGCTTATTTTGCATGCTTTGTTGACCCTTGATTTTAGCACTTTTTGGCCTTGCCTTAAACTGATTTTGTGCATATTTTGGACTGCCCTAGCTCTTTTTTTGGGTCTCATGGTCGAATGATACTTGTTTTGCATGCTTGTAGTTCAATACACTTGCCTAGCTTTGAGATTTGAGGTCTATTGCATGCATATACTGAGGTGTTTTCATGCTTTGGGGTCATTTTGCATCATATTTCAGAGCCTATGTGAATGTCATATCCTCATGTTTTCTCCTCTTTAAGTGTGCTTGAGAGTTGTGCATGAATGCCTTGTTTTCGGACCATTGAATAAGCTTCATTTCCATGCACTTTGAACCATCATTTTGGGCCATTTTCCCACTGTTTCAGACCTGCCTAGGGTCTTTTTGGGGTTGGTTTTGCCATTCTTGCATTGCTTTGTATACCTCTAGTGTAACCCATTTCACTAGTTTTGGTATTCGAGCCATCTTGCGTGCATTGTGTGACATATTTGCATGATTTGGGACCATTGTACATCATGTTTCAGAGCTGGAAAATGTATGCCTGTATGCCATATTTCATCCTTTACCATGCTTAGTTAGAGTTGCATGTTGTGCCTTAGGATCGGTCCATTGCATTCGTGCATGCTTGTACGTATTTCAGTTGTCTCATCTTCATGTATGGCCACTGATGTGAGTGTGGCTGAGGTCCACTCATATTAGTGTAAGTCCATCATGCATTTGTATATGCCATTTAGTTCATGTGCGCATGATACTCTTCGTAAGTTCATTGAGTATGTCATGTTATGTCACGTGCATTGTGTATGCCATTTTAGCCCATAGCATTGCGTATGCTAGGTTGCATGTTAGTCGCATTGTGTATGTCATCTCATTGCATTGTGTTTGGAGTAGGGTTAGTCCAAACACGGGAAACGAGGGGCGTTTCGTACTCAAAGTGACGAAACGTGTCTCAATTCCCGGTCGCCGACACTCTTGACTGTCCATGATAGAGTTGTTGGCTTTACTTGCTTATATGTGCATTCATTTCACATCGAGTCGTGCAATTTGACTCCTCGGCCATCATGCATCGAGATGCGTGATTGGTGGCATGAGGATCGAGGCGTGCATACATATGTGAAAATACTTTGCCATGCCCCTTTCTTGCTCTCTGCTGTAGCAAACTAGAAATCAGCAGCCTTCTAGAGCTTTGCACAGCATTCCGAGATTAATTGCAAACAGAGGCAAATCGGGGCATCGCGAGGAATTTTCCGACGAGGCGACTCGAGCATGCATGTATCTTTCATCATTCAGAGCAGAGCTGGGTTGGTCCATAGACTTGCACGCTAGTTTATTCGCTTTCTGAGTTAATTTGTTAAATAATTAGGGTTTTGTAATATTTAATTAGCTAGAGTAGTTAATTATTTATTCGGACTGTATTATTTATTCGGACCCTTCGAGTGAGGGCAATTGTGTAATAAGTGTGCGTGTGTGTGATGTATGTCTTCCAACCCCACGTCTTTCTCCCTTTTATTTACCAGCTTATGATGGTTAGTTTAGGGCATGTTTCAATTAGCATACTTATGCTCGCATGTTTGCATCCATTCATCTGTCTTGCATGCACCGGGCTCGGCGCATCATACAAACTGCATTGTATTTCAATTTCAAGTTGAATACGTGTTAGCTGTAGCATCATCATATGCCATCTTAGAATACCCGAGCCTATCTTAGTTGCATTCTAGTATATGTTGCATTAGGCATCTCAGCATAGTTAGGATCATGCATGGATTTCTAACATAGCTTCTGTTTTGGCTTGGAGTACTTGGTAAGTGTTTATGCTTTAGCATCCTTGCATGTGTGTGAGTGACTGCCATGATAGCATGCTTACCATGAGGCTATGTGCTTATGTGATATACATACCTGAATGCCTGTAGGTGAAGGTTGGATTATCTGAATTGGAATAATGCATTGACTGTGAGTTTTAAGCCCACTTGAGAGTGACAAACCATCACGTTTTCTAAGCCCACCTGATGGTGGCAAATCCACATTTTAGCCTACTTACGAGTAGCAAACCGTTTTCAAAAACAAACATGAGATGTTTTATTCTAATTCAGGCGATCTGGTCTATATTTGTATGCTGCGCGCATCACATAGTAAAATCTAGGCTAATAACCGGAATAAGAATGCATAATGTTTTCAAAACTCGATATCATGGTTAGTAGAGGCCGATCTTTGATCGGGCGAGCGGGGGTGCTCACGAAGTGACCTTCCCCAATCGTATCCAAGTTCCCGAGCCGAGGCAACTTTGGTGATGACGGACACGGGGCCTTAGGCACAATTCAGGGTTTCCTAAATTCCCCCAAAACAAATATTTAGTTGGCGACTCTGTATCTGGCAAAGCAGTCCATGTTTGGCACTTCTTTCAAAAAATCTGTTTTAAAAAACGATTTGCCGGATTTGGACTCTTTGATGACTCATCGGTCTTGCATTGCACTCTGGGAGATTAGATACAGGACCGTGACATTTGAGTCCTGAACTGTAGTGAGCCCAATGAACAAAACGGGATCTCCTCCTGGGACGTTCGGGGGCATCTACAGTTTCTGGCGACTCTACTGGGGATTTAGAGAACTTGACTCGAACTCATGATATCTGGTTTTGACTACACTTGTGTGTTTCTTTGTATTACATTTGCATTGGTGCGCCTAGGACACCGTGTTTGCCATATGCTATTCCTGAACTGTTTGCCGGAGGCTCGCTTCGAGAAGCGTGCCATAAGGCTGACCGGTTGCGGGCTCTGCCACGACGGGAACACAAACCCCGATTTTTACCGAGGCACCCTTTTTGACCATTCGACCTAGTGCATATTCGGAATCCATAGTGACCATCCCAAACTAGGACAGGTTGCTTACTCGATTATAGGTTGTTTGAAACCGCTGCGTGCGTAGTGAAACCCTAGCTCCTGACAAAATAGGACGGGGAAACCTTACCCCAACATAGCGGTGTTTTGGCTCTCACTTGTTTGCTATGTGCTTTTAGAGTGCGTCTCTATAGGAAGGCATGTATCAGTTTACAAGTTTGGGTATCAGGCCTGCGGGCACCAGTTCAGTATTTTGGGAATCAGTTATCTGCGGATATCAGGTTCAGTTTTGGGGGTAGTGATTTGGGAACAATGATCAGTATTTGAGAACAGTTTATTCAGTTTATCAACTGTGTGTTGTGATCCCAACTGTGTGTTGTGTGTTTATTTACGCTGTTATGCTGTCCGTTTGTCTGGTTGTGTATTTCCTTATTATTGCTTTATTCATCTTTTTGCTACGTAGTTTAGCACAATTGCTTCAGACCAAGCAGATATTCCCCAAGCACTCTGGACTAGAGGTTGCCGACTCAATCGATCTGAGGATCTGGTCGACGGACAACCAGTGTTTTGTTCCTTACCCCCGGTTATCAGACGGAGGTCGAGAAAACACAGTGTATCCGAGCAAAGATTGCCAGATCAGTGGACTTTGAATAGTCAGGTTGAGCTTCCCGAGGCTACTCCAGAGATAGACCTACCGGTAGTTCAGATAGATCAGGGCAGTATAGCAGGAACGACAGGAGTTGAGGAAATGATGTGTCAGATGCAGGCGACCATGAGAGCCATGCAACAGGACGCTGTTCGTCGAGATGAGTTCGTCAAACAACAGGTCGAGATCATGGCCTAACAGGCAGAGTTAATTGCCAGGCTGCAACAACAAACCGGGGCATCTGCTTCACACCAAGCTCCTCCCCCACCAGGAGTTCCAGCACCCGGGGAGGCACCAAATGTCCAGGGAGATACGGATATCCCGACAGGGCCAGCTTCGCCCTGATTCTACCTCAACTATCCAAGGCACCTACGCCTGTCAATCAACCGGACTCTCCCTTTGAGTTCGAGGTGGACCATACAGCATTAAAGTTGAGCAAGCTCAAGAAGTTGTTCAAGAAATCCCAAGGGGTAAAGTCCATCCCAAACATCGAGGACGAGTACACTGACGTGGTTGTGACGCTGCCAGATAGGTTCAAAATGCCACAAATTGACCGTTTTGACGGATCTGGGGATCCCATGGTGCATCTCCGGTTGTTCTCAGATATACTACGGCCGATGGGCCTCACCAGACCGCAGAAGCTTTGACTATTCGGCCGAACCCTGTCGGGTGTGGCCGCTATCTGGTACGCAAAATTAGAAGACGATGTTAAGCGGAACTGGGATGAGATGGCCGAGGCTTTCATTGCACAGTACTCCTATAACACGCAAATCGAGATTATAACCCATGATCTTGAGACAACAAGGCAGGAGCCTAAGGAGAGCTTTTCGAAGTTCGTAGCTAGGTGGAGGGTGAAGGCCTCAATGATGACCCTAAGGCCTACTGATATCAAATCCAGATGATTGTGCGCAATCTCCAGCCTAAGCTGATGCAGAAAATGATCGTGCTCCCTTTCCCTACCTTTTTAGATTTGCATGAGATAGAAGTATAGATCAAGGATGCCTTGAAGCAGGTCTTGATTGATAATGACAGAGAGCAACCCAGAAGAACCTTCAACCGCAACAACAATATAGGCACCAACAATGCCGCAAATGCTAGAGCTTCAGAAGTAAGCATGGTTACCACCATTCCCCCTCCAAGATCCATGGCAGCTACACCTTTCTCCGGCGCGTCCGGAAGCAACACACAAACCACCAAATACCAACCTCGAGGCCAGAGAACCTTCACCCCATTATATATGCCCCTGTCCAAGGCTCTGGGGGTATTAATCAGGAAAGGGCACTTAAAGCCCCTGGAGCCGAGACCATTGCCAAATCCACTCCCTCCCTCTCATAACCCAGCAAAATACTGCGTATATCACCAACAACATGGTCACGACACTGACCAATGTTTTAGATTGCGTCATGAGATTCAAGATCTCGTTGACAAGCAGGTGATTGTGCCTCCAGAAAAACCCAATGTCATAACAAACCCTCTCCACCGCACAACCAAGCTCCACCCCCCAAACGTATCAACTTTATCCAGACTGGGGTCGTGTCTTACGATCCTAGCATATATATCACCCGTCCCACCTACCCAAGCCGGAGGTGCTCCTTCCTGACTGCACTGACTTGTGCATGTTGGACATCTCCAGAACCCAACCCGAACCAATGGTAGTGACTGTTGAAGACAGAACAGGGGAGATTTCAGGGAAGAATGGGATTGTTGAGTCAGAATCTGAGGAATCTGGGAGTTTTGCTGAGGAGGTATACAGTCTGAGTGACTACATTCTATCAGTAGGCCAGGTTGGGCCAAATGTGGAATTGCCGGCAGGGGCAGAGCTTTGTGTGATACAGGGGGATGAATCTGGTCAGAGGATAGATGACTTGGCAGCTGTGGAAGGGGACTTTGCTAACCTCCAATTTTTCAATGAACAAGATCCAGAGGGCATGGTAGTCAACTGGTCAGATTTTGAGGAGTCAGCAGAGGTCACCGGGTGGCTTGATGACCTACCAGATGTTGTGGACGAAACTCAGTTGGAACGGGGCCCGGCAGGGGCAAGAACATCAGTTGTGGCCGGAAGGGCCGGAAATCAGAATGCATCGCCGGAGAGCGCCGGTGCTAAGAATTTCGCTCAAGACTTGGGCATTGTGAATGCAGGAAGTGTTGAACAGCCAGCTGTACTGACGCAGTTGGAACAAGAAAGGTTCGGGGATTCTGAGAGAATCAGGAAAGCTAAGGCCCCTGAGGGGACTGAAAGTGCTGTGTGCACGAGGATAGAGAATGCTGCGAGCATGTGGACGGAAAGTACTGCGAGTACAATTGTTCCGGAGCCGGACAGGTGTCTGTTGGCTGCCGACGGAATGTGGTGGGAAGACGATGATCTATGTCTTGCCCACACGGATGAGGATTGGGGGAGCAACCAGCCAGACGATACCTGGTACATCGGCGAAGTCGATCATATGACTAGAAGCGGGCGGTATTTCAAGCCCCCACATCTAGATCAGCCAGAGGCGTCTGGGAAAGATAAGGAGGCGGAGAAACAGAAAGAGAAGCAACTCGAAGAAGAGGCTGTACTGAAGCAGTTGAAAAAGATACAGGCAGACATCTCCATCTGGGGACTGCTTATGGCATCGCGAGTGCATCGACAAGCTGTCTTATCGGCCATGGACAAGGCCAAGCTCTCAATAGACACCACGCCCGAACAGCTGGTGGGCTTAGTTTTTCCGGGAGGGGCTACCCCGATGTTGACTTTCTCCGACAAAGAATTGCCACCTGAGGGTGCGAACCATAACAAGCCACTCTACATCTCTGTGGAGTGCAGAAACAAATGGATACCCGTGGTGCTTGTCGACACAGGGTCCGCCATCAATGTGTGCCCGGCAAGGACTGCATATGCAATCGGTTTAAAGACCGCGGACTTTGTGCCGACAGCCCAGGTGATTCGGGCATATGATAACACAAGCAGAGAAGTAATGGGGACAGTGAAAATTCAGACCAAGGTTGGGCCGGGACAGCATGAGGTAGACTTTCACGTCTTAGAAGTTCCTGCGACCTTCAATCTACTTTTGGGGCGGCCGTGGTTGCACCAAGTAAAGGCAGTTTCGTCCACCTTGCATCAGATGGTGAAATACCCCCATGGGAAGGGAGTAGCCATCGTTTTTGGAAATTCGTCGATCCATCCACCGCCAGAAGTATCTACGCCAGTTTTGGAAATTGAGCACGGTATGGAGGATGTGTTCATGTCGGGTTTTACCCTGGCTGAGGCCCGAGTCGTGCAGAACATCTTAGCTGTTAATGAGGGGGTGTATGTTAGCGCACAATCAGTATACCTCATGAACAAGCTTCAACACATCCCCGGGATGGGATTGGGAAAGAGCGGCCGGAAGGTCGTTGCAGCGTTGGCCGAAATGCCACACAACCCACACACCTTTGGCTTGGGTTATCTGCCCACCAAAGAGGATTGGATAAGGAAAGGTAAGGAGATGACTGGGAGAGCCAGAGCAAAGCAGGCAGGGAAGCCTTTTGAGCTAATGCACCGACCCATCCAGGGTACCCTAAACGGACGCTTTGTCCGGGAGGGGGAGGACTTTCCATTTTGTGGCTTCCCAGAGCCGTGGATAAACGAAGAGAAGCGTCGTGTGCCAGGGTTTGAGATTTTCTTTGACCTACAGTTATCCGGGGATGACGTTGCCAAAGAGCAGACGGACCCATTAGCTGAGGCTGAGCAGAGCAAGAAAGTGGAGTCTGAGGACGCCGAAAGTGAAATGGGGGTAGCGCTGGCGTGTCTACTTTCAGATCCTCCGATCGAACAGAAGTGCTTGGGGGATAACTTCTCGGTATGCGTGATCGGGAATGAAACGGCTGCGGGCCTACCAGCAAACATTTTGGATGCATCTATCGCACCCTCTCTCATTTGGCAGTATGAAGGAGGGATTTTTGTCAAGCAGCACCGGTCAGGTAGTGAGCCGGAATCTGATTCCTCCGAATCTGTTGAGTCGGAATCAGGTTCCAGCTCGACTGAGTCTGAGTCCGGTATTCCAGGGGGTGATAACCCGGATACCACAGTCCTGTCCAGGTCGTCTTTTTCTTTCTCTTTTGAGTCTGTTGTAACCGAAGAATCGGACGATTTGGATGTGCTTAATGAGAATGATGTGGCTGTGGTTTCTGAGTACTTTTCTGTGCCCTTGATTTATTGCATTAACTCAGACTTTCAAAATTTTGATGAAAACGACGAGGAAGAAATTCCTCCGGTTTTGCAACGCTTAATTGAACAAGAGCAGGAAAGATTTGTTAAACCCTTAATGGATGAAATCACTACTGTGAATATTGGTACTGAGGAGGACCCGCGGCTGGTCCAGATTGGGTCCACGTTGTCTTCGGAGGAACGCGAGCGCTTAGTCGCTTTATTAAAAGATTTCAAAGATGTTTTCGCGTGGTCCTACGAAGACATGCCTGGGATCGATCCTGAGATTGTACAGCACCGAATCTCTCTTGACCCCGAGGCTCGACCCATTAAACAAAAGCCCAGAAGGATCCGCCCGGACTAGGCCCTCAAGATTAAAGAAGAGGTCACCAAGCAAATTGATGCAGGGTTCCTGCTGGTATCCGAATACCCGACTTGGTTGGCCAACATTGTTCCAGTGCCGAAGAAGGATGGCAGGATCCGGGTATGCGTGGATTTCAGGGATTTGAACAGAGCCAGTCCGAAGGACGACTTTCCCTTGCCGCATATTGATGAGTTAGTGGACTTCACAGCAGGGCATGCTTTGCTTTCGTTCATGGATGGCTTTTCGGGCTACAATCAGATAGTGATGGCACCTGAAGACCGGGAGAAGACTGCTTTCACCACCCCGTGGGGGACATATTGCTACAGGGTGATGCCATTTGGGTTGAAGAATGCTGGGGCTACATATCAACGGGCCGCGACCACAATATTGCACGACATGATCCACAAAGAGGTTGAGGTGTACGTGGACGACATGATTGTCAAGTCCAAAGAAAGAGAGGGCCACTACACCGCCTTGCAAAAATTCTTCCAAAGGATCAGAGAATTTCGGTTGCGGCTGAATCCTCAGAAGTGTACGTTCGGTGTTACAGCCGGGAAAATGTTGGGGTTTCTGATTACACAGAGAGGTATCGAAGTCGACCCTTCCAAAATCAAGGCCATCTTAGAAATGCCACCACCAAGGACTGAAAAGGAGGTGCGAGGCTTTCTGGGTAAAGTGCAATTCATAAGACGGTTTATCTCAAAATTAACCTTGACTTATGAACCACTTTTTGGCCTCCTGAAGAAAGGAAAGAATTTCCAATGGGACGGCCGATGCCAAACTGCTTTTGAACAGATCAAGGAATACTTACAGAACCCGCCCGTGTTGTCACCGCCAGAGCCGGGGAGACCGTTGATTTTGTATCTTTCAGTAACTGAGACTACAATGGGCTGCATGCTCGTGCAAGAATCAGAGGACAAAGTGGAGAGAACCATCTACTACCTGAGCAAGAAGATGCTGGAGTATGAGACTTGCTACACACCGTTGGAAAAGGCTTGCTTAGCCTTGGTATGGGCTACCCGGAAGCTGCGGCACTACCTGTTAGCTCACTCTGTAATGTTGGTTTCAAGATTAGATCCCATCAAATATCTATTCGAGAAACCGGCGCTTACGGGTAGGCTAGCTCGTTGGTTGCTGTTGCTTTTCGAATTCGATATGAAATATGTGACGTGCAGGTCGGTCAAGGGAAGAGCGGTAGCAGAGTTCTTAGCCAATCATCCAGTGGAAGGAGGTGAAGCAGTTGAGTACTTATTCCTAGGTGAGGCCATTTTGCATATCGATGATGAGTTTTGGACGATGTACTTTGACGGAGCGTCAAACCAGTACGAGTATGGGATAAGAGTGTTCCTGATAGCACCCGACAACTCCCGCATCCCTCTAGCATTCAAACTCCGGTTCAAAGTCTCGAACAACGAAGCAGAATACGAGGCATGCATTGCAGGTCTAGAAGCAGCCCTGGAATTAGGGGCAAAATGGTTGGACATCATCGGGGACTCGAACCTTGTTGTATCTCAAGCGAAAGGAGATTGGAAAGTCAAAGAAGAAAAGATGATTATGTATCACCAGACCTTGGGCTTGTTAATTCCTCGGTTTGAGAAGTTAAACTTTGCTCATCTGTTAAGAGAGAACAACAGGTTTGCAGATTCACTAGCAACTCTATCTTCCATGATAGCCATCTCATTTGGAGTCCGGATGCGTCCAGTCATTATCGACCAAAAATTTGCGTCGGCTTACGAGTCGATTGCTGCTATAGATGAGGTTCAAGATGAGAACCCCTGCTATTACGATATTTGGAATTTCTTGGAGAAGGAAGCATATCCACCAGGGGTAAATGCCAAGGATAAAAGGGCAATCAGAAGAATGGCCGTTCAGTTCATCATCTGCGGAGGTAAATTGTATAAGAGAGGTCATCTGGGAATGCATAAGCTGTGCGTTGAAGCTGAAGAATCAAAACGCCTGATGGAGGCCATCCATGGAGGGGAATGTGGTGCACATATGAATGGGGTAATGCTAGCGCGGAAGATCCTCAGACAAGGTTATTATTGGTCCACCATGGAGGAGGATTGTATCGGCTTTGTTCGGCGATGCCACAAGTGTCAGATCCATGCAAACCGCATGAACATTCCGCCGTCGAAGCTGTACAATATGACTTCGCCATGGCCATTTTCAGTTTGGGGAATCGATGTGATTGGGGCTGTCACTCCGAAGGGGTCGAATGGGCATGAGTTCATCCTGGTCGCGATAGATTATTTCACAAAGTGGGTTAAGGCCAAATCCTATGCGGTGTTGAAGGCTTCATATGTTGCGAAATTCATCAGAAACAACATCATCTGTCGCTACGGGGTCCCGAACGAGATCATTTCAGATAAGGGTTCCCACTTCAAGAAGGAAGTGATTGATTTGTTGGAAAAATACAACGTGGCTTTTCATAAGTCATCCACCTATCGGCCGCAGACCAATGGAGCGGTCGAGGCCGCCAACAAAAATATCAAACACATACTGCAGAAGATGGTGGAAACTTACCGAGATTGGCCAGATAAGCTACCGTTTGCTCTGTGGGGCTACCGGACTTCAATTAGAACGTCTACTGGGGCGACTCCGTATTCATTAGTTTATGGGATGGAGGTCGTTCTACCTATCGAGATTGAAGTTCCGTCTTTGAGAGTGCTGGCTGAGTGTCAGATAGCCGAAGCAGATTAGCAGCAGAGCAGATTTGAAGAACTCATGCTCTTTGACGAGCGCAGACTGAAAGCACTGTACCATGTTCAAGGTTATCAGCGCAGAATTGCCAGGGCTTTCAACAAGAAAGTTAAGTCCAGGAATTTAAAGGAAGGAGATTTGGTGCTCAAGGACAACTGAGCTCCCATCCACGACCCAAGGGGCAAGTTCAGACCCAATTGGACTGGCCCTTACATCATTAAATCTATTTGGTCAGGTGGAGCTGTGGTTCTGATAGACCTAGATGGCCTAGAGTTCTCCCAGCCAATCAATATGGACAAGTTGAAGAAATATTACCCCTGAGAGGCTCGCTAGGCCGAAAACCCGAGAGGGCGACCTAGGCAAAAGTTAGAGCATAATTTTTTTTTTGAAATGATAAAAAACTGAGCTCGCAAGGTTGAAAGTCCGCAAAGGCGGCCTTGGCAAAAGTTAGAGCGTAAAACGAAAGTGAAAATACTCGAGTGAACCCGAGCCTGAACTACGTAAGGCTTGATTCCCATCTTTGGGATACGTAGGCAACTTCATCCTGAAGTTCAGCCATAAACCTTTCCCCGATCAACTTTGTCCATTTGATCATCTCGGCCATCTTTGTCTATTCAGCATTCAAGAGTTCGGTTATGATCTCCGGTGTAGTGCTTTTCAGACTAGGGGCAACTTTCCGTTGCTGTGCAGTGCCGCGGTACTATTCAGACTAAGGGCAACTTTCCAGTTGCTAGGATCCGAGGTTGTGCATCTCAGTGACAGATTTCAGGCGTGTCCAGTTCTGATCCATATCGAAAATGGTTTTGAAAAGTTTTAATAAAAGTTGACTTTGTTCAAATTTAATCTTTTTACAACTTAGACCATTTTTGGACCAAAGCGGAAAATTTTCAATACCCACAACCTTCAATTTCATTGATTTCAATACAGAGTTCTCCTGCTCTTGCATAGAAATTGAAGTTGCTTTTGGCTACAATCATAAAGAAAACTTGAAAGTACTAATAAAGCAATAAATCCGGGGCATAGATAAGTCAGGTGTTCCTGCGCCCCCTCCCAGAGCTAGTCGAAGCCTCTGATGCCAAAGTGGGCCCTTCATGTGCCTCTTTATTGAGCTAATCTAAGCACTCATCAGACAAAGTGCAACTGAAAGTGGGAGCGGGTGCCAGGAGCTCTCTAGTCCTCCATGCTGTGGCATACTAGGCAAGCTGTGTGCCTCGGACTGGGAATGCAGCAGGATACTCTATCCCCTCTGGCGGGCAAGTCTGGTCATGTCCGAACTGGCGCCGGAACCGGAACGGAAAATAGAAGACACAGTGTGTCATGCCAATCAATTGAATCCCAGGTTGACGGGTCATGTTGTAACTTATTGCCGACAGATTGAGCCAAGGGCAGCGCCAAGCAATGCGATTTGCAGACAAACTGCACATCCAGTTGTACCACCACCCCTCATCCAGGGCATCGACCAGGCGTTGTCGAAAAAAGTAGCCACGAGCTGAGTATGCTGGGCAAGACTCCACAAGCTGTAACTTGTCCATTAGCCACACCTTGGGAGGGATGAAAAATGACAGAATAAAGAATAGAGAGATGTACGATGAGAGAAAAGTGAGAAAAGGGTTTTGTGAGAAAAATCGAGCCTGAGGGGCGTGTGATGTGAGCAATACATATGTGAGATTGGGTGGTAAACATTACCTGCAATAGTAGTGGGCTCCCCGCAAGCCTAGCCGTCTCCCGCCGATGAAAAGCATCTAAGCTCATCAATGTCTCAGCCAATGTCATGGCAATGCAGCTCTTACCCTCCTTCAAACCTTCGGCAACCTCGATCAACTGGACACTGAATCCATCGGAGCCCGGGGCAAACAAGAAATGAGATAGCAAGCATAGGCAAAGCGCGTGTCGCCGATAGCCCTGCCAATAATGGTCGTCGGTCACCGGCATCAGAAAACCAGCGAACCAAGCTTGGGATGTCCAGCTCCCCGTCGCGAATCAATGATCGAGTGTCATGCAAAGTGAGGCCGCACATTTGTCCTAGGGCTTGGACGTGGCCAAATCGGAGTTGAGAAAGATTTCCTCGTTGCGCTCGGACTCCATCAAAGCTTGGAAATCCTCGAAAGTAGGACACATCTCTTGCCCGCTAAAGCTAAAAACGTGTGTTACCGGATTCCAAAACCTTGCCGCGGCATGGAGGAAAGGAAGATGCAGCGGAGTACGGCCCAGCGTGAATAGTGCATTCAAGCCGAAGCCCCGGAAGTTCAACTTTTCCGAGCCATCCAGAGAAGCAATCCAAGCTGTGAGATTTTGGATGAGGAACGCCTCCATTTTGATGCAAAACTGAGATGAAATGAATGAACCACAAGGCTGGAACTTTTAAAGAGGATAAGGCACTACTCAGGGGACACGTGTCGAAAAACTGGTGGTTGCCAAACCAGGTGGTCGGCTGACCACCTTTTCTGGTAGGCCGACCACCCCTAGGTCTCCAATCGAAAAAGCTGGTCGGCCAGCTTCCTTAGGTGGTCGGCCATAGAGAGAAACATGGCTTTGGTCTTATCCTAGTCTTTAGAAGAAAGTTCCTAGCATTTCCATGCATTGGGAGTGTTGAAGGTGCGAGATTTCCTCTGTTTCGGATGCGTTCCGTCACTTCGATCGTCCGAGATACATCTGTTTATCAAGTTGTTGTTGAGTTTTGTTTATTGAGTTGTTGTTGAGTTTTGATTATCGAGTTGTTGTTGAGTTTTGTTTATCGAGTTGTTGTTGAGTTTTGCTTATCAAGTCGAGTTGTTAAGCTTATCGAGTTGTTAAGTTTTATCGAGTTGTCGAGTTTTGTCCGTTGAAATTGTTGTTCTTTGTTTATCAACATTTCCGGGATTTGCTTATCGAGTTGTAAGCTTGCTAAGGTCTCATTGTTTCTTAGTAAAATAAGTTGTTTAGTTTGTTGCGACGGTTCACTACCTGACTTAGCAAATTTTCGATGCTCAATTTTCATTCAATCTCATTTTTGTGCAAAATGATGCGATGCAATGCTAAGAACATAAAATACAACACTTTTTGAACAAAAGTTGTTTCATTCCATCATGCTTCCTTTGTTACAACATTTTACAACAAGGGTACAAGTTTTACAGAAAATAAAACTGCCTAATAATGTACAATGTGCTACAACTACTAGTAAAAAAGGCAAATAAAGCAGGAACATCTACATCAGTGCTCTCAAGTGCAAGAATAAGAGGCCCTCTTCGTCCTCTTCAGCTGAGAAGTCCCTGCACCATCTCCACCAGCACCACCATCTGAATCGGAGCTGCTGTCCTTGGAACCCTCCTCGGCATCACCTCCGCCCTCAGAACCGGACTCAGAGTCATCCTCTCTGCCTGCAGATGTCTCTGACTGAGGATGCGCAGACTCCTCCTCCTCGCTGGACTCCTCCTCTATGACAGGTGCTCTGCGCGTGCCTCGTCTGCGAGACGAGTCCCCTCTCCCAGCTCCCCGAGAAGGCCTAGATGGCCTGACCTGTGGCCCAGTATGTAGCGGAGGCATCAGAAAAGGAAGAGGACAATTTGAGTACATTAGCTAGTATGTATATCAGATACAGATGCAAGAAAACTATATAAAGAGGGTTTATGCGGATACAGTACATGAATGTGGTGTGTGTCAGATGTGCTCTACACATACAGTCAATCAATGCAGTGAAATGTTCAAGATCAACATGTCATCAGAAGTATGATAAATGCAAGAAAACTAAAGAGTACCGAGACACCGACGATGGACAACTGCGTCTCTCTCCGCAAGACCATACCCTCAAGTGAGGCCACTAACCCGAGCAACCCCTCAGTATACTCGCTGGGAGGCTGCAAATGCAAGTGCAAGTCATCAGTAAATGAATGAATGTCCAAGTATCTGAGTGATAAATCAAAGCTGTAAAGCATACCGGTGGCGAGTCAGGGTCTCTGACATATGGGTGACCAGGCATAGGAGGCTCTATCGGAATCGGGTAGGAAGTCCCATATCGCCATCCTGTCAACTCAGTCGGAATATCTGGCCATTTGGCATGATGATAAGTCGGGGGAATCGGGGGGACCAGTCCAGCCCCACCTCTCGATGTACCAGCCCTGCTAGTAGAAGGGACACTTGTAGCTCGAGCTCGACTCGATGATGGCATGCCAACAGACCTCCTTGTAGGAGTACGGACACCTGTCAATGGAGGCATCAAGTATGTATGACGGTAAGTCACGTACTCCCCCTCCTCCAAATGTAGAAATATGTCAGTACCCAACATGGCGCTGTTGACATCCTGGGGAGTGAGCCCCTCAGTGGATCGCATATCGTCCGGAGGTGCTGCGGGGACACTCTGCTCGGGGAAGCCCATAGTCTGGCGCATGAAGCAGTCCCCCAGAAACCAGGCCCTACCAGCTGGCCCCTCAAATAGGATCCTATACCAAGAAGCGGCCCATCCCCCAGCAAACTGAAATCGGGTGTCTCCACCCAAGGGCGCCCAGGGCTGCCATGTGATCTGCGGATAACCAATGCATAAGCCGATTAGAAATCGTAAATGTGCAAGATGAATCAAAGATGAAAACATAGAGAACTGAGAGTTCTGAATTACCTCGGTCGTCTACACTGTCTCAAAAAACTGCCGCAGGTAGGGCAGAGTCTCCCGAGCTCTCGGTCGATACTGGCCCTCAAATACGAGCGAGTAAGGAATCATAAGAGGCACCTCCACCTCAAGCTACGGGGCTAATGTCGGAAAGCACGCCAAAACCCATAGCTGTGGAAAACAGGGCAATAGCCATCAAAATTCAGAATGCTGAGTGCAGAATGTACAGAGAATGCAGGATGCCGAGAGCAAAGTGCAAAGTACAGAATGTAAAGTGTGCTGTGTGTGCAATGTACAGATAATGAAAAGAAGAAATGTAAATCAAGAGGGCAGAAAGTACCTCCCAGGCTCTCCAATAGCCGCCAACTATGTTCCCCCGTCCGCGGGAGGTCACACTCATGTAGCAGTAGAGGGTAGCCAAGCCGGCGCCACCCCAGTCATACTGGCAGGCCTGTGATAGGTTTACCAGAGCACTCAGCAGATAAAGTCCAACGGTGTTCCCCCTATCAGAGAATAGAGTGGTCCCGAGGAGGAACATCAAAAACCCTCAAGTGTACTGCGCTATCTCCTCGCGAGTCTCGAGCACCCTTTCTCTGAAATGTGAGGAAAACCAAGTGTACCGGACTCTGCCCGAAGATCTGTCAACCGGTGGACGAGCTCCCAACAGATAGATCTAGGCAGCCTCCCACTCGCCCATGTCCTCGTCGTAGGGGATCGGCCAGCCTCCCATGTCAAGGCTCGTCAGTACGGCAAAATCGAATGGGGTCATAGTCATGTCCCCGGTAGCTGAGAAATGGAAGGAGTTGGTGGTGTCCCACCATCTCTCTACGAGGGCACCTATCAGGGTCCTGCTCGCTGGATAACGTGATATCCTTATACAGAAGGGTCCGAACCCTGCCTGGTCAACCAGGTCGCGAACAGCCTCTGGGAGCTCCGTGTACCACTCCCTGGCGATGATCGATCCATATCCTCATGTAATACGGGAAGATACCTGCATTTAGAATGAACACATGTATTCAATTTCAAAGTAAAGTATATGAGCTGTGTGCAAATTAAATCAGATACAATGCCATGAGCTGTGTGTTGAACATGAAGTATATGAGCTGTCTGTTCAGAATTGAAGTGTGTGAGCTGCATGTTCAACATAAAGTATATGGGCTGTGTGTCCATCTCAAAGTTCGAGCTGTGTGTTCACCTCAAAATTTGGGCTGCGTGTTCAACTCTCAACCAATGTGTGCTGTGTGTTGACCTCAAAATTTGGGCTGCGTGGTCAGAAATACAACAGTTTGGGCTGCGTGTTCAACTCTAAACCAATGTGTGCTGTGTGTTCACCTCAAAATGCGGGCTGCGTGTTCAGAAAGTCAAGTGTTTGAGCTGTATGTTCAGGCTTCAAAAAAACAGTGGTCTGTGTGTTCATCATCAAAGTGTGAGCTGTGTGTTTAACGTTAAAGTTTAGGCTGCGTGTTCAAATTTCAAAACTGTGGGTTGTGTGGTCATCTTAAAGTTTGAGCTGTGTGTTCAACATCAATTGTTTGAGCTATGTGTTTAGACTTCAAAAACAGTGGGCTGCGTGTTCATAATCAACAAGTTTGGGCTGTGTGTTCAGATTTCAGAAAACGGTGGACTGTGTGTTCGCCGTGAAATAGTGGGCTGTGTCTTCATCATCAAAGTGTGAGCTGTGTGTTCAGAAATTCAAGTGCTTGGGCTGCGTGTCAACTTAACAAGATACTGTGCTGTGAGCTGTGTGCTAGAGTAAGTAGAAGTATGGTGTGTGAACGCATTCAGAACGAGCAGATAAAAAATAAACAATAAAAGAAGGAAATGCACGGAAAATGCAGAATACATTGCAGAAAATATAAAAGTGAAGGACATACCTCTCGTGCCTGATAAGAGAGGTGGAACTCTGGCTCCCGCAGTAATAGATCTACAGGTGCTCGCTCGTCAAAGTCGGTAAAGTGGTAGAAAACGACCCGAGGAAGGATGTGCACCGGAGGGTCATACCTCTCAGGAATAAATGGCCGAACCCTCGGAGGTAAAGACATAACGTCTAGCTCACCCCCGGCACCTGGAGGACCTCCGCCCTGAGGAAAATGACCTGCTATTTCGAGAAATCTGCAAAAAGGAGCGAAAATGAGCAAAATGAGCCAAAATTGGAAAAAGTCAACAAAAGTCAACTCTCGAGAAAATGTTCCAAATGTTGAGAAAAACTTACCTCAAGTGGTGAAAATGGGGAAAGAAGCTCTGAAATCAAATTTTAATCGGTCCAAAGTGAAGAAAACTGAAAGATTTCGGAAAACAACTTTGCGTGGGGCGTTGGAAAACACGTATAGAGCGCAGATCTGAGTGGTCTAGGAAGGAGGAGGAGCTAATTTCGGACCTAAAGTTGTGAGGAAAAGTGTTTTGGCCAAGTGCATTTAAAGATCTGAATGTAAAAGTACCAAACTGCCCCTGTTTTTGGCTAGGTGGTCGGCCGACCACCTTTTCTGGTAGGCCGACCACCCCCTCTCACCAAACCTGGTCGGTGGCCCTCCTGAGTGGTCTCCCATGCCTCTTTGAGCTCCCTGCAAATTTTGGTGGTGATCGGAGTCCCCGACTCTCGAGAAAGTACAAGGAAAGTGCACTTTCCGGCTCGAAATCCCTCCGTGGGAACTTTAACTCCAACTTTCGATGCGTGTTTCGTCGTCATTCGTCAAAAGCAAGGTGTATCCTTTTTGAGTACGTTGCGACCCTTCCGGGAGGTAAACCGGAGGTCGCAATTTGAGTTGTCCTCGTCGAAGCTTGCATTTCTTTGCTTAATGTTTTGTTTTAAACATGCTCGTGAAGTCGCACTTATCCAACATTGTTATGCATGCCACTCGCATTGTTATAAACATCGCTTACATTGTGGTGCACGTTTCACCGATATTGTCATACCTCCATGCTTAACTTGCGTTGTCACGCGCGCTTCTCTCGCATTGCGATGTACTTTCCCATCGGCACCATGTTTGTCTGCATTCGACGTAGTGTTGAACATGTGTTGCTAATTATGTTGTGCTTGTTAAGTTTCTCTCTTTTGCAGGCACGATATTGTATGTACGGTTCATTTGAAGCTGGTGCGACCAGACGAGCCGCACAGGTATTGTATCTTCTCCGTGTGAGACGTGGTGAGAATTGAATAATTCTCCACATTCTTACTGCATGAAATGTAGTTGCTGCTTTGCATTCTTGCTTAAAACTGTTGCATCTACTGTGAATATTTGCTTCATTACAGCTTGCTGCTTTGCATGATCATGAGTTACGTCCGGCTTGGTGCATATCGTTTTGCATTTTGCCCCCGCCTGCGGGCATGCCTGCGGGCACATCTCTTTTATCTCACCTGTTTGTCTAAGTCTTCGGCCTTGTCAAAATGGGTCGTCTCTGGGTTTTGACATTCACTACCGTCACTTATGACTTCCGAGTTCTGTCAAAGAGGGGCAACTGTAGACAACCCATTTTTGACCGACCTTAAGACTCAGACGTCACCGATTGAGCGCTCGGTGATGATGCATATTGTGCTCGTTCTGAGGTTGCGGAGTCTCGGCTGAGAGCCTTGCCTCCGGACTTCGGGACTCTTTTGTGCTTTTCCTCGGTTTGCGAACCAGGTCCTGTTTTCTCTGTTTTCTCTTCCCGAAGGGAGGGAGAGGTCTCGAAGACCATCTCTCAGTGGCCATAGGCTACGTTTCGTGGTCGTAGGCCACTATTCCCGTTTGGAGACCAGTTTCTGGTTTTCGGAACCGTCGGCCGTGCGCCTTGGTTCGGGACCGCTTAACTTTCTCCGTTTGCTCCGATTTTTGGCACACACCTTGCTTCCTCCCCCTAGAGGGACACTATGGCCCGGGAGACCACCTTTGTGGTCATACGCCACCTCTGGTGCTTAATAGTCAGTTTTCGGGGCCCCCGGCCGCGCGTTTTGACGCCCTGAACCCTCGTTTTGCATCGGTGTGGGTTCATTTTTGGCATGGACCCTAGTTTCATTGTTAGGAAGGTGGTAGTAGGGTGGGAGACCACCTTTTCTTCTTTGAGACCACCTTTCCCCGGTCGGCCGGTTTTCTTGTCAGGAAGCTGGTCTCCCTCACTTTTGGGCCACATTTTTTGGTTTCCCATACCACCACTGAGTTGCATTCACCTGGGAGACCACCAATATGGGCTGCCGACCACCTAAATCCATTTGACCCTTTTGAACCTGGTCGGCCGACCAGGGGGAGTGGTCGGCCGACCACCTGAACCTGGTCGGCCAACTTCCTGCTTTTTGTCTCATTGAGTGTAAGCCAGCTGTGCTAGCTGGAAGCCTCAAAAGTGATCCTCCATACACGTGTATGGAGGATCTTTGAGCTTGGTTTTAAGTTTCCAAGAGAAGCTTTGGCCCCTCTCCTCTATAAAGAAAGGGGTCATCTTCCATTGCAAGGGTTCAGAACTTCTTGGAAGGCAAAACATATACACATTTCTATATCTCTCTTTTGTGCTCAAAAACCCCATAACTCTTGCCCCTTTGCACACCAACCCTTAGCCTAACCCTTCCACCATCCATCCAACCACCTTGGAGCTGGTTTTAAAAGGTTAAAGGTTTGCTACTTCGGTCCAGAAGCTGCTAGAGTCATTGTCTACAAGGGTAAGTCTCTATTTCCCTCTTTGTAGCCTTATTTTGCTTCATAGTTTAAGTCTATTTGCAAGCATATTTAGGCTTTGTCATAAACTGAAAAAAGTCTTGTTTTGATCTTTTAAACATGTTTGTTTGAGACCATTTTTCTATTGGGAGTCATCTACCCCCTTGCATGCTTCATTTCCTCTTGTTTTGAGCTATGCATTAGAGCATTTGTGTTGGCCTTGGTTTGGCCTTTTAGTCACTGAAATCCAGCAGATTTTCAGTGGCTAACATGTGTTTTTCAGCCTCAAAATCAGAGAGGGGTGACCCTCTCACCCTTTGTTCTCTTTACTAGCTTTCTTGGCCTTCCAAAGGTGCCCCTATTTGCATGTTTCAAAGTCATGCTCCATGACATTTTTGATGAGTTTTGTGACCTGCATAACCTCTATCCAAAGGTGGTTTTGCCATATTAGATGTCTATTATGCATGTGTAGAGTAATCTTCTTTAAGGCCTTTCAAAGGGGCCTTCATTTGCATGCTCCCTAGACTAATTTTAGGCCCTTTTTAGTGAGTTTTAGAGCCCTCATAACCTTTGTCCAGAGGTGGTTTTGGCATTTTGTATGTCTATCTTGCATGTGTAGAACAACCCTCTTATTGGCCTTTCAAAGGGACACATTATTCTTGCATGCATTGACTGAGTTTCAGTGGGTTTTTGGGCATTATTTGGCATGGCATACTTCTTTTTTTGGCTGGTTTGGTGAGCTCTCATGTGCTTCATATAGTTGTAGTGCAAATCATGGTTCACTAGCTTATTTTGCATGCTTTGTTGACCCTTGATTTTAGTACTTTTTGGCCTTTCCTTAAACTGACTTTGTGCATATTTTGGACTGCCCTAGCTCTGTTTTTGGGTCTCATAGTCGAATGATGCTTGTTTTGCATGCTTGTAGTTCAATACACTTGCCTAGCTTTGAGATTTGAGGTCTATTGCATGCATATACTGAGGTGTTTTCATGCTTTGGGGTCATTTTGCATCATATTTCAGAGCCTATGTGAATGCCATATCCTCATGTTTTCTCCTCTTTAAGTGTGCTTGAGAGTTGTGCATGAATGCCTTGTTTTCGGACCATTGAATGAGCTTCATTTCCATGCACTTTGAACCATCATTTTGGGCCATTTTCCCACTGTTTCAGACCTGCCTAGGGTCTGTTTGGGGTTGGTTTTGCCATTCATGCATTGCTTTGTGTACCTCTAGTGTAACTCGCTTCACTAGTTTCGGTATTCGAGCCATCTTGCATGCATTGTGTGACATATTTGCATGATTCAGGACCATTGTACATCATGTTTCAGAGCTGGAAAATGTATGCTTGTATGCCATATTTCATCCTTTGCCATGCTTAGTTAGAGTTGCATGTTGTGCCTTAGGATCGGTCCATTGCATTCGTGCATGCTGGTATGCATTTCGGTTGTCTCATCTTCATGTATGGCCACTGATGTGAGTGTGGCTGAGGTCCACTCATATTGGTGTAAGTCCATCATGCATTTGTATATGCCATTTAGTTCATGTGTGCATGATAGTCTTCGTAAGTGCATTGAGTATGTCATGTTATGTCACGTGCATTGTGTATGCCATTTTAGCCCATAGCATTACGTATGCTAGGTTGCATGTTAGTCGCATTGTGTATGCCATCTCATTGCATTGTGTTTGGAGTAGGGTTAGTCCAAACACGGGAAACGAGGGGCATTTCGTACTCAAAGTGACGAAACGTGCCTCAATTTCCGGTGGCGCGACACTCTTGACTGTCCGTGATAGAGTTGTTGGTTTTACTTGCTTATATGTGCATTCATTTCACATCGAGTCGTGCAATTCGACTCCTCGGCCATCATGCATCGAGATGCGTGATTGGTGGCACGTGGATCAAGGCGTGCATACATATGTAAAAATACTTTGCCATGCCCCTTTCTTGCTCTCTGTTGCAGCAAACCAGAAATCAGCAGCCTTCTAGAGCTTTGCACAACATTCCGGGATTAATTGCAAACAGAGGCAAATCGGGGCATCACGAGGAATTTTCCGACGAGGTGACTCAAGCATGCATGTATCTGTCATCATTCGGAGCAGAGCTGGGTTGGTCCATAGACTTGCACTCTAGTTTATTCGCTTTCCTAGTTAATTTGTTAAATAATTAGGGTTTTGTAATATTTAATTAGTTAGAGTAGTTAATTATTTATTCGGACTGTATTATTTATTCGGACCCTTCGAGCGAGGGCAATTGTGTAACAAGTGTGCGTGTGTGTGATGTATGTCTTCCATCCCCACGTCTTTCTTCCTTTTATTTACCAGCTTATGATGGTTAGTTTAGGGCAGGTTTCAATTAGCTTACTTATGCTCGCATGTTTGCATCTATTCATCTGCTTTGCATGCACCGGGCTCGGCGCATCATACAAACTACATTGTATTTCAATTTCAAGTTGAATACATGTTAGCTGTAGCATCATCATATGCCATCTTAGAATAGCCGAGCCTATCTTAGTTGCATTCTTGTATGTGTTGCATTAGGCATCTCAGCATAGTTAGGATCATGCATGGATTTCTAACATAGCTTCTGTTTTGACTTGGAGTACTTGGTAAGTGTTTATGCTTTAGCATCCTTGCATGTGTGTGAGTGACTACCATGATAGCATGCTTACCATGAGGCTATGTGCTTATGTGATATACCTGCCTGAATGCCTGTGGGTGAAGGTTGGATTATCTGAATTGGAATAATGCATTGACTGTGAGTTTTAAGCCCACTTGAGAGTGACAAACCATCACGTTTTCTAAGCCCACCTGATGATGGCAAATCCACATTTTAGCCTACTTACGAGTAGCAAACCACTTTCAAAAACAAACATGAGATGTTTTATTCCAATTCAGGCGATCCGGTCTATATTTGTATGCTACGCGCATCACATAGTAAAATCTAGGCTAATAACCGGAATAAGAATGCATAATGTTTTCAAAACTCGATATCATGGTTAGTAGAGGCCGATCTTTGATCGGGCGAGCGGGGGTGCTCACGAAGTGACCTTCCCCAACCGTACCCAAGTTCCCAAGCCGAGGCAACTTTGGTGATGATGGACACGTGGCCTTAGGCACGAGTCAGGGTTTCCTAAATTCCCCCAAAATAAATATTTAGATGGCGACTCTGTATCTGGCAAAACAATCCATGTTTGGCACTTCTTTCAAAAAATCTGTTTTCAAAAACGATTTGCCGGATTTGGACTCTTTGATGACTCATCGGTCTTGCATTGCACTCTGCGAGATTAGATACAGGACCATGACATTTGAGTCCTGAACTGTAGGAAGCCCAATGAACAAAACGGGATCTCCTCACGGGACGTTCGGGGACGTCTACAGAAGCGCTCCCAAGGTCCATACTGTACCAAAAGGCCCGTGTCACCTGAGATAACCCCATGTCTCAACCAAGAAAGAAAATGGGTTGGGTTAAACTAACCAGAGCCACTACAGATTAAGACGAAGAAATCATATACAGTTATTGAAAATTTCAATTTATTAAGAAAAACTTTGCATTATTAAATTTATTAATATCATACATAAATTTTGTAAGTGAGATTTATTAGTCAATAATTGTGAGGTTAATAAAGAGAATGACTTGAAAAATATGCTCATGTATGCAAAAAATGATGTGAAAAGCTTAAAGGATGTGTTGGGCACAGTCTGAAAGTCGATTTGAGTAGTTCGAGGAATTTAGGGAGAATATTATATCCAACCCTTAAGGGGTAGTGTAGACCACCCGAACTCCACTCCGCGTGCGAGGGCGCGAATTGTAGTTCTAGCTACTACTGTTCGGACTCTTGTCACGGTTTTCAATCTAATCTCACAAAGTGCAATGTAAGACTGATAAATCACCAAAGAGTCCAAATCCGGCAAATCGTTTTGGAAAATCGATTTTAATCAAAAAGTGCCAAACATGGATTGCTTTGCCAGATTTCAGAGTCGCCACCTAAATATTTTGTTTTAGGAAATTTAGGAAACCCTGACTCGTGCCTAAGGCCACATGTCCGTCATCACCAAAGTTGCCTCGGCTCGGGAACTTGGGTACGAGAGGGGAAGGTCCTGAAATGTGCACCCCCGCTCGGCCGATCAAAGGGTCGGCCTCTACTAACATGATATGTTGTTTTTGAAAACACAAGTGTTCTTATTCCGGTTTATTAGCTAGCTTACTATGTGATGCGCACAGCATACAAGTATAGCCTCAATCATGCGGATTGGAACAAAACAACTCTTGTTTGTTTTTGAAAATGGTTTGAAAGTGCTACTCGCAAGTAGGCTAAGACGCAGATTTGCCACCCTCAAGTGGGCTTATAAAACATGATTTTGCCACCTCAAGTGGGCTTAAAACTCACAATCATTGAGATGTTCCAATTCAAGCAATCAAGCCTTCACCCAAAGGCATCCAAGCAGTTATAGCAATTAAGTAAATAACCTCATGGCAAGCATGCTATCATGTCAATATGCAATCACACTCATGCAATATGCTAAAGTGTAAACACTTACCGAGTACTCCGAGCCAAAACAAAAGCTAGTTAGTAATCATGCATGATCCTAGCTATGTCAATAATGCCTAATGCAACACATGCAAAATGCAACTAGTAGGCTCGGCTATTCTAAGATGTCATATGAAAGCTACATTTGATACATGTATTCAAATAGGAATTAAAATACAATGCAGTTTGAATGATGCGCCAAGCCCGGTGCATGCAAGATAGATGAATGGATGCACACATGCAAGCATAAGGATGCTAATTGAAACATGCCCTAAAACTAACTATCGAAAGCTGATAAGTAAAAGGGAGAAAGAAATGGGGGTTGGAAGACATGCATCACACATGCGCACACTTATTACAACAGTTGTGTCCTCTCGACGGGGGGTCCGAATAATAAGCTAACTAGCTAATCTAAGCTAATTAAACTAATTATTACAAAATGAAACTAATTAACTAACAAGTTAACTAATTAGTTATTACAACACAAATGAATAGCTAAGCACATTAACTACGTAAGTACAAAACCAAAGCATTAGCTAGCTAAGTAAAGAAGCTAAGTAAAGCAATAAAAGAAGAGGTCCTCAGGGCGAGAAGTGCATGCATGCTCGGTCGCGTCGTTCGGAAATCGATCGCGATGCCCCAATTTGCCTCTATTTGTAATTGTTCTTAGAACTCTGCACAAAGCTCCAAATAGCTTTTGCACCACCTTGGGAACCTCCAGGAGCATGGCCGACCACTTATTGGTGGTGTAGACCACCTGCCGACCACTTACCTTTGCTGAAGACCAGAAAAAGTGGTCGGCCAGCCACTTTTACTGGTCTGCCAACCAGAAAATTCTGCACACTTCCAGTTTGCTGCAACAGAGAACAAGAATGGGGCATGGCAATGTATTTGCAAGATATGTGTGCACAACCACTCTCCCTATCATTTCATTAGCTCAAGGGAGTATAGTTCTCGACTCTCGGGCCACCAACCGAGCATTGCAATGCACAATGACTGAGAAGCCAAGATTGCACAATCAATGTGAATGAATGCACAAATAACACATAAAAGCCTTAGCCTCTATCATGCATGGTCAAGAGGGTCGGCGACCGAGAATTGAGGCACGTTTCATCACTTCAAGTATGAAACGTCCCTCGTTTCTCGTGTTTGGATCAACGCCCGATCCAAACACAATGCAATGCATGCAATATGCTCAATCTATCAATGCTAATGGCATGCAAACAATGCTAATGCAACATGAGCATACAAACACAATGCAATGCAACATGATCAACTTATCTATGCTAATGGCATGCGAACTATGCTAATGCAACATAATCAACCTAGCAATGCTAATGGCATGCAGATACAATGCAATGCAATGCAACATAAGGATGCAAACAACAATGCAATGCAACAACATGCGAACGACATGCGAGCTCAATGTAATGCAACAACATGAAGCTATATGGACTTAAACCGAATATGGACAGACCTCAATCATGCCCAAAACAGTGGCCAAAACTCAACAAAACCTAGGCACAAAGAGCATGGAATGCACATTCAACTCATGGCTCGCATGCAAGGCATAAAGGGATAACTTTCAAACAGATTGAAGAGTGACATGCATGAGAATATGGCAATGCTACATGCTCTGAAATGAAGTGTTAAATGATGCCAAATCATCCAAACAACACAAATGAGGCATGCTAGAAGGCCTAGAGCGTAAGGCTAGCTAAGAGCAATACACAAGGAGCACGCAATACTAAGCTTAAACCACTAAACTAGCTCTAGATAGAGCTTAACCTTGCCAAGTTAAGGGCCAAGAACATGCCGAAATGGAGCTCAAGAGCTTAGGCAAACATGCATACACATTGGTTCACAAACAAGGCATGAAGACACAACTCTCAAACACATTGAAAGAGTGGAAAATATGAGAGTGTGACAATGAAATGAACTCTGAAATCATGTGAGAACTGAGGCTATACCATGCAAACATCACATTCCAAGCATGCTAGAGACTTTGAAACTCAAAGCTAATGAGCAAGTTTGCACGATGGCTACACAAAGCAAGGCATGCATGACCCAAAACACTTAAAACAAAGCTGAATCATGGCAAAACATGGATAAAATCATGCTAGAGTGTGGTCAAAATAGGCTAGAATGATGGTCCAAAGTATAGAGCATGTTAGGCTAACAATGTAGAATTACACTACAAGTGTATGAACCACTCAAGGGACAACCAAACCAGCCAAAAAAAGAGTCATATCAGGTCCAATAAGTCACCAAAACAAGCTTAAACAAAGCCATAAAGAAGTGTAAACACATGCTCATTTGATAGGCCCTCCATGCACACAAACAAGACAAGAGGAGAACGGACTACCCCCTCTCATTTTAGGCCTTGAAACCACATTTCTACCACTAAAAATCAGCTGGATTTTAGTGGTTAAAAGGCCAAGAGAAGATGATCTCAAAGGCTTGAAGAGATGGCTCAAAACAGGGCAAAATAAGGCACAAAAGGGGGTAGACCACCCCTAACACTAAAGAGGCCTCAAACAAACATGTTAAGCAATTTGAAAATGAAGCTTTTTTAAGTTTAAAGTTAGGCCTAAAACATCATCCAAAGACGGCCAAATGTTTAAGCAAAACAAAGCTTAAAGAGGGAAAACACTCACCTTTGAAGAACAATCTGGAAAACAGCAACTCTGAGGCAAAAACCAACTTAAAACCACTCAAATGAAGCTCCCAAGTACCTCAGCAACAAGAGGAAGGTATTTGAGTAGGTGTTTGTGTGCAAAGGTATGAGGGAGCAACACTTTAAGGCTCAAATATATATAGAGAGAAAGAGAGAGAGATATAGACTAAACTTTTGCTCCTCAAAAATCTGAACGTGGAAAAGGGAGAGAGAGCCTCTCTCTTATAGAACTCCATGCTTCAAGCTTCTTAGAGAAGCTTGAAGAGAAAACTGGCTCGCAGGGAAGAAAAGTGGTTTTTAGGGAGAGAAACTAGTCGCCAACCCTCATTCCACCCATCAAGCAAGGAAAACAAGGTTTGTGCAAAAAACCAACCAAAAAGGATGCAAGACAAGAGTCCGGGGGTCGAGGCGCGCAGCCGAAAGCCTCGAAAACTAGTCTACGGGCACCAAAAGTGGTCTACGAGGGAAAAGTCGTCTATGACCGCAAAACATGGTCTCCAAGACCTCAATGTCCCTCTAGGTAAAGGCAACAAGGCATGGTTCGAAAACCAAGCCAAGAGGAGAACGTTAAGCGGTCCTGAGACAAGGCACGTGGCCGAAGGCTCCAGAAACCTGAAACCAGCCTACGGGAAAGAAAAGTAGTCTACGACTACCAAAAATGGTCTACGACCAGAAAAAGTGGTCTACAGACCCCTCTCTCTTTCCAGGCAAGGGAAAACAAGGTTTGGTTCAAAACCAAACCAAAAGGGAAGCAAGACAAGGCGCTTGGCCGAAGTCTTTGGAAACCGAAAACTAGCCTACAAGAGAGAAAAGTGGTCTACAAACCTCTCTCCTCCTCCAGGAAAGGTCAACAAGGCATAGTCCAGAAACCAAGCCAAAACACAAAGAGTTTAGAGGCCCAGAGGCAAGGCACTCAGCCGAAAACTCCGGAAACTCGAAACGAGCACAAACATGCGCGATCACCGCTTGCTCAAACGATGACGTCTGAGTCTTAAGGTCGGTCAAAAATGGGGTGTCCACAGGTAGGATATTGAAACGGATTCTTTTTTCTCATGGATTTTTCAAAACGTGAATGGATACAACTCTTGAGTCTAGCCATTAGTGTGGAAACTTATGTCGAAGTGGGGTACATAAGCTCTATGTCTCAAGCAATTTTTGTATGGATTTTTATGCACAAGCCAAAACATTTCGATACCAAATAATCAATCTTGACAAAGCTCACACTCTTTATCATTTTACTTGTTGGTTTAACTATTTAATAATTTATAGAAATACATAACACACATATTCTCTCTTTTATTCTTTGCTTTTAAAAGTTTGATACATATTCCTTCATGATTTTTTCTTCTTTTTTTTTTGGTCACCAAAGTGTCAGGCCTTGCTCAGACTAATTTCTTAGGTGCATATAATTCTCCCATTCCATACATATCATGGAATTATCATGCCAAAACATTGGGAGTAGATCATCACCACCTTGCATAGTTTGGACTTGTATCTTTTAACAATAGTGATGAGAGAGATGGTGCAGAGTAGAGATGGAGAGGGACTAAAGGAGTTTGTAGGGTTCTGATGGCTTGGGTTTGGGTTGATTAGGGTGTTAGGTTGGGTGGGGTTGGAAGGGGCTTGTGTAGAAGAGGTAGATGCAAGTAGCATGAGGAAGTGATAGAAATGGGTGGGGGGGCTTTCAAGTGATAGAAGAGGGAAGGGATAGGTGGGTAAGGGGTTGGTGAGGAGGAAGGAAATTAGTTGTATGGGACTCAGTGACCAAATTTCCAAAGCAAAGGAAAGGAAAAATGAAGAAGAGAAAGATATTTTGGTAAATCAAATAGGCAATTGCCACCTCTTTATATTTACTTTTCACCTTCTCATTTTAGTTGTAATTATAAAAAAATTTCTCATTGATTTATTAATTGCAGCCCTAATGTCCTTGGGATGTAGTTCCCCAAATTGAAATTACTAAATTACACTATCCTGATGATATTCGTCCCTTCTCCAAGGCATATGTATATAAACAATCCAACTGAAACCAATTATCTAAGATACTTGTCCCAAAAAATATAGCATTTATAAGATAAAATTTTACAAGTATATAATATACATATATAAAGGAAATGCTATTATGCACATCCCTTATCATAAGAATGTTACTCAAAAAATAAAGTACAGTTCGTTAGGTCAAAATTAACCAAGTGTAAAAAGCTGCATGTTTAGATAGGAAATCAAAAGTGACAAAATAGTGAAAAAAACATTCATTGTTTTTTACAAGAAACATTTATGTATATTTTACAAGAAATTGAAAAGCAATTTACCATGTTGCTATGGATTGTATATAAAATTTAACAATCTTACATTTTCTAACATTATCATGATAAATTTATCATGCAAACAAACAAGGGAAGAAAAATTCAAAAATTTCCCTTTCTCACACTACCCACTTCTTTAATTCTAAAGTTTTGTACTAATCTTTCATGGTTGCTGAAAAAACCTCCACGCTTAGAGGGAAGATAATAATTCATGGATTCTCTTAGCATCAATATACTTTCGAAAAAGGATGTGGAAATTCATTTTATCAAGCATAAGCTTCACGTCGACTACCTCATAGCTAAAATTTAAAATCATATACTTCAATTCTTTTTAGTTTTTCAAAGTTGTTTTGTTGGTTAGAGTCACTTTCTTGTTATCTTGTCAAGTGCTCATGCTTAAAAAAGGATACAAGTGAAGTTCAAGCACTATTTGATTAGCATTTTTGAAAGTATTTCTATTGTATGTGAACTACGTTCGCTTGTCAATACATATATATATATATATATTTAAAAACTAATCAAACAAAAGATTTAATTTAGATAGATATTTAATTCAACTAAAACAATAAGTACTACACATTACCAAAAACACTTGGAATAACTATTTGCCTTAACTTACAAATTGGGAGGTCCCAACTACAAGTTATAGCTGCTTCATGTGAATATCACTAAATATATTTTGGGATAAATCTTCGGAGAACATGTTAAATCAATCACAACTTTTCAACAACATCTAAATGCAATGAAAATATAGTTCCAAAATACTTTTGTTTAAATTGCTAACAAACTAAGCATTTTTGCAAACATCTTAAATGCAATCAAATTCAAATAACATAATTAGCCCTATAATTTTAATGCCAAAATAAGATGAAATATTTTGCAACAAATCAAGAACAAGTCATGGAAGCAACAAAATGGTTACAAAATGCTATATCAATTAATGTAAAAATGGATTATTTCATTACAAATGTCAACCAAGATATATAAATAGCAAAATAAAATAAAATCCTTACAAAGCCTTGCTTCATTCGTACAAATTTTGAATTAGTGTGAGCCAAGAGAGATTGGAATACAAATTCAGAGAGAGAAAATAGAGTAAAAAATGGGGGAGAAGAGAGTTTTAGAAGATAGAGGGCTTCAGAAATAATCAAAGGGAGGCATACCTTGTTGATTGCTCAAAAAAAAAAAAAAAAAAATCTTTGCTTTCTTAGAAACCAAACAGAGGCTCATTGGGTTAGATTAGGGTTTTAAACAGAACAACCACTTCGGCCTGCATTCAGTCGAGCCAGAGAAAGAGAGAGGAATGAGCGCAGTAGAGAGAGAAGAAAGCGAGAGGAGTAGGGGAAGAGATGGAAGGAAGGGGTAGCAGAGAGACAGAGAGAGAGGAGGCGACATAGAGAGAGAGAGAGAGGAGAGAGAGAGAGAGAGATGAAAGTGAAAGTAGAGAGAGAATACACTATGGGAGAAGAGAGCATTGCTCCGATGTCCAATTTTTCAAAATTAAAGAATTCAATGGTCAGGATCAATTTGTGTAATCCAATGGCCAATAATAAATGTGCATATGGTGTACAACTCTTAAGGGGTTGCACACTATAACAGGACCCTTTTAAGGAGAAAGTCTCTCCATCATTCCACGAAAAAATGTTAAATTATGAACTTTAATTTTTTTTTATAATATGAAAAGTTTAAAAATAATACAACAAAAAATCTGAACGAAAATTAAAATATAATGTGAATGTCAAAATTTAATCCATATTATCTTTCAATACTAAAATAACGCCCAATTAGTACACATTGATGTGTATTTGGGAGGGAGAAAATTAAGTTCACATCTAACATTGAACATAACACACAAAATAATGATCTTAAAAGTTGAACCCATAATCCTAAGATTACTAGACAAAATTCTTACCATTAAATCAATATTTTAATCAAAAAGAACTTCTAACCCAACATGCCGAACGTCCCATGTGACTCAAAACTCAAGTCCAGCTCTTTCATTACTATAGTCAAAAGAGTAATGATACATATCTCTAATTTGAGAGCTCTAAATGGAGCACTAGTGACGTGAAAGAGACAGAAAGTAGAGAGAGATAGAGAGAAGAGTGTGCGCCACACCTTCACATGAATACTCTCTACATCATTAGAGTTGCATTAGAGCTCTCAAATTAGAGCTCTTTATCATAGTCAAAATTAAAAAAAAAACAAAAAGTTAAAAAAAGTATCAATCTCTAGATATCGGTTCCACATGCAGAAGGTATAAAATTTCTGAACTCGCTATGGATGGTTGACACTATTCAATTAAACGAGCCATAATTAATTGGAGACCTTGCCAATAAATGTCATAAAAATAAAAGTTTATTGATGATAAATTTATTTCTATGACCATATAATTTTAAATTAAAAAATTGATCGGATATAAGGATATGATTAATTAAATTATTTAGTAAAAATAATAAATTATTGTTTTATTTTTATTTTTATTCCATTGCCACTAGATCATCGCTAAATTGCAGTTGGCACCGAAAATGGCCAAAAAAATTGGAAAAAAGTCACCAGCAATGGAAATTGGTAGTGATGATGATATAGATGAATAATCAGATTAAGTGAATAAATAGATGATATGTGGATAAATAGATGACAATAGATAGATAGGTGAACAATTGACAGATAAATAGATAAGTAAACATAATATGATTTTTCAAATTATTTTGGTCTTTTATTCCAAAAAGAACAGAGTTTGAGGTTGTTGACAAATATATATATATATATATATATATAAAATTAGACTTATAATCCAAATCTTTCAAAAAAAAAAAAAAAAAAAAGAAGAAGATATATTTCACAAAATTCAATACATTTTAAAATTATTTTTACATATTTTTAGGACAATTTCAATTAAATTATGATTTTTGTTAACATGTTCTCTTAAGCTATATGTTAAGGAAACATTTAATGAGTATAATTAATTCCATTTGTGTAGAAAATAGCAAAAGTTTAAAAGCTATCTAAACTAAATAAATATTTTTTACAATAAGTCCAAAATATCTAAAATTGGAACTTCTTGGTTCTTAAGTATTTGAATCCAATATGGATAATTACATTGTACCCTCTTTTGATTTTACGCATTTTCACATTATCTTCCCGACGTATATAAATGTACTCATAAACCCCTTATGGTTTTGATTGAAGTGCAAAAGTGATGAGATCTATTAAACTTGACAGCGGGTCACTGGAATTAAGTTTTTTGGCACCAAAATTGGAAGTTTGAGTGACCAATTTTCCATTCCACTTGCTTATATAACCATCAAGCCATCAAACCCACTATTTCCAGCCACAAAAATTCTGGGACCACTTTCATTTTTGAAGATGTCATCCTCCCAAGATTTCCACTCTAGTGGACAAAGAGTTCTCATGATATTTTTATTCAAACCTAAAAAATTATCTGAATGAGACGTACATTTGCTACATGTGCATGTCGAAGCTCTAGCCAAATGGGATCATGATGCTCCAAAAGAACTTTTTTCTCAAGTGCACCACCTGCTTTGCTTGGGACCTAAGAAGTGTACTTGCCTGGTTATGATATGCAGTAGACAAAGGACGCTAAACATCAATTTCACACATAGAATAAAATTCGGCATAGGACTTTCCTCTTGCACGTATTTATTTCCCTCCATATTTAATAAAGCATGGTAAATGGCATCATATGTCCATTCATGTATCACAGGAGCAATCTAGTAATGCAAAATAAGCATAATTAGTATAATCTAAGTAGACAAGACAGTAAGCACATTTTGACTGACACATGCATCCAAGAACCTGAGCTACAGATCTATCCAAGATAAGCAGCTTGCATGTTTCTGTCTGGGGGAAGTTAGGGAGGTTAACTTTATATTTCATAAGATGATTCCAAACACCAGCAGCAAGCTTTGTGGGAATTGGATATACAATAATATTTTTTTGATCATATTACGATAATAATTGCCTTTTTGGGCAGTAGGCAGGGGAGGTTGGGGGGAGGAATGCATAGATTAAATTGCTGAATATTAAGAATAACAGTGAGATAAAATTGTTAAAAAATCTTGAGTCTCATAAGTTCTTGGTTTTTCTTGCAGATAAATCACTGAAGAAGCAAACAATTTGGGAGCAACAGTACCCAGAGATGAAAGAAGGAACCTTCAGTCGATGAGGGTTTTTATTTAAGTTTGCCTCTCTCTCATCTCTGAGAAATTGTATAGAAGATCGAAGACCTCATGGCCCGCCTCCTCGCGTTGTTGCAGCCGCCGTCGGTTTGCCGTCACCCTCGACCTCTGTTCACTATCGCTGTCACCCTCCCGTCGCCCTCAATCTACGCCACTCTCTGTTCTTTTGTTTGGCAGCTGTAGATTTCTTATATATATATATGTATACACACACACACAGAGAGAGAGAGAGAGAGAGAGAGAGAGAGAGAGAGGGTGGATGGATGGAAGAGGACCACAGTCGGTGGTAAAATGGCATTCATAGGAAAATTGAAGAAAAAAATAAGAGTATTTTAGTCTTCTTATTAATTCCGTCATGTCCCGTGTTACCTTTGCACTTCAGTCAAAATTATAGGGGTCTATGAGTATATTTATAAACGTTAACGAGATATGTGAAAATGTGATTATCCCAATCCAATATCTAAAGCTGAAACTTCCCCCCTCAAACAGAAAATTTGGTGTTCTAAATCAAACTATGTTACTTCAAGGACTTAGTATTAATGGTGGATTGTCTGGATAACTGGGTGATTTTGTTGTTAGAGGAGTGATTCAAACATATTCGTACGGAATTGATGCTCTAGATCTGAGCTCATCGGCTAGGAAGGTGGCTGAGACCTCAAAATCAGCAGGAACAAAAAGACAGAAGAAGAAGAAAAAAAAAGAAAGCATTCCACTCAAGCATTGTGTGTATATATACTAGTAAAGAAATGGACTGTGCACGACAAAAGGATGAAAAATAAAGTTATGCATCAATATTACAACTATGAAAAAAAATACATATTACACATTCCACTCAAGCATATTAACAAATGCACATTAAAAGAAGTTAGCATACACTGTACTGCTAAGTACACCTGGACATTTGCAACCAGACATAAAAAAACACTGGAGCTGCATACATGACATGGTAAGTTGAAAGCTTACAGATAAAAATGGAATAAACAAACATCCTATAGTGCAGGCACAAATAAGAAAATAAGAAAGAATAAAATAAAAAATTAAAAAATGAAGCACAGGAGCATCATTTCACAGGGAACTCAAAATTTGAAGCACAGGCCACCCTGTTAAAATTGTAAACAAATAAATAAATAAAAGAAGATAGAAAGAAAATACACGAGCAACAGAAACAGTCATTATCATGGTGCAACAATCAACATCGACACAAACAATAGAAAAATAAAGAGATACAAAACTAAACAAAAAAACTTGAAATGAATTGTAAAGCATACTGATATGTCTGCAATCCACTAATTCCCAAAAAAAAAAAAATTACAAACATAAAACACAAACAAACCCCTGCAATAAATCTGCCCTAGAATTCAGTTTACCTTCCAAAAAAACAAACATTTTCCTGCTAGGACAATCCTAGAAATCAATTTCGAACATTAGGAAACCCATGAAAGCATCCCTGCAAAACAAAAGGTAAAAAGTATGAAAGAGAAAATGAGCAACAAATGAGCTGTTGGGGATCGGGGGCACACCAGGAAACACAAATAAGCAATAACATAAGAGTTTTAATGTGGTTCGGCAAACCGGCCTACGTCCACGGGAGCGATAACACTATATATCAACAAGAGGAGGATTACACACTCACCTCACACTCTCTGTCTCTCTACATAGCTTATTCTCTCTCACTCACAGGTATTGCTCTCTCTCTGATAGCTCTCTCAGATTGCTCTGATTATCTCTCAACCGAGTACCTCAATTTATACATATTGAGGCACTCCCTCATTGGTCACCACCTACCCCTTCCACTAGCTAGTGGGGTAGGTGGAATGGATGAACCACCTTCAAGGTGGGTTGATATGGGTTGAAATCAAACAAATCACCCCCTCAACCCGTATGAGGTGATTCACAATAGCACCCCTTGCTTGGAGTGCCCGGCACCCCCTCACTGGGGTGCTATGCAAAGCTTACTTTGCAACTCTTTGCGATTACATCTCTCCCTTCCATATAGTCTTTGAGAGATCACAATATGTCTCTAATTCAGGAGCAAAAGAAACTCTTTTCTTTCCTAGGACGTGCTTTGCAGTCTTGGTCTCTTTGCTCTGAGCTTTCTTCAAAATTGGCTGCAATGGTTCCATTTTGTGCACCTTCGAACTGCCTCCATGCGTTCTTGTAAACTTTGGTTTCCATGTCTACTGAGCCCTATGTCTTTTTGGTGCGTGTCTTGTACTTCTTGTCCGGTAAGTGACAGTAGCTCCTTCTATCACAACCTCTTCAACAAGTCTACACAGATTCCCCTCTAGTCGTCCATATAGCATCACCGTACCTCCATGGATAACTTTGAGATTTCCTTTACTAGATGAGAAGCTGTAACCCTTCAAGTCTAGCATACTTAAAGAAATTAAATTCTTCTTCAGTCTCGGCATGTGTCGAACTCCATCCAATATGAAAATTTTTCCATCTTCCATTCGGAGCCGTATTGTTCCTATGCCAACAATCTTACTCACAGTGTTGTTAGCCACACGAACAATACCTCCGTCTTTCACTTGGTAGGTGGAAAAAAGTTTCTTGTCCACGCATATGTGGTATGTACGTCCGGAATCTAAAATCCAATCATGTTTCATCATACTCGACGAAACTATGAGTACATACTCATCCTCAACATCCACTACAGCAGTGACATTTGATGAGCTCACATGTTCCTTGTTTTCCTTGTCCTTCTTGAGCTTTGCACAGTCTTTGATGAGGTGATCCTCCTGATCACAGTAATAGCACTTTCTCCTAAAGCCCGGCCTTGATTGCGAACGTCCTCTAGATTTGTATCTACCCCGTCTATCATTGGACCTGCCTCTGCCTTGCTCATTTTCTAATGCAACCATGGCATTTCCTTCTAGGCACTTGCTACTTTCCTTTTTCTTCATTGCCTCATGAGAAATAAGCGTAGTAACCACCTCATCTAGTCCAAGAGTATCCTTCCCGTACAATAGAGTAGTCCTGAGGTGCTCATATGATGAAGGTAAGGAGACTAGCAAGATAATAGCCTTATCTTCCTCCTTGGTCTTCACCCCAATAGCGTCCAATTCCATTGTGATTCTGTTCCAATTGTCCATATGTTCTGTATGGTTCGCTCCTTCTGGCATTTGAAGTGTATGCAGCTACTTCTTCAAAGATAACCGATTTGTCAAAGATTTTGACTTGTACCTTATTTCTAACTTTGCCCATAGCTCTGCCGGATCTACTTCATTAATGACTTCTCGGAGTGTGTTGTTTCCGAGATATAATTGGATTGTACTGTTTGCCAATTCTCTCAACTCCTCCCACTTGTCATCCTTCATGTCTTCCGGTTTGTTGGACTTTTTGAGAAGAGCTTTTACCGAACGCTCTCATGTTAGAATATTTTTCACCCTTTGATGCCACAAGGTAAAGTCATTATTACCATTAAAAGGCTCTATCATGAAACTTGTACCTCTTCCTGCCATTTTAAACTTCTTCCTTTTTACAAAAACTCCAATTCAAAATTCTAACTGGACGGATGTGTCCGGAATACTCCAAATAGTTGGAAAGCACTATTGGATTGTGAAAAATGGACTCAAAATGACTCAGATCGAGCCACAACAGTTTGGACGGTTCTGATCTGCAGGTGTACCATAGCCGCGAAACACTGAATCACTCATTCCGCAGTTTCATTGGTCAACTGAAGGGCTGACATGGATGACACATGTCTGACACGTATCACTGACGTGGCAGGTGAGTGGCAAACATGTGGCACTAACTGTGCGCTAACGTGGCGCTGACGTGGTGTTGGCGTGGTCGTCTTCCTCCTTGAGACACGCGTGCAGCGCGTGTCTGCACATGGGATTGCGCACCGGTGTAGACACCCCATTTTTTACCGACCTTAAGACTCAGACGTCATCGATTGAGTGCTCGGTGATGCTGCATGTTGTGCCCATCCTGAGGTTTCGGAGTTCTCGGCTGAGAGCCTTGCCTCTGGGCCTCGGAACCTTTTGTGCTTTGACTCGGTTTGCGGACCAGGTCTTGTTTTCTCTTCCCAAAGGGAGGGAGAGGTCTTGTAGACTATCTCTCAGTGGTCGTAGACTACTTTTCGTGGTTGTAGGCCACTGTTCTCATTTGGAGACTAGTTTTCGGTTTTCGGGGCCGTTGGCCGTGCGCCTCGGCTCAGGACCGCTTAACGTTCTCCGTTTGCCCTGGTTTTTGGGGCACACCTTGTTTCCTCAGTCTAGAGGGACATTGTGGCCCGGGAGACTACTTTTGTGGTCGTACGCCACTTTTCGTGCTCAACAGCCAGTTTTTGGGGCACACTACAAGAAATTGCATTTTTCGCAACGCAACAAAATATGTTGCTAAAAGGGAAAATTCGTTGGCAAAGAGTTTTGCCGACACACAAAGCTACGTTGGCAACCCGTAGGCAAAAGTGAGTTGGCAAAAGTTTTTGCCGACGAAATTATCATTGCGTTGGTAAAAGTAATGCCTTTAGCGACGAACATAGTCATCGCTAAAAGCCTCCATCCATCGTCGGCAATTTACCTTGCGTTGGTAAAAGTCATTCAAATATGATGATTGTGTGGCACTTTTCGCGACACAAATTTGCATGGGCAAAAAATATACTTTTAGCAACAACATATGCGTCGGCAAAAGTAAACTTTTGGCGACACATTTACGTCGGTAAATGTTGCCATTTGCCAACGATTTGTTTGTCGCTAAAGCTTTACTTTTGGCAACGACAAATTGGCATTGGCAAAAAATACACTTCTACCAACACAATATGAGTGGGGAAAAGTAACTTTTAGCGACACATTTACGTCGGTAAGTGTTGCCATTTGCCAACGATTTGGTTGTCGATAAAGCTTTAGTTTTGGCAACGACAAATTGGCATTGGCAAAAAATACACTTTTAGCAACACAGTATGAGTGGACAAAAATAAACTTTTGGCTACACATTTACCGACAAGTTATTTTGTCAAGAAAGCTTTACTTTTTAACAAATTTGCAGCGACAAAAATAATTGAAACACATTTATAATTTTTTAAAAGATTTACAGATTTACAAGAGGCATCCCTCAGGCACCACTATAACAAACTAATAACATTGATATGAAATCACACAAAATACCCCCTCCATACCCTTCCAGCCAAAACACCAGCAGTTGCCCGAACTTACACCTAATGACAACCCCCATTAATGAAAACCTGATCTATTATAGATTGGACAAAAAGTCCTGCACCCTTCCAAACATCAACAACACCAGCAAACATCCAACAACAACACAGCAGCACCTCATCGTAACAAACACCATCACAGCAACATCACCACAGCATCTCAACAACAGCAGCAACATCACAGCAGCACCAGAAGAATAGCAGATTAGTATAGCAGATCAGCAAATTGATTCAATACAGATCATCACCAGTTCAGAAAACCATTTCAACTCAGCAACCCAAACAAAATCATATAACCAAATCAGAATTGACGCAGCAGTTCACCTCATTTACTAGAACAGTCAGAAAACAAATCAAACAAAACCAGCAACAAAACAACTCAACCAAATCAGAAATCAGGACAAACAGATCGCATCAATCAAAAGCTGCATCAGAGGCAGAGCACACAGAACAGAGCCAATCAGCACCAGATTCAACGCAACACAGCATCATGGCACAAAAGTATCCACCAAACAAGCTTGAATAATCACCAACCATTTCCACACCTTAAAGATTTTGACTCACCCATTTTATATTTAAGTAAAAATTCAAACTAATTCACTGGCTGTCATGTTTACACTAGGAGAGTAAGTTATATAAAAACACTCAATTCAAGTACACCACAATGTTTACCAAGCTAACCTTATACCAATGCACTGGAAACAGTAAAAGTAACTAAGCATTGAGATTGTCCATACACCACAATGTTCACTGATGGCTCTCTTCACTGCTTTAGAATGTGACTGGTGCACTGAAATATGAAACAAAGTCGAATCATTTCACTCAGAACCATTAGTGGCAAATTTATTAAACTCAAATCATTAAATTAGTCATGAGAAAGTCAACAAAATGCTTCTATAATGAAGGTACCAATAAACAAGATCAAAAACACTGACCTCCTTCCCCCACCATCTACTAGTGGGGAAACAAAAGAAAAAAATATATATATCCATCCCTACAATAAAATACCCGAGTAATGCACAATTAAAATCTTGAGATTGTTAACCATCCATGTAAGATATTGTGGATTTGTTTTTTTTCTTTCATATAAATGACAGGTTCAGGCCGCTATGGAGGAATGCTAACCCTTTAGCTGCACCAAGTGCAATTTTGATCCTGTTGGACCAAGGGAGAGGTATTGTCCCTTCAAGAATTTTACCAGCATCAGCTTTTGTTTAAGAAACAGGGTATAAGATTAGACAGATAATAATAAGGTGGTTTGGAATTCAAATTGTTGTAGTAAGTTCACCACTGACTAAAATCAATGTCCTTTGATATCAAATACAATTATTGGAATTCAAATTGTTGTAGTAAGTTCACCACTGACTAAAATCAATGTCCTTTGATATCAAATACAATTATTTTCATGGGTTTTAATGTCTTTTTTTAACAATTGTCAGGAAAGGCCAATCACTGCATATAAGATATTTTTAGTGATCTTGACAGACAAGACAATAATATTTAGGTTCTAATGCCAATCCATGTGTGATAGGTTCTAAGACACATCTCATTTTATGCAGGTGCAATCATTAAAATTTTGAAATGTCTGCTGGACATGCATTTGAACTACACTTAAAAAGGCAATAACTAGCAGGCAGTCAGCAACTAAGATGAGAATAAACACAGAAGAAATAATATGAAAGATGTCACAATTAAGAAATTTAGGAGCATCCCGTCGACATCTATAAAACTTCAGTGAATCTTACTATAAGAAGATTCAAGAACGTCAATCTTTCAAGAACAAAATTGGAAGCCTGGAAAGATCAGTATTAGGTACTAGCAATAAAATTAAGGTATTGGAAATGCTATAATGGTCATGCAGAACCTCTGCAATTGACCATAATTTGTTAGAATAAGGAATTGTAAATTGACTCATCAGAATGCATATCAAACTTCTAAGAAATTATTTTTCAGATCTGTTACTATTCTAACAAGGATCCACAGAGTAGATCCCAAAATTTGTTTTGTCAAGACCTTGTATCTTAATCTTGCTCAAGCAATATGCATCAGGAGCCAGCTGGAATAGATTTGAAAACCACAAATTTTTTTTTTTTAAACCCCAAATTCAGCATACCTCCATTTCAATAATGTGCCCAATCATTGTCTCTGAGGGTTCAAGGCCTTCTCGCAAAAAGTTCCCTATAACCTCATCCATGCGCTTTCTCAGAACAGGAAACCGCTGTAGTTCATTAACCATACAGCGATGGCTCATCTAAAATAGAATCAATAAATCAGTGCCTTTGTGCAGGTAACACACTCCATAAACCACAAAAATAGACATTGAGAATTTCCTTGCCTTAATTAACTCATCATAGATAAACCTAGCACATTGAAGGCTTGGGTCTAACAAACGAACTATTTGTCTTCGAACAAGAACTTCAAATGGAACCTGCAAATTAGGATTAAACTAAGATAATGAAAGTTATAGTCACAAGAAGAAAAATAAAAATCAAACAACTTCCTGAATGAAAAACATAAAAATAAGACCTACCTCTGGTACAAATAATGCAGATTTAGGACCAGTTGCATTCTGAATGGCAGTTCGGATGTCATCATCAGTCAAGTCCTCACATGGATCCACCTCCTGCAAGACAGATAAAATCTTCTCAAATTTGATGGACTAATCGCAGCTTAAAGCTCATCTTTGCGCCTCAGTTATCAATACAACAATGATCACAATCACACATAAGAAGCCACCTGGCTAATCCACAATTTTTTTTGGATCAAAGTGGCAAAGGACTTCTAAAAGCACACTCCGACTTGCTATTGCAAAAGATAAGTTTTACGATGGATGGAGGAACCGACCTTTAAACTATGTTCCATTCGATAGCTACACAGACGGAGAGAAAAAAAGAGACAAGGCAGAGTAAATCTCATAACCATGCAACTTTAGAATGGTAGTGAAATATTTCCTCACAGTTCCCCTTCAACCAGTTACTAAATTAAACATTCCCATATAAGATACAAAGTCAGGCCTCTAGGGACAGCACCAGAAAAACAATGCACGAAGTAGAAAGAATGGTTGAGAAATATTTCCTCACAGTTCCCCCTTCAACAAGTTACTAAATTAAGCATGATATAAGACACAAAGTCAGGTCTCTACGGACAGCAGCACCAGAAAAAAAAACAACGCACAAAGTATAAAGCCCGGGGATGAAACTTTTTGCAGTTTTATTTGATTAAGAAAAGGTGGCAAAATATGAAAATACTTGATAAGAATAAAGGACCTGCAATCTAGAATGCCAAAAGACATGCCAAATCACAATTAATGTCAAGAACACACACCTCCAAACTCTTCACAAATATTGACTGGAAGATATAATGGATCCGCGCACCACCAGACAGTTCAGATGTTGACATTTCTTCATTTTTCCCTTCTATCATTGAAGAGAATGTTGTTTCCAACAACGAATTGATGATGCATCAATAAGGCTCCAGCACTGACAATGCATAAGGATTATATGAAGAACATAGACATTTGTGGCCCCAAAAGACAGCTAAGTAGGTGGAGCCACATTTACTTTACCTTCAGAGTACTCCGATAGAATGTTTAGAAGAAGAGCTCCCTGACCAGCCTATTTATTTTTTAAAAAACATGAAAAAAGAAAAATAGTAGTAAGCACAAAAATAGTATAAAAAGTTTCATTCTGAATGGCCAACTTTACATAAAGTATGGTTATTTTGCAAATACATTGAAGTGTAATTAGACAGAAGTTATCAACACTGAGATATGTTAATAACCTGAACCAAAAAAAAAAAAAAAGAGTCCTACCTCATAATGGACTGTTTCACATAATTACATTGAAAAAAACTGCCTCCTATCCAGTTTCTAGTATATACTAAATTGGCTAGGAGGCAATTTTGAATGTAATTATGTGAGAGAGAGAGAGAGAGAGAGAGAGAGAGAGAGAGAGAGAGAGAGTATTGGGCACTGAATGACCACATAAGTAAAAATCGCAAACATCTATTAGTCCACTGTTTTGCCTGCGTACATGCAAAAGTCTAACCAGGACCTACTTCATTGCACTAGAATTAGATGTTTATAGAAACATGCACAGCCATGACCAGGATTAATTTACCAATGAATTAATCAATTTTTTTTTATCAGGAACAAAGAAAATTATATGAATCAATTATCTCAATCATTAGCTAGAAGAGTTTGTGAACTGGAGCAATGGCAAGTGCTAACCACTCCCAAGGATAGAGAAAGGATTCAAGTTACAGAAATTACCCTCTCCACAAAAAAGTGGTGGAAAGGCATCCTACCAAGTACCTCTCTCCCATACCTTGCTTACACTCTATATGACCTCAACTATATTCTAGCAAATTTTATCAACGTAGGATATGCCTTGGTACATAGAACAAAACCAATGGTCATGCTAAAAACAATTTAGCAATGGTGTCAAAGAATAAAGAAGTAGATGATGCCTTTGATTCAGTGATTTCTCCATAGCTAGCATGCTCCTTTGCAACAGAAACCAGTGCAGCGCTTATGCGAGACTTCAACCCTGGAAGTATTGTCTTGATGTGTTGTACCAGAATCTGCATAAGACATGCACACGCTTCTATGAAACCAATGGCCTTCTCAATTTACTTAACAGTTAAAGTGTTAAATTATCTTTAATAACAGTCACAGATCGTTATAAGAGGCATAAAAAAATAAATTAAAAAAAAAACATGTATGCACTGTATGAGATTGATTGTGTTTGCATAATGAGAGAGAGAGAGAGAGAGCAAACAGAAGACCAATGTGTGTGTGTGCCTATGTTCGAAAGGACAAAGCAAGAAAAATGCATTATTAGAAATACTAGTAATGTGCACGACTGGAGGGAGAGGGATAATCAAGCAAACTGCAGTTACTGGGCAAAAACCATCAAGATCAGGACAGAAAACTTCTGAATCGGTCATAACAATAGACAGTTGATTCCTAACAACAACCAAAAATGCAAAGACTTATTGGGATCGCACAAAATATGCATCAATCAAATACCAAAAGAAAAGTCATGTAAATATAATATAATTGTCATTTGTGAATTCTCAATACAGATTGGTGTCGTAAACAATAAGTGGGGAAGAAGAAATTTGACGGTGAAGGAAATGGACAAGGTATAAAGCTTGTTGAAAAACAAGAATGCTGCACCTTTTTGAGTTGAGAATCATGATCTGATCCCTGGTTTTTCTATTTGTCAGTGAGGAGATGGCCAAAGAAACATCAGACAACATCTTCTGAATTGTATCAGAAGAGTACTGCTGCAACACTAAAGGAGCAACTGCCTGGACTTGATGTTGCAAGGACAGAGTTTCGTTATTTGTCAACTCCGTCAACCACTGATTCAAGAATGCTTTAATCTGGTACCAAATATCAATTGATGTCAAAATGCTTTGATATCATAACCAAAAGTCAAACAAAAATATTAAGTTCACAAAGGATTGTGTTGTTACATTCTCGTGCCCTTTTACACTTGAATACAACCGAATGTATTAACCAACAATGAATGTTTGGAAGAAAAAAAAAACACATTTCCATCAGTACCTAACTAATCAAAATGACAAATAAGCACATACCTCAAATAGGTCATCAAGAACCTTATTCCTGTACTCCGTCTCCAAAAGCTGGCTCCTCTGTTGGGCAATTTCTTGGGTTTCAGTTACAATATTTGGAATAGATGTATGAGACTCCAAGACTGCATTTGACAAGCCTGTATCTTCAATCACATGAACTTGAGGATTCTCAACACTAATATCCCAAGAAATCTCTGACACAGAGACCTCTAGGACCACAACATCTTCCTTCTTATTTAACAAAGGTCTCATCAGATTCCACACCATCATCATTCAATGGACCAAACATCTTCCTTCTGAAAGTATGGGTGGTATAGAGCATGCATGAGAGTAGTGCTATTTGGACCGAACATCATTTTTTTGAAATTCAAGAAAGTGTTTCACTTGAAATGAGATGAGATGGTGAGGAGCACATCAAAAAGTCTCAAATATGATAGAAGACATTCAATCTAGTTGAAGAAGGCGTGGGGCAGTAAGCGAGGGTCATCAGGCAGATATGTGCTAGTGAAGCCACATAGCAGGCTGGGGTTAAGGTGGGTTAGTTCTTATGCTACTCCTCGAGTTGCACTTAATTTGGGTTTGAGGAATTTTTTGTGGATTGAGAAAAAGAAGTGACCCATGGTGTATAATTATTAAATATGTACAGATATTGAGGTTCATGCTCCAACCATGTAAAGGTTGTATAGTATGCAAAACTTATCTACTATATTTCCTTTTAAATCACTTAAGTTCCTCCACTTCACGGGCACATTTTTTGAAGGTCTTCTAGAAAGAAGGGGAAAATTGAAGGGGAAATTACTAATCAGTGGAACTGTCAAAAAATTATTACAGATTGATGAAAAACTTGTCTTTAATTATTAATATACTTGTAAAGTTTACCACTTATTTGTAATTTTTTTAAAAAGTCTACCTTGCATTGAAAATTCAACATGACTTTGCAATCAACATCAACAAACCTAAGAAGTTTCCTCATCGTACTCAAGCCCATGTAACATAGTCCCTCACCAATGGTATGGAAGTGATGTTAGTAATAACTCTTAAAAATGATACCACTAGGCAATATGAGAGAAATTATTATCTGAAGATAACTGACACCAAAAGAGTGGGAACTGTTTAGAGGGAAAAATGTACAATAAGGTGAGGAGTGTCCCACCATAGTATATATAGTATAAACTCAAGTGTGGATATATATATATATATATATGTTAGAAACCAATATTTCCCCAATTACTGCATTTTCATAACAACAAATCATAGTTGTTAATTACTTAACACATAAACTGAGATCAATATATATAATCTTAAAGATAAAACAATTCAGAAAATGAAAAGACAAAAACAAAAACAAAACCAAATTCTGGAGAGTAGAAATGACATAAGCAAATTGGCCTTGTTTGAACCAAAAACTCTATATAATTCCAGTAAATGGGTCCCTCTTTTTCCATTTCTCTTCGCTGATGGGTTCACAATAGTAAGACACAACTAAAATTTAATCAAATTTAACATAAACTTACCCAATTAACCAATAAATAAATAAATAAGCAATTAGACAGATTACAGACCAGAAAAACAAAAACTCATTTTGAAAGCCGCGAACTTTAACCAATGAAATTAACAAATGCATCATACACACATATCTCAACAACCCAAGAAGAAAAAAAATTATTCTACCAATTCAAGTCAAATTTAGTTAAATTACCCATAAGGAATTGAACCAGGAATGCATGCGAAGGATCAATAGTCCATAGGTACTGCATTTGCAATTGGTGTTAACATAACTTGACTAAATGGATGGTTAATATATGCACTAGAGGTCAGACTCCCGAAACTCGTAATAGTGAAAATAGACAAGCATAGATTCATTTAAGAAATTGAGAGAGAGAAGCAGGGGCATTGAGATACAAAGCAAAAGGGAACAAACCTGTAAGGGCAGACTGAAGCACCGATCTCGCACGGCAGCAGCAAACAGCACAAACCCTACGATCAAGAGTGAAATCGTGAGGGAGAGAGAACTACGAATTCTGAGATAAGGATGCGCAAGAGTGAAATCGTGGAGATTGATTTGGGGAGATTTGATGAGGGAAAAAAAAAGGGAGGGAATTTTACCGCCGATCAGCACCTGCTACCCCAAAAAAATAAATAAAATAAAATATTCAAAACAATTTTTAGATTTTTTTTTAAAAAAAAAATTAAAAATAATTTCAGAGCAATAAAAATCAAAATTATATTTTTAAAATTTTAAAAAGTATTTATAACCTAAAAGATTAAAAAAAAATCAAAAAAAAATTTAGATTTGTTTTTTTTGAAAAAATTAAAAATAATTTGAAAGCAATAAAAATCAAAATTATATTTTTCAAATTTTAAAAAGTATTTATGACCTAAAAGATAAAAATATACAAAAAATATTAAGTTTTTTTTTTCACCCATTTTTTTTTTTAGTTTTTTAGGAAAAAAATTTGAAACTAGTTTCTGAAAAGAAAAACAAACATATTGAAATTGATAATCTAACCATATTCTTTGAAAAAGTTTAAATTATCTCAAATTAGTCATCTCAACTTAAGAGTGTGTTTGAGCTCAATGGGTTCATTTTGTGATCCAATTCAATGATCATTTTAATTTTACAATTCAGTAACTAAAATATTTAAAACTCTTTCAAAAATTATAATAAAAAACACAAATCACTAAATCACATCATTCCATTAGCAAAACTTTTACCGACGAATAGTGTCATCGTCGCTAAATGGTTAACTCTTTGACCACACCAACTTGTCGTCGCCAAAAGTAAGCACACTAATAGCAACGCTCATTGTGTTGCTAAAACATAAACCTCGTAGGTAAAAGTTATGAAATTTTGGCGCCAACCAAAAAATTTGGCGCTAAAATAATGTTATGCCTTTTTAGCGACGGCAACAAATTGCATCGGTAAAGTTATACTTTTACCAACGAAATTGATCACTGTGTCATCAAAAATATACTTTTGGTGATGAAAAATTGACGTCGTTGCCAAAAGTAGTCGCCAAAAGTGCAATTTCTTGTAGTGGCACCCGGTCGCGCACTTTGCCCCCCCCCCCGAACTCTCGTTTTACATCCGTGTTGGTTCATTTTTGGCATGAACCTTGTTTTCCTTGTTTGGGAGGTGGTACAAGGGTGGGAGACCACCTTTTCTCCTTGGAGACCACTTTCTCCCCGCCAGCCGGTTTTCTGCTCAGGAAACTGGTTTTCTTGGTCTTTGGGCCACATTTACTGGTCTCCCAACGTACCACTGACTTGCTTTCAGTGTGGAGACCACGTATTGTGCCTGCCGACCACCCCTTTTTGTGGGAGACCACCTGACCTGGTCGCCCGACCAGGGAAAGTGGTCAGCCGACCACCTTTTCTGGTCGGCTGCATTCCTCCTGTTTTGTCTGTCTGAGTGCATGCCAGCTGTGCCAGCTGGAAGGCACAGACTGTATCCACCATACACGTGTATGGAGGATCTTGAGCCTTGTTTTTTAGCTTCTTGAAGAAGTTTTGGCCTTGTTTGTCTATAAGAGAGGCCCTTCCCCTCCTTGAACCAGGTTCCAAAATTGCTCTAAGGCAAACAATATATATCTCTCTATATCTCTATATTTTGGCTCATAAGGTGCATGGTTCTTGACCCTTTTACACTAGCCATACATTTCCACCATTGATTTCAGGTTCTTGGAGGTTGTTTTCAGAGGTTAAAGAGCTGGTTTTTTGTCCCAAAGTGTGCTGGTTTTGCTGAGCTTCAAGGGTAATCACTTTTCCCTCTTTTAAGCATTATTTTGATTCTTCTCTTAGCCTCATTTGCATGTATATTTGAGCTTTGTTGTCAACTGAAAAAAGGTTCATATTTAAGTGATTTTCATGTTTGTTTAAGAATCTTTTGGTGTTGGGGGTCATCTACCCTCTTGCATGCCTTATTTAGCCTTGTTTTTGAGCCATGCCATGAGACCTTTGTATTGAGCTTTGCTTGGCCCTTTAGCCACTGAAATCTAGCAGATTTTTAGTGGTTGGCATGTGGTTTTGAGGGCCAAAATCAGAGAGGGGTGACCCTCTCCCTTTTGGCCTTGTTCGCTTGCATTTTTGGCTTTCCAAGGGAGCCTATATTTCCACACTTCCTAGCCTTGGTTCAGGCCCTTTTTAGTGAATTTTAGGACCTTCCTAGACTCTTTCTATGTCTGGTTTTGTCACCTTTTGTTTGTCTCTTGCATGTGTAGAACAATCCCTTGCATAGCCTATCAAAGGAGCACCTCATTCTTGCATGTTTTGGTCATGTCTCAGTGGGTTTTTGGCCATCATTTGGAATGCCATGATTCTTTTTTTGGATGGTTTGGTAGCCTCTCATATGTTTCACATGCTTGTAGTGTAAACCATGTTCACTAGCTTATAATGCATATTGTTTGGGCCCTCTATGCTAGCATAATTTGGCCATACTCTAAACTGATTTTGTCCATATTTTGGGCTGCCTTAGCTCTATTTTGAGGTCCCTTGGTCGAATAATGCTTGCCTTGTAGGGTTGTAGTGTAATAGCCTTGCTTAGTCTTGAGTTTTGAATCCCCTTGCATGCTTAACTTGAGGTGTTTGCATGTTTTAGCATCATTGAGCATGATATTTTAGAGTTTATTTCTTGGCCATATTCTCATGTTTGTCACTCTTCAATGTGTTTGAGAGTTGCATCATTATACCCCATTTATGAGCCTTTGCATGGAGCTTCATTCTTATGCCTTTCAAGCCACCATCTTGGTTCATTTTGCCACTGTTTTGGGCCTGCTTAAGGTCTGTTTGGAGTTGGTTTTGTCATTTGAGCATCACCTCGCATGCCTCTAGTGTAATGTGTTTCACTAGTTTCGGTACTTGAGCCTTTCAACATGCATTATGTGAGTTGTTTCCATAATTTGGGGCCATTTTGTATGTCATTTCAGAGCTGGAACATGAGTCATTGTATGCCATATTTCATCCTTTCAATGATTTTGTAGAGTTGCATTTTGTGCCCTCGGGCTTAGGTCCTTGCACTGTGTATGCTAGCATGAGCTTTAGAGTCTTGTTTTCATCATGTATGGCCATTGATTTGGGTGTGGCTGAGGTCCAGTCATTTTGGTTTAAGTCCATATTTGCATCGAGTATGCCATTGTAGTTCATAGCATTGAGTGCCATGTTGTCGCATGATTGATCATTGCATTGTGCATGCCTTGTTCATCTCATTGTGTATGTTAGTTCTTAGGTGCATTGTGTATGCTAAGTACCACGTGCATTGAGTATGCCATTGTTGGTTCATGGCATTGTGTATGCTAGTTGCATGTTTGAATGTCATCCTTTGCATGTTTGCATCGCTTAGTCGCATAGCATTTAGGTTACATACTTTAAGTCGCATTGTACATGCCATTGTTTGTTGCATTGTGTTCGGAATAGGAGTTAGTCCGAACACGGGAAACGAGGGACGTTTCGTACTCAAAGTGACGAAACGTGCCTCGATCCCTAGTCGCCGACACTCTCGACTACCCATGACGGAGTCGTTGGTTTTAGGTGCTTATATGTGCATTCATTTCACATTGAGTCGTGCAATTCGACTCCTCGCCATCATACATCGAGATGTGTGATTGATGGCCCGAGGATCGAGACCTATCCTCCCTTGAGCTTGTACAATGATGGGGAGAGTGGTCATGCACACATATGATGAAAATGCCTTGCCATGCCTCTCTCTTGCTCCTTGTTGCAGAAAACCAGAAACCAGGAGAAGAAACTGGTCGGCCGACTAGGTTTTTTGGCAGGCCGACCACTTTTTTTGGTTTCCACCACAAAAGGTGGTCGGCAGGTGGTCTCCCATGCCATTGGCTGGTCGGCAGCCTTCCCACAGCATCCTTGGGTGGAGTTTCATCTCTTTGGAGCTTTGTGCAAGTTTCTGAGATCAATTGCAAACAAAGGCAAGTCAGGACGTCACGAGGGATTTCCGAACAGGGCAATTCAAGCATGCATGCATCCTTCATCATCCAAGGCAACGCTGAGGCAGTCTGTTCCATGTAGTTTACATGATAGTTTAATTGCTTACTTAGCTAATTTGTTAATCAGTTAGAGTTATGTAATAACTAGCTGTAATTTGTTATTCATTGTGGTTGTGTAATAACTAGTTTAATTAGATTAGCTTAGATTAGCTAGTTGGTTTTGTATTATTTATTCGGACCCTCCGTCGAGAGAGCACAACTGTTGTAATAAGTGTGCGTGTGTATGATGCATGTCTTCCAACCCCCAATTTCTTTCTCCCTTTTATTTACCGACTTACGATGGTTAGTTTTAGGGCATGTTTCAATTAGCATCCTTATGATCGCATGTTTGCATCCATTCATCTGTCTTGCATGCACTGGGCTCTGCGCATCACACTAACTGCATTGTATTTCAATACCAAGTTGAATACATGTATCGATTATTGCATTTCACATGCCATTTTAGAATAGCCGAGCCTATCTTAGTTGCATTTTGTATGTGTTGCATTAGGCATTCTTGACATAGTTAGGATCGTGCATTGATTTCTAACGTAGCTTTTGTTTTGGCTCGGAGTACTCGGTAGGTGTTTATGCTTTAGCATCCTTGCATGTGTGTGAGTGACTGCCATGATAGCATGCTTACCATGAGGCTATGTGCTTATGTGATATAACTGCCTGAATGCCTGTGGGTGAAAGTTGGATTACTTGAATTGGGATAATTCATTGAAATTCGTGTTTTAGCCTACTTGCGAGTAGCAAACTTCAAACCATTTCCAAACAAACAGATATGCAATGCTTTGTTCCAAATCAGGCGATCTAGTCTATACTTGTTTGCTGTGCGCATCGCATAGTAAGATTAGCTAATTAAACCGGAATAAGAGCACATGTGTTTTCAAAAACAAAATATCATGTTAGTAAAGGCCGATCTTTGATCGGGCGAGCGAGGGTGCTCATTGCATGACCTTCCCCTCTCGTACCCAAGTTCCCGAGCCGAGGCAACTTTGGTGATGACGAACACGCGACCTTAGGCACGAGTCGGGGTTTCTTAAATTTCCCAAAATGAAATATTTAGGTGGCAACTCTGTATCTGGCAAAGCAGTCCATATTTGGCACTTCTTTCTAAAAATCAGTTTTTCAAAACGATTTGCCGAATTTGGACTCTTTGGTGATTTATCGATCTTACATTGCACTTTGTGAGATTAGATTCAGAACCACGACATTTGAGTCTGAACTATAGTGAGCCTAATGAACAAAACGGGATTGTCCCGGGATGTTCGGGCGCGCCTACAGTTTCTGGCGACTCTGCTGGGGAGTTTGGAGAACTTGACTCGAACTCATGATATCTTGATTTGATTACACTTATGTGTTTTTTTGCATTGCATTTGCATTGGTGCGCCTAGGACACCGTGTTTGCCATTTGCTATTCCTGAACGGTTTGTCGGAGGCTCACTTTGACAAACGTGTCATAAGGCTGACCAGTTACGGGCTCTGCCGCGATGGGAACACAAACCCAGATTTTTACCGGAGCACCCTTTTTGACCATTCGACCTAGTGCATATTCGGAATCCATAGTGACTATTCCAAACTAGGACAGGTTGCTTACCCAACTATAGGTTGTTTGAAACCGCTGCGTGCGTAGTGAAACCCTAGTTCTTGACGAAACTAGGACAGGGAAACCCTACCCCTCCATAGGGGTGTTTTGGCTCTCACTTGCTTGCTATGAGCTTTTAGAGCGTGTCTCTATAGGAATGCATGTATCAGTTTGCAAGTCTAGGTATCAGGCCTGCGGGCATCAGTATCAGTGTTTGGGAATCAGTTATATCTGCGGGTATCAGATTCAGATTTGGGGCAGTCATTTGGGAACAGTGATCAGTGGTTGAGAATAGTCTTTTCAGCTTATGCTTGCAAACTGTGTGTTGTCTTTACTTAAGTTGTTATGATGTTCATTTTTCTGGTTATTTGTTTCCTTATTATGCTTCATTTATCTTTTTGCTAGGTAGTTTAGCACAATTGCTTCCAACCAAGCAGATATTCCCCAAGCACTCTGGACTAGAGGTCGTAGACTCCATCGATCTGAGGGTCTAATAGACTGACAACCAGTGTTCTATTCTTTACCCCCAGCTGCTTGACGGAGGTCAGTAAGGCACAGCGTATCGGTGCCACGGTTGCCAGATCAGTGGTCCTTGAGTAGTCAGGTTGAGATTTCCAAGTCTACAGAGACAGATATACCAGTAGTTTAGTGAAATCAGGGCAGTATGGCAGGAATGGAGGAGATAATGCGTCAGTGTAACGACCCCAAAGTGCGTATAGGAAGTTATCCTTATTTAATTAGGGGTTAATGTGTTTGCTATTGGAATTGAAGAGTTATCCATTGGCTATGCCTTTGAAACTGGAGTTGGTGACCTTTACCAAACAATCTAAAATTTTTCCCTCCGCTCGAGCGGAGTAGTTGGCGCTCGAGCGTACTTTTGGGGTTTCCAGTAATTTTACAGGCGGACTGAAATTCTGGAAGTGGTGATTTTCCGCTCAAGCGTAGAAGTGGCCGCTCGAGCGGACGGCTTTGTTGGTCTTCGCGCTCGAGTGCAAGGTTGGGCGCTCGAGCAGGTCGCCCGGTTAAGTTTGATTCTGAGGCATGTGGGCTCATTTTTGATGTTCTTCTTAGTGTGTTTGGAATGTTCTTACCTTATTTTGGGGTATTGATTGAGATGATAATATGATGGTAAAGTATGATTGGACCAAAGAATTTAATTCGGATAGTTATTTTAAGATCAGCCGTCACTCTTTTGCCCTTTTCTTTTTCTACACTTTGAATCTGGATGTGAGGTTAGAACCATTGGAAAGCTTATTTCCGGGGCTTCAATTTGGACACAAAAACGACTTAAAACGGAGTCCGGATGGGAGAGTTATACCTGTTTGAAGTTTTGAAATCTGTGCTGGGAGCAGGTCCGCTCGAGCGGGAATAGGGACGCTTGAGCGGGAATAGCGGGTACAGCAGCTTAAAAACGGAATTTTGAGATCATTTCTTATATTTTCCTCCCCTCTCTTGATCCCTCTTGCCCTAGGTCCGAAAACCCTAGGGTTTTGATCCCCAAATACTTCAATTTCCCTTAGGTTTGAGCAAGATCTTCCACCAAGATGTGAAGATGGCAAGAAGATGAACATTTTCAACCGATTGGAATTTCGAGATTTTGGAGGATTCTTCTCAAAGCTTTGCTCCTTGCTTGATTCTTGAGGTAGGGGTCCTTGTTCTCTTTTAATACTTGCATTCATGGATGGATTTGTGGTATTTTGAGTATATAAATACAAAATCTATGGTGTTGAGCATATTGTGTCAAACTTGATATTTGGGGGTTTAGGGTTTGAAATGTTGGGGGATGCAATTGCTTGGTTTAGGTGATGGATTATGAACTTTAAACTTGTAATCAATGAGAAAATTGGAACAAGAAGTAATGGTTTGGGAAATTTGGATTTTTTCTTGAAACCCTTTATTTTCTTGAAAACCCTAGGTTGATTTATGATGTTAAGCAAAGATTGGCCCAAATTGGAAGTAGAATTATGAAATTGAGGTATTGAATTATACATGTACAAATTTAATTTAATTTTAGAGATGTTTGAAAATGGTGTTTAAAATTTACGTATGAACCTCAATTATGGACATTGTGAACCATGCTATTATGTGAGATGAAAATTGGGGAACAAGATTATTGATGTTATGGATGATAAGAGCCTTGGGAAGAACTGATGAAATGGGATTTAAGACTTCACCTTGAAAGATGTTGAATTATATTTAGGGGTGATAAGTTGAATCATGCCAAATAGTGTAGCTTATGTTGAATTGTGTTGAGATATGTATGGAGAAGTATGTTGAGTTAATGATGTGAATTGCAAATTGATGTGTACTTTGGTATAAAGAGAATTAAACAAGTTAAGCACGGAATAAGTTATATGTGACCCGATTTTTATGTGTATTGTGAATTGTGTAGGGTTAGCTACAGGGGCGGACCAAGTGTAGACACCCCATTTTTGACCGTCCTCAAGACTTGGACGTCACCGTTGGGATACTCGGTGATCATCCATGTTAGTGTTCGTTTTGAGTTCCCGGAGGTCTCGGCTACGCGCCATGCCTCAGGACCTCTCAACTCAACTCTGCTGTGTTCGGTTTCGCACCAAACACTTCTGTTTTGTTTCTGGGGGTAGAGAGTAGCTTTTTAGCTACCCTTGGCATCCACCGGCCGTGTTTTGAGGCTACCGGCCATTGGTGAAGTATACCATTGGCCGATCGGCATTCAGTGTGGCCGGCCGACCATAGTTTTAGCCGATGGCCCCCTTTTCTGGCCGAGACCTCTTCTTAGGGAGGCTTGACCATTTTGAACCCCTGTTTTAGCTTCTTGAGGAAGCTTGAACCTTTTGAACCCCCGATTTTAGCTTCTTGAGGAAGCTTGAACCTTTCGAACCCTTGGTTTTAGCTTCTTGAGGAAGCTTGAACCTTTTGAACCTTTGTTCTAAGGTTCTCCAAGAAGCTTGAACCCTTTGCTCCAAGCTTCTCCAAGAAGCTTGAACCCTTCTAAGCTTCCAAGAGAAGCTTGCACCTTTTGCATCTTTTGTTTTAGCTTCTCCAAGAAGCTTGAACCCTTGTCAAGCTTCTAAGAGAAGCTTGACCCCTTTGCTTAGCTTCCCTTGGAAGCTTGCCCCCTTTGACCCTTTTTGTGTTAGCTTCTCTAAGAAGCTTAGCACCTTGTCTTGCTCTATATATAGAGGGCCTCTCCACCATTTTCAAGGGTTAGAAATATCTGATATATAAGATATATATATATCACTCTCTCTCTCTATATCTCCCTCTCTCTCTACATTTGGGTGGGTTAGAGGGTCCAAAAGGGTCTTGTTCTTGGCCTATTGCACACCACTTCATAGCCACACACTTCCATCATCACTTGGAGGTTCTTGGAGCTCATTTTCAGAGGCTAAGGGACTGGTTTTGAGACCTAAAGGCTGCTGGTTCTTGCTGGTCTTCAAAGGTAACTTCTTACCCTCTTTATTCCCCTTTTTGCACACACTTTTAGCCTGTCTTACAAGCTGTTTTGGGCTTTGTCATAAACTAAAAAAAGTCTTATTTTGAGCTCCTTTTGAAGTTTGTTTAAGACCACTTTTGTGTTTGGGGTCGTTTACCCCCTCTTAGGCCTTGTTTGGCCCTTATTTTGTGCTATTTTTGGTGAGCTCCGGGACCACCTTGTTTGGGCCTCCTCACTACTGAAATCTTGATGGATTTCAGTGGTGAGGATGGTGGTTTAAGGTCCTAAGAAGGAGAGGGCCACCCCCTCTCCTTGTTGTCTTCAAAAAGTGCCATTTTAGCCTCATGTGTGAGCATCATTTTTAAGTGCATGTTGGCCATGTCTTAAGTGTTATTTGATAGTATTTTGCCATGTATTACCTCTGTTTTTATTTGGTTTAGACACACCATGCTTGCTTTGCATACTTGTCTTGTAATGCCATGAAATTGCCTTAACATGTATCTAGCATTTAGACCACTATGCTTACTTGTTTTGGCTTAGCTTTGTGAAGCTTTTATGCTTGTTTTAGTATGCTAAGGGACTGTTTTTGGTCATTTGAGTCATCCATGACTTGCTTTGTATAGCTACCATGTAATCCCTTTCATGAGCCTTGAGTGTTGACCCCTCTAGCATGCTTTATTTGCACTATTTCAGTGATTTGGAGTCACTTATAATGTCATTTCAGTCCTCATGGTATGCTTAAATGTTTGCATTTGATGCTCCTTTGATGCTTCAAGAGGTTGTGCCTTATGCTCCATGTTTAGGCATTTGTGTATGCTTCCATGTGTAGGTCTTTTAGATGCCATCTAAGTGGTTTTTGGGGCTTACTTTGACATGATTTGGGACTGTTTTGATTCACTTTGATCATTTGCTTCATGTGTCATGTGATCATGGTTTAAGTCCTTGGGCTAATTCCAAGCTTCTATGCATGCTTTGCTTGTTTTGTTTACTTGGTTTGGCACCATGTATGACATGATTTCAGAGCTTATAATGCATGCCATATGCCTATGTTGTTCCTCTTTTAAGTGTGCTTAAGAGTTGTCTCTATGTGCCTAAGTGTTGGACATTGCATGCATGCCTACTGGTGTGTGTTTTGGCTTCCATTCTTGAGCATATTGGCCACTGATTTTGGCATGCTTGAGAGCTACCCATGTTAGTTTAAGTCCATCTTTGCATGTTGTTGCATGCTAGTTAGGTTACATGTTGTTACATGCTTGCCTATCCTCACATGTTGACACATGTTTGCATATTGCATGTTCACATGCTCATCTTGCATGCTTAGCTTGCATGTTTAGGTTGCATATCATAGCATGCATCTCTTGCCTCTTGAATTGATTATGATAGAGGTTGGGGCCCATTATTTGTTTTGTGCATTTCATTCCCTATTGAAATTGCACATTTTGACTCTTTGGCCATCATGCATGGAAATGCGCAATTGGTGGTCCGAGAATCAATGACCATGCCCCTTTGAGTCATAAATATGATAAGGGATGTGGTGGTGCATACATTTGCTTGAAATGCATTGCCATGCCTTGTTTTGCCCTCTGCTGCTGTCAAAACAGGATTCTGCAGGAAGATTTGGCCGGCCGGCCATCTTCAGTGCCGACCGGCCATCCATCAGTGGCCGATGGCTTCACAAGTAGCCGGTGGCCATTCCTCTTGGCCGGTAGTGTTCCCCAATGTCCATGGAGCATACCTTGGGAATTGTGCAATTTTCAGAGGGGCAAAACAGGGAAAACAGAGGCAACTTGCGCATGGCAGTGGATTTCCGGGCGAAGCCAATCTGAGCATGCGTGCATCCCTCTTCCCGAGGCCCTTTACTGCTTTCAGTAGCTTAATTGATTTATTAAGTGGACTGTAATTATTTAATTAGCTTGTAGGTTAATTAAATTGTATATTCTTTTGATCCCTCCGAGCGAGGATAAATTTGTAATAAGTGTGAGTGCGTGTGTGCATGTCTTCCAACCCCCACTTCTTTCTCCATTTTACTTACCTGCTTTTGATGGTTAGTATTAGGGCATATTTAATTTAGCATACCTTATGCTATGCATGCGTGCATCATTCATTTGTATTGCATGCACCGGGCTCGGCGCATCATGCAAACTGCATTGTATTTCAAATCTAACTTGAATACGTGTTAGTTGTTGCATTTCACATGCCATCCATAGACTAGCCGAGCCTATTCTAAGCTGCATCCCGCATGTGTTGCATTAGCCATCTTAACATGAACTAGGATCATGCGTATGATTACTAACTAGTTTCTGTTTTGGCTTGGAGTACTAGGTAAGCTTTTATGCTTTAGCATACCGCATGCGTGTGAGTGTTGCCATAATAGCATGATTACCATGAGGCTAGCTGCTTATGTGTTATAACTGCTTGAATGCCTGTGAATGGAGGTTGAATTACCTAAATTGGAACAATGCATTGAACGCGAGTTTTAAGCCCACTAGATAGTGGCAAAACCATCTTTTCTAAAAAAGCCCACTCGAGGGTAGCAAAACCTGCATTTTAGCCTACTTGCGAGTAGCAAACCATTTTCAAAACAAACATGAAATGTTTTATTCCAATTTAGGTGATTTGGTCTATACTTGTTTGTTGCGCGCATAACATAGTAATTCTAGACTAATAACCGGAATAAGAGCACACAATGTTTTCAAAACAAGATATCACGGTTAGTAGAGGCTGATCTTTGATCGGGCGAGAGGGGGTGCTCATAGCTGACCTTCCCCAATCGTACCCAAGTTCCCAAGCCGAGGCAACTTTGGTGATGACGGACACGTGGCCTTTGGCACCGAGTCAGGGTTTCCTAAATTCCCCCATTAATAAAATATTTAGGTGGCGACTCTGTATCTGGTAAAGCAATCCATGTTTGGCACTTCTTTCAAAATCTGTTTTCTAAAAACGATTTGCCGGATTTGGACTCTTTGGTTCAAGATTAAGAACCGTGACAATTTGAGTCCGAACTGTAGTAAACCCAAAAGAACAAAACGGGACTCATCCTCCCAGGGCGTTCGGGGACGTCTACACCAAGCATCTAAACACTGTGAGTAATAGTACCTCAAACGTACGTTATTTACCGTTAATCATTATTGTTACTGACATTTTCTTCTCCCTGAGTAATTATGTTAACATGTGTGTTGGATGGGAATCGATGTGAGCATTGAAAGAATTAGCACACAACAACATGACTCTGAAACCATTCTGCATTCTGACTACGTTTATCGTTTATCGGTAATGTGCCATAACTTATAAATTATCTGTGATTTCGCATAAGAATTGTACTCATGGAAGTGAACCTGTTTACCGGGAACTTGATATTAATTTCTGTTTGATTTAATGTATGTTTTGTGACATAGATATCCGTCTAAAGAGATTAAAGGACAATATTAATGTTTTGTTATCCATAAATTAATCTTAAGGACGCACGATAATGTAATGGAATATTGATGCTTGGGGTGTTGCGAATCATTCTGTTTTGTCCATGATGAATCAAGACTAGTATGAGATAAATTATTTTTGTCCTTACAAATAGTAGTGTGATGATACATGTACTCTCTGTGGAATATGCTATACTTATTGCTGACGATTGTCACTAAACGTAAACTAATTACGTTAACTCATGTAAATGATTGAAAGAATCTGTGTGCCTCCGTCTAACTTGGGACTAGTCAGTTCTGATGACATCTGAAGTTATTCTGCCTTGTGGTTTGTCTCGAGATCTATTAATTTATGGTATGGAACTATGATATCTACGTATTTCTGAAAGCGTTCAGTCTGTGAAATGTGTTCACCTTTTGCTAACAAATATTAGCAACATTCTGTTAAACTTATATTATCTATGGTAATGTATGTGAATAAAGGGAAGAATGTATGTATTTTCTGTATACTTCTGAAGGTAATCTGTTCTGATGTTTTCTGGTATGGAACAAAGTGCTGTACGGAACTAAGTGCTACACCTTGGTGGGAGCCACCTCTAGAATCCGTACGAGCCACCTCTTGAGTCCATACATTTGTTATTTCTGTTATTTCTGTTACCCCACGTTTATGCGTTCTGTTACCTTACGCTTATGCGTTCTGTTACCCCACGCTTATGCGTTCTGTTACCTTACGCTTATGGGTTCTGTTACCTTACGCTTATACGTTCTGTTACCTTACGCTTATGCGTTCTGTTACCCCACGCTTATGCGTTCTGTTACCTTATGCTTATGCATTCTGTTACCCCACGCTTATGCGTTCTGTTACCCTACGCTTATGCGTTCTGTTATTTCTAGACTGATAAGCCGTTCTGTTATTTCTGGGCCGATGGCCGTTCTGATATTTCTGGACCCATGGTCGTTCTGTATCTGTAGGCCTATGGCTGTTCTGTATATACTGGGCTTAAAGCCATTCTGTTACGGAAATTGGACCCATGGCCGTTTTGGAAATAATTATGGAATGTAGTTAATCATATGCATCTGCGGTTATATGTTTGATTATTCAGGTTAGACATTACATTATTTATGTACTATTATTCACTGAGTTCGCTCATTCTGTATTTTGTTTGTCTATTTATGTAGGTAATCAACTGGGAGTTCAGTCCTAACCCTTAAGGCTCGCCTTTCTCTTGTCAACTTTGATGCGTCTAGGCACCACCTGAAGCCGTGCATTTTGTAAAGTGTTGTGAGGATATTGATTTATACCTTGGTTGTCTTTCATTAATATTTTCGTTACCTGCCCAATTGTGGGTCTAAGTATGAATGTATAAGTGTGTAACCGAAGTTCCGGGGTATGTTTCTATATATATTGTGTACCTAATGCAATGTGTACGGTCCTGGCATGGTAGTGATAGCTCAATGGATGATGTTTTTGTTATTTTATATTGATAATACTTCCGCTTAGGCCCCATATGTTATGTATAACAGGTTAAGTGTCCGTTTCTGAATAGGTCATGCCCAAAACTTTTAAGGGCGAGTTAGGGGCGTGACAGGTGGTATCAGAGCACGAGTTGCTACCTCACACACGAATCCATTGAGCTTTAGGATGTCTAGAAAAGACTTAGGCATCATGCATGACGTCCTTAGTGCATATGAAAGAACTTGGTGGCAACGTTAAATGTTCTACCTGCTAACTCTGATGACTATAATCTATATCTGTTGTATGTCCTTTTATTGCCTCTGTTTATCTTATATAGGCTGGTGAAGAATGCAAGACATGCAATGTGAATATTGCACTGCGGAAGCGTGGTAAGGATTTGAGCTGATCGGTAAGAATTAAATGAGATTTGTATTATTGGTTCATGGTTATCTGTAGAAATAATGATAATACGGTTGGGCTTTTAGCATTTGTTTAATTTCATCACCAAGGGAATGACATATAAGTTATTTTAATTACCGACAACTTCTGATAGGAAATTATTGATGGTGCCTAATGAGTATGGTTTATGCGTAATTGGGATTTGATTGTGGGAATCTGTACTCTGTACTGTACTCCGTATTCTGACCTCTGTAATCTGTAATTTGAAATCTGAAGTCCGTAATCTGTAATCTGTTCTGTTTATGGATGATCTGTAATCTGTAATTGGGACTTTCTCTAAGTAATAGTCGAATGACATGAGGAATTCCGCCTATAATACGTGTTTGTCCATATGACACTTGCAAAACAATAGATAATTACTGACTAATTTGACATCAAACCAGAATGAGTGGTAATCTAATAAGTTACTGCAAGAATTAGATTCCTGCCTCTGTGTATTAAGAATTTAAGATTGCGAAATCTTTTTCGTGATATAATTCTGTGTGAATCTAGTAACTTATTCACTAATTTCTACTTCGTATTTAAAGGCTATAAAGTAAGCTGATTTGCGTGGCACTGTGCATTTTGGTAGAAACAAACAGTTATAGGGGATAATCCCTAATGATAAAGGGCTCACAATACGTACGGGGTATGCACCTCCTCTTGCATGTTATACAGATTTGTACAATGCGCACTACATGGTTCAGAATTGATTTACTATCGTGATGAACTAATCTTGCCAAGAATTCTAACTCTGATATTAGTTGATTAAAGCACTTTATCGTTATACTGTTGAATTTCTGGATATTATGGAACCCAAATGGATGTGATTACTGTATGTTTACTAGAATTATAACCCTATACATAGTGGAATAATGACTGATGAATTGAGCGTGATTTTGAATTTGCTTTTGGTTTTATTTTTGGATGGCTCTCTATACGTGAAAGGATAATTATCTGATATGTTTTTATTGCACAAAAACGAACTTCTGATATTCTACTTAAGTGTCCCTCATGGCACATTTACAAGAAATTGCAAAGTATATAATGCTAGTTTTGATATTGCTGTAACTGTTGGATTTGGAATATGGTTCTCCTTGCATTACTGTATGTAGAAGTAGTACTATGAAGAAGTAATGATATTGATTGGGATTCTGAAAGAGATATTTTACTATGCATGAATGAGTGGCTCTATGTTGAGCTTCAAGTTATTCTGTCTTATCTGTTATAAGTTGAATCGGAGATTGTTCTGTCAAAGTTTAAATAAGTTTAATGCTACTGGGAATTTTCCCATTATCGGATATCTTTAAAAGGTCTGATAAGTTCCTGAATAATATCTCTGAACGACGAATTGTATGTAATTATGAAGGGTTTGAAGAACTTTATGTATTACATATTGTTGGAAAATGTTTTTGTCATGATAGGAACATTTACTACATTTGGAACAAGAATATAAGGACTTTATGGTAAATGTATTATGTATATCATAATGTTAACTTTGAGATCTTCTAAGCCAGTATGGATCTTAAATGATTACCTTACTGTAAATTTGAGAGGTATGATCATTAAGGTTCGATCTGTATTTGATTTTTCCTAATACTCTCCTCTGAACATGTAATTCGTTGATATGAGATTTAAGTTGGTATTTGAAGCTTGTTAGAGATTTGATTTAAACTGATAAGTCTAATACAATTAATGAGCAAAGAACCCCGAAGTTGTTGAGTTACCACTTAATTGCTATTATGGGTCTAATTGTTGTCAGAAGCATATACCTTTTGTGGAATTGTGATAATGGGGGTTATTTATGAACTTAAAAAGTCTGAATTATGTTTGATAGTTGATGAAATGATTAAGAAATGTTATATGTCCAAGACGGAACTAAACTTATAACAAGGTGAATCAAGTTTGGAGAACCAAACTTCTTAAGGTGGGGAGAATGTAACGACCCCAAAGTGCGTATAGGAAGTTATCCTTATTTAATTAGGGGTTAATGTGTTTGCTATTGGAATTGAAGAGCTATCTGTTGGTTATGCCTTTGAAACTGGAGTTGGTGACCTTTACCAAACAATCTAAAATTTTTCCCTCCGCTCGAGCGGAGTAGTTGGCGCTCGAGCGTACTTTTGGCGTTTCCAGTAATTTTGCAGGCGGACTGAAATTCTGGGAGTGGTGATTTTCCGCTCGAGCGTAGAAGTGGTCGCTCGAGCGGACGGCTTTGTTGGTCTTCGCGCTCGAGCGCAAGGTTGGGCGCTCGAGCGGGTCGCCTGGTTAAGTTTGATTCTGAGGCATGTGGGCTCATTTTTGATGTTCTTCTTAGTGTGTTTGGAATGTTCTTACCTTATTTTGGGGTATTGATTGAGATGATAATATGATGGTAAAGTATGATTGGACCAAAGAATTTAATTCGGATAGTTATTTTACGATCAGCCGTCACTCTTTTGCCCTTTTCTTTTTCCACACTTTGAATCTGGATGTGAGGTTAGAACCATTGGAAAGCTTATTTCCGGGGCTTCAATTTGGACACAAGAACGACCTAAAACGGAGTCCGGATGGGAGAGTTATACCTGTTTGAAGTTTTGAAATCTGTGCTGGGAGCAGGTCCGCTCGAGCGGGAATAGGGACGCTCGAGCGGGAATAGCGGGTACAGCAGCTTAAAAACGGGATTTTGAGATCATTTCTTATATTTTCCTCCCCTCTCTTGATCCCTCTTGCCCTAGGTCCGAAAACCCTAGGGTTTTGATCCCCAAATACTTCCATTTCCCTTAGGTTTGAGCAAGATCTTCCACCAAGAAGTGAAGAAGGCAAGAAGATGAACATTTTCAACCGATTGGAATTTCGAGATTTTGGAGGATTCTTCTCAAAGCTTTGCTCCTTGCTTGATTCTTGAGGTAGGGGTCCTTGTTCTCTTTCAATACTTGCATTCATGGATGGATTTGTGGTATTTTGAGTATATAAATACAAAATCTATGGTGTTGAGCATATTGTGTCAAACTTGATATTTGGGGGTTTAGGGTTTGAAATGTTGGGGGATGCAATTGCTTGGTTTAGGTGATGGATTATGAACTTTAAACTTGTAATCAATGAGAAAATTGGAACAAGAAGTAATGGTTTGGGAAATTTGGATTTTTTCTTGAAACCCTTTATTTTCTGAAAACCCTAGGTTGATTTATGATGTTAAGCAAAGATTGGCCCAAATTGGAAGTAGAATTATGAAATTGAGGTATTGAATTATACATGTACAAATTTAATTGAATTTTAGAGATGTTTGAAAATGGTGTTTAAAATTTACGTATGAACCTCAATTATGGACATTGTGAACCATGCTATTATGTGAGATGAAAATTGGGGAACAAGATTATTGATGTTATGGATGATAAGAGCCTTGGGAAGAACTGATGAAATGGGATTTAAGACTTCACCTTGAAAGATGTTGAATTATATTTAGGGGTGATAAGTTGAATCATGCCAAATAGTGTAGCTTATGTTGAATTGTGTTGAGATATGTATGGAGAAGTATGTTGAGTTAATGATGTGAATTGCAAATTGATGTGTACTTTGGTATAAAGAGAATTAAACAAGTTAAGCACGGAATAAGTTATATGTGACCCGATTTTTATGTGTATTGTGAATTGTGTAGGGTTAGCTACAGGGGCGGACCAAGCATCTAAACACTGTGAGTAATAGTACCTCAAACGTACGTTATTTACCGTTAATCATTATTGTTATTGACATTTTCTTCTCCCTGAGTAATTATGTTAACATGTGTGTTGGATGGGAATCGATGTGAGCATTGAAAGAATTAGCACACAACAACATGACTCTGAAACCATTCTGCATTCCGACTACGTTTATCGTTTATCGGTAATGTGCCATAACTTATAAATTATCTGTGATTTCGCATAAGAATTGTACTCATGGAAGTGAACCCGTTTACCGGGAACTTGATATTAACTTCTGTTTGATTTAATGTATGTTTTGTGACATAGATATCCGTCTAAAGAGATTAAAGGATAGTATTAATGTTTTGTTATCCATAAATTAATCTTAAGGACGCACGATAATGTAATGGAATATTGATGCTTGGGGTGTTGCGAATCATTCTATTTTGTCCATGATGAATCAGGACTAGTATGAGATAAATTATTTTTGTCCTTACAAATAGTAGTGTGATGATACATGTACTCTCTGTGGAATATGCTATACTTATTGCTGACGATTGTCACTAAACGTAAACTAATTACGTTAACTCATGTAAATGATTGAAAGAATCTGTGTGCCTCCGTCTAACTTGGGACTAGTCAGTTCTGATGACATCTGAAGTTATTCTGCCTTGTGGTTTGTCTCGAGATCTATTAATTTATGGTATGGAACTATGATATCTACGTATTTCTGAAAGCATTCAGTCTGTGAAATGTGTTCACCTTTTGCTAACAAATATCAGCAACATTCTGTTAAACTTATATTATCTATGGTAATGTATGTGAATAAAGGGAAGAATGTATGTATTTTCTGTATACTTCTGAAGGTAATCTGTTCTGATGTTTTCTGGTATAGAACAAAGTGCTGTACAGAACTAAGAGCTACACCTTGGTGGGAGCCACCTCTAGAATCCGTACGAGCCACCTCTTGAGTCCATACGTTTGTTATTTCTGTTATTTCTGTTACCCCACGCTTATGCGTTCTGTTATTTCTAGACTGATAAGCTGTTCTGTTATTTCTGGGCCGATGGCCGTTCTGATATTTCTGGACCCATGGTCGTTCTGTATCTGTAGGCCTATGGTTGTTCTGTATATACTGGGCTTAAAGCCATTCTGTTACGGAAATTGGACCCATGGCCGTTTTGGAAATAATTATGGAATGTAGTTAATCATATGCATCTGTGGTTATATGTTTGATTATTCAGGTTAGACATTACATTATTTATGTACTATTATTCACTGAGTTCGCTCATTCTGTATTTTGTTTGTCTATTTCTGTAGGTAATCAACTGGGAGTTCAGTCCTAACCCTTAAGGCTCGCCTTTCTCTTGTCAACTTTGATGCGTCCAGGCACCACCTGAAGCCGTGCATTTTGTAAAGTGTTGTGAGGATATTGATTTATACCTTGGTTGTCTTTCATTAATATTTTCGTTACCCGCCCAATTGTGGGTCTAAGTATGAATGTATAAGTGTGTAACCGAAGTTCGGGGGTATGTTTCTATATATATTGTGTACCTAATGCAATGTGTACGGTCCTGGCATGGTAGTGATAGCTCAATGGATGATGTTTTTGTTATTTTATATTGATAATACTTCCGCTCAGGCCCCATATGTTATGTATAACAGGTTAAGTGTCCGTTTCTGAATAGGTCATGCCCAAAACTTTTAGGGGCGAGTTAGGGGCGTGACAGTCAAATCCAGGAGACTATGAAACTCATGCAACAGGACGCTACCCGTCAAGTAGAATTCGCCAGACAACAGGCCGAAGTCATTGGCCCAACAGGCAGAATTAATTACCAGGCTACAGTAGCAAACCGGGGCATTTGCTTCACACTAGGCTCCTCCCCTGCCGAGAGTCCCAATACCCGTGGAGACGACGAATGTCCAGAATGTCCAAGAGGATACGGACATCCCAATTGGGCCACCTCCGCCCCCGATTCTACCTCATCTATCCAAGGCACCCACGCCTATTAACCCATCGGATTCCTCCCTTGAGTTCGAAGAGGACCCCACGACATTAAAAGTGAGCAAGCTTGAAAAGCTGTTCAAGAAATCTCAGGGTGTGAAGTCCATTCCAAACATTGAGGATGGGTACACCGCCTCAGCCGTGACTATGCCAGACTGATTTAAAATGCTACACCTATTTTCAGACATCTTAAGGCCGATGGGCCTCACCAGATTACAGAAGTTATCATTGTTTGGCCGGACCCTGTCGGGAGCAGCGACTATTTGGTACGCAAAACTTGAGGATGATGTTAAGAGGAATTAGGATGAGATGGCTAAGGCCTTTGTGGCTCAATACTCCTACAATACACAGATCGAGATCACAACTCGTGATCTTGAGATAACCAGGGAAGAGCCGAAGGAGAGCTTCTATGATTTTGTGACCCGCTGGAGGGCAAAGGCCTCGATGATGGCCATTAGATCGGCCGACAAAGACCAAATTCGGATGGTTGTGCGCAACCTCCAGCCCAAACTCATGCAGAAGATGATTGTCCTCCCCCTCCCCACCTTTACAGATCTACATGAGATCGGGGTGCAAATTGAGGACGCCTTGAAGCAGGGTGTAATTGACAATGACAGAGAGCAGCCTAGGAGAACTTTCAACCGCAATGCGAACACGGGCACAAGCAGTGCTGCAGCTGCTAGATCTTCAGATGTGAGTATGGTTACCACCACCAATCCCCCAAGAGCCCTTGCAACTACACCATTCACCGGTGCGTCCGGTAGTAGCTCGCAAACAGCTAGATATGCACCCAGAGGCCAAAGAACCTTCACTCCACTATACATGCCCCTGTCCAAAGCTCTGGGAGTCTTGATCAGAAAAAGGCACTTGAAACCCCTGGAGCCGCGACCATTGCCAAAAAAAACTTCCCCTCTCCCATAACCCAGCTAAATACTGCGCCTTTCACCAACAGCACGGTCATGACACTAACCATTGTTTTAGATTGCGTCATGAGATTCAAGACCTCGTTGACAATAGGGTGATCGTGCCTCCAGAGAAACCCAATGTCACAACCAACCCTCTCCCACCGCATAACCAGGCTCTACCTCCCAAACGCATCAACTCGATTCAAACTGGGGTTGTGTCATACGACCCCATCATATACATCACTCATTTCCACCTACCCAAGCCGGAGGTGTTCATCCCCGACAGCGCTGACTTGTGCATGTTGGACATCTCGCCAACCCAACCTGAACCGGTGGTGGTAACTATCGAAGGTAGAACAAGGGTGACTTCAGAGGAAAATAAGAGTGTTGATTCAGGGTCTGAGGAGTCTGAGAGCTTTGTTGAGGAGGTATACAATCCAAGTGGCTACATTACAACAGTGGGCCAGGTTAGGCCGAATGCGGAATTGCCAGTGGGGGCGGAGATTTGTGTAATATGGGGGGATGGACTTGATCAGAGGCTAGATGACTTAGCAGATCTGGAAGAGGACTTTGCTGGCCTTCAGTTTTTCAATGAACAAGATCCAGGAGACATGACAGTCAACTGGTTTGATTTTGATGGGTCAGCAGAGGCTGCAGGGTGGCTTGATGACCAACCGGATGTTGTTGAATACTCTTAGTTAGAACAGGTCCGTCAGGGACAGAGACATCATTTGTGGCCGAAAGGGACGGGAATCAGTTTGCACCACCGGAGAGCATCGGAGATAAGAATTCTGCTCGGGGTCAGAGCATTTTGAGTACAGAGGATGGGATCGAAGATTTTGAGAGAGCCAGAAAGGCCAGAGCCCCTGTGGTAACTGGACAGGCTGCGTGCATAGGAACAGAGCGTGCTACAAGCACATGGACGGAAGGTGCTGCGGGTATAGGAATGGTTACAACGGAGCCGGACAGGTGTCTGTCAGCTGCCGATGGCATGTGGTGGGAAGATGATGATCTATGTCTTGCCCACACAGATGAGGACTGGGGGAGTACACAGCCGGATGATACCTGGTATATTGGTGAAGTTGACCATATGACTAGGAGTGAGAGGTATTTTAAACCTCCACACCTAGCTCAACCAGAGGCATCCAGAAAGGACAAGGAGGCGAAAAAGCAGAAGGATAAATTGCTCGAAGATGAGGCTGTGCTGAGACAGTTAAAGAAGATACAAGTAGACATCTCCATCTGGGGACTGCTTATGGCTTCAAGGGTACATAGACAGGCTGTCCTCTCTGTGATGGACAAGGCTAAACTTTCAATCGACACCACGCCCGAGCAGCTGGTAGGACTGGTCTTTTTGGGAGGAGCTTTCCCGACGCTGACCTTTTCTGACAAGGAATTACCGCCTGAGGGCTCGAATCACAACAAACCACTCTACATCTCTGTGGAGTGTAGAAACAAATGGATACCGACGGTTCTTGTCGATACGGGATCCGCCATTAATGTGTGCCCGTCAAGGACAGCTTATGCGATTGGTTTGAAGCCCGTAGACTTCATGCCAACTGCCCAGGTGATAAGGGCATATGACAATACAAGCAGAGAGGTGATGGGGACCGTGCAGATTCAGACTAAGGTTGGTCCAGGACAGCACGAGATTAACTTCCATGTCTTGGACGTTCCCGCAACCTTCAATTTACTCCTAGGGCGGCCGTGGCTGCACCAGGTAAAAGTCATCTCTTCTACCCTGCATCAGATGTTGAAGTACCCCCACGGGAAGGGGGTGGCTCTTGTTTTTGGGAATTCCTCAATCCATCCGTCACCAGAGGTGTCTACACTGGTTTTGGAAATTGAGCATGGCACGGAGGATGTCTTCTTATCTGGATTTACCCTGGCCGAGGCCCGGGTTGTTCAGAATATCTTGGTTGATAATGAGGGGTTGTATGTCAGTGCACAGTCCGTATACCTCATGAACAAGCTTCAACATATCCTCGGGATGGGATTAGGGAAGAGTGGCCGGAAGGGCATCACTGCATCAGCTGAAGTGCCGCACAACCCACATACCTTTGGCTTGGGTTATCTACCCACCAAAGAGGCGGGGAAGCCATATGAGTTAATACACCGACCCATTCAGGGTACCCTAAACGGACGCTTTGTCCGGGAGGGGGAAGATTTTCCATTATGTGGCTTTCCGGAACCATGGTTGAATGCAGAGAAGCATCGCTTGCCAGGGTTCGAGATCTTCTTTGACCTGCAGTTATCCGGGGATGACGTTGTCGAAGAGAAGAGAGACCCATCAGCTGAAGTTGAGTAGTGTAAGGAAGTGGATTCCGAGAGCGCTGGAATTGAAATGGGGTTAGCATTGGCTTGTCTACTTTCAGATCCTCCGATCGACCAGAAGTGCTTGGGGGATAACTTCTCGGTATTCATGATCAGGAATGAAATGGCTGCGAGCCCACAGTCAAACATTTTGGATACATCCATCGCACCCTCTCTCATTTGGCAGTACGAGGAGGGATTCTTATCAAGCAGCACCGGGTCAGGTAGTGAGCCGGAATCTGATTCCACCGAATCTGTGGAGTCGGAATCAGATTCTAGCTCGACTGAGTCTAAGTCCGGTATTCCTGGGGGTGACAACCCGGATGCCACAGTCCTGTCTAGGTCGTTTTTTTTCTTTCTCTTTTGAGTGTGTTGTAACAGAAGAATCTGACAATTTGGAAGTGCTTAGTGAGAATGAAATGGCTGTGGCTTCTGAGTACTTTTCTGTGCCTTTGATTTATTGTATTAATCAGAATTTTCAAAATTTTGATGAAAACGACGAGGAAGAAATTCCCTCGGTTTTACAGCGTTTAATAGATCAGGAGCAGGAGAGATTTGTTAAACCCCTGGTTGATGAAATCACTACAGTGAATGTGGGTACTGAGAAGGACCCGCAGCTGGTCCAGATCGGGTCCACGTTGTCTTCAGAGGAGCATAAGCGCTTAGTTGCTTTATTAAAAGATTTCAAAGATGTTTTCGCGTGGTCCTACGAAGACATGCCTGGAATCGATCCTGAGATTGTACAGCATCGGATCCCTCTCGGCCCAGAGGCCCGACCCATTAAGCAGAAACTCAGAAGGATCCGCCCGGACTGGGCTCTCAAGATTAAAGAAGAGGTCACCAAGCAAATCGACGCAGGGTTCCTGCTGGTATCTGAGTACCCGACTTGGCTGGCCAACATAGTTCCAGTGTCGAAGAAGGATGGCAGGATTCGGATATGTGTGGATTTCAGGGATTTGAACAGAGCTAGTCTGAAGGACGACTTTCCCCTGCCACATATCGATGAGTTAGTGGACTTCACTGTAGGGCATGCACTACTTTCATTCATGGATGGTTACTCAGGCTATAATCAAATTCTGATGCCATCCGAAGACCGGGAGAAGACTGCTTTCACCACCCCGTGGGGGATATATTACTACAGGGTGATGCCATTTGGGTTGAAGAACGCTGGAGCTACTTATCAACGGGCCGCGACCACGATATTGCATGACATGATCCACAAAGAGGTTGAGGTGTACGTGGACGACATGATTGTCAAGTCCAAGGAAAGAGAGGTCCGCTACACCGCCTTGCAAAAGTTCTTCCAAAGGATCAGAGAATTTCAGTTGCGGCTGAAATCCTCAGAAATGTACGTTCGGTGTTACAGTAGGGAAAATGCTAGGGTTCTTGATCACACAGAGAGGTATCGAAGTCGACCATTCCAAAATCAAGGCCATCTTAGAAATGCCACCACAAAGGACTGAAAAGGAGGTGCGAGGCTTTCTAGGTAAAGTACAATTCATAAGACGGTTTATCGCAAAATTAACCTTGACTTGTGAACCACTTTTTGGTTTCCTGAAGAAAGGAACGAAGTTCCAATGGGACGACCGATGCCAAGCTGCTTTTGAACAGATCAGGCAATACTTACAGAACCCACCCGTGTTGTCACCGCCTGAGCCAGGGAAACCGTTGATTTTGTACCTTTCAGTGACTGAAACTACAATGGGCTGCATGCTTGCACAGGAGTTTGAGGACAAGGTGGAGCGAGCTATCTACTACCTGAGCAAGAAGATGTTGGATTACGAGACCCACTACACTCCACTCGAGAAGGCTTGTTTGGCCTTAGTATGGGCTACCAGGAAGCTGCGGCACTACCTGTTAGCTCACTCTGTAATGTTGGTTTCAAGATTAGATCCCATGAAATATCTCTTCGAGAAACCGGCACTTACGGGTAGGCTAGCCCGTTGGTTGCTTCTACTTTCCGAATTCGATCTGAAGTATGTGATGCGCAAGTTCGTAAAGGGGAGAGCGGTAGCGGAGTTCCTAGCCGATCACCCAGTTGAAGGGGATGAAGCAGTTGAGTACTTATTCCTAGACGAGGCTATTCTGCATATTGAAGATGAAACTTGGACGATGTACTTTGACGGAGCGTCAAACCAATATGGGTACGGGATAGGGGTGCTGCTGATAGCACCCGAAAATTCTTGTATCCCTCTAGCATTTAAACTCCGGTTCAAAGTTTCGAACAATGAAGCAGAATATGAAGCATGCATTGCTGGTTTAGAGGCCGCCCTAGAGCTAGGGGCAAAACGGTTGGACGTCATCGAGGACTCGAACGTTGTTGTATCTCAAGCTAAAGGAGATTGGAAAGTCAAAGAAGAAAAGATGAGATTATACCACCAGACCTTGGACTTGATAATTCCTCGGTTTGAGAAGCTGAACTTCGCTCATCTATTAAGAGAGAACAATAGGTTCGCAGATTCACTAGCAACTCTATCTTCTATGATAGACATCCCTTTCATAGTTCGGATGCATCCGATCATCATTGACCATAAATTTGTGCCGACCGACGAGCTGATTGCTGCCATAGATGAGGTACAACATGAGAACCCTTGGTATTACGATGTCTGGAACTTCTTGGAGAAAGAAGCATATCCGCTAGGGGCAAATGCCAAGGACAAGAGGGCAATCCGAAGAATGGCTGCCCAGTTCATCATCTACGGAGGAAAACTGTATAAGAGAGGTCATTTGGGGATGCATAAACTGTGTATTGAAGCCAAAGAATCAAAGCGCCTGATGGAGGCCATCCACGAAGAAGAGTGCGGAGCACATATGAACAGGGTGATGCTAGCCCAAAAAATTCTCAAGCAGGGTTACTACTGGTCCACCATGGAGGAGGATTGTATTGGCTTTGTTCGGCGATGCCACATATGTCAGATCCATGCAAACCGCATGAACATCCCGCCGTCAAAGCTGTATAACATGACTTCGCCATGGCCATTTTCAGTATGGGGGATTAATGTGATCGGGGCTGTCACTCTGAAGGGGTCTAATGGGCATGAGTTCATTCTGGTCGCAATAGACTATTTCACAAAGTGGGTTGAGGCCCAATCTTATGCGGTGTTGAAGGCTTCACATGTCGCGAAGTTCATCAAGAACAACATCATCTGTCGCTATAGGGTCCCGAATGAGATCATTTCAGATAACGGTTCCCACTTCAAGAAGGAAGTGATTGACTTATTGGAAAAATACAACGTGGCTTTTCATAAGTCATCTACATATCGGCCACAGAGTAATGGAGCAATTGAGGCCGCCAACAAGAACATCAAACACATTTTGCAGAAGATGGTGGAAACCTACCGGGACTGGCCAGATAAGTTCTAATTTGCTCTGTGGGGCTATCGGACTTCAATTAGAACTTCTACTAGGGCGACCCGTATTCATTGGTTTATAGGATGGAGGCCGTTCTACCTATCGAAATTGAGGTTCCGTCATTACGAGTATTGGCCGAGTGTTAGATAGCTGAGGCAGATTGGCAACAGAGCAGATTCGAAGAACTCATGCTCTTTGATGAGCGAAGGCTGAAAGCACTGTACCATGTTCAGGGTTATCAACGAAGAATTGCCAGGGCTTTTAACAAGAAGGTTAAGTCCAAGAATTTAAAAGAAGGAGATTTGGTGCTCAAAGACAACTGAGCTCCCATTCACGACCCTAGGAGCAAGTTCAGACCCAATTGGACCGGCCCTTATATCATTAAGTCTATTTGGTTAGGTGGCGCTGTCGTTCTGATGGACCTAGATGGCCTAGAGTTCTCCCAACCGATCAACATGGACAAGTTGAAGAAATATTTTCCCTGAGAGGCTCGCTAGGCCGAAAACCCGAAAGGGCGACCTAGGCAAAAGTTAGAGCATGAAAATTTTGAAATTATAAAAACTGAGCTTGCAAGGTTGAAAACCCGCAAAAGGCGGCCCTGGCAAAAGTTAGAGGCAAAAAGAGAGTGTTAATACACGAGTGAACCCAAGCCGAATTACGTAAGGCTTGATTCCCATCTTTGGGATACGTAGGCAACTTCATTCCGAAGTCCAGCCATAAACACTTCGTCGATCAACTTTGTCCATATGATCATGTTTGGTCATCTTTGTCTATCCTACATCCAATAGCTCGGTTGTGATCTCCAGTGCAGTGCTATTTAGACTAGGGGCAACTTTCCAGTTGCTGGGATCCGGGGTTGTGCATCTCAGTGACAGATCTCAGGCGTGTCCAGTTCTGATCCATAGCGAAAATGGTTTTGAAAAGTTTTAATAAAAGTTGATTTTGCTCAAATTAATCTTTTTACAACTTAGACCATTTTTGGACCAAACGGGAAATTTTCAGTACCTACAACCTTCGATTTCATTGATTTCAATACAGAGTTCTCCTGCTCTTGAATACAAATTGAAGTTGCTTTTTATTACATTTATAAAGAAAACTTGAAAGTACTGATAAAGTAATAAATTCGAGGCATAGATAAGTCAGGTGTTCCTGCGCCCCCTCCCAGAGCTGGTCGAAGCCTCAAATGCCAAGCTAGGCCCAACCTGTGCCTCTTCATTGAGCCAATCTACGCACTCATCAGATAGGGTGTAACTGAAAGTGGGAGCGGGGGCTAGAATGATCATGGCCAAACTGGTGTTGGAACCGGAAAGAAAAGTAGAACGCGCAGTGTGTCAAGGCAATCAACTGAATCCCGGTCTGCCGGGACATGCTGTAGCTCATCGTCGGTAGATTGAGCCAAGGACAACACCGAGCAATACGGTCTGCAGGCAAATTGCACATCCAGTCGAACCACCATCCCTCATCAAGGGCATCGACTAGACGTCGCCAGAAGAAGTAGCCGCGAGTTGAGAATGCTGGGCAAGAGTCCACAACCTGCAACTTGTCCATCAACCACACCTGGGGAGGGATGGAAAATGAGAGAATAAAGAATAGAGAGGTGTACGTTGAGAGAAAAGTGAGAAAAGGGTTTTGTGAGAAAAAAATGATCCTGAGGGCCGAGTGATGTGAGTAATATATGTGAGAAAGGGTGGGAACATTACCTGCATCAGTAGTGGGCTCCCCGCAAATCTGGTCGTTTCCCGCCGATGGAAAGCATCTAGGCCCATCAATGTCTCAGCCAATGTCATGGCAATGCAACTCTTGCCCTCTTTCAAGCCTTGGGCAACTTCGATCAAATGAACGCTAGGCCCACTGAAGCCTAAGGCAAGCAAAAAGTGAGACAACATGCACAAGCAAAGGGCGTGTTGCCGAAAACCATGCCAGTGATGATCGCCGCGGTCACTGGCATCAGAAAAATGATGAATCAAACTGAGGATGTCCAATTCTCTATCATGAATCAAAGACCGAGTGTAGACACCCCATTTTTGACCGTCCTCAAGACTTGGACGTCACCGTTTGAACACTCGGTGATCATCCATCTTTGTGTTCGTCTTGAGTTCTCGGAGGTTTCGGTCGCGCGCCTTGCCTCAAGACCTCTCGACTTGTTTGCTTTGTGTTTGGTTATGCACCAAACACTTGTGCTTTTGCTTCTGAGGGCAGGGACTGGCTTGTTGGCCATCCCCACACCTCACCGGCTATGGCATGATGCCACCAGCCTTGTTTCCTTGCCATCGGCCAAAAATTGTGGCTGGTCGGCACCTTTTGTGGTCGGTTGGCCACCTTTGTTGGTCAATTGGCCATTTTTACTGGTCGACCCCCTTCCATTTGCTTTTGGCAGATATTTTATGCCAGCTGTAACAGCTGGCATCCACAATACACCCCCTCCATACACGTGTATGGAGGGATTTGTCTTTTGCTTAGCTTGTTTTGGAAGCTTTGCAAGATTGGAATTCTATAAAGAGGGAGCTTCTCCTCCCTCCTCAGGGTTCCAGAGGTGGAGAGAATTAGGGTTAGAGAGTGAGATACAACTTTGTATCTATATTCCCCTATTTGATCCCATTTTGTGTGTATAAGGTTGTTTTGTTCACACTTTTGCACACAAAACACCTAGCATTACACTATCCTCTTGGAGCTAAGGTCCTTGGAGGTTGATTTTGGTGTTCTTGGGTTGCTTTGAACTCAAAAAAACCTGCTGGAGCATTGTTCTTGAAGAAGGTCTGCAAGGGTGAGCATCTTTACTTTATATACCCCCTTCTTGCATAGGCTTTTATCCATCATTTCATCTGTTTTTAAGCTTCGACTATAACTGATAAAAGTTCTAATTTTTTGTGCTTTAGAACTTTGTTTAAGGTTGCTTTGAGGTTTGGGGTTGTCTCCCCCCTCCGAGGCCTTGTTAGTCCTTGTTTTAGGCCATACCTTTTGGCCATTGTTTTGGTCTTTGCATGACCTCTCTACCACTGAAATCTAGAGGATTTTTAGTGGTGGAGAGGTGGTTTTGAGGTCCTAAATGGGAGAGGTGCATCCCCTCTCCATGTTGTCTTTGATGCTTACACAAGTGGCTTGTGTTGTAGCTTGTATGCCTAGCTTGCTTTAGCTTCATTTCAGTAGGTATTAGGCTTTTTTTTGCCATGTTATACCTCTGTTTCAAGTTGGTTTAGACATGCCTTGTATGCTTCATACACTTGCCTTGTAATCCCATGTTTTGGCCTTAACATGCATCATGTTGTAACATGTGTTTTTAGCATGAATTTGGCTCAACTCCATGAAGCTTCTAGCTTTGTTTTGGTATGCTTGAGGTCTGATTTTGGTTGCTTGGGTCACATGTGACTTGCTTTGTATAGCTACCAAGCAATCTAGCTTGTAGGCTTTGGGTATTGAATCTTCTAGCATGTTTTATTTGAATCATTTCAGTGATTTGGCATCACTTAGAATGTTATTTCAGTCCATATAACATGCTTGAATGCTTACACTTATCACTCCTTTAATGCTTTAAAGGGTTTGTGTTTTGTGCCTCATGAATGTGACATTGTGTTTGCCAACATGCTTGGGTACTTAGGATGACATCTGGGTGAGTTTTTGGGCTCCTTTTGACATGTCATACCTCTATTTTTGATTGCGTAAATCATGCCATGTTTGGTTGCATTAGGTGTAGAGTAATGCCTCTTTTGTGGTCTTGTATGCCTCGTGCCTTGACCTCTTTGTTTTGGCTCGGTTCATTGCATGTTTTAGGCTTACTTTGCCATGATTTAGGACTGTTTTGGGTCATGCTCGCCACATGCTCTTTGTTTTGTGTGGCCATGGTTTGAGTCCTTGGGCTAACCTTAAGCCTTGGACCTCCTTGCATGCTTTGCTCACTTGGTTTAGTTGGTTTGGCACCATTCCTAACATGATTTCAGAGTTTGCAATGTATGTCATTTGTCCATGTTTGCCTCCTTTTAAGTGTGCTTAAAAGTTATCTTTCGATGCTTAAGTGCTGGACCATTTAGCATGCATGTTTGTATGTGATTTTGTCCCTTATTCCTTAGCATTTTGGCCACTGTTTTGGACCTATTAGAGAGCTGTCCATCTTGGTGTAAGCCCATCCTTGGCATGTTGTTGCATGCATGTCTTGCATGTTGTCGCATGCTTGCTTCATTTTGACTTTTGTTGCATGCCATGTATGGTTGCATTGTTTAGGTCATAAGCTTATTGACATGTTGTGGCATGTTAGTTCAAATGTACGTTGTTGTATACCTAGCCCATGGCATGTTGTTGCATGCTTAAGTTGTGATGCATTTGGCATGCATTCTTCCTTCTGTTTTGGTTGCTTAACATGTTGTCCATGTTGCATATTTGCAAGCATTGTCCCTAACATGTTGTCCATGTTGCATCTTGCATGCTTGCATGCTTAAGTTGCATTTTGCATGCTTGTTAGCTTGCATCTTGTCATATGCTTGATATGTTGTCACATATTATTGCATGCTTGTCGCCTTAACATGATCATGTTGCATTAATCTTGCTTGCATGCATGCATCTCTTGCCTCTTGATCAATTATGATGGAGGTTAGGATCATTTGTATGTTTGTGTGCATCTCATTTGACATTAAAATGCACACTTGACACTTTGGGCCATCATGCATTGAAATGCATGATTGGTGGCCCGAGGGTCGAGAACCATACTCCTTTGAGTTCATAACATGATAAGAAGGGTGGTAGTGCATACATTGCTTTGAAAATGCATTGCCATGCTCTGTTTGTCCTCTGCTGCAGCAAAACAGGGTTCTGCAGGAAGAGATGGCCGGTCGGCCATCTTCAATGTCGGCCGGCTATGTATTTTTGGCTGATGGCATCATTTTTGGTCGATGACCAGTTTCCCATGGCCGGTGGCCTTGCCTTTGGGCCGGTCACCTCCCACAGTGCTCAGGGAGAAGTTCCGAAGCAACCTTGAGACTTGTGCAGTCTTCAGAGGTGCAGAGCAGTGTAAACAGAGGCAGCATGAGCATGGCGATGGATTTTCCGAAGCGAAGCCGAGGATGCATGCATTCGTCCCTCTTCCCGAGGCTGTTTTACTATTTTCAGTAGTTTAATTAATTCATTTAATTAATTAAGGGTCTGTAATAATTAATTAGCTTGTTAGTTAGTTAATTTGTATTATTCTTTTGGCCCCTCCGAGAGAGGGCGAATTGTGTAATAAGCGTGCGTGTGTGTGATGCATGTCTTCCAACCCCACGTCTTTCTCCCTTTTACTTTCCTACTTACGGTGGTTAGTTTTAGGGCATGTTTCAATTAGCATCTATATGTTATGCATGTTTGCATTCATTCATTTGTATTGCATGCGCCGGGCTCGGCGCGTCATACTAATTGCATTGTATTTCAATTCCAAGTTGAATACGTGTATCAAGTTGTCGCATTTCACATGCCATCCTTAGATTAGCTGAGCCTATTCTAGTGACATTTTGTATGCGATGCATTAGCCATTTTAACATGAACTAGGATCATGCATGATTGCTAACTAGTTCTTTATTTTGGCTCGGAGTACACGGTAAGTGTTTACGCTTTAGCATATTGCATGTGTGTGAGTTTTGTCATGATAGCATGCTTGCCATGAGGCTATTTTGCTTATGTGTTATAACTGGCTGAATGCCTGTGGGTGAAGGTTGGGTTGTTTGAATTGGAATAATTCATCAAAATCCATGTTTTAGCCTACTTGCGAGTAGCAAAATTCGAAACCATTTCCAAACAAATGGATATGGGATGCTTGGTTCCAAATTAGGCGATCGAGTCTATACTTGTGTGCTGTGTGCGTCACATAGTAATTCTAGGTTAATAACCGGAATAAGAGCACATAATGTTTTCAAAACCAGATATCGTGGTTAGTAGAAGCTGATCTTCGGATCGGGCGAGCGGGGGTGCTCATAGATGACCTTCCCCAATCGTACCCAAGTTCCCGAGCCGAGGCAACTTTGGTGATGACGGACACGTGGCCTTAGGCAAACGAGTCAGGGTTTCCTAAATTTCCCGAAAATAAAATATTTTGGTGGCAACTCTGTATCGGGCAAAGCAGTCCATGTTTGGCACTTCTTTCTAAAAATCTGTTTTTGAAAATGATTTGCTGGATTTGGACTCTTTGGTGATTTATCGGTCTCACATTGCACTTTGCGGGATTGGATTCAGAACCGTGACATTTGAGTCCGAACTGTAGTAAGCCCAATAAACAAAACGGGGGATCCCCTCCCGGGACATTCGGGGACGTCTACAGTTTCTGGTGACTCTACTGGGGACTTAGAGAACTTGACTCGAACTCATGATATCTTGTTTTGGTTACACTTATGTGTTTCTTTGCATTGCGTTTGCATTGGTGCGCCTAGGACACCGTGTTTGCCGTCTGCTATTCCTGAACGGTTTGCCGGAGGCTGCGTGCCATAAGGCTGACCGGTTACGGGCTTTGCCACGATGGGAACACAAACCCCGGTTGTTACTGGGGCACCCTTTTTGACCATTCGACCTAGTGCATATCGGAATCCATAGTGACTATTCCAAACTAGGACATGTGGCTTACCCGATTATAGGTTGTTTGAAACCGCTGCATGCGTAGTGAAACCCTAGCTCCTGACAAAATAGGACAGGAAAACCCTATCCCAACGTAGGGGTGTTTTGGCTCTCGTTTGCTTGCTACGTGCTGTTAGAATGTATTTCTACAAGGTTGTGCGTATCAGTTTGCAAGTCCGGATGTTAGACCTGCGGGTATTAGTACCAGTATTTTTGAGAATCCGTTATATCTGCGGGTATCAGTATGTTTGAGAATCAGTTATATCTACGGGTATCAGATTCAGTTTTGAGGCAGTAATTTGGGGGACAGTAATTCAGTTATATCTGCAGGTATCTGTCTTGGTAAAATTGAGCTGAGATGTTGCCTACTTTCTCTTTCAGTTTAGAGATTCAGTTTGGAGCAGCCAACATTCTCCTTTGTTAAGGCAAGACCAGTCAAGGCTTACAAGTTTACCTGTTCTGTTAGTCACCAGTTATATCATCTCCGTTCAGTTCAGCAGACTTATGATGACACAAGATGCAGAGGAAATTGTGGTTATGGCAGCCGCAATGGATCAAGGAATCATCTTGCATGATGAGACCAATGTTGAAATACCACATCCGCCCAGGTCGTCTGTCGCACAACCGGTCTGGACGCCCCAGTTGTTTCAAGCTCGTGAGCCCAGCACGTTTGAATTGATGGGAATGATTGGTGATCTTCAGCGATCTGTGTCTGATCTCGCCTACGGAATGTCGGCTTCACCACCAACCACATCCTACGCCGGGAATTTCGTACCGCAGGAGCCCCCGCTATTGGAGTGAATTGTAATCGAGCTCAGCCAACCTAAGGTTGTCTCAAGCTATGGCCATGACATGTCAACAACAACCGGGTTCCACTCTGATGTAGCAACCCAAACCCTTGATCAAGGTGAGGCAAGATGTAAGAACAAAGAGGGAACAGATGCTGATCCCGTTGAACAATTGCTGTGGGCAGTCGAGGCTTTGAAAGCCGGGGGATTGAGTAAACAGCAAATATTCACAGTTGTGGCTAAAACTGTGGATGACGCTTTCCCCGCTCCGACCGAGGGCAGTTCGAGCCAGGCAGAAAATCGGGATAGGAATCGTCATACCAGAACCGTTCCCTCCAACCCTAACTCTGCACCTGGAAAGGATCAGAAAGCCAAGGCAGCACCTGCCGATCCTTTTGCTAGTGCATTCGGCAAAAGTCAGCAAACCTCGAAGTATCTACCTCGAGGTCGCAGGGTATTCCACGCCCTTTATATGCCTTTGTCTAAGGCGCTCCAGATCCTTGCCGAAAAGGGCCATCTTAGACCCCTTGAACCTCGGCCTCTCCTAAAGAATCTCCCTCTCTCACATGATGCTACCCTGTACTGCACGTACCACCAGCAAACTGGCCATAGCACCGACAATTGTTTTCGTCTTCGTCATGAAGTACAGGATTTGATCGACAATGAGGTCATCCTCCCACCTACCTCAGCGAAGTATGCCACTGCTGAGTTGTTAGATTTCGAGGATACTACAAGTATGTGATCAGAAGTTGGTCCACCTGCGGGCGGCGCTTAGTTTACTTCGGATGTGGCGTATGGCACGCACTTTTGAGCATTCGCGAATGCTAGTTTTGCACTTTCTGACTTGGGTATTCAGTCAGTTTTGTTATATATAAGCAGTCTTTTTGTACTATGTCGGTCGGGTCTGTCTTCTTGTGTCGAGTCAGTCTTGTTGTACAAAAGTTCAGTGATTTCAGGGGTGTTTCCTCGGATATCACCATTTATTTTGTGTTTATCTTTTGGCTTTCTCTTGAGTCTGTTTCTGCTATGGAGCCAGTTGCAACCCAGAAATCTGAATGAAACAGCTGTGGCTGTCATGTTTTTGTGCCTATTGCTACTTTGAGCCTGTTATGCCAGCAAGATTAGAATGAAACGGCAGCGCATTTCACCTGCTCTTTTGTGCCTATAAGTCATTGTATTGACCTAAGTTTTTCAAAACTTTTTGAACATTGAGATGAAAACGAAGAGGAAGGAATTTCTCGGGATTTGCAAAAAAATTTTGATCAATTGAGAGAAAGAGAGGCGTGCTAAGCCCTTAATGAATGAGATCATGCTTGTTAGTGTGAGTACTGAGAAGGATCCTGGCTTGATCCAGATTGGTTCCGCACTGTCTTCAGTACGAGCGACTAGTCGCTTTCTTAAAAGATTTCAAAAAATGTTTTGCACGGTCCTGCGAAGACCTGTGTGGAATCGCTCTTGAGATTGTGCAGCTTAGGATCGCTCTTAGCCTTGAGACTCGACCCCTGGCTTTCAGACCTTTAACTTAGACTCAGAACGTTCAACAGTCAATCACAACGTGAGGCCTGTGTGGCCAGATTTGAAGCAGCCCTCGAACAAGAGGCAAGAAAGCCAGGTCAAAGAAGATCAGATATGATCAAAAGAAGCTTGCAAAGCTGGATCAGAAGCACCCCTCGAACTAGGGGCAAAAATGTCAGACAGCTCGAAGAGCCAAAGATGGATCATTCCGCAAGTCAATGAAGATCGGCAAGAATGCCAAATCCCAGAAGGGAGGAAAGAAGAAAGTTTTGTTGAAGAACAACCGAGTTCCTATCCACAACACTAGGGGCAAAATCAGCCCCGATTGGATGGACTCCTGCATCGTCAGCGAACAACAACCATTCTCCTAGATTCAGATGACTTCAGGATCTCAAAACCATTTGACATGGACAAAGCTACACTTTTACCCTTGAGAGGCTCGCTGGGCCGAAAAATCGGGAAGGGCGACCCAGGCAAAAGTTAGAGCAAGAAAAAAAGAAAAGAATGAAAAAAAAAAGAAAAAAAAGAAAAAGAAGAAAAATGAAGAAAATGAAAGGAAAAGATGAAAAAGAAAAAAAGAAGAAAAGAAATGAAAAGAATTGAAAAGAAAAGAAAAACATAGCTCGCAAGGTTGAAAACCCAGAAAGGGCGGCCTTGGCAAAAGTTAGAGCATAAAAGGAGAGGTTAAATACCCGAGTGTACCTTAACCCCGAACTACGTAAGGCTTGATTCCCATGTTTGAGATACGTAGGCAACTTCATTCTGAAGTCCAGCCACAAACACTTCCAAATCGATTGTGTCCATGTAATGGTTCCGATCATCTCTGTCATTTCTGTATCCGAGAGTTCGGTTGTGATCATCGCTGTGACGACTGATTACAGTTTGCTGCGGCGCCATCTAGACATGGGGCAACTTTCCGTTGCCATGAGTCGCTATTCAAACAAGGGGCAACTTTCCGTTGCCGTGAAGTGTCCTTCAGATAAGGAGCAGTTTTCCATTGTTATGGATCCGAGGTTGTGCATCTCAAGAGTAAGTTTCATGCTCGTTGAGCAGTGGACATTTGCAAAAACAGTTTTTGAGAATTTTTACTGAGGTTGACTAATTTCTCGAAAATTACTCCATTTTTCAAAACTGGACCTTTTCTTGGACCCAAAAAAGGAAATTTTCAGTGCTCATAGCCTGACTTGCATGATTTCGAATAAAAAAATTGAACAAACATGCTAATCTAATTCTCATATTGATTAAAATTGTTTTAGTAGAAAACAAAACAAAAAAATGGTCAAAATGATGAATTAAGGGCACAGTTGAGTCAGGCTTCCTGTCTTTTCCCCACTGTCAATGTACCTGCCAGGAAGGGCACTCTACTCGCCACAAAGGGCACAACTGAAGCTAACAAGCAAAGGGCTGAAAGCTCTCAACATCCTCCAAGCAACGAGGTATCAAGCCAAGTGCGAAGCACGAATTCGAGTGGATGAGGATACTCCCCCCCTTATCCAGGGCATCGACTAAATGTCACCGGAGGAGTAACTGCGAGCTGATAATGTTGGGCATGAAACCCACAACTTCTCGTTTATCCGTCAACCACCTAGGGGAGGAATTGAAAAGTGAGAGATTGAAGAATAAAGAGATGTGTGATGAGAGAAAAAGTGAGAAAAGGGCTTTTTCCGAAAAATAGAGCCTGAGGGCCGAGTGAGGTGAGGATCGCAAATGAGAAAGGGTGGGAAACAATACCCGGAAGAACTGGCTCCTCGTGACCAGGAGGTCTCCTTTCTTTGTAACACGTCTGTGTGTCGTGTCTTCTGTTGTTTTGTTAGTCTCTTGTTTTGAGTTGTTTCAAGTGTTTCTCGATGCGTTTAGGTTGTTTGCCTTTTGTTTTTCTTTGTTGAGTCGTTTTGCTGTGGTCAGTCGTAGGCTCAATACCCGGTTAAAAACTCAATTTCAAAACAAAATCGTTTTCTGCTCAGAGTGCTGTGCCATTCTCTACATTTGTGCAAAACAAGACTTTATTCTTTCATAAAATCACAGGGTCCAACCCAGGTCATATGAGAACAGTGAATATTTATGTTCTGGATTGCGAAGCAAAAGAAAAACAGAAAATTTGGAGCATCTGAGTATGTTTCAGCTTCTGCCGATTCCACCTTTGCATCACGTCTTTTCAGATTGGACTGTTCGTCCAGGATTAGCCGTATACAGGATAAACCAAGCGCTATGTTATGGGCTGAATGTTCAGAATGAGTAGTGTGTTGTATGAGCTGTGTGCCAAAGGAACCAAACGTTGTGTTACGGGCTATGTTTAGAATGGGCAGTCTATGTGTTGAACATGTTGGGGACTTGTGATTGATTCCACTTCCAGTGCCTTTCGGTGTTGATTCTGCAAAGTCACACCTAGTGTTACTTCCATTTGCTTATCGAGTTGTTGCTCATTTGCTTGTTGAGTTGATTGCTCATTTGCTTATCGAGTTGTTGCTCATTTGCTTGTCGAGTTATTGCTCTTTACTTCTCGAGTTGTAAACTTGTCAAGGCTTTGTTGTTGCTTGTTGAGTCAATTTGTTATGTTGGCTCACTACCTGGCCTAGTAGCACATGCATGTTAAATTTCCATTGGATTACATTGTTATGTAATATGATGCGATGCAGTGCAATGCGATTCGTGAAATAGTAAATGCAACACTTTTTCAACAAAAAGTTTGTTTCATTCCATCATCTTTTCAAGTTTATAGTTTTGAAGAAAGCAAAATCTGCATGAAGCAGTATAGTGTGCCCAAAGAAAAGAAAAAAAAGAAAAACAAGAAAAAAAGGCGGCAAAAGTCTGAATCAGCATCAATCATCTCAGGCATGAGAGTCTGTCCTCGTCCTCTTCCTAGACGAAGGTCCAGGAGCATCGTCGTCGGCTCAACCATCTGAATCCGAGCTCGAGTCATCTCCGGTCTCCTCCTCAGATGACTCCGCCTCTGCTTTTGTCTCAGACTCATCATCGTCCGGAATCGGTGCCCACAAGCTACTCCCAACATGAGTACGCCCCGCTTTGGTGCGGGGGTGTACTGTGGTCCCTCGCTCTGCTCTCCCTCCTCCTCGGGCAAGTGCAAATGGTCCTGCTGGAGCACCTCCTGCAGTCAACATCTGGAGTGGGGCCTGAACAGGAAAAATGGTAAATGTACCAGTTATGCTACGCAAGGCAGTATATCAGTGCAGAATGCAGTGTATGAGTACAGTGTATGAAAGCCGTGAGTAGTATATTAGTGCAGAATGCAGTGTGTGAGTACAATGAATGAATGATGTGAGCCGTGTGTCAGTACAGAGTACAGTGCAGTGTGTGAATGCCGCGAGCAATGCTGTGAACAATCTGCGGGTTATAGTGTGTCAAATGCCGTGAGGGCGTGTATCAAGTGCCATGTTGATGATGCGATACGTCAGATTATGCACAGTTTGAGATTGTGGTCGAAAGAGCTTACCGGGATACTGTAAATGGCCAGCAGGTCGAGGCTCCACTGTAGCATCCCCATCACGGAGGCGGTCAACTCCACAGACTGGCGAGTGTACTCAGCAGAAGCCTGTAAAAGTGTTAGAAGCATCAGTATTCTGCGGAATGTCAAGAGAAATGAAATGAAATAACTGTACAGGATGCAAAGTGTAGTAATACATACTGGAGGCAAACCGTGGAATCCGACTAGCTCGTGATCAACCGGAGGGGGAGCAATGGGGATCTGATAAGTCTCCCCACCCTGCCCTCGGCATGTCATCATCGTAGGTAACGCTGGCCACTCACCTCTCTGCTCTCTCTGAGATCCACTCCTGCCACGGGCCCGAGTCGCCCTCCATGCTCCTACTCCGACCGCTGGTGCCGTAGGCCTCTCCCTCTCAGCTTGGCAAAGACCGGTCAAAGGTCACATCAGATAAGCCCGAATGTACTCGACGTAGTCACCCTCCTCCCTGAAAGGCTCGGAGTCCCAGCCGATCGTGTAGTCTATCATCTCCTCGAGAGTGTACCTCTCGATATGCCTCGTATGAGTAGGAGGTGGCTGCAGAACTACTTGCTCTGGCACGCCTAGGGTCTGCCGCAAGAAGTGCTCACCCAAGTACCAAGCGCGGCAGACGGGGCCCTCTAGTAGAACTCTGAATCGGTCCGTCTCCTGAGCGCCGGCATACCACTCCCGAACTGTGATGGGCAATGAAGCCCACGGCTGCCAGGTGATCTGCTAATAGTTTCTTATCTGCTATTTAAAGTACATTACAAAGCAAAGCCAATAAACTAAAATGTTTGACATACCTCGGCTGCGGTGATGGTGTCAAAATAGCGGCGGAAGAACATGAAGGGCTCCCGCGGCCTCCACTCGCACCTCACATCGAAGCAGTGGGAAAATGGGATCATGGAGGGCATCTCCTCATCTGGCACTAGGGCAAGCGTCGGGAAGTAGACATACACCCACAACTGTAGAGTGTAACAAAACAGACGTGAGCAGGCTTATCAGATAAAGCAGTATACAGATAGAAGCAGAAATCATAGAACAGTGTGCAGTGTATTGTGCAATGTGTGCAGTGTGTTGTGCAGTGTGTGCAATGTACAGTCAGTGTAAAACAGATTGCATGTGCGTAGTGTGTATGGTGTACAGATAATGAAAGGCAAAAATGTAAAGTGAAAAAGGGAATATATACCTCCCAGGCTCGCCAGTAGCCTCCAAGCAGCTGCCCACTGAGGCGGGAGGATGAGCTCATATATCCATAAAGTGTGGCCAGGCCAGCGCCACCCGAGTCGTAACCGTGGATCCTGGTCACGTCAACCACTCAGCAGGTAGAGGGCGACGGTGTTCGCCCAGTCGGCAAAGAGAGTAGTCCCCAGCAAGAACATAATGAAGCCACGAGCATACTGCTCCTCCTTCTCTCGGGTAATAGGCGCCTGGATCCGGAAATGATCCTCAAACCATGAGCATCGCACAAACCCTGCTCGAGCGAGAGGTGGCTGAGTGCCGAGCAAGTAGAGCTAAGCGGCGTCCCACTCATCCATGTCTGTATCAAAGGGGATCGGATCACCCCTTACCCCGATGCCAGTGAGCATCGAGAAATCAAAGGGAGTCATCGTCATCTCCCCGGTGGCGGAAAGGTGGAAGGAATCGGTGGTGTCCCACCACCTCTCTACCAAGGCAGCAAGAAGAGGCCTGCTTGCAGTGAGGCGCGAGAGCCCCATGCAGAAACGCCCAAAGCTAGCTTGGTCAATGATCCGACGAACCGCGTCAGGCAACTCCATGTGCCATCCGTGAGCAATGGTATTTCCATACCCTCGGAAGGCATGAGAATCTCCCTGTTTTCAAAACAAATGGTTGTGAAGCAGTGTTAAATGCGCTCAGAATCAGTGAGAATACAACGTGTGTGCACGTATTCAGATTCAAACAAATATTGGGTGCGGGTGTGCTCGCAATGAATTACAACATATGATGTATCAGTGTGTTTGAGTGGTTCAGTAAAAATACAGTGTGTGTGCACGTATTCAGATTCAAACAAATACCAGGTGCGGGTGTGCTCACAGTGAACTACAGCATATGATGTATCAGTGTATTTGAGTGATTCAGTAAAAATATAGTGTGTGTGCACGTATTCAGATTCAAACAAACACCAAGTGCGGGTGTGCTCGCAGTGAATTACAACGTATGATGTGCTAGTGTATCTGGTTCAAGCAGTTGAAGAACAAGTTCGACTATTGCAGTTATATGTTCTACATTGCAGAAAATGAAACAGAGAAGAGTGTACCTCAGAAGCGCCGAAGGACAGATATGACTCTGGCTCGCGCAATAGAAGCTCCGGTGCCACACCCCTCGCAAAGCTGCTGAAATGGCGGATGCCGTCGGGAGGCAATGCGTGTATCGCCGGCCTGTAGGTTGCCGGATCAAACGGCCGAATGTGAAGAGGCAGGAGCTCGGCCTCGAGGTCCACGTCCATCGCTGGAGGGCTCCCACCCAGTGGAACATCGTCTGCCATCTCAGAAAGAGCGTGAAAATGGCCGAAAGTGTGAAAATCGAGCACGAACGCAAAAGGTCAACTGAAAAGTCAACCCCGACAGGGTGAAAAATGGGCGAAAAGGTCAGAGTGTGGAAAAGGCACAGAAATCGAGGAAAACTTGGGGGAAAGAAAAACCAAGTGGTGGAAATCGAGAAGGAGGCACCGAAAACAAGATTTGTTCGGTTCAAAATGTTCAAAACGCGAAGGGTTTCGCGAATCAAACGACGAAAAGGGCGTTAAAACGCGGGAAAAATACGAATCGAAGGCGAGAAAATCACCTAGAGAGAGAGGGGGAAAGTTGTCGAGCTAGGGCAAGTGAAGAAATAAGGGCTATAAGCCCTATATTTAAAGACCCGCGGCCAATTGACAAAATTGCCCCGACATAGGCATTTTTGGCCGATCGGCAAAATTGTTAGCCGGTCGGCCAAAAAGTTGGCCGATGGCCTTATTTTGTGGCCGGTGGATGGCCGGTGGACTCTCCCGATGGCCGGTGAACCTCTTACACCCTTGTTTGGGTCATTGATGTGGTTTGGGACCTTCTTTGCTCAACACAGTGCAACAGAGTGCATTTCCGAAGCTTGACCGGCCTTCGCGTTGACCTCGAGCCATGTCTTCTGCGCGTGGTACTTGATACGTATGCAGTGTATCTTTTTGGTATCCTTTTTGTCTCTTGCGAGATTCAGAATTTGCTTTACAACATTTTGTCGAGAGCGCGTGTTGGTTATACGTCGTTTCACTCACATCGTTATGCATATGTTTTATGCGTTGTTACGCATGCCATACTTGCATTGTTATGCACATTCTTTAGGTCACATTGTCATGTGTACCTCACATGCATTGTCATGCATTTTCCATACCGTGCATTGTCATGCACACCTCATCGTGCATTGTCATGTGCGCCTCGTTTGCATTGTCATGCATCCTTCCACCCGCGTTGTTTCGCATTCTTAGGTTGCATTGTCTTGCATCCTCCCGCCCACATTATTGCATTCCTTAGGTTGCATTGGCATGCATCCCCCACCCGCGTTGTTTCGCATTCTTAGTTTGCATTGTCTTGCATCCTCCCGCCCACATTGCATCATTCCTTAGGTTGCATTGTCATGCATCTCCCTGACCCGCGTTGTTTCGCATTCTTAGGTTGCATTGTCTTACATCCTCTCGCCCACATTATTGCATTCCTTAGGTTGCATTGTCATGCATCCCCCACCCACGTTGTTTCGCATTCTTAGGTTGCATTATCTTGCATCCTCCCGCCCACATTGCATCATTCCTTAGGCTGCAATGTCATACATCCCCCCACCCACGTTGTTTCGCATTCTTAGGTTGCATTGTCTTGCATCCTCCCGCCCACATTGCATCATTCTTAGGTTGCATTGTCATGCATCCCCTCACTCGCGTTGTTTCGCATTCTTAGGTTGCATTGTCTTGCATCCTCCCGCCCACATTATTGCATTCCTTAGGTTGCATTGTCATGCATCCTTCCACCCGCGTTGTTTCGCATTCTTAGGTTGCATTGTCTTGCATCCTCCCGCCCACATTATTGCATTCTTAGGTTGCATTGTCATGCATCTCCTCCACTCACGTTGTTTCGCATTCTTAGGTTGCATTGCACCCTTCCATTCAAGTTCCTATACACATTGCATGCATTGTCGTGTCATGCTTTACTTATATGTGTTCAAGTTCCTATACACATTGCATACGTTGTCGCGTTATACTTTACTTATATGTGTTCAAGTTCCTATACACATTGCATGCGTTGTCGCGTTATGTTTTACTTATATGTGTTTATGTTTCAAATTGCATTGTTATGCACACACTCGGGTTGCGTTGTTATGCACCCCTTCCACCTGCATTGTCATGCACTCTTCACTTGCGTCGACACGCATGTTTCGCTTCCACCCGCATTGTCATGCACTCTTCACTTGCGTTGACACGCATGTTTCGCTTCCACCCGCATTGTCATGCACTCTTCACTTGCGTCGACACGCATGTTTTGTTTCCACCTGCATTGTCATGCACTCTTCACTTGCGTCGACACGCGTGTTTCGCTTCCACCCGCATTGTCATGCACTCTTCACTTGCGTTGACCCGCATGTTTCGCTTCCACGTGCATTGTCATGCACTCTTCACTTCCGTCGACACGCTTGTTTCGCTTCCACATGCATTGTCATGCACTCTTCACTTGCGTCGACACACATGTTTCACTTCCACCTGCATTGTCATGCACTCTTCACTTGCGTCGACATGCATGTATCGCCTTCACCTGCATTGTCATGCATTTCGTTGTTTGCATTTACTGCATTATCCATCTATGGCTTGCGCCTTTCCATGTTGAGCTTGGTTTGGTATGTGCCCATACTTTTCACGTTGACACACGGTTATGATATTATGTGTACGCACCTAGTGTTAAGGGTGACGACACCATTTCCGTGTTAGACGTGGTTTGTTTGTGTCCATGTCTTTCCTAGGCAAGATACGGTTTGGCTGTACGCCTTATCCATTACATTCATTGCATTGTAGTGCAGTGTGTTGCATCCAGCATTTAAGATCACGATCTTTCCTCAGCGGGTCATTCCTCACTTGTATCATGCCACCCAATTACTTGTATTTTGTGTTCCGTCTACACACACATAGTTCTGCATGTGTACGCGCCTATTCCACTGATGGGATTGTGGTTTGAGGGTGTCGGCACCTTTTCTATGGTAGACGGATTTTGAATCTCCATCTCTTTATGATATTTGTGAGGTTTTTGTACTGCTTTTGGTTTGATCATCTCAAATACACTGCATATCACTTGCATTGTTTATTACATTGTTTTGTAAACATTGTATATCGTTTTGCATCATACCCGCATTGTTATGCGTCAAACTTAGGTTGCATTGTTTTGCATCCCTCCACTCGTGTTGTCACGCAGTTTTAAATTGCATTGTTATGCATATTTCTAACGATATTGTACCTGTTAAGTTTCTTTCTTTTACAGGCACGATATTGTATGTACGGTTCATTTGAAGCTGGCATGACCAGACGAGTCGAACAGGTATTGTATTATCCGTGTGAGACGTAACGAGAATTGAACAAATTCTCTTACACCCTCTCTGCATTGTAATGTAGTTTGGTTTATGCTAGCTTAAAACCGTTGCATGTTATGCTTCGTTACAGCTTTCTTTGCATGATCATAAGCTATGCTCAGCTTGGTGCATTGTCTAGCATTTTGCCCCTGCCTTCGGGTGCATATCATTGTTTGTAATTTGTATGCTTTGTCTAAGTCTTCGGCCTTGTCAAAAATGGGTCGTCTCCGGGCTTTGACATTCACTCCTGTCATTGTTATGACTTTCGAGTTCTGTTAAAGAGGGGCAACTGTAGACACCCCATTTTTGACCGTCCTCAAGACTTGGACGTCACCGTTTGAACACTCGGTGATCATCCATCTTTGTGTTCGTCTTGAGTTCTCGGAGGTTTCGGTCGCGCGCCTTGCCTCAAGACCTCTCGACTTGTTTGCTTTGTGTTTGGTTATGCACCAAACACTTGTGTTTTTGCTTCTGAGGGCAGGGAATGGCTTGTTGGCCATCCCCACACCTCACCGGCTATGGCATGATGCCACTGGCCTTGTTTCCTTGCCATCGGCCAAAAATTATGGCCGGTCGACACCTTTTGTGGTCGGTCTGCCACCTTTGTTGGTCAATTGGCCATTTTTGCTGGTCGACCGCCTTCCATCTGCTTGTGGCAGATATTTTATGCCAGCTGTAATAGTTGGCATCCACAATACACCCCCTCCATACACGTGTATGGAGGGATTTGTCTCTTTCTTAGCTTGTTTTGGAAGCTTTGCAAGATTGGAATTCTATAAAGAGGGAGCTTCTCCTCCCTCCTCAGGGTTCTAGAGGTGTAGAGAATTAGGGCTAAAGAGTGAGATACAACTTTGTATCTATATTCCCCTATTTGATCCCATTTTGTGTGTATAAGGTTGTTTTGTTCACACTTTTGCACACAAACACCTAGCATTACACTATCCACTTGGAGCTAAGGTCCTTAGAGGTTGATTTTGGTGTTCTTGGGTTGCTTTGAACTCAAAAAAACCTGCTAGAGCATTGTTCTTGAAGAAGGTCTGCAAGGGTGAGTATCTTTACTTTATATACCCCCTTCTTGCATAGGCTTTTCGCCATGCTTGCATCTGTTTTTAAGCTTCGACTATAACTGATAAAAGTTCTAATTTTTTGTGTTTTAGAACTTTGTTTAAGGTCTCTTTGAGGTTTGGGGTTGTCTCCCCCCTCCAAGGCCTTGTTAGACCTTGTTTTAGGCCATACCTTTTGGCCATTGTTTTGGTCTTTGCATGACCTCTCTACCACTGAATCTAGAGGATTTTCAGTGGTGGAGAGGTGGCTTTAACGTCCTAAATGGGAGAGGGTCATCCCCTCTCCATGTTGTCTTTGATGCTTGCACAAATGGCTTGTGTTGTAGCTTGTATGCCTAGCTTGCTTTAGCTTCATTTTAGTAGGTATTAGGCTTTGTTTTGCCATGTTATACTTCTGTTTCAAGTTGGTTTAGGCATGCCTTGTATGCTTCATACACTTGCCTTGTAATCCCATGTTTTGGCCTTAACATGCATCATGTTGTAACATGTGTTTTTAGCTTGAATTTGGCTCAACTCCATGAAGCTTCTAGCTTTGTTTTGGTATGCTTGAGGTCTGATTTTGGTTGCTTGGGTCACATGTGACTTGCTTTGTATAGCTGCCATGCAATCTAGCTTGTAAGCTTTGAGTATTGAATCTTCTAGCATGTTTTATTTGGATCATTTCCGTGATTTGGCATCACTTAGAATGTTATTTCAGTCGATATAACATGCTTGAATGCTTACACTTATCACTCCTTTAATGCTTTATATGTTGTCACATATTATTGCATGCTTGATATGTTGTCATAGGCTTGATATGTTGTCACATATTATTGCATGCTTGTCGCCTTAACATGATCATGTTGCATTAATCTTGCTTGCATGCATGCATCTCTTGCCTCTTGATCAATTATGATGGAGGTTAGGATCATTTGTATGTTTGTGTGCATCTCATTTGACATTAAAATGCACACTTGACACTTTGGGCCATCATGCATTGAAATGCGTGATTGGTGGCCCGAGGGTCAAGAACCATACTCCTTTGAGTTCATAACATGATAAGGAGGGTGGTAGTGCATACATTGCTTTGAAAATGCATTGCCATGCTCTGTTTGTCCTATGCTGCAGCAAAGCAGGGTTCTGCAGGAAGAAATGGCCGGTCAGCCATCTTCAATGCTGGCCGGCTATGTATTTTTGGCCGATTCCATCATTTTTGGTCGATGACCTTGCCTTTTGGCCGGTGACCTCCCACAGTGTTCAGGGAGAAGTTCAGAAGCAACCTTGAGACTTGTGCAGTCTACAGAGGTGTAGAGCAGTGTAAACAGATGCAGCATGAGCATGGCGATGGATTTTCCGAGCGAAGCCGAGGATGCATGCATTCGTCCCTCTTGCCAAGGCTATTTTACTGCTTTCAGTAGTTTAATTAATTCATTTAATTAATTAAGGGTCTGTAATAATTATTTAGTTTGTTAGTTAGTTAATTTGTATTATTCTTTTGGCCCCTCCGAGAGAGGGCGAATTGTGTAATAAGCGTGCGTGTGTGTGATGCATGTCTTCCAACCCCACGTCTTTCTCCCTTTTACTTACCTGCTTACGATGGTTAGTTCTAGGGTACGTTTCAATTAGCATCTATATGCTATGCATGTTTGCATTCATTCATTTGTATTGCATGCGCCGGGCTCAGCGCGTCATACTAATTGCATCGTATTTCAATTCCAAGTTGAATACATGTATCAAGTTGTCGCATTTCACATGTCATCCTTAGATTAGCTGAGCCTATTCTAGTGACATTTTGTATGCGATGCATTAGCCATTTTAACATGAACTAGGATCATGCATGATTGCTAACTAGTTCTTTATTTTGGCTCGGAGTACACTGTAAGTGTTTACGCTTTAGCATCTTGCATGTGTGTGAGTTTTGTCATGATAGCATGCTTGCCATGAGGCTATTTTGCTTATGTGTTATAACTGCCTGAATGCCTGTGGGTGATGGTTGGGTTGTTTGAATTGGAATAATTCATCAAAATCCATGTTTTAGCCTACTTGCGGGTGGCAAAATTCGAAACCATTTCCAAACAAATGGATATGTGATGCTTGGTTTCGAATTAGGAGATCTAGTCTATACTTGTATGATATGTGCGTCACATAGTAATTCTAGGCTAATAACCAGAATAAGAGCACATAATGTTTTCAAAACTAGATATCATGGTTAGTAGAGGCCGATCTTCGGATCGGGCGAGCGGGGGTGCTCACAGATGACCTTCCCCAATCGTACCCAAGTTTCCGAGCCAAGGAAACTTTTGTGATGACGGACACGTGGTCTTAGGCAAACGAGTCAGGGTTTCCTAAATTTTCCCAAAATAAAATATTTGGGTGGCGACTCTGTATCTGGCAAAGCAGTCCATGTTTGGCACTTCTTTCTAAAAATCTGTTTTCAAAACGATTTGCCAGATTTGGACTCTTTGGTGATTTATCGGTCATGCATTGCACTCTACGGGATTAGATTCAGAACCGTGACATTTGAGTCCGAACTGTAGTAATCCCAATGAACAAAATGGGGGATCCCCTCTTGGGACGTTCGGGGACATCTACACCGAGCGTCATGCATAGTGAGCCCACATATTCGTCGTAAGGCTTGGATGTGGCCGAAGCGAAGTTGAGGCAAGATTTCTTCATTGCGCTCGGATTCCATCAAAGCTTGGAAGTCTTCGAAGGTAGGACACATCTCTTGCCCGCCAAAGCTAAAGACATGAGTTACCGGATTCTAAACCTTGCCGCGGCATGGAGAAACAGAAAGTGCAGCGGAGTGCGACTCAGAGTGAATAGTGCATTTATGCCGAAGCCCCGGAAGTTCAACTTTTTTGAGCCGTCTAAAGTAGCAATCCAAGCTGTGAGATTTTGGATGAGAAACGCCTCCATTTTGATGTAAAACTGAGATGGAATGAGAGAGCCACGAAGCTGGAACTTTTATGGAGGATAAGGCACTATTGGGAGGACACATGTCAAAAATCTGGAGGTCGCCAGGCCAACTGGTCGGGCGACCACCTTTTCTGGTTGGCCAGCCAGCTTTTCTAGTCGGCTGACCACACAACTGGTCTCAAAAAAAAAAAAAAAACTGGTCGGCCAGCCACTTTAGGTGGTCAGCCATGGTGAGAAACTGGTTTTTGGTCTCTTCCTAGTCTCTAGAGGAGAGCTCCTAGCCTTTCCATGTGTTGGGAGTGTTGAAGGTCCGAGTTTACCTCTGTTTCGGATGCATTCCGTCGCCCGGTTTGTCAGAAATGCATTTGCTTGTCGAGTTGTTGTTAAGTTTTGCTTATTGAGTTGTCGAGTTTTGTTTATCAAGTTCTTAAGTTTTGCTTATCGAGTTGTCGAGCTTTTGTTTATTGAGTTGTTAAGTTTTGCTCATCGAGTTGTCGAGCTTTTGTTTAATCGAGTTGTTAAGTTTGCTTATCGAATTGTCAAGTTTTGTACATCGAGTTGTTACTCTTTGTTGATCAACATTGTCAAGATTTTCTTATTGAGTTGTAAACTTGCTAAGGTTTTATTGAGTTAAGTTGTTTAGTTTGTTGCGTCGGTTCATTACCTGACTTGGCAATGTACAGTGCTCAATTTCTGTTCAATCTCATTTTTGTGCAAAATGATGTGATGCAATCCTAAGAATACAAAATACAACACTTTTTCAACAAAAGCTGTTTCATTCCATCATATCTTCTTTTTACAACATTTTACAACAGGGTACAAGTTTTAAAGAAAATAAAACTACCTAAAGCTGATGTGCTACAACTACTAGTAAAAAAGGAACATAAAGTAGGAACATCTGCATTGGTGCTATCAAGCGCAAGACTCAGAGGCCCTCTTCGTCCTCTTCGGCTAAACAGCCTCTGCGCCACCATCGTTGGCATCACCATCCGAATCAGAGCCGCCGTCCTCGGAATCCTCCTCGGCATCATCTCCGCCCTCAGAACCCGAACCAGAGTCATCGTCTCTGCCTGCGGATGTCTCTAACTGAGGATGCGCAGACTCCTCCTCCTCGCTGGACTCCTCGTCCTCTGTGATAGGCGCTCTATGTTTGCCTCGGCTGCGAGTCAAACCCCCTCTCCCAGCTCCTCGAGAAGGCCTGGATGGCCCAGCCTGTAGCGGTGGGACCTGAAAAAGAGCAGTTTGAATACATCAGCCAAAGTATGTACATCAGATGCAGATGTGAGAATGCTGTGTAAAGTATGTGCATGCAGATATAGTGTGTGAATGCGGCGTGTCAGATGTTCTCTACACATGCAGTCAACCAATGTAACGGAATGTCCAATTTCGGTATGTCATCAGAAGTATGATAAACGCAAGGAAATTGAAAAGTACTGAGACGCCAGCGATGAACAGCAGAGTCTCCCTCCGTAGGACCATGCTCTCGAGTGAGGCCACCATCCCGAGTAAATCCTCGGTGTACTCGCTGGGAGGCTATAGACACAAGTGCAAGTCATCAGTGAATGAATAAATGTCTAAATATCTGAGTGATAAATCAAAACTGTAAAGCATACTGGTGGCGAGTCAGGGTCTCTGACGTATCAATGATCAGGCAATGGGGGCTCTAATGGAATCGGGTAGGATGTCCCATACCGCCAGCCTGTCAGCTCGGATGGAAGATCCGGCCACCCAGCATGCTGGTAAGTCGGGGGAATCACTCTAGCCCCACTCTTCGATGTACTGGCCTAGCTAGTTGAAGGGGGACCTGTAGCCCGGACTCGACTCGATGATGGCATGCCAGCATCCCTCCTCGTGGGAGTACGGACACCCGTCAGTGGAGGCATCAAGTACGTATGGCGGTAGGTCGCGTACTCCCCCTCCTCCAGGAACAGAATAGCATCATTACCCAACATAGCGACCTCGACCTCCTGGGGAGTGAGTCTCTCAGTGGACCGCATGTCCTCTGGAGGTGCTGCGGGGATATCCTGATCAGGGTGGCCCATCGTCTGACGCAAGAAGCAATCCCCCAGAAACCAAGCCTTGCCAACTGGCCCCTCAAGTAAAATCCTGTATCGCGAAGCAGCCCATCCCCCAGGGAACCGGAACCGGGTATCTCCTGGCAAAGGTGCCCATGGCTGCCAAGTAATCTGCGGATGACAAGTACATAAACTGATTAGATGTCATAAATATGCAAGGAAAATCAAAGCTGAAAGCATGAAAGACTGAGAGTTCTGGATTACCACCATCGCCCGAACGGTGTCAAAGTACTGCCAGAGATATGGCAAAGTCTCCCGAGGCTGAGGCCGGCACCGACCCTCGAATCTGTGAGAGTAAGGGATCTCGAGAGGTACCTCTACCTCCAACTCTGGGGCCAGCGTCGGAAAGTATGCATAGACCCATAACTGTGAAAGGCGAGGTAGTGGTTGTCAGAATACAGAGTGCAGAAAGTACAGAATGTCGTGTGCAGTGTACAGATAATAGGAATGCAGAAAATACAGAATGCTGAGTGTAGAATGCAGAATATAGAAAGTAATGCGTGCCGTGCGCAGTGTACAAGTAATGAAAAGCATAAATGAAAATCAAGAGGGCAGAATGTACCTCCCAAGCTCTCCAATAGCCACTGACTATGTTCCCCCACCCGCGGGAGGTCGCGCTCATGTAGCAATAAAGGGTAGCAAGGGCAGCGCAACCCCAATCATACTGGCTGACCTGTGATAGGTCTACGAACGCACTAAGAAGATAAAGCTCAACAGTGTTCCCCCTGTCAGAGAACAAAGTGGTCCCAAGGAGGAACATCAAAAGCCCTCGAGCATACTGCTCTATCTCCTCGATATTCCCAGGCGAAGTCCCTCTATACTACATGGGGAACCAGGTGTACCTGACTCTACCGAATGATCTGTCGATCGGTGGACGGACTTCCAACAGATAAATCCAAGCTGCCTCCCACTCACACATGTCTAGATCGTAGGGGACCGGTTGGCCGGCCGCGTCAAGGCCCGTCAACATAGCAAAGTCATATGGGGTCATCGTCATGTCCCCAGTGGCTGAAAAGTGGAGCGAGTTGGTGGTGTCCCACCACCTCTCCACAAGTGCCCCATGTGGGTCCTACTCACTGGGTAACGAGATAATCCTGCGCAGAAAAGTCTGAATCCTGCCTCATCGACGATGTGACGTACAGCATCTGGGAGCTCCTCATACCACTCTCTAGCAAGGATCGATCCATAACCCCGTGTGGAACGGGAAGATACTTGCATTCAGAATGAACAGATGTATTCAGTTTCAGAATGAAATGTCTGAGCTACGTGCAAATGACGTAAATGAAAAGTGAAAAATGAGCTGTGTGCCCAAAAAGTGAGTTGTGTGCCCAAAGATCGAGCTGTGTGCCCAAAGAACAAGCTGTGTGCCCAAAGAATGAGCTGTGTGCCTGAAAAGTGAGCTGTGTGCCCAAAGAACGAGCTGTGTGCCCGAAAAGTGAGCTGTGTGCCCAAAGATCGAGCTGTGTGCCCAAAGAATGAGTTGTGTGCCCGAAAAGTGAGCTGTGTGCCCAAAGAACGAGCTGTGTGCCTAAAGAATGAGCTGTGTGCCCGAAAAGCAAGCTGTGTGCCCAAAGAATGAGCTGTGTGCCCAAAGAATGACCTGTGTGCCCGAAAAGTAAGTTGTGTGCCCAAACATCGAGCTGTGTGCCCAAAGAGCGAGCTGTGTGCCCAAAGAATGAGCTATGTGCCCAAGAAGTGAGCTGTGTGCCCAAAGATCGAGCTGTGTGCCCGAAAAATGAGCTATGTGCCCAAAGAATGAGATGTGTGCTCGAAAAGTGAGCTGTGTGCCCAAAGAATGAGCTGTGTGCCCGAAAAGTGAGCTGTTTGCCCAAAGAGCGAGCTGTGTGCCTAAAGAATGAGCTGTGTACCCAAAAAGTAAGCTGTGTGCCCGAAAAATGAGGTGTATGCCCAAAGAGTGAGCTGTGTGCCTGGGACAAACCGTGTGTTCAGAGTAAGCTACGTACCAAATGAACAGAATATTGTTTCGCAAGCTGTGTGCCCAGTGAATAGAATACTATGTTGTGAGCTGTGTGCTAAAGGAATAGAGTATTGTTATGTATAAGCTGTGTGCCCAATGGACCGGATGTTGTGTATGTAAATGTGTTCAGATCAAACAGATATAATGCATGGCAAAGGCATGAACTGTGCAAGGAATGTAAAAACACATCGCAGAAAATGTAAAAGAGAAGTGCACACCTCACGCGCATGGTAAGACAAATGGGACTCCAGCTCCCGAAGTAGTAGGTCCGCAGGTGCTCGTTGATCGAAGTCAATAAAGTGATGAAAGGTGGTAGGAGGCACGACATGCTCCTGCGGGTGGTATCTCGCCGGATCGAAGGGCCGAGTCCTCGGGGGTAATGACATGATGTCTGGCTCATCCCCGGCATGTGGAGGACCTCCACCTTGGTGAAAGTGATCAGCCATCCAAAGAAATCTGCAAAAATGAGAAAAAATGAACGAAATGAGCCAAAATTGCAAAAAGTCAACAAAAGTCAACTCTCGGGAAAGGAAAAAGTCAACAAAGGTCAACCCTCGAGAAAATGTGCCAAACTTCGAGACAAACATACCTCAAGTGGTGGAAATGGAGAAAGAAGCTCCGAAATCAAATTTTAATCGGTTCAAAGTGAAGAGAACTGAAAGTTTTCGCGAAACAACTTCGCGTAGGCCATCGGAAAATGTGTATAAAGCGCAGATCTGAGGGGGAAAATGGTCTAGGAAGGAAGAGGAGCTGATTTCGGCCTAAGGGGTGTGAGCAAAAGTGATTGGGATGTGTGTATTTAAAGAACCGAGAATAAAAGGACCAAACTGCCCCAAGTTTAGTAAACTGGTGGGCCGACCAGGTTTTCTGGCTGGCCGACCACCCTGTGAGGAAAAACTGGTCGGTGGCTTTGATAGGTGGTTGGTGGCCCTCCTGCATGGTCTCCAAGGTCCCTTTGCTCTCCCTGTGCATTTTGGTGATGATTGGAGTCCCCGGCTCTCGAGAAAGTACAAGAAAAGTGCACTTTTCGACGCGATGATTGGAGTCCTCAGCTCGGGACCGCTTAACATTCTCCGTTTGCCCCGGTTTTGGGGCACACCTTGTTTCCTCAGTCTAGAGGGACACTATGGCCCGGGAGACCACTTTTGTGGTCGTACGCCACTTTTGGTGCTCAACAGCCAGTTTTCGGGGCACCCGGCCGCGCGCTTTGCCCCCCTGAACTCTCGTTTTACATCCGTGTTGGTTCATTTTTGGTATAAACCTTGTTTTCCTTGTTTGGGAGGTGGTACAAGGGTGGGAGAGCACCTTTTCTCCTTGGAGACCAATTTCTCCCCGCCAGCCGATTTTCTGCTCAGGAAACTGGTTTTCTTGGTCTTTGGGCCACATTTACTGGTCTCCCACCGTACCACTGACTTGCTTTCAGTGTGGAGACCACCTATTGTGCCTGCTGACCACCCCTTTTTGTGGGAGACCACTTGACCTGGTCGGCCGACAAAGGAAAGTGGTTGGCCGACCACCTTTTCTGGTCGGCTGCATTCCTCCTGTTTTGTCTGTCTAAGTGCATGCCAACTGTGCCAGCTGGAAGGCACAGACTGTATCCTCCATACACGTGTATGGAGGATCTTGAGCCTTGTTTTTTAGCTTCTTGAAGAAGCTTTGGCCTTGTTTGTCTATAAGAGAGGCCCTCCCCCTCCTTGAACCAGGTTCCAAAATTGCTCTACGGCAAACAATATATATCTCTCTATATCTCTATATTTTGGCTCATAAGGTGCATGGTTCTTGACCCTTTTACACTACACCTCATAGCCATACACTTCCACCATTGATTTGAGGTTCTTGGAGGTTGTTTTCAGAGGTTAAAGAGTCAGTTTTTGGTCCCAAAGTGTGCCGGTTTTGCTGAGCTTCAAGGGTAATCACTTTTCCCTCTTTTAAGCATTATTTTGATCCTTCTCTTAGCCTCATTTGCATGTATATTTGAGCTTTGTTGTCAACTGAAAAAAGGTTCATATTTAAGTGATTTTCATGTTTGTTTAAGGTTCTTTTGGTGTTGGGGGTCATCTACCCTCTTGCATGCTCTATTTAGCCTTGTTTTGAGCCATGCCATGAGACCTTTGTATTGAGCTTTGCTTGGCTCTTTAGCCACTGAAATCTAGTGGATTTTCAGTGGTTGGTATGTGGTTTTGAGGGCCAAAATCAGAGAGGGGTGACCCTCTCCCTTTTGGCCTTGTTCGCTTGCATTTTTGGCTTTCCAAGGGAGCCTATATTTCCACACTTCCTAGCCTTGGTTCAGGCCCTTTTTAGTGACTTTTAGGACCTTCCTAGACTCTGCCTATGGCTGGTTTGGTCACCTTTTGTTTGTCTCTTGCATGTGTAGAACAATCCCTTGCATAGTCTATCAAAGGAGCACCTCATTCTTGCATGTTTTGGTCATGTCTCAGTGGGTTTTTGGCCATCATTTGGCATGCCATGATTCTTTTTTTGGCTGGTTTGGTAGCCTCTCATATGTTTCACATGCTTGTAGTGTAAACCATGTTCACTAGCTTATAATGCATATTGTTTTGGCCCTCTATGCTAGCATATTTTGGCCATGCTCTAAATTGATTTTGTCCATAGTTTGGGCTGCCTTAGCTCTATTTTGAGGTACCTTGGTTGAATGATGCTTGCCTTGTAGGGTTGTAGTGTAATAGCCTTGCTTAGTCTTGAGTTTTGAATCCCCTTGCATGCTTAACTTGAGGTGTTTGCATGTTTTAGCATCATTGAGCATGATATTTCAGAGTTTATTTCTTGGCCATATTCTCATGTTGGTCACTCTTTAATGTGTTTGAAAGTTGTACCATTATACCCCATTTATGAGCCTTTGCATTGAGCTTCATTCTTATGCCTTTCAAGCCACCATCTTGGTTCATTTTGCCACTGTTTTGGGCCTGCTTAAGGTCTATTTGGAGTTGGTTTTGTCATTTGAGCATCGTCTCGCATGCCTCTAGTGTAATGTGTTTCACTAGTTTCGGTACTTTAGCCTTTCAACATGCATTATACGAGTTGTTTGCATAATTTGGGGCCATTTTGTATGCCATTTTAGAGCTGGAACATGAGTCATTGTATGCCATATTTCATCCTTTCAATGATTTTGTAGAGTTTCATTTTGTGCCATCGAGCTTAGGTCCTTGCATTGTGTATGCTAGCATGAGCTTTGGAGTCTTGTTTTCATCATGTATGGCAACTGATTTGGGTGTGGCTGAGGTCCAGTCATTTTGGTTTAAGTCCATTTTTGCATCGAGTATGCCATTGTAGTTCATAGCATTGAGTGCTATGTTGTCGCATGATTGATCATTGCATTGTGCATGCCTTGTTCATCTCATTGTGTATGTTAGTTCTTAGGTGCATTGTGTATGCTAAGTACCACGTGCATTGAGTATGCCATTGTCGGTTCATGGCATTGTGTATGCTAGTTGTATGTTTGCATGTCATCCTTTGCATGTTTGCATCGCATAGTTGCATAGCATTTAGGTTGCATACTTAAAGTCGCATTGTGCATGCCATTATTTGTTGCATTGTGTTCGGAATAGGAGTTAGTTCGAACACGGGAAACGAGGGACGTTTTGTACTCAAAGTGACGAAACGTGCTGCAATCACCGGTCACCGACACTCGCGACTACCCATGACGGAGTTGTTGGCTTTAGGTGCTTATATGTGCATTCATTTCACATTGAGTCGTGCAATTCGACTCCTCGGCCATCATGCATCGAGATGCGTGATTGGTGGCCCGAGGATCGAGACCTATCCTCCTTTGAGCTTGTACAATGATAGGGAGAATGGTTGTGCACACATATGTTGAAAATACCTTGCCATGCCTCTCTCTTGCTCCTTGTTGCAGAAAACCAGAAACCAGGAGAAGAAACTGGTCGGCCGACCAGGTTTTCTGGCAGGTCGACCACTTTTTTTGGTTTCCACCACAAAAGGTGGTCTCCCATGCCATTGGCTGTTCAACAGCTTTCCCACAGTATCCCTGGGTGGAGTTTCATCTCTCTGGAGCTTTGTGCAAGTTTCTGAGATCAATTGCAAACAAAGGCAAGTCAGGACGTCGCGAGGGATTTCCGAACAGGGCAATTCAAGCATGCATGCATCCTTCATCATCCAAGGCAAAGCTGAGGCAGTCCGTTCCATGTAGTTTGCATGATAGTTTAATTGCTTACTTAGCTAATTTGTTAATTAGTTAGAGTTATGTAATAACTAGCTGTAATTTGTTATTCATTGTGGTTGTGTAATAACTAGTTTAATTAGATTATCTTAGATTAGCTAGTTGGTTTTGTATTATTTATTCGGACCCTCCGTCGAGAGGGCACAACTGTTGTAATAAGTGTGCGTGTGTGTGATGCATGCCTTCCAACCCCCATTTCTTTCTCCCTTTTATTTACCAGCTTACGATGGTTAGTTTTAGGGCATGTTTCAATTAGCATCCTTATGATCGCATGTTTGCATCCATTCATCTGTCTTGCATGCAACGGGCTCGGCGCATCACACTAACTGCATTGTATTTCAATACCAAGTTGAATACATGTATCGATTGTTGCATTTCACATGCCATTTTAGAATAGTCGGGCCTATCTTAGTTGCATTTTGTATGTGCTGCATTAGGCATTCTTGACATAGTTAGGATCATGCATTGATTTCTAACGTAGCTTTTGTTTTGGCTCGGAGTACTCGGTAAGTGTTTATGCTTTAGCATTCTTGCATATGTATGAGTGACTGCCATGATAGCATGGTTACCATGAGGCTATGTGCTTATGTGATATAACTGCCTGAATGCTTGTGGGTGAAGGTTGGATTACTTGAATTGGCATAATTCATTGAAATCCATGTTTTAGCCTACTTGCGAGTAGCAAACTTCAAACCATTTCCAAACAAACGGATATGCAATGCTTTGTTCCAAATTAGGCGATCTAGTCTATACTTATTTTCTGTGCGCATCACATAGTAAGATTAGCTAATTAAACCGGAATAAGAGCACATGTGTTTTCAAAAACAAAATATCATGTTAGTAAAGGCCGATCTTTGATCGGGCAAGCGGGGGTGCTCATTGCATGACCTTCCCCTCTCATACCCAAGTTCCCGAGCCGCGGCAACTTTGTTGATGACGGACACGTGGCCTTAGGCACGAGTCGGGGTTTCCTAAATTCCCCAAAATGAAATATTTAGGTGGCGATTCTGTATCTGGCATAGCAGTCCATGTTTGGCACTTCTTTCTAAAAATCAGTTTTTCAAAACGATTTGCTAGATTTGGACTCTTTGGTGATTTATCGATCTTGCATTGCACTTTGTGAGATTAGATTCAGAACAGCGACATTTGAGTCCGAACTGTAGTGAGCCTAATGAACAAAACGGGATTGTCCCGGGACGTTCGGGCGCGTCTACAACCGGCTACTTCAACGACGCGTGGAGGCATGTGATAAGACTAGTGTTCACGCGCTTCCTTTGGATGGCGCGTGTGGGCACGTGGTTGGGCTTCTGGGACTCTTCTTTGCAATTCCAGACTCCTCTCCTCCAGAGCTTCCTCCTGGTATGCTCGAAAGCGAATTTCAGTCACTTCGAAATTCGGGCACTTTCTGAAAAATCTCAATTTTTCACCACCCGGGCTCTGATACCACTTGTTGGGGATCGGGGACACACCAGAAACACAAACAAGCAATAACACAACTGTTTTAGCGTGGTTCGGCAAACCGGCCTACGTCCACGGGGGCGATAACACTATGTATCAACAAGAGGAGGATTACACACTCATCTCACACTCTTTGTCTCTCTATATAGCTTATTCTCTATCACTCACAGGTATTGCTCTCTCTCAGATAGCTCTCTTAGATTGCTCTTATTATCTGTCAACCGAGTACCTCAGTTTATACATATTGAGGCACTCCCTCATTGGTCACCACCTACCCCTTCCACTAGCTAGTGGGGTAGGTGGAGTGGAAGAACCACCTTCAAGGTCGGTCGATATGGGTGAAAATCAAACACGAGCAACAGTGGAGAGAGGGGGAAAAAAATACCAGGTTACAATCGAACCTTTTCAAGTGAAGGATACCAATCATCAGCACATGCACGTTGCAGAATAGCACAAGCACCATGAAAAACAACATCAGCAATTTGGCTGATATCACTCTTCTCAATCCTCGACTATAATTAAAAGAATTGATCAAAATAAAATAAAATATCCAAACTACATGAGGTAAATATAAGTAAGTATACCTGACCGAAGTTTAGATTGTCATTATAGTGCACTATCATTTCCCTATAGAATCGAGTAACTTCAACGGCAGTACTTTTGCGTGGAACATGCCTATGCCTTCGGCCAAACAAATATTTATCTTTCTCAATTTTAGCAAACACCCTTTGCTCAGCATTGCCCGGAGAAGGAATGTTAGAACTCCAATTAGGAGTATATTTCATTACATAAGCATCCAAAATGATTCCATCAAACAGTTTACGACCATGCACAATATCCCACAACTTCAATATAAATTTTTTTTCCTGAGTACCGTTCCAAAATGAAGAATCGTCCAACAGCCAACAGATATCCACTTTTTCACTAAAACACAAATGAACAAAAGATTAATTAGTCAAAACTACACAAGGACAAAATATTAAAAAGAAATAACATATTTAACTTACTGATATTTTTTGTCCCCCAAGTTCTTCATAAAAAGGGAAAACTCGTTCGAAAGCCCCTGGTCTCTGAAATAAACTTGCAGTCATCCCCATTGGAAATCATTACCCTCTCTATAAGGCTTAACTAAAACTTCAGCCATCAATGAGTGAAAATCTCGAATGTCTTTGAATTTATCATTATAAAGCTCTGCAAAAAAAATTGAAATTTCAGAGATGCATTTCAAAAAACATAACCAAATAAAATGAAAATAAAGAATGAGTTACAATATACCATTACTATGTATGGCCTTTTTTACCCAAATAAGTTTGGCCTTTTGGTTCATGACCGAGATTCCATCTAACAATCTAGTAGAGCAGTAGCCTAAAGAATATATTTTGCGTAATGCCATGATAATATCACTAAATAGAGGCATTACTTTGGGTTGAATGTAACTCCACCAATCCTCGAGGGGGCAGGACTTTTCAGACCAACTTCTGTATTCAAAATCCACATAGGAGAAAATATCTTGTTTGATTCTTTCAAGTAAAACTCTTTTGTCATCAACAAAATAACCCTCTACAATGGAACTCCTTTTGCAAATGGTCAATGCTGCCAGGTAATCCATTGCTTTGCGATTATTTTTAAAGTCAAAACTACTGAACGACATTGCAAAATCTTCAATTGGAGGTCTGGAAAAAGAATTTTTCCCATATTGAAATTCACCTTGACAACCTTGCAGTAGATATAAAATTTCAACTCCTTTACTAGATGGGCCTGGAAATTCTTCCTCAGACCGTGACTGGCACGTGTCACTAACGTGGCAGACAGGTGGCATTGAATGTACGCTGACGTGGCGCTGGTGTGGTCGTCTTCCTTCTTGAGACGCGCGTGCAGCGCGTGTCCGCGCGTAGGATTGCGCGCCGGCTACTTGAACGGCGCGTGGTGGCGTGTGACGAGACTCGTGTTCACGCGCTTCCTTTGGGTGGCGTGTGTGGGCGCGTGGCCGGCCTTCTAGGACTCTTCTTTGCAGTTAGGGACTCCTCTCCTCCAGAGCTTCCTCCTGGTATGCTCAAAAGTGGATTTCAGTCACTTCGAAATCTAGGCACTTTCGGAAAAAAACTCGATTTTTCACCACCCGGGCTCTATTACCACTTATTGGGGATCAGGGGCACACCAGGAAACACAAACAGGCAATAACACAAGAGTTTTAATGTGGTTCGGCAAACAGGCCTACGTCCACAGGAGCGATTACACTATATATCAAGAAGAGAAGGATTATACATTCACCTCACACTCTCTGTCTCTCTATATAACTTATTCTCTCTCACTCACAGGTATTGCTCTCTCTCTGATAGCTCTCTCAGATTGCTATCTCAGATTGCTCTTATTATCTCTCAACCGAGTACCTCAATTTATACATATTGAGGCACTCCCTCATTGGTCACCACTACCCCTTCCACTAGCTAGTGGGGCAGGTGGAGTGGAAGAACCACCTTGAAGGTGGGTTTATATGGGTTCAAATCCAACACGAGCAACAGTGGAGAGAGGGGAAAAAAAATACCAAGTTATAATCGAACCTTTTTCAAGTGAAGGATACCAAACATCAGCACATGCACGTCTCAGAATAGCACAAGCACCATGAAAAACAGCATCAGCAATTTGGCTGATATCACTCTTCCCAATCCTCGACTGTAATTAAAAGAATAAATCAAAATAAAAAAAATATCCAAACTACATGAGGTGAATATAAGTAAGTATACCTGACGGAAGTTTAGATTGTCATTATAGTGCACTATCATTTCCCTATAGAATCGAGTAACTTCAACAACAGTACTTTCGCGTGGAACATGCCCATGCCTTCGGCCAAACAAATAATTATCTTTCTCAATTTTAGCAAACACCCTTTGCTCAGCATTGCCCGGAGGAGGAATGTTAGAACTCTAATTAGGAATATATTTCCTAACATAAGCATCCAAAATGATTCCATCAAATAGTTTATGACCATGCACAATATCCCACAACTTCATTTAATTTTTTTTTCCTGAGTACCATTCCAAAATGAAGAATCGTCCAACAACCAAAAGATATCCACTTTTTCACTAAAATACAAATGAACAAAAGACTAATTAGTCAAAACTACACAAGGACAAAATATTAAAAAGAAATAACATATTTAACTTATTGATATTTTTTGTCCCGCTGTAACATGCCCGCGGGGGACCTCGGCTACAGTTCGGACTCGATTTGTGTCGCGGTTCTAAATCTGAACCAAAGAGTCCAAATCCGGCAAATCGTTTTGAAGAAAAACAGATTTTTGAAAAAGTAGTGCCAAACATGGACTGCTTTGCCAGATTACAGAGTCGCCACCTAAATATTTTTAAAATGGGAAATTTAGGAAACCCTGACTCGGTGCCGAAGGCCACGTGTCCGTCATCACCAAAGTGATCTTGGCTCGGGAGCTTGGGTACGATCGAGGAAGGTCAGCTATGAGCACCCCCTTTCGCCCGGTCCGAAGACCGGCCTCTACTAACCGTGATATCAGATTTTGAAAACATTATGCGTTCTTATTCCGGTTATTAGCCTAGAATTACTATGTTGTGCGCACAGCAAACAAGTATAGACTAGATCGCCTAATTTGGAAATAAGCATTGCATATCCGTCTTGTTTGGAAAACAGTTTGAAATTGCTACTCGCGAGTAGGCTAAAACACGGATTTCAATGAGTATTCCCAACTCAAGTAATCCAACCTCCACCCACAGGCATTCAAGCAGTTTATCACATAAGCACTTAGCCGCATGGCAGGCATACTGTCATGTTAACATTCACACGCATGCGACATGCTAAAGCATAAAACTTACATCGTACTCCGTGCCAAAACAAGAAACCAGTTAGCAAAACATGCATGACCTAGTTTATGTTAAGTGACTAATGCATCGCATACGGAATGTAATCTAGACAGGCTCGGCTATCCTAAGCATGGCACATGAAATGCAACAACTATCACGTATTCAATTTGGAATTGAAAGTACGATGCAGTTTGTATGATGTACCGAGCCCGATGTATGTAAACAAATGCATGAATGCACGCATGCATTGCATAAGGTATGCTAATTTAGATGTGCCCTAATCTACCATCATAAGCAGGTAAATAAAAGGGATAGAAAGAAATGGGGGTTGGAAGACATGCACCCACTCACCCACACTTATTACAATTACGCCCTCACTCGGAGGGACCGAATAATAATACAGTCCCAAATAGTACAGTCCAAATACAGAATAAATAAATTATTAAAGAAATTTCTAATTATCAAATTAAATTCAGTATATAAAAAAAGAGGGGCCTCAGCCCTGCCTCGGGATGCGCGAATGATGCATGCTCGAATCCGACTCGCCCGGAAACTCGTATCATGACACTGCTGCCTCTGTTCTTACTGCCCTGTCTCTCCAAAAATTGTCAAAGTCGCAGAACACCTTCCTTGCATGCTGCTATCCATCACCGGCTGGATGGAATATCCACCGGCCATCCAAAATAACCACCGGCTGTTCATGAAGTTATCGGCCACCTATATAGTGCCGGTCGGCACTATACACTGCCGGTCGGCAGAAAATTCCTGCAGATGACAATTTGACGGCAACAGCAGACAGACAGTGCATGACATGGATTTTAGAGCAAATGTAAGCATGGTCAATGCTCCCTATCATGTATGGGACTCAAGGAAGCATGACCCTCGGTTCTTGGGCCATCAACTATGCATCTTGACGCATGATGGCCTAAGAGGCCAAGTTTGCATTTCAATGTCAAATGCAATGCACACAAACATACAAGGTACCCAACCTCCATCATGGTTGATCAAGAGGTGAGGCAATGCACAACAATGCACATGCAACCTAAGCATGCAAACTAACACACGAACATGCAATGCAACTACATGGCACACACAATGTACATAACATAACATGCACAACGCATTGAAACATGGCATACACAATGCAAGATGGGCTTACACCAATATGAGATAGCCTCAGCCACACTCACATAGGAGGCCATCGGATAAAACTGAAGTGCCTCGAAATGCGTGCACACGGGCACGCAAACCGAGGCAATGGCCGTAAGGCATGAAATGGCATGGAAATGATATGCAAGCATGCAAATGAATTTCCAGCACTCACAAATGATGCAAAACAGTCCCGAAAGGCGGGGAAATGACACCAAATGCACGGGATGGTCCCGAAATACGACATTAAGCACCCGAAATGGCCTACACCCATACTAAACATGCGTAATTGGTACATGACATGCAAAACAGTAGCAAGGCAGCCCCAAAAATAGCATTTTTCAGTCTAGAACAAGGCCAAAGTGCAAGCAAAGATAGGGCAACAATAGCATGCAAAAATACGGACCAAGAGAGGGGTATTGAAACAAGTGATGCATGTGGTGCTCAAAATGAAAAGTACCCTTCTACAACACTGATGAGGGACTAAAAATATGAACATTTTCAGTAGATGACATCCCCCAACTCAGTATGCACACATACTCAAAATGCAATGCAAGATTAAGGCCCACAAAGGGGTATAACATGAAGTACCAAAAGGATGCATCAAACAGCCAAACACCCTTCATGAGACATGTAGAGGGGGTCAAACTAAGACCCTTTTCAGGCCTGTCGAAGACCCAAAAACAGAAGCATGGTAGGCTAAAAAGACATGCAAAAATGGGGGCCAAAGAGGGGGTATAATGGTAAGTACTACATGGAGACCCCCAACAGTGTTGAGCCCTTCTTCAATGTTGAAGAAGGGATCAAAACAAGCAACTTTGTAGTTTACATCGAAGCTCAAAAATACATGCAACTATGGCTTAGATATGAACCAAGAAAATGCTAGTTTGAGGGAAATAGACACTTACCCTTGAAGACCAATGAACCAGCAGGTTTTGATCCAAGAAAATGAACTCCTAGCCTCTGCAAATGACCTCCAATGTGCTGGAAATGGAGTGGTGGTGGTGGTGCTAGGTGGTGGTGAAGAAATAGCCCAAGATCAAGGGTGTTTGGAGGTGGAATGAGAGAGATATATTGAGAGATGGAGGGATGTATATGTATATATCAGATATACATATATTTCTCTGGTTTTTTGTTCCAAAGTCTTCAACCCTAGACAAAGGAGAAGGAATGGTGCTTATATAGGCAAAGAAGACTTAATGGCTAAGCAAAAGAGGGAGGTTCAAGAGGTGCAAGAGGGTCTTGGCTTATCAAAGAAGCTTGGACAGCTGGTAGGCTTCTTGAGGAAGCCAAGACAAGGGGTCAAGGCTTCCTCAAGAAGCCTTGAGCAAAGGGTGCAAAATAAGGGCCAAAAGGTGGTCAAGGGTGCAAAATAGGCACATGGATGCACGTGGATCTGATTCTGTGCATCCCAGCTGGCACTGCTGGGATGCACTATGCCTGCAAGAGTCAAAAGGGTCAAATCGGCCATGAAAAGAGGTCATCGGCACAATAAATGGCCGGTCGGCACAATATATTGCCGACCTGCACTTTATTCTGGCCGGTCGGCTAAATAGAGTGCCGGTGGGTAGCTGGTAATGTCAAAAAGTGCCGGTGGATGGCCAGATTGAAGCCCCGGAAGTTAGCTTTCCAATGGCGCAAACCTTGCATCAAAATTCCTTCTGTGCAAAAAGTTATGCCCTTTTCCGTGAAGCCGCGCAGACTCGATCCAACCGGGATGATGCCCAGCTTCAACCCATCATATCTCCTCCACCCGGACTTGGCTCTAGGAGATTCTTGAACCAAAAATGAAGCCCCAGAAGTCTTGTTTCCAATGGTAGTGGCCTCATAGCTAAATTCCAAGTATGCAATTGAATAAGCCTGATTCAGCGAGAGCCGCTCGACTTTCTTTTACCCGGATTCATGGCGAACTTCTTCTCCAACCTATTTTCTCCCCTCCTCTCCTTTTTTCTTCAACTCCAAACCCCTAAACAAAGTGTTTTGAAAGGTTTGCCTCTCTCCTTGTCGAAGAAACTGAACCTGTGCCCTGCACATCTCTCAACACCGAGCAAACCATCAGTAATGCCCAAGTCTTGAGGGCGGTCAAAAACGGGGTGTCTACACCCGCAAGTCCGTCATAAAAAGGGAAAACTCGTTCGAAAGCCCCTGGTCTCCGAAATACCTTTGCAGCCGTCCCCATTGGAAATCATTACCCTCACTATAAGGCTTAACTATAACTTCAGCCATCAAAGAGTGAAAATGCCCAATGTCGTTGAATTTTGCATTATAAAGCTCTACAAAAAAAAAAAAAAAAAAAAAAAAAAAAAAAAAAAAAAATGAAATTTCAAAGATGCATTTCAAAAATCATAACCAAATAACATGAAAATAAAGAATGAGTTACAATATACCATTACTATGTACGACCTTTTTTACCCAAATAAGTTTGGCCTTTTGGTTCACGATCGAGATTCCATCTAACAATCTAGTAGAGCAGTAGCCCAAAGAATATATTTTGCGTAACGCCTTGTTAATATCACAAAATAGAGGCATTACTTCTGGTTGAATGTAACTCCACCAATCCTCAATGGGGCAGGACTTTTCAGACCAACTTCTATATTCAGAATTGACGTAGGAGAAAATATCTTGTTGGATTCTTTCAAGTAAAACTCTTTTGTCATCAACAAAATAACCCTCTACAATAGAACTCCCTTTGCAAATCCTCAATGCTGCCAGGTAATCCATTGCTTTGCGATTATTTTCGAAGTCAAAGCTACTGAACAACATTGCAAAATTTTCAATTAGAGGGCTGGAAAAAGAAGTTTTTTCCATATTGAAATTCACCTTGACGACCTTGCAGTAGTTATAAAATTTCAGCTCCTTTACTAGATGGGTCTGGAAATTCTTCCTCAGACCGTGTCTGATACATGTCACTTACGTGGCAAACAGGTGGCGCTGACGTGGCAGACGCGTGGCGCTAACTGTGCGCTGATGTTGCGCTGGCGCGGTCGCCTTCCTCCTTGAGATGCGCGTGGAGGCGTGTGATGAGACTGGTGTTCACGCGCTTCTTTTGGGTGGTGCGTGGGGACACATGGCTGGGCTTCTGGGACTCTTCTTTGCAGTTCTGGCCTCCTCTCCTCCAGAGCTTCCTCCTGGTATGCTCGAAAGTTGATTTCAACAACTTCGAAATCTGGGCACTTTCGGAAAAAAAAACTCCATTTTTCACCACCCAGGCTTTGATATTACTTGTTGGGGATCGAGGGCACACCAAGAAACACAAACAAGCAATAACACAAGAGTTTTAACGTGGTTCGGCAAACCAGCCTACGTCCACGGGAGCGATTACACTATATATCAACAAGAGGAGGATTACACACTCACATCATACTCTCTGTCTCTCTATATAGCTTATGCTCTCTCACTCATAGGTATTGCTCTCTCTCTGATAGCTCTCTCAGATTACTCATATTATCTCTCAACCGAGTACCTCCATTTATACATATTGAGGCCCTCCGTCATTGGTCAACACCTAGCCCTTCCACTAGCTAGTGGGGTAAGTGGAGCGGAAGAACCACCTTCAAGCTGGGTCGATATGTGTTGAAATCCAACACGAGCAACAGTGGAGAAAAGGGGAAAAAAATACCAGGTTACAATCGAACCATTTTCAAGTGAATGATACCAAACATCAGCACATGCACGTCGCAGAATAGCACAAGCACCATGAAAAATAGCATCAGCAATTTGGCTGATATCACTCTTCTCAATCCTCGACTGTAATTAAAAGAATAAATCAAAATAGAATAAACTATCCAAACTACATGAGGTAAATATAAGTAAGTATACCTGACGGAAGTTTAGATTGTCATTATAGTGCACTATCATTTCCCTATAGAATCAAGTAACTTCAACAGCAGTACTTTCGCGTGGAACATGCCCATGCCTTCGGCCAAACAAATATTTATCTTTCTCAATTTTACCAAACACCCTTTGCTCAGCATTGCCCGAAGAAGGAATGTTAGAACTCCAATTAGGAGTATATTTCATTACATACGCATCCAAAATGATTCCATCAAACAGTTTACGACCATGCACAATATCCCACAACTTCATTATAATTTCTTTTTCCTGACGACCGTTCCAAAATGAAGAATCATCCAACAGCCAACATATATCCACTTTTTCACTGAAACACAAGTAAACAAAAGATTAATTAGTCAAAACTACACAAGGACAAAATATTAAAAAGAAATAACATATTTAATTTATTGATATATTTTGTCCCGCAAGTCCTTCATAAAAAGGGAAAACTCGTTCGAAAGCCCGGGGACAGCTGCAATAACCATTGGAAATCATTCCCTCTCTAAAAGGCTTAACTATAACTTCAGCCATCAAAGAGTGAAAATGCCCAATGTCTTTGAATTTTTCATTATAAAGCTCTCTGCAAAAAAAATAGAAACTTTAGTGATGCATTTGAAAAAACATAACCAAATAAAATGAAAATAAAGAATAAATTACAATATACCATTACTATGTATGAACCTTTTGACCCAAATAAGTTTGGCCTTTTGGTTGAGGACCGAGATTCCATCTAACAATCTAGTAGAGCAGTAGCCCAAAGAATATATTTTGCGTAATGCCATGTTAATATCACTAAATAGAGGCATTACTTTGGGTTGAATGTGACTCCACCAATCCTAGATGGGGCAGGACCTCTCAGACCAACTTCTATATTCAGAATCGACATAGGAGAAAATATCTTGTTGGATTGTTTCAAGTAAAACTCTTTTTTCATCAGCAAAATAACCCTCTACAATGGAACTCCCTTTGCAAATCCTCAATGCTGCCAGGTAATCCATTGCTTTGCGATTATTTTCAAAGTCAAAGCTACTGAACAACAATGAAAAATCTTCAATTAGAGGGTGGCAAAAAGAAGTTTTTCCCAAATTGAAATATACCTCGACGACCTTGCAGTAGATATAAAATTTCAGCTCCTTCACTAGAAGGGTCAGCAAATTCTTCCTGAGACCGTGATTGACACGTGTCACTGACGTGGCAAACAGGTGGCGCTGACGTGGCAGACACGTGGCGCTGAGTGGGCGGTGATGTCGCGCTGGCGAGGTCGTCTTCCTCCTTGAGACGCGCGTGAATGGCGCGTGGAGGCGCGTGATGAGACTGGTGTTTACGCACTTCTTTTGGGTATCGCGCGGGGCCGCGTGGCTGGGCTTCTGGGAGTCTTCTTTGCAGTTCTGAGTTCCTCTCCTCTAGAGCATCCTCCTGGTATGCTCGAAAGTTGATTTCAATCACTACGAAATCTGGGCACTTTCGGAAAAAACTCGATTTTTCACTACCCGGGCTCAAATATTACTTGTTGGGTACCGAGGGCACACCAGGAAACACAAACAAGCAGTAACACAACAGTTTTAACGTGGTTCGGCAAACCGGCCTACGTCCACGGGAGCGATTAAACTATATATCAAGAAGAGGAGGATTACACACTCACCTCACGCTCTCTGTCTCTCTATATAGCTTATTCTCTCTCACTCACAGGTATTGCTCTCTCTCTGATAGCTCTCTCAGATTGTTCTTATTATCTCTCAACCGAATACGTCAATTTATACATATTGAGGCACTCCCTCATTGGTCACCACCTAGCCCTTCCACTAGCTAGTGGGGTAAGTGGAGTGGAAGAACCACCTTCAAGGTGGGTTGATATGGGTTGAAATCCAACACGAGCAACAGTGGAGAAAGGGGAAAAAAAATACTAGGTTACAATCGAACCTTTTTCAAGTGAAGTATACCAAACATCAGCACATGCACGTCACAGAATAGCACAAGCACCATGAAAAACAACATCAGCAATTTGGTTGATATCACTCTTCTCAATCCTCGACTGTAATTAAAAGAATTGATCAAAATAAAATAAAATATCCAAACTACATGAGGTAAATATAAGTAAGTATACCTGACGGAAGTTTAGATTGTCATTATAGTGCTCTATCATTTCCCTATAGAATCGAGTAACTTCAACGGCAGTACTTTCGCGTGGAACATGCCTATGCCTTCGGCCAAACAAATATTTATCTTTCTCAATTTTAGCAAACACCCTTTGCTCAGCATTGCCCGGAGAAGGAATGTTAGAACTCCAATTAGGAGTATATTTCATTACATAAGCATCCAAAATGATTCCATCAAACAGTTTACGACCATGCACAATATCCCACAACTTCAATATAATTTTTTTTCCTGAGTACCGTTCCAAAATGAAGAATCGTCCAACAGCCAACAGATATCCACTTTTTCACTAAAACACAAATGAACAAAAGATTAATTAGTCAAAACTACACAAGGACAAAATATTAAAAAGAAATAACATATTTAATTTATTGATATTTTTTGTCCCGCAAGTCCATCATAAAAAGGGAAAACTCGTTCGAAAGCCCCTGGTCTCTGAAATAACTTTGCAGTCGTCCCCATTGGAAATCATTACCCTCTCGAAAAGGTTTAACTATAACTTCAGCAATCAAAGAGTGAAAATGCCCAATGTCTTTGAATTTTGCATTATAAAGCTCTACAAAAAAAATTGAAATTTCAGAGATGCATTTCAAAAAACATAACAAAATAAAATGAAAATAAAGAATAAATTACAATATACTATTACTTTGTATGGCCTTTTTGACCCAAATAAGTTTGGCGTTTTGGTTCACGACCGAGATTCCATCTGACAATCTAGTAGAGCAGTATCCCAAAGAATATATTTTGCGTAATGCCATGTTAATATCACTGAATAGAGGCATTACTTTGGGTTGAATGTAACTCCACCAATCCTCGATGGGGCAGGACTTCTCAGACCAACTTCTATGTTCAGAATCGACATAGGAGAAAATATCTTGTTGGATTCTTTCAAGTAAAACTCTTTTTTCATCAACAAAATAACCCCCTACAATGGAACTCCCTTTGCAAATCCTCAATGCTGCCGGGTAATCCATTGCTTTGCGATTATTTTCGAAGTCAAAGCTACTGAACGACTGTGCAAAATCTTTAATTAGAGGGCTGGAAAAATAAGTTTTTCCCATACTGAAATTCACCTTGACGACATTGCAGTAGATATAAGATTTCAACTACTTTGCTAGATGGGTCTGGAAATTCTTCCTCAGACCGTGACTGACACGTGTCACTGACGTGGCAAACAGGTGGCACTGACGTGACAGACACGTGGCGCTGACTGTGCACTGATGTAGCGCTGGCGCAGTCGTCTTTCGCCTTGAAACGCGTGTGAACGGCGCGTGGATGCGCGTGATGAGACTGGTGTTCACGCGCTTCTTTTGGGTGGTGCATGGGGCCGCGTGGCTGGGATTCTAGGACTCTTCTTTGCAGTTCTGTGCTCCTCTCCTCCAGAGCTTCCTCCTGGTATGCTCGAAAGTTGATTTTAGTCACTTTGAAATCTGGGCACTTTCAGAAAAAAAAACTCGATTTTTCACCACCGGGCTCTGATATTACTTGTTGGGGATCGAGGGCACACCAGGAAACACAAACAAGCAATAACACAAGAGTTTTAACGTGGTTCGGCAAACCGGCCTACGTCCAACGGAGCAATTACACTATATATCAACAAGAGGAGGATTACACACTCACCTCACATTCTCTGTCTCTCTATATGGCTTATTCTCTCTCACTCACCGGTATTTGCTCTCTCTCTTATAGCTCTCTCAGATTGCTCTTATTATCTCTCAACCGAGTACCTCAATTTATACATATTGAGGCACTCTGTCATTGATCACCACCTAGCCCTTCCACTAGCTAGTGGGGTAAGTGGAGTGGAAGAACCACCTCCAAGGTGGGTCGATATGGGTTGAAATCCTACACGAGCAACAGTGGAGAAAGGGGAAAAAAATACCAGGTTACAATCGAACCTTTTTCAAGTGAAGGACACCAAACAACCGCACATGCACGTCGCAGAATAACACAAGCACCATGAAAAACAGCATCAGCAATTTGGCTGATATTACTCTTCCCAATCCTCGACTGTAATTAAAAGAATAAATCAAAATAAAAGAAAATATCCAAACTGCATGAGGTAAATATAAGCATACCTTACGGAAGTTTAGATTGTCATTATAGTGCACTATCATTTCCCTATAGAATCGAGTAACTTCAACAGCAGTACTTTCGCGTGGAACATGCCCATGCCTTCGGCCAAACAAATATTTATCTTTCTCAATTTTAGCAAACACCCTTCGCTCAGGATTGCCCGGAGAAGGAATGTTAGAACTCCAATTAGGAGTATATTTAATTACATAAGCATCGAAAATGATTCCATCAAACAGTTTACGACCATGCACCATATCCCACAACTTCATTATAATTTCTTTTTCCTGAGTACCGTTCCAAAATGAAGAATCGTCCAACAGTCAACAGAGATCCACTTTTTAACTAAAACACAAATGAACAAAAGATTAATTAGTCAAAACTACACAAGGACAAACTATTAAAAAGAAATAACATATTTAATTTATTGATTTTTTTGCCCCTCAAGACCTTCATAAAAAGGGAAAACTCGTTCGAAAGCCCCTGGTCTCTGAAATAACTTTGCAGCCGTTCCCATTGGAAATCATTACCCTCTCTAAAAGGCTTAACTATAACTTCAGCCATCAAAGAGTGAAAATGCCCATTGTCTTTGAATTTTACATTATAAAGCTCTGCAAAAAAAATTGAAAATTCAGAGATGCATTTGAAAAATCATAACGAAATGAAATGAAAATAACGAATAAATTGCAATATACCATTACTTTGTATGGCCTTTTTGACCCAAATAAGTTTGGCCCTTTTGTTCACGACCGAGATTCCATCTGACAATCTAGTAGAGCAATAGCCCAAAGAATATATTTTGCGTAATGCCATGTTAATATCACTAAATAGAGGCATTACTTTGGGTTGAATGTAACTCCACCAATCCTCAATGGGGTAGGACTTCTCAGACCAACTTCTATATTCAGAATCGACATAGGAGAAAATATCTTGTTGGATTCATTCAAGTAAAACTCTTTTTTCATCAACAAAATAACCCTCTACAATGGAACTCCCTTTGCAAATCCTCAGTGCTGCCAGGTAATCCATTGCTTTGCGATTATTTTCGAAGTCAAAGCTACTGAACAACAGTGTAAAATCTTCAATTAGAGGTCTGGAAAAAGAATTTTTCCCATATTGAAATTCATCTTGACGACCTTGCAGTAGATATAAAATTTCAACTCCTTTACTAGATGGGTCGGGAAATTCTTTCGGAGACCGTGACTGACACGTGTCACTGACGTGGCAAACAAGTGGTGCTGATGTGGCAGACACGTGGCGATGACTGTGCGCTGATGTGGCGCTAGCACGATCGTCTTCCTCCTTGAGGCACACGTGAACGGCGCGTGGAGGCGCGTGATGAGACTGGTGTTCACGCGCTTCTTTTGGGTGGCGCGTGGGGCGCGTGGCTGGGCTTCTTGGAATCTTCTTTGCAGTTCCGGGCTCCTCTCCTCCAGAGCTTCCTCCTGGTATGCTCGAAAGTTGATTTTAGTCACTTCGAAATCTGGGCACTTTCGGAAAAAACTCAATTTTTCACCACCCGAGCTCTGATATTACTTGTTGGGGATCGAGGGCACACCAGGAAACACAGACAAGCAGTAACACAAGAGTTTTAACGTGGTTCGGCAAGCCGGCCTACGTCCACGGGAGCGATTAAACTATATATGAACAAGAGGAGGATTACACACTCACCTCACACTCTCTGTCTCTCCATATAGCTTATTCTCTCTCACTCACAGGTATTGCTCTCTCTTTGATAGCTCTCTCAGATTGCTCTTATTATCTCTCAACCGAGTACCTCAATTTATACATATTGGGGCACTCCCTCATTGGTCACCACCTAGCCCTTCCACTAGCTAATGGGGTAAGTGGAGTGGAAGTACCACCTTCAAGGTGGGTCGATATGGGTTGAAATCCAACACGAGCGACAGTGGAGAAAGGGGAAAAAAAATAGCATGTTACAATCGAACCTTTTTCAAGTGAAGGATACCAAGCATCAGCACATGCACGTCGCAAAATAGCACAAGCACCATGAAAAACAGCATCAGCAATTTGGCTGATATCACTCTTCTCAATCTTCAACTGTAATTAAAAGAATAAATCAAATTAAAATAAAATATCCAAACTACATGAGGTAAATATAAGTAAAATTACCGGACGGAAGTTTAGATGTCATTATAGTGCACTATCATTCCCCTATAGAATCGAGTAACTTCAACAGCAGTACTTTCGCGTGGAACACGCCCATGCCTTCGGCCAAACAAATATTTGTCTTTCTCAATTTTAGCAAACACCCTTTGCTCAGCATTGCCCGGAGAAGGAATGTTAGAACTCCAATTAGGAGTATATTTCATTACATAAGCATCCAAAATGATTCCATCAAACAGTTTACGACCATGCACAATATCCCACAACTTCGTTATAATTTTTTTTTTCCTGAGTACCGTTCCAAAATGAAGAATCGTCCAACAGCCAACAGATATCCACTTTTTCACAAAAACACAAATGAACAAAAGATTAATTAGTCAAAACTACACAAGGACAAAATATTAAAAAGAAATAACATATTTAATTTATTGATATTTTTTGTCCTGCAAGTCCTTCATAAAAAGGGAAAACTCGTTTGAAAGCCCCTCGTCTGTGAAATAACTTTGCAGCCATCCCCATTGGAAATCATTACCCTCTCTAAAAGGCTTAACTATAACTTCAGCCATCAAAGAGTGAAAATGCCCAATGTCTTTGAATTTTCTATTAAAAAGCTCTGCAAAAAAATTGAAATTTCGAAGATGCATTTGAAAAAAAATAACCTAATAAAATGAAAATAAAGAATAAATTACAATATACCATTACTTTGTATGGCCTTTTTGACCCAAATAAGTTTGGCCTTTTCGTTCACGACCGAGATTCCATCTGACAATCTAGTAGAGCAGTAGCCCAAAGAATATATTCTGCGTAATGCCTTGTTAATATCACTAAATAGAGGCATTACTTTGGGTTGAATGTAACTCCACCAAACCTTGATGGGCAGGACTTCTCAGACCAACTTCTATATTCAGAATCGACATAGTAGAAAATATCTTGTTGGATTGTTTCAAGTAAAACTCTTTTTTCATCAACAAAATAACCCTCTACAACGGAAATCCCTTTGTAAATCCTCAATGCTACCAGGTAATCCATCGCTTTGCGATTATTTTCGAAGTCAAAGCTACTGAACAACACTGCAAAATCTTCAATTAGAGGGCTGAAAAAAGAAGTTTTTCCCATATTGAAATTCAACTTGACGACCTTGCAGTAGATATAAAATTTCAGCTCCTTTACTAGATGGGTCTGGAAATTCTTCCTGAGACCGTGACTGACACGTGTCACTAATGTGGCAAACAAGTGGCGCTGATGGGGGCAGACACGTGGCGCTGATGGTACGCTGATGTGGCGCTGGCGCGGTTGTCTTCCTCCTTGAGACGCTCGTGAATGGCTCGTGATGAGACTGGTGTTCATGCGCTTCTTTTGGGTGGCGCGTGGGGCCGCGTGGCTAGGCTTTTGGGACTCTTCTTTGCAGTTCCGGGCTCCTCTCCTCTAGAGCTTCCTCCTGGTATGCTCGAAAGTTGATTTCAGTCACTTTGAAATATGGGCACTTTCGGAAAAAACCGATTCTTCACCACCCGGGCTCTGATATTACTTGTTGGGGATCGAGGGCACACCAGGAATCACAAACATGCAATAACACAAGAGTTTTAATGTGGTTCGGCAAACCGGCCTACATCCACGGGAGCGGTTACAATATATATCAACAAGAGAAGGATTACACACTCACCTCACACTCTCTTTCTCTCTATATAGCTTATTCTCTCTCACTCACAGGTATTGCTCTTTCTCTGATAGCTCTCTCAGATTGCTCTTATTATCTCTCAACCGAGTACCTCAATTTATACATATTGAGGCACTCCCTCATTGGTCACCACCTAGCCCTTCCACTAGCTAGTGGGGTAAGTGGAGTCGAAGAACCACGTTCAAGGTGGGTCGATATAGGTTGAAATCCAACACGAGCAACAGTGGAAAAAGAGGAAAAAAACATACCAGGTTACTATCGAACCTTTTTCAAGTGAAGGATACCAAACATCAGCACATGCACGTCGCAGAATAGCACAAGCACCATGAAAAACAGCATCAACAATATGGCTGATATCACTCTTCTCAATCCTCGACTGTAATTAAATAAATAAATCAAAATAAAATTAAATATCCAAACTACATGAGTTAAATATAAGTAAGTATACCTGACGGAAGTTTAGATTGTCATTATAGTGCACTATCATTTCCCTATAGAATCGAGTAACTTCAACAGCAGTACTTTCGCGTGGAACATGCCCATGCCTTCGGCCAAACAAATATTTATCTTTCTCAATTTTACCAAACACCCTTTGCTCAGCATTGCCCGGAGAACGAATGTTAGAACTCCAATTAGGAGTATATTTCATTACATAAGCATCGAAAATGATTCCATCAGACAGTTTACGACCATGCACAATATCCCACAACTTCATTATAATTTTTTTTTTCCTGAGTACCGTTCCAAAATGAAGAATCATCCAACAGCCAACAGATATCCACCTTTTCACTAAAACACAAATGAACAAAAGATTAATTAGTCAAAACTACACAAGGACAAAATATTACAAAGAAATAACATATTTAATTTACTGATATTTTTTGTCCTGCAATTCCTTCATAAAAAGGGAAAACTCGTTCGAAAGCCCCTGGTATTTGAAATAACTTTGCAGCCGTCCCCATTGGAAATCATTACCCTCTCTAAAAGGTTTAACTATAACTTCAGCAATCAAAGAGTGAAAATGCCCAATGTCTTTGAATTTTGCATTATAAAGCTCTGCAAAAAAAAATTGAAAATTCAGAGATGCATTTGAAAAATCATAACAAAATAAAATGAAAATAACGAATAAATTGCAATATACCATTAGTTTGTATGGCCTTTTTGACCCAAATAAGTTTGGCCCTTTCGTTCACGACCGAGATTCCATCTGACAATCTAGTAGAGCAGTAGCCCAAAGAATATATTTTGCGTAATGCCATGTTAATATCACTAAATAGAGGCATTACTTTGGGTTGAATGTAACTCCACCAATCCTCGATGGGGCAGGACTTCTCAGACCAACTTCTATATTCAGAATCGACATAGGAGAAAATATCTTGTTGGATTCTTTCAAGTAAAACTCTTTTTTCATCAACAAAATAACCCTCTACAATGGAACTCCCTTTGCAAATCCTCAATGCTGCCAGGTAATCCATTGCTTTGCGATTATTTTCGAAGTCAAAGCTACTGAACGACAGTGCAAAATCTTCAATTAGAAGGCTGGAAAAAGAAGTTTTTCCCATATTGAAATTCACCTTGACGACCTTGCAGTATATATAAAGTTTCAATTCCTTTACTAGATGGGTCTGGAAATTCTTCCGGAGACCGTGACTGACACGTGTCACTGACGTGGCAAACAAGTGGCGCTGATATGGCAGACACGTGGCGTTGGCGCAATCGTCTTGCTCCTTGAGACGCGCGTGAACGGCTCGTCGAGGCGCGTGATGAGACTGGTGTTCACGTGCGTCTTTTGGGTGGCGCGTGGGGCCACGTGGCCGGGCTTCTAGGACTCTTTTTTGCAGTTCCGGGCTCCTCTCCTCCAGAGCTTCCTCCTGGTATGCTCCAAAGTTGATTTCATTCACTTCGAAATCTGGGCACTTTCGGAAAAAACTCGATTTTTCACCACCCGGGCTCTGAAATTACTTGTTGGGGATCAGGGCACACCAGGAAACCCAAACAAGCAATAACACAAGAGTTTTAACGTGGTTCAGCAAACCAGCCCACGTCCACTGGAGCGATTACACTATATATCAACAGGAGGAGGATTACACACTCAACTCACACTCTCTGTCTCTCTATATAGCTTATTCTCTCTCACTCACCGGTGTTGCTCTCTCTCTGATAGCTCTCTCAGATTGCTCTTATTATCTCTCAACTGAGTACCTCAATTTATACATATTGAGGCACTCCGTCATTGGTCACCACCTAGCCCTTCCACTAGCTAGTGAGGTAAGTGGAGTGGAAGAACCACCTTCAAGGTGGGTCGATATGGGTTGAAATCCAACACGAGCAACAGTGGAGAAAGGGAAAAAAATACCAGGTTACAATCGAACCTTTTTCAAGTGAAGGATACCAAACATCAGCACATGCACGTCGCAGAATAGCACAAGCACCATGAAAAACAGCATCAGCAATTTGGCTGATATCACTCTTCTCAATCCTCGACTGTAATTAAAAGAATAAATCAAAATAAAAGAAAATATCCAAACTGCATGAGGTAAATATAAGTATACCTGACGGAAGTTTAGATTGTCATTATAGTGCACTATCATTTCCCTATAGAATCGAGTAACTTCAACAACAGTACTTTTGCGTGGAACACGCCCATGCCTTTGGCCAAACAAATATTTATCTTTCTCAATTTTAGCAAACACCCTTCGCTCAGCATTGCCCGGAGAAGGAATGTTAGAACTCCAATTAGGAGTATATTTAATTACATAAGCATCCAAAATGATTCCATCAAACAGTTTACGACCATGCACAATATCCCACAACTTCATTATAATTTTTTTTTCCTGAGTACCGTTCCAAAATGAAGAATCGTCCAACAGCCAACAGATATCCACTTTTTCACTAAAACACAAATGAACAAAAGATTAATTAGTCAAAACTACACAAGGACAAAATATTAAAAAGAAATAACATATTTAATTGATTGATATTTTTTGTCCCGCAAGTCCTTCATAAAAAAGGAAAACTCGTTCGAGAGCCCCTGGTCTCTGAAATAACTTTGCAGCCATTCCCATTGGAAATCATTACCCTCTCTAGAAGGTTTAACTATAACTTCAGCCATCAAAGAGTGAAAATGCCCATTGTCATTGAATTTTGCATTATAAAGCTCTACAAAAAAAATTTGAAATTACAGAGATGCATTTGAAAAGACATAACCAAATAAAATGAAAATAAAGAATAAATTACAATATACAATTACTTTGTCTGGCCTTTTTGACCCAAATAAGTTTGGCCTTTTCGTTCACGACCGGGATTCCATCTAACAATCTAGTAGAGCAGTAGCCCAAAGAATATATATTTTGCGTAATGCCATGTTAATATCACTAAATAGAGGCATTACTTTGGGTTGAATGTAACTCCACCAATCCTCGATGGGGTAGGACTTCTCAGGCCAACTTCTATATTCAGAATCGACATAGAAGAAAATATCTTGTTGGATTCTTTCAAGTAAAACTCTTTTTTCATCAACAAAATAACCCTCTACAATGGAACTCCCTTTGCAAATCCTCAGTGCTGCCAGGTAATCCATTCCTTTGCGATTATTTTCGAAGTCAAAGCTACTGAACAACAGTGCAAAATCTTCAATTAGAGGTCTGGAAAAAGAAGTTTTTCCCATATTGAAATTCACCTTGACGACCTTGTAGTAGATATAAAATTTCAGCTTCTTTACTAGATGGGTCTGGAAATTCTTGCTGAGACCGTGACTGACACGTGTCACTGACGTGGCAAACAGGTGGCGCAGATGGGGCATACACGTGGCATTGATTGTGCGCAGATGTGGCGCTGGGGCGGTCGTCTTCCTTCTTGAGACGCGCGTGAACGGCGCGTGGAGGCGCGTGATGAGACTGGTGTTCACGCGTTTCTTTTGGGTGGCGCGTGGGGCTGCGTGGCTGGGCTTCTGGGACTCTTCTTTGCAGTTCCGGGCTCTTCTCCTCCAGAGCTTCCTCCTAGTATGCTCGAAAGTTGATTTCAATCGCTTCGAAATCTGGGCACTTTCGGAAAAAACTTGATTTTTCACCACCCAGGCTCTGATATTACTTGTTGGGGATCGAGGGCACACCAGGAAACACAAACAAGCAATAACACAAGAGTTTTAACATGGTTCAGAAAATCGGCCTACGTCCACGGGCGCGATTACACTATATATCAACAAGAGGAGGATTACACACTCACCTCACACTCTCTGTCTCTCTATATAGCTTATTCTCTCTCACTCACAGGTATTGCTCTCTCTCTCGGATAGCTCTCTCAGATTGCGCTTATTATCTCTCAACCGAGTACCTCAATTTATACATATTGAGGCACTCCCTCATTGGTCACCACCTAGCCCTTCCACTAGCTAGTGTGGTAAGTGGAGTGGAAGAACCACCTTCAAGGTGGGTCGATATGGGTTGAAATCCAACACGAGCAACAGTGGGGAAAGGGGAAAAAAAGTACCAGGTTACAATCGAACCTTTTTCCTATAAAGGATACCAGACATCAGCACATGCACGTTGCAGAATAGCACAAGCACCATGAAAAACAACATCAGCAATTTCGCTGATATCACTCTTCTCAATCCTCGACTGTAATTAAAAGAATACATCAAAATAAAATTAAATATGCAAACTACATGAGGTAAATATAAGTAAGTATGCCTGAAGGAAGTTTAGATTGTCATTATAGTGCACTATCATTTCCCTATAGAATCGAGTAACTTCAACAGCAGTAGTTTCGCGTGGAACATGCCCATGCCTTCGGCTAAACAAATATTTGTCTTTCTCAATTTTAGCAAACACCCTTTGCTCAGCATTTCCCGGAGAAGGAATGTTAGAACTCCAATTAGGAGTATATTTCACTACAAAAACATCCAAAATGATTCCATCAAACAGTTTACGACCATGCACAATATCCCACAACTTCATTATAATTTTTTTTTCCTGAGTACCGTTTCAAATCGAAGAATCGTCCAACAGCCAACAGATATCCACTTTTTCACTAAAACACAAGTGAACAAAAGATTATTTAGTAAAAACTACACAAGGACAAAATATTAAAAAGAGATAACATATTTAATTTATTGATATTTTTTGTCCCGCAAGTCCTTCATAAAAAGGGAAAACTCGTTCGAAAGCCCCTGGTCTCTGAAATAACTTTGCAGCTATCCCCATTGGAAATCATTACCCTCTCTAAAAGGCTTAACTATAACTTCAGCCATCAAAGAGTGAAAATGCCCAATGTCTTTGAATTTTGCATTATAAAGCTTAGAAAAAAAATTGAAATTTCAGAGGTGCATTTCAAAAAACATAACCAAATAAAATGAAAATAAAGAATAAATTACAATATACCATTACTTTGTATGGCCTTTTTGACCCAAATAAGTTTGGCCTTTCCGTTCACAACCGAGATTCCATCTGACGATCTAGTAGAGAAGTAGCCGAAAGAATATATTTTGCTTAATGCCATGTTAATATCACAAAATAGAGGTATTACTTTGGGTTGAATGTAACTCCACAAATCCTCGATGGGGTAGGACTTCTCAGACCAACTTCTATATTCAGCATCGACATAGTAGAAAATATCTGGTTGGATTCTTTCAAGTAAAACTTTTTTTTCATCTACAAAATAACCCTCTACAATGCAACTCCCTTTGCAAATCCTCAATGCTGCCAGGTAATCCATTGCTTTGCGATTATTTTCGAAGTCAAAGCTACTAAACAACATTGCAAAATCTTCAATTAGAGGGATGGAAAAAGATATTTTTCCCATATTGAAATTCACCTTGACGACCTTGCAGTAGATATAAAATTTCAGCTCTTTACTAGATGGGTCTGCAAATTCCTCCTCAGACCGTGACTGACACGTGTCACTGACGTGGTGGCAAACAGGTGGGTTGACGTGGCAGACACGTGGCGCTGACTGTGCGCTGATGCGGCGCTGGCGCGGTCGTCTTCTTCCTTGAGACGCGCGTGAACAGCGCAAGGAGGCGTGTGAAAGTTGATTTCAGTCACTTCGAAATCTGGCCACTTTCGGAAAAAACTCGATTTTTCACCACCCAGGCTTTGATATTACTTGTTGGGATCGAGGGCACACCAGGAAACACAAACAAGCAATAACACAGGAGTTTTTATGTGGTTCGGCAAACCGGCCTACGTCCACGGTAGCGATTACACTATATATCAACAAGAAGAGGATTACACACTCACCTCACACTCTCTGTCTCTCTATATAGCTTATTCTCTCTCACTCACAGGTATTGCTCTCTCTCTGATAGCTCTCTCATATTGCTCTTATTATCTCTCACCCGAGTACCTCAATTTATATGTATTGAGGCACTCCCTCATTGGTCACCACCTAGCCCTTCCACTAGCCAGTGGGGTAAGTGGAGTGGAAGACCACCTTCAAGGTGGGTCGATATGGGTTCAAATCCAACACGAGCAACAGTGGAGAAAGGGGAAAAAAATACCAGGTTACAATCGAAACTTTTTCAAGTGAAGGATACCAAACATCAGCACAAGCACGTCGCAGAATAGCACAAGCACCATGAAAAATAGCATCAGCAATTTGGCTGATATCACTCTTTTCAATCCTCGACAGTAATTAAAAGAATAAATCAAAATAAAATTACATATCCAAACTACATGAGGTAAATATAAGTAAGTATACCTGACGGAAGTTTAGTTTGTTATTATAGTGCACTATCATTTCCCTATAGAATCGAGTAACTTCAACAGCAGTACTTTCGCATGGAACATGCCCATGTCTTCGGCCAAACAAATATTTATCTTTCTCAATTTTAGCAAACACCCTTTGCTCAGCATTGCCCGGAGAAGGAATGTTAGAACTCCAATTAGGAGTATATTTCATTACATAAGCATCCAAAATGATTCCATCAAACCGTTTACGACCATGCACAATATCCCACAACTTCATTATAATTTTTTTTTCGTAAGTACCGTTCCAAAATGAAGAATCGTCCAATAGCCAACAGATATCTACATTTTTTATTAAAAACAAACGAACAAAAGATTAATTAGTCAAAACTACACAAGGACAAAATATTAAAAAGAGATAACATATTTAATTTGTTGATATTTTTTGTCCCGCAAGTCCTTCATCAAAAGGGAAAACTCGTTTGAAAGCCCCTGGACTCTGAAATAACTTTGCAGCCGTCCCCATTGGAAATCATTACCCTCTCTAAAAGGCTTAACTATAACTTCAGCCATCAAAGAGTGAAAATGCCCAATGTCTTTGAATTTTGCATTATAAAGCTCTGCAAAAAAAATTTAAATTTCAGAGATGCATTTGAAAAATCATAACCAAATAAAATGAAAATAAAGAATAAATTACAATATACCATTACTTTGTATGGCCTTTTTGACCCAAATATGTTTGGCCTTTTCGTTCACGACCGAGATTCCATCTGACAATCTAGTAGAGCAGTAGCCCAAAGAATATATTTTGCGTAATGCCATGTTAATATCACTAAATAGAGGCATTACTTTGGGTTGAATGTAACTCCACCAATCCTCGATGGGGTAGGACTTCTCAGACCAACTTCTATATTCAGAATCGAAATAGGAGAAAATATCTTGTTGCATTCTTTCAAGTAAAACTCTTTTTTCATCAACAAAATAACCGTCTACAATGGAACTCCCTTTGCAAATACTCAATGCTGCAAGGTAATCCATTGCTTTGCGTTTATTTTCGAAGTCAAAGCTACTGAACGACATTGCAAAATCTTCAATTAGAGGGCTGGAAAAAGAACTTTTTCCCATATTGAAATTCACCTTGACGACCTTGCAGTAGATATAAAATTTCAGCTCCTTTACTAGATGGGTCTGGAAATTCTTCCTGAGACCGTGACTGACACGTGTCACTGACGTGGCAAACAGGTCGCGCTGATGGGGCAGACACGCGGCGCTGGCGCGGTCGTCTTCCTCCTTGAGATGCCCGTGAACGGCGCGTGGAGGCGCGTGGTGAGACTGGTGTTTACGCGTTTCTTTTGGGTGGCGCGTGGGGCCACGTGGCTGGGCTTCTGGGACTCTTCTTTGCAGTTCTAGGCTCTTCTCCTCAAGAGCTTCCTCCTGGTATGCTCGAAAGTTGATTTCAGTCACTTCGAAATCTGGGCACTTTCGGAAAAAACTCAATTTTTCACCACCCGGGCTCTGATATTACTTGTTGGGGATCGAGGGCACACCAGGAAACACAAACAAGCAATAACACAAGGGTTTTAACGTGGTTCGGAAAACCTCCCTACTTCCACGGGAGCGATTACACTATATATCAAAAAGAGGAGGATTACACACTCACCTCACACTCTTTGTCTCTTTAGCTAGCTTATTCTCTCTCATTCATAGGTATTGCTCTCTCTCTCTGATAGCTCTCTCAGATTGCTCTTATTATCTCTCAACCGAGTACCTCAATTTATACATATTGAGGCACTCCCTCATTGGTCACCACCTAGCCCTTCCACTAGCCAGTGTGGTAAGTGGAGTGGAAGAACCACCTTTAAGGTGGGTCGATATGGGTTGAAATCCAACACGAGCAACAGTGGAGAAAGGGGAAAAAAAGTACCAGGTTACAGTCGAACCTTTTCTAGTGAAGGATACCAGACATCAGCACATGCACGTCGCAGAATAGGACAAGCACCATGAAAAACAGCATCAGCAAATTGGCTGATATCACTCTTCTCAATCCTCGACTGTAATTAAAAGAATAAATCAAAATTAAATTAAATATCCACACTACATGAGGTAAATATAAGTAAGTATACCTGACGGAAGTTTAGATTGTCATTATAGTGCACTATCATTTCCCAATAGAATCGAGTAACTTCAACAGCAGTACTTTCGCGTGGAACATGCCCATGCCTTTGGCCAAACAAATATTTATCTTTCTCAATTTTAGCAAACACCCTTTGCTCAACATTGCCCGGAGAAGGAATGTTAGAACTCCAATTAGGAGTATATTTCATTACATAAGCATCCAAAATGATTCCATCAAACAGTTTACGACCATGCACAATATCCCATAACTTCATTATAATTTTTTTTTCCTGAGTACCGTTCCAAAATGAAGAATCGTCCAACAGCCAACAGATATCCACTTTTTAACTAAAACACAAACGAACAAAAGATTAATTAGTCAAAACTACACAAGGAGAAAATATTAAAAAGAGATAACATATTTAATTTATTGATATTTTTTGTCCCACAATTCCTTCATAGAAAGGGAAAACTCGTTCGAAAGCCCCTAGTCTCTGAAATAACTTTGCAGCCATCCCCATTGGAAATCATTACCCTCTCTAAACGGCTAAACTATAACTTCAGCCATCAAAGAATGAAAATACCCAATGTCTTTGAATTTTTCATTATAAAGGTCGGCAAAAAAAATTGAAATTTCAGAGATGCATTTGAAAAAACATAACCAAATAAAATGAAAATAAAGAATAAATTAAAATATACCATTACTTTGTATGGCCTTTTTGACCCAAATATGTTTGGCCTTTTCGTTCACGACCGAGATTTCATCTGACAATCTAGTAGAGCAGTAGCCCAAAGAATATATTTTGCGTAATGCCATGTTAATATCACTAAATAGAGGCATTACTCTGGGTTGAATGTAACTCCACCAACCCTCGATGGGGCAGGACTTCTCGGACCAACTTCTATATTCAGAATCGACATAGGAGAAAATATCTTATTGGATTCTTTCAAGTAAACTCTTTTTTCATCAACAAAATAACCGTCTGCAATGGAACTCCCTTTGCAAATCCTTAATGATGCCAGGTAATCCATTGCTTTGCGGTTATTTTTGAAGTCAAAGTTACTGAACCACATTGCAAAATCTTCAATTAGAGGGCTGGAAAAAGAAGTTTTTCCCATATTGAAATTCACTTTGACGACCCAGCAGACGATGTAAAATTTCAGCTCCTTTACTAGATGGGTCTGGAAATCCTTCCTCAGACCGTGACTGACACGTGTCACTGACGTGGCAAATAGGTGGCACTGACGTGGCAGACACGTGGCGCTGACTGTGCGCAGATGTGGCGCTGGCGTGGTCGTCTTCCTCCTTGAGACGCGTGTGAACGGCACGTGGAGGCGCGTGATGAGACTGGTGTTCACGCGCTTCTTTTGGGTGGCGCGTGAGGCCGCATGGCTGGGCTTTTGGGACTCTTCTTTGCAGTTCCGGGCTCCTCTCCTCCAGAGCTTTCTCCTGGTATGCTCGAAAGTTGATTTCAGTCACTTCGAAATCTGGGCACTTTTGGAAAAAACTCGATTTTTCCCCACCCGGGCTCTGATATTACTTATTGGGGATCGAGGGCACACCAGGAAACACAAACAAGTAATAACACAAGAATTTTAACATGGTTCGGAAAACGGGTCTGCGTCGACGGGAGCGATTACACTATATATCAACAAGAGGAGGATTACACACTCACCTCACACTCTCTGTCTCTCTATATATGTTATTCTCTCTCACTCACAGGTATTGCTCTCTCTCTGATAGTTCTGTCAGATTGCTCTCTCAGATTGCTCTTATTATCTCTCAACCGAGTACCTCAATTTATACATATTGAGGCACTCCGTCATTGGTCACCACCTAGGCCTTCCACTACCTAGTGTGTTAAGTGGATTGGAAGAACCACGTTCAAGGTGGGTCGATATGGGTTGAAATCCAACACGAGAAACAGTGGAGAAAGGGGAAAAAAAGTACAAGGTTACAGTCGAACCTTTTTCCAGTGAAGGATACCAAACATCAGCACATGCACGTCGCAGAATAGCACAAGCACCATGAAAGACAACATCAGCAATTTGGCAGATATCACTCTTCTCAATCCTCGACTGTAATTAAAAGAATAAATCAAAATAAAATAAAATATCCACACTACATGAGGTAAATATAAGTAAGTATACCTGACGGAAGTTTAGATTGTCATTATAGTGCATTATCATTTCCCTATAGAATCGAGTAACTTCAACACAGTACTTTCGCGTGGAACATGCCCATGCTTCGGCCAAACAAATATTTATCTTTCTCAATTTTAGCAAACACCCTTTGCTCAGCATTGCCCGGAGAAGGAATATTAGAACTCCAGTTAGGAGTATATTTCATTACATAAGCGTCCAAAATGATTCCATCAAACAATTTACGACAATGCACAATATCCCACAACGTCATTATAATTTTTTTTCCCTGAGTACCGTTCCAACATGAAGAATCGTCCAACAGCAAACAGATATCCACTTTTTCACTAAAACACAAATGAACAAAAGATTAATTAGTCAAAACTACACAAGGACAAAATATTAAAAAGAGATAAAATATTTAATTTATTGATATTTTTTGTCCCGCAAGTCCTTCATAGAAAGGGAAAACTCGTTCGAAAGCCCCTGGTCTCTAAAATAACTTTGCAGCCATCCCAATTGGAAATCATTACCCTCCCTAAAAGGCTTAACTATAACTTCAGCCATCAAAGAGTGAAAATGCCCGATGTCTTTGAATTTTGCATTATAAAGCTTAGAAAAAAAATTGAAATTTCAGAGATGCGTTTGAAAAAACATAACCAAATAAAATGATAATAAAGAATAAATTAAAATATAACATTACTTTGTATGGCCTTTTTCACCCAAATAAGTTCGGCCTTTTGTTTCACGACCGAGATTCCATCTAACAATCTAGTAGAGCAGTAGCTCGAAGAATATATTTTGCGTAATGCCATGTTAATATCACTAAATAGAGGCATTACTTTGGGTTGAATGCAACTCCACCAATCCTCAATGGGGCAGGACTTCTCAGACCAACTTCTATATTCAGAATCGACATAGGAGAAAAAATCTTGCCGGATTCTTTCAAGTAAACTCTTTTTTCATCAACAAAATAACCCTCTACAATGGAACTACCTTTGCAAATCCTTAATGATGCCAGGTAATCCATTGCTTTGCGATTATTTTCGAAGTCAAAGCTACTCAACGACATTGCAAAATCTTCAATTAGAGGGCTGGAAAAAGAAGTTTTTCCCATATTGAAATTCACCTTGACGACGTTGCAGTCGATATAAAATTTCAGCTCCTTTACTAGATGGGTCTAGAAATCCTTCCTCAGACCGTGACTGACACGTGTGACTGACGTGGCAAATAGGTGGCGCTGACGTGGCAGACACGTGGCGCTGACTGTGCGCATATGTGGCGCTGGCGCGGTCATCTTCCTCATTGAGACGCGCGTGAACGGCACGTGGAGGCGCGTGATGAGACTGATGTTCACGTGCTTTTTTTGGGTGGCGCATGAGGCCGTGTGGCTGGGCTTCTGGGACTCTTCTTTGTAGTTCCGGGCTCCTCTCCTCCAGAGCTTCCTCCTGGTATGCTCGAAAGTTCATTTCAGTCACTACGAAATCTGGGCACTTTCGGAAAAAACTTGATTTTTCACCACCCCGGCTCTGATATTACTTGTTGGGGATCGAGGGCACACCAGAAAACACAAACAAGCATTAACACAAGAGTTTTAACGTGGTTCGAAAAATCGGCCTACGTCCACTGGAGCGATTACACCATATATCAACAAGAGGAGGATTACACACTCACCTCACACTCTCTGTTTCTCTATATAGCTTATTCTCTCTCACTCACAGGTATTGCTCTACCTCTGATAGCGCTCTTAGATTGCTCTTATTATCTCTGAACCGAGTACCTCAATTTATATATATTAAGGCACTCCCTCATTGGTCACCACCTAGCCCTTCCACTAGCTAGTGGGGTAAGTGGAGCGGAAGAACCACCTTCAAGGTGGGTCGATATGTGTTGAAATCCAACACGAGCAACAGTGGAGAAAAGGGAAAAAAAATACCAGGTTACAATCGACCCATTTTCAAGTGAATGATACCAAACATCAGCACATACACGTCGCAGAATAGCACAAGCACCATGAAAAATAGCATCAGCAATTTGGCTGATATCACTCTTCTCAATCCTCGACTGTAATTAAAAGAATAAATGAAAATAAAATAAACTATCCAAACTACATGAGGTAAATATAAGTAAGTATACCTGACGGAAGTTTAGATTGTCATTATAGTGCACTATCATTTCCCTATAGAATCAAGTAACTTCAACAGCAGTACTTTCGCGTGGAACATGCCCATGCCCTCGGCCAAAAAAATATTTATCTTTCTCAATTTTAGGAAACACCGTTTGCTCAGCATTGCCCGGAGAAGGAATGTCAGAACTCCAATTAGGAGTATATTTCGTTACATAAGCATCGAAAATGATTCCATCAAACAGTTTACGACCATGCACAATATCCCACAACTTCTTTATAATTTTTTTTTCTGAGTACCGTTCCAAAATGAAGAATCGTCCAACAGCCAACAGATATCCACTTTTTCACTAAAACACAAACGAACAAAAGATTAATTAGTCAAAACTACACAAGGACAAAATATTAAAAAGAGTTAACGTACTTAATTTGTTGATATTTTTTGCCCCGCAAGTCCTTCATAAAAAGGGAAAACTCGTTCGAAAGCCCCTGGTCTCCGAAATAACTTTGCAGCCGTTCCCATTGGAAATCATTACCCTCTCTGAAAGGCTTAACTATAACTTCAGCCATCAAAGAGTGAAAATGCCCAATGTCTTTGAATTTTGCATTATAAAGCTTGCAAAAAAAATTGAAATTTCAGAGATGCATTTAAAAAATCATAACCAAATAAAATGAAAATAAAGAATAAATTACAATATACCATTACTTTGTATGGCCTTTTTGACCCAAATAAGTTTGGCCTTTTGGTTCACGACCGAGATTCCATCTAACAATCTAGTAGAGCAGTAGCCCAAAGAATATATTTTGCGTAATGCCATGTTAATATCACTAAATAGAGGCATTACTTCGGGTTGAATGTAACTCCACCAATCCTCGATGGGGCAGGACTTCTCAGACCAACTTCTATATTCAGAATCGACATAGGAGAAAATATCTTGTTGGATTCTTTCAAGTAAAACTCTTCTTTCATTAACAAAATAACCCTCTAGAATGGAACTCCCTTTGCAAATCCTCGATGCTGCCAGGTAATCCATTGCTTTGCAATTATTTTCGAAGTCAAAGCTACTGAACCACATTGCAAAATCTTCAATGAGAGGGCTGGAAAAAGAAGTTTTTCCCATATTGAAATTCACCTTGACGACCTTGCAGTACATATAAAATTTCAGCTCCTTTACTAGATGGGTCTGGAAATTCTTCCTCAGACCGTGACTGACACGTGTCACTGACGTGGCAAACAGGTGGCGCTGACATGGCAGACACGTGGCGCTAGCTGTTCGCTGATGTGGCACTGGCGCGGTCGTCTTCTTCCTTGAGACGTGCGTGAACGGCGCGTGGAGGCGCGTGATGAGACTGGTGTTCACACGCTTCTTTTGCGTAGCGCGTGGGGCAGCGTGGCTGGGCTTCTGGGACTCTTCTTTGTAGTTCCGAGCTCCTCTCCTCCAGAGCTTCCTCCTGGTATGCTCGAAAGTTGATTTTAGTCACTTCGAAATATGGGCACTTTCGGAAAAAACTCATTTTTCACCACCCGGGCTATGATATTACTTGTTGGGGATCGAGGGCACACCAGGAAACACAAACAAGCAATAACACAAGAGTTTTAATGTGGTTCGGCAAACCGGCCTACGTCCACGGGAGCGATTACACTATATATCAACAAGAGGAGGATTGCACACTCACCTCACACTCTCTGTCTCCCTATATAGCTTATTCTCTCTCAATCACAGGTATTGCTCTCTCTCTGATAGCTCTCTCAGATTGCTCTTATTATCTTTCAACCGAGTACCTCAATTTATACATATTGAGGCACTCCGTCATTGGTCACCACCTAGCCCTTCCACTAGCTAGTGGGGTAAGTGGAGTGAAAGAACCACCTTCAAGGTGGGTTGATAAAGGTTGAAATCCAACACGAGGAACAGTGGATAGAGGGGAAAAAAAATACCAAGTTATAATCGACCCTTTTTCAAGTCAAGGATACCAAACATCAACCCATGCACGTCGCAGAACAACAAAATCACCATGAAAAGCAGCATCAGTAATTTGGCTGATATCACTCTTCCCAATCCTCGATTGTAATTAAAAGAATAAATCAAAATAAAATAAAATATTCAAACTACATGAGGTAAATATATGCAAGTACACTTGACGGAAGTTTAGATTGTCATTATAGTGCACTATCATTTCCCAATAGAATCGAGTAACTTCAACAGCAGTACTTACGTGTGGAACATGCCCATGCCTTTGCCAAACAAATATTTATCTTTCTCAATTTTAGCAAACACCCTTTGCTCAGCATTGCCCGGAGGAGGAATGTTAGAACTCCAATTAGGAATATATTTCATTACATAAGCATCCAAAATGATTCCATCAAATAGTTTACAACCATGCACAATATCCCATAACTTCATTATAAATTTTTTTTCCTGAGTACCGTTCCAAAATGAAGAATCGTCGAACAGCCGACAGATATCCACTTTTCACTAAAACACAAATGAACAATAGTCAAAACTACACATAGACAAAATATTAAAAAGAAATAACATATTTAACTTACTGATATTTTTTTGTCTCGCAAGTCCTTCATAAAATGGGAAAACTCGTTCGAAAGCCCTGGTCTTGGAAATAACATTGTAGCTGTCCCCATTGGAAATCATTACCATCTTTATAAGGCTTAACTATAACTTCAGCCATCGAAGAGTGAAAATCCCCAATGTCTTTGAATTTTGCATTTTAAAGCTCTGCAAAAAAATTTGAAATTTCAGAGATGTATTTCAAAAAACATAACCAAATAAAATGAAAATAAAGAATGAGCAACAATATACCATTACTATGTATGGCCATTTTGACCCAAATAAGTTTGGCCTTTTGGTTCACAATCGAGATTCCATCTAACAATCTAGTAGAGCAGTAGCCCAAAGAATATATATTTTGCATAACGCCATGTTAATATCACTAAATAGAGGCATTACTTTGGGTTGAATGTAACTCCACCGATCCTCGATTTGGCAGGACTTTTCAGACGGACTTTTGTATTCAGAATCCACATAGGAGAAAATATCTTGTTTGATTCTTTCAAGTAAAACTCTTTTGTCATCAACAAAATAACCCTCTACAACGGAACTCCCTTTGCAAATCCTCAATGCTGCCAGGTAATATATTGTTTTGCGATTATTTTCGAAGTCAAAGCTACTGAATGACATTGCAAAATCTTCAATTAGAGGGCTGGAAAAAGAAGTTTTTCCCATATTGAAATTCACCATGATGACCTTGCAGTAGATATAAAATTTCAGCTCCTTTACTAGATGGGTTTGGAAATTCTTCCTCAGACCGTGACTGACACGTGTCACTGGCGTGGCAGGTGACGTGGCAAACAGGTGGCGCTGACGTGGCAGACACGTGGTGCTGACTGTGCGCTGACGTGGCGGTGGCATGGTCGTCTTCCTCCTTGAGATGCGAGTGGGATTGCGCGTCGGCTACTTGAACGGCGTGTGGAGGCGCGTGATGAGACTGGTGTTCACGTGCTTCCTTTGGGTGGCGCGTGTGGACGCGTGGCTGGGCTTCTGGGACACTTCTTTGCAGTTCCGGACTCCTTTCCTCTAGAGCTTCCTCCTGTATGCTCGAAAGTGGATTTTAGTCACTTCGAAATTTGGGCACTTTCGGAAAAAACTCGATTTTTCAACACCTAGGCTCTGATATTTCTTGTTGGGGATCGGGGGCACACCAGGAAACACAAACAAATAGTAACACAAGAGTTTTAATGTGGTTCGACAAACCGGTCTACGTCCACGGGAGCGATAACACTATATATCAACAAGAGGAGGATTACACACTCACCTCACACTCTCTATCTCTCTATATAGCTTATTCTCTCTCACTCATAGGTATCGCTCTCTCTCTAATAGCTCCCTAAGATTGCTCTTATTATCTCTCAACCGAGTACCTCAATTTATACATATTGAGGCACTCCCTCATTGGTCACCACCTTCCCCTTCCACTAGCTCGTAGGGTAGGTGGAGTGGAAGAACCACCTTCAAGGTGGGTTGATATGGGTTGAAATCCAACACGAGCAACAGTGGAGAGATGGGAAAAAAATTACCAAGTTAGAATCGAACCTTTTTCAAGTGAAGGATACCAAATATCAGCACATGCACGTTGCAGAATAGCACAAGCACCATAAAAAACAGCATCAACAATTTGGCTGATATCACTCTTCCCAATCCTCGACTGTAATTAAAAGATTAAATCAAAAATAAAATAAAATATCCAAACTACTTGAGGTAAATATAAGTAAGTATACCTGACGAAAGTTTAGATTGTCATTATAGTGCACTATCATTTCCCTATAGAATCGAGTAACTTCAACAGCAGTACTTTCGCGTGGAACATGCCCATGCCTTTGCCAAACAAATATTTATCTTTCTCAATTTTAGCAAACACCCTTTGCTCAGCATTGCCCGGAGGAGGAATGTTAGAACTCCAACTAGGAATATATTTCATTACATAAGCATCCAAAATGATTCCATCAAATAGTTTACGACCATGCACAATATCCCACAACTTCATTTTACCTTTATGCATATCTAATTTTGGATGTTGTATTGAGTGGATGATTATTACATCTGGTCTGTTTTTGAAGCCTATCCTGGTGGGCTGTGTCTGGAGGTATTTTTCTACTCCTTTTGTTGTATGCTGCTGCTATATGCTTTGCTGCCAACTGCTGCTCTATCTATTCATTACTGCTGTGGCCTTATGCCATTTGCTATGCTGCATGGCTACATATTACTGCATGGTTTTTCAAGTTATACTATAAAATGTGCTAAATTATTGCTTAACATAACAGTTAAAAACATGATCTGTGGTTTTTATATTTTGTCTTATTATCTGTGATGTTCGTTCATGTGATTTTGATATTTTCTATCATTTTTCTACAATCTCATTTAAAGATATTCCTGTCACCTAGTTTTACTTGCCATAAATTTTGGAATTAAATAAAATTCTTAGTCTCATCATTTGCAGAATTCTGGTAGAGAAGTAGTTCCTTGAGTTGTTTTCATTTTGTGGCTATATCATTTGCTTAGCTGAATGAGTTCAAACCTTCATGTTACAACTTTTCAATTGAAAATAAAAGCAAAACTTTGAAACTTTATAGCTTTATGATTGCAATTAAATCATTGCTAGCATGATGGGTCTCAGAGACATTAGAATTATAAAACATTCCAACTTTAATTGTATGTTTGACATATCTTCATTGATTTAACTCTCTCTGTAATTCCGGTGCTTTTTCGATGAGATTACAATGATCTCTGGCTCTGATTTCGAGTATTTTTTTTTCTTTCTTTTCTTGTTGGTGCAGTGGATCCTGAAACAACGCTTTACACGGAGCTATGGCACACTTGTGCTGGTCCGCTCGTGACAGTGCCTCGTGAAGGCGAGCGCATGTTCTATTTTCCTCAAGGACATATTGAGCAGGTTAGTTTCCAACTCTAGGCAATGAATTTATTATCTGTGAAGTGTTTTGAGATTTGATAAATATCTCATAAACCTGAGTTAGTTGTGTGCAAATCTCAGGCGATGAATTTGATTTTCAGCCCTAGAATTTGAAATTCGTTGATTTCGAAGAGTTAAAAAACTTCGACTTGAACTAGCGTTTGGCAGGACATGATCTGTGTAAGACTTCGAGTGGTCCAGATTCATATCCAAACAAGTCCACAGGACACAGGAACAGTCGCCTTAGCAGAAAAGTAGAAAAAGAAAAACGTAATCTACAGCTCACTTTTGAGCTTAAACAAGGAAATGGCGGTATGAACTCTCTCAACCTCTCTATCTCATTCTCTATCTCTCTTTGTCTCTCTCAATCTTGCTTTCTCTCTCTGTTTCTCAATCTCCTGCTCTCTCTTTATGGCTCTTTTGGAATCTCTATTTTTCATTCATTGTCACTCAGATCGCCCCTTGGATTGTCCAAAATGATCTCTCTAAGGCAACAGAAAATCAACATTTTTAGGTATTTTCTTTGATTAATCTTTGGCATGTTTTTTTTTCCCTCTGTCTCTATATATTCTTTATATTTTGCAGCAATTTATGCATATCTATTTATTGAAATTGAAATTATTAATTTTCTGTGCATAATGGAGTTTGATCCATTGGTGATTTAAGTATGATTCTGTGTTTTCTACACTAATGTGTTACAAATACTACTCATACTTTAATTTAATTTTGTTCAATTTTAATGAAATAAGAAATTCTTAGCCTACTTGAGATCGTTCTGGTAGATGCTTCGTTCATATATATATATATATATATTGCTGGGAATTTGGAGCGACATTATTTGGATTTTTTTTATTTTAATTTAATGCAGCTTTGAAAGATCTAGAAATTGGAGCAACATTATTTGGATTGTCGTTGCCTTGCTGCTGCTTATTTCCTCAATGCAGCTTTGAAAGATCTAGAAATTGGGTACTTTGTGTTCTGATCTATTCCCCATCATAATGTGTATTGATCAGGTGCAAGCTTGGATTTGAAGAACATATATCTCCATGGTGAGTTTTTTTGTACATCTCATATTTTATATAGGAATGAAAAATAACAATAATGATTTGATTCGAAAGATCTGAACTGCCATTGGATTCTATTGAGTGATCCATGACACAATGTTCTTCATTTTCCATCTCTTTTTCTGTCTTTTCACCCCTGTCAATTATCTTAGCATCCTCATACACCTGAATGGTCTATCACAGTGGATCTTTATAAGCAATCATATTTAGAAGTAGAAAAAAACTTAATGACACCAGATAAAAGTTATTTAAAAATTGATATAGGGTGAGTCTTTTTCTACTGTGTTGTGGCCATTCTTGCCATAAGTGCTAATGAGTCAGTGAGCATTCTTGTAAAGACGACATAACTTAGATAGGTCATTGACTTAATCTGGTCGACTAACAGATGGGGTGTGGGCTGTAGGTTTGGATACAGTATTATTTGGATAAAATACAAGCCTAATTCCATTTATCTAGTTGCTCATGATATCAATCAATCTTCTCAATATGAAATTGTGCAGTCCCAAATGTGTTTTAAAGTCTACAATGGTGGAAAATAAGTAGTTTTTGTTCTGGCTTTTAATATGAAGGCGGATCCTATAGAATAGATCTTGTTCAAGTAAGGTCGTACCTTGTACTTCTCATCTTATAAATACACCTCTTCTTTCTCATATTGTTTCGATGCGGGACTCGCTGTCTATGTCTCAGAGATTGATTTTTTGGATTTATATATTTTGTTATTAGTCTGGTTTTCTTCAATTGTTTCACATCTGCTTTCCATACTGAATTTGATACTTGGGAAGTTGTAATTGTAAGTGGATTTGGAATATCTGTTTGTGTGCAAAGAAAATCACTTCAAAAGATCCTCACAATTTTCATAGAATTGATATGCTCTTTTGACTCAGTAATTTTCTGATATGCTTTGTTGGGCTGTTGTTTAGACTCGAAGAAGAATTACCTTATGTTTATGAACTCGGACAAGTTTAGTGACTTCCAGATCAAAATTTGCGAGCAAAGAACCATGTTGGCAATCAAGACAAGGAAATTCTCTTCAATAAATTATTATTTTCACATTCTTTGGGTTTTGGGCTTTTAATATGAAGACGGATCCTGTGTTTTAATATGAAATTGTGCAGTCCCAAATGTGTTTTAAAGTCTAAAATGTAATAAAAGAACTTTTTCTAGTTTTTTAGTTGTAATAACTTTTACATATGACTCCAATTTTGAGACTCAAATGGAATGCCTGATTAAACAACAATGTTATACTATTTGAATTCTTGTCATTGTTATTTTTAGAATGCTTAACGTTACACTTTTATGTTTCTTTTTTCTTTTTTGCTTTTTGTTTTTTTCGCAACAATAACAAAATGGTCGCCAAAAAATATGTTAGCATTTTTCTTTATTTTTTGCGACGGCAAAATAGCGGTCACCATAAATAGTTTAGGCGGTCGCGAATAATTTGCGAATAATTTGCGACCGTTGCTTTGTCATCGTAAAAAGTATTTGTCACCCCCACATTTGCGACCCCCATTTACCGTCGCCTGGACCGTGGCAAAAGGTCTTTTGTGACTATATTTTTATTATTTGCGACGGCTTGTGGAGGTCACAAAAAATGTTTTTTTTAGTAGTGTCTATACAATGTAATTGATAATATGTTAATGTTTTTCTTGTTTATTGTTTTTTTGCAGATTGATTTTTGATGACATTTGGAAGCATACTTGCAAATCAAGATCAAGTGTTGAATTTTTTTTTTTTTTTTACTGAAGTGATACTTAGTTGTAGTTGCAAATCAAGATTGAGTGTTGATTTTTTTTGTGGACTCCACGTTAGTTCATTTTGGGATTTGCTTTGATGATTTTTCTGTTATACTTAATAAATTATTATTAAAGTTGTTTGATGGATATATTTTGATTTATAATATAATTGTTTAGTGAATTGTTTTGGGGAGTTGTGTATAATAGCTAGCAGATTTCTTAGTACATTTAAAAAGCTATTGGGATATAAGCAGGGATATTTGTGAAATAATAATTTAAATTGAAATATAAAATATGGAACAAGTTTAGTGACGAATTTGTTTCGTCATTTGTACTTGTTGTTATGACAAAGTGATTATTCGTCGTTAATAAATATTTTTTGTGACAAAATTTATTATAGATTATATATGAAAGTTTTCATTGATTTTGTTATTTGGCGACTAAAAATTTCGTCACGTATATAAATTCTTGCTACGAAATATATTTCGTCACCCATTTGACTTTTGGAGATAAAAAATTTCGTCACTTTTACATCTTGCTGTGACGAAATTATTTCTTCATCAATGATCAACATGTGTGACAAATTTATTCATCAACTAAAATTATAAATATGGTACTGAATAATTATTTGGTGACGAAAATGAGATTTTTTGGTGACAAAATATTGTTTTATTGGTGACAAAAAATTTCGTCACTGAAGTAATTTCATTGGTGACAAAATTATTTTTCGTCACGGTAGTTTTTAGTGACAAACATTCAATGACGAAATTGGTGACGAAAATATTTCCTCACAAATATCTATAGTGACGAAATTAGCTCTTTGGAGACAAAAAAATTTCATCATTCAAGACCCAACTTGTTGTAGTGACACGTGGCGCTGACTGTGCGCTGACGTGGCACTGGCGCGGTCATCTTCCTCCCTGTGAGGCACGTGAACGGCGAGTGGAGGCGCGTAATGAGACTGGTGTTCAGGCGCTTCTTTTGGATGGCACGTGGGGCCGCGTGGCTGGGCTTCTGGGACTCTTCTTTGCTGTTCCGGGCTCCTCTCCTTCAGAGCTTCCTCCTGGTATGCTCGAAAGTTGATTTTAGTCACTTCGAAATCTGGGCACCTTCGGAAAAAACTCGATTTTTCACCACCCGGGCTCTGATATTACTTGTTGGGGATCGGGGGCACACCAGCAAACACAAACAAGCAATAACGCAAGAGTTTTAACGTAGTTCGGCAAACTAGCCTACGTCCACGGGAGCAATTACACTATATATCAACAAGAAGAGGATTACACACTCACCTCACACTCTCTGTCTCTCTATATAGCTTATTCCCTCTCTGATAGCTCTCTCAGATTGCTCTTATTATCTCTCAACCGAGTACCTCATTTTATACATATTGAGGCACTCCTTCATTGGTCACCACCTACCGCTTCCACTAGCTAGTGGGTAGGTGGAGGAGAAGAACCACCTTCAAGGTGGGTTGATATGGGTTGAAATCCAACACGAGCAACTGTTGATAGAGAGAAAAAAAATAATAAGTTACAATCGAACCTTTTTCAAGTGAAGGATACCAAACATCAGCACATGCACGTCGCAGAATAGCACAAGCACCATGAAAAGCAGCATCAGCAATTTGGCTGATATCACTCTTCTCAATCCTCGACTGTAATTATAAGAATAAATCATAATAAAATAAAATATCCAAACTACCTGAGGTAAATATAAGTAAGTATACCTGACGGAAGTTTAGATTGTCATTATAGTGCACTATCATTTCCCAATAGAATAAAAGTAACTTCAACAGCAGTACTTACACGTGGAACATGCCCATGCCTTTGTGAAACAAATATTTATCTTTCTCAATTTTAGCAAACACCCTTTGCTAAGCATTGCCCGGAGGAGGAATGTTAGAAGTCCAATTAGGAATATATTTCATTACATAAGCATCCAAAATGATTCCATCAAACGGTTTACGACCATGCATAATATCCCACAACTTCATTATAAAATTTTTTTCCTAAGTACCATTCCAAAATGAAGAATCATCCAACAGCCAACAGATATCCACTTTTTCACTAAAACACAAATGAACAAAAGATTAATTAGTCAAAACTACACAAGGACAAAATATTAAAAAGAAATAACATATTTAACTTACTGATATTTTTTTGTCTCGCACCATACCAAAGCTTCTTCAAGAAGCTAAAAACAAGGCTCAAGATCCTCCATACACGTGTATGGAGGATACAGTCTGTGCCTTCCAGCTGGCACAGCTGGCATGCACTCAGACAAACAAATCATGAGGAATGCAGCCGACCAGAAAAGGTGGTCGGCCGGCCACTTTCCCTGGTCGGCCGACCAGGTCAGGTGGTCTCCCACAAAAAGGGGTGGTCGGCAGGCACAATAGGTGGTCTCCACACTGAAAGTAGGTTAGTGGTATGGTAGGAGACCAGTAAATGTGGCCCAAAGATCAAGAAAACCAGTTTCCTAAGTAGAAAATTGACCGACGGGGAGAAAGTGGTCTCCAAGGAGAAAAGATGGTCTCCCACCCTTGTACCACCTACCAAATAAGGAAAACAAGGTACATGCCAAAAATGAACCAACACGGATGTATAACGAGAGTTCGGGGGCAAAGCGTGCGGTCAGGTGCCCCGAAAACTGGCTGTTGAGCACCAAAAGTGGCGTACGACCACAAAAGTGGTCTCCCGGGCAACAGTGTCCCTCTAGACAGAGGAAACAAGGTGTGCCCCAAAAACCGGGGCAAACGGAGAATGTTAAGCAGTCCCGAGTCGAGGCGCACGGCCGATGGCCCCGAAAACCGGAAACTAGTCTCCAAACGGAAACAGTGGCCTACGACCACGAAAAGTAGTCTACGACCACTGAGAGATAGTATACAAGACCTCTGCCTCCCTTGGAGAAGAGAAAACAAGACCTGGTCCGCAAACCGAGCCAAAGCACAAAAGGTTCCGAGGCCCGGAGGCAAGGCTCTTAGCCGAGAACTTCGAAACCTCAGGATGGGCACAACATGCAGCATCACCAAGTGCTCAATCGATGACGTTTGAGTCTTAAGGTCGGTAAAAAATGGGGTGTCTACAGTGGCGCTGACGTGGTGCTGGCGTGGACGTCTTCCTCCTTGAGACGCGCATGCAGCGCGTGTCTGCGTGTCGGATTGCGCGCCGGCTACTTGAACGGCGCGTGGAGGCGCATGATGAGACTATTGTTCAAGCGCTTCCTTTGGGTGGCATGTGTGGGCGTGTGGCTAGGCTTCTGGGACTCTTCTTTGCAGTTCCGGACTCCTCTCCTCCAGAGCTTCCTCTGGGTACGCTCGAAAGTGGATTTTAGTCACTTCGAAATCTGGGTAGTTTCAGAAAAAAACTCGATTTTTCAACACCCAGGCTCTGATATTTCTTGTTGGGGATCGGGGGCCCACCAGGAAACACAAACAAGCAATAACACAAGAGTTTTAATGTGGTTCGACAAACCGGCCTACATCCACGGGAGCGATAACATTATATATCAACAAGAGGAGGATTACACACTCACCTCACACTCTCTGTCTCTCAATATAGCTTATTCTCTCTTACTCATAGGCATTGCTCTCTCTCTAATAGCTCTCTAAGATTGCTCTTATTATCTCTCAACCGAGTACCTCAATTTATACATATTGAGGCACTCCCTCATTGGTCACCACCTTCCCCTTCCACTAGCTAGTGGGGTAGGTGGAGTGGAAGAACCACCTTCAAGGTGGGTTGGTATGGGTTGAAATCCAACACGAGCAACAGTGGAGAGAGGGGAAAAAAAATACCAAGTTAGAATCGAACCTTTTTCAAGTGAAGGATACCAAACATCAGCACATGCACGTCGCAGAATAGCACAAGCACCATAAAAAACAGCATCAACAATTTGGCTGATATCACTCTTCTCAATCCTCAACTGTAATTAAAAGATTAAATCAAAATAAAATAAAATATCCAAACTACATGAGGTAAATATAAGTAAGTATACCTGACGGAAGTTTAGATTGTCATTATAGTGCACTATCATTTCCCTATAGAATCGAGTAACTTCAACAGCAGTACTTTCGCGTGGAACATGACCATGCCTTTGCGAAACAAATATTTATCTTTCTCCATTTTAGCAAACATCCTTTGCTCAGCATTGCCTGGAGGAGGAATGTTAGAACTCCAATTAGGAATATATTTCATTACATAAGCATCCAAAATGATTCCATCAAACAATTTACGACCATGCACAATATCCCACAACTTCATTATAAATTTTTTTTCCTCAGTACCATTCCAAAATGAAGAATCGTCCAACAGCCAATAGATATCCACTTTTTCACTAAAACACATATGAATAAAAGATTAATTAGTCAAAACTACACAAGGACAAAATATGAAAAAGAAATAACATATTTAACTTACTGATATTTTTTGTCTCGCAAGTCCTTCACAAAAAGGGAAAACTCGTTCGAAAGCCCCTGGTCTTTGAAATAACTTTGCAGCCATCCCCATTGGAAATCATTACCCTCTCTATAAGGCTTAACTATAACTTCAGCCATCAAAAAGTGAAAATCCCAAATGTCTTTGAATTTTTCATTATAAAGCTCTGCAAAAAAATTTGAAATTTCAGAGATGCATTTCAAAAAACATAACCGAATAAAATGAAAATAAAGAATGAGTTACAATATACCATTACTATGTATGTCCTTTTTGACCCCAATAAGTTTGCCCTTTTGGTTCACGACCGAGATTCCATCTAACAATCTAGTAGAGCAGTAGCCCAAAGAATATATTTTACGTAATGCCATGTTAATATCACTAAATAGAGGCTTTACTTTGGGTTGAATGTAACTCCACCAATCCTCGATGGGGTAGGACGTTTCAGACCAACTTCTGTATTCAGAATCGACATAGGAGAAAATATCTTGTTTCATTGTTTCAGGTAAAACTCTTTTGTCATCAACAAAATAACCCTCTACAATGGAACTCCCTTTGCAAATCCTCAATGCTGCCAGGTAATCCATTGCTTTGTTATTATTTTCGAAGTCAAAGCTACTGAATGACATTGCAAAATCTTCAATTGGAGGGCTGGAAATGGAAGTTTTTCCCATATTGAAATTCACCTTGACGACCTTGCAGTAGATATAAAATTTCAGCTCCTTTGCTAGATGGGTCTGGAAATTCTTCTTCAAACCGTGACTGACATGTGCACTGACGTGCAAAACAGGTGGTGCTGACGTGGCAGACACGTGGCGCTGGCGTGGTCTCCTTCCGCCTTGAGACGGGCGTGCAGCGCGTGTCTGCACGTGGGATTGCGCGCCAGCTACTTGAACAGCGCGTGGAGGCTTGTGATGAGACTGGTGTTCAAGCGCTTCCTTTGGGTGGCGTGTGTGGGCGCGTGGCTGGGCTTCTGGGACTCTTCTTTGCAGTTTTGGATTGCTCTCCTCCAAAGCTTCCTCCTGGTATGCTCGACAGTAGATTTCAGTCACTTCGAATTCTGGGCACTTTCAAAAAAAAAAAAAAAAACTCGATTTTTCAACACCCGGGCTCTGATATTTCTTGTTGGGAATCGAGGGCACACCAGGAAACACAAAGAAGTAATAACATAAGAGTTTTAATGTGGTTCGACAAGCCGGCCTACGTCCACGAGAGCGATAACACTATATATCTACAAGAGGAGGATTACACACTCACCTCACATTCTCTGTCTCTCTATATAACTTATTCTCTCTCACTCACAGGCTTTGCTCTCTCTCTGATAGCTCTCTAAGATTGCTCTTATTATCTCTCAACCGAGTACCTCAATTTATACATATTGAGGCACTCTCTCATTGGTCACCACATTCCCCTTCCACTAGCTGGTGGGGTAGGTGGAGTGGAAGAACCACTTTCAAGGTGGGTTGATATGGGTTGAAATCCAAAACGACCAACAGTGGAGTGAGGGGAAAAAAAAAATACCAAGTTAGAATCGAACCTTTTTCAAGTGAAGGATACCAAACATCTGTACATGCACGTCGCAGAATAGCACAAGCACCATGAAAAACAGCATCAACAATTTGCCTGATATCACTCTTCTCAATCCTCGACTGTAATTAAAAGATTAAATCAAAATAAAATAAAATATCCAAACTACATGAGGTAAATATAAGTAAGTACACCTGACGGAAGTTTAGATTGTCATTATAGTGCACTATCATTTCCCTATAGAATCGAGTAACTTCAACAGCAGTACTTTCGCGTGGAACATGCCTATGCCTTTGCGAAACAAATATTTATCTTTCTCCATTTTAGCAAACACCCTTTGCACAGCATTGCCCGGAGGAGGAATGTTAGAACTCCAATTAGAAATATATTTCATTACATAAGCATCCAAAATGATTCCATCAAATAGTTTACGACCATGCACAATATCCCACAACTTCATTATAAATTTTTTTCCTCAGTACCGTTCCAAAATGAAGAATCGTCCAACAGCCAACAGATGTCCACTTTTTCACTAAAACACAAATGAATAAAAGATTAATTAGTCAAAACTACACAAGGACAAAACATTAAAAATAAATAACATATTTAACTTACTGATATTTTTTGTCCCACAAGTACTTCGTAAAAAGGAAAAACTCATTTCAAAGCTCCTGGTCTTTGAAATAACTTTGCAGCCGTCCCCATTGGAAATCATTACCCTCTCTATAAGGCTTAACTATAACTTTAGCCATCAAAGAGTGAAAATCCCCAATGTCTTTGAATTTTTCTTTATAAAGCTCTGAAAAAAAATTTGAAATTTCAGAGATGCATTTTAAAAAACATAACCAAATAAAATGAAAATAAAGAATGAGTTACAATATACCATTACAATGTATGGTCTTTTTGATCCAAATAAGTTTGGCCTTTTGGTTCACGACCGAGATTCCATCTAACAATCTAGTAGAGTAGTAGCCCAAAGAATATATATTTTGCATAATGCCATGTTAATATCACTAAATAGAGGCATTACTTTGGGTTGAATGTAGCTCCACAAATCCTAGATCGGGTAGGACGTTTCAGACTAACTTCTGTATTCAGAATCGACATTGGAGAAAATATCTTGTTTGAATCTTTCAAGTAAAACTCTTTTGTCATCAACAAAATAACCCTCTGCAATAGAACTCCCTTTGCAAATCCTCAATCCTGCCAGTAAATCCATTGCTTTGTTATTATTTTCGAAGTCAAACCAACTGAACGACATTGCAAAATCTTCAATTAGAGGGCTGGAAAAATAAGTTTTTCCCATATTGAAATTCACCTTAACGACCTTGCAGTAGATATAAAATTTCAGCTCCTTTACTAGATGGGTTTGGAAATTGTTCCTCAGACCGTGACTGACACGTGTCACTGACGTGGCAAACAGGTGGCGTTGACGTGGCAGACATGTGGCGCTGACTGTTCGTTGATGTGGCGCTGGCGTGGTCATCTTCCTCCTTGAGACGCGTGTGCAGCGCGTGTCTGCACGTGGGATTGCGCACCGGCTACTTGAACGGTGCTTGGAGGTGCGTGATGAGACTGGTGTTCACGCGCTTCATTTGGGTGGAGCGTGTGGGCGCGTGGCTGGGCATCTGGGACTATTCTTTGTACTTCTGGGCTCCTCTCCTCCAGAGCTTCCTCCTGGTATGCTCGACAGTGGATTTTAGTCACTTCGAAATCTGGGCACTTTCGGAAAAAACTCGATTTTTCACCACTCGGGCTCTGATATTTCTTGTTGGAGATCAGGGGCGCACCAGGAAACACAAACAAGGAATAACATTAGAGTTTTAACGTGGTTTGGAAAACAGGCCTACGTCCACGAGAGCGATTACACTATATATCAACAAGAGGAGGATTGCACACTCACCTCACACTCTCTGTCTCTCTATATAGCTTATTCTCTCTCACTCACAGGTTTTGCTCTCTCTCTGATAGCTCTATCAGATTGCTCTCTAAGATTGCTCTTATTATCTCTCAACCGAGTACCTCAATTTATACATATTGAGGCACTCACTCTTTGGTCACCACCTACCGCTTCCACTATCTAGTGGGGTAGGTGGACTGGAAGAACCACCTTCAAGGTGGGTTGATATGGGTTGAAATCCAACACGAGCAACAGTGGAGAGAGGGGAAAAAAATTACCAAGTTACAATCGAACCTTTTTCAAGTGAAGGATACGAAACATCAGCACATGCACGTTGTAGAATAGCACAAGCACCATGAAAAACAGCATCAGCAATTTGGCTGATATCATTCTTCTCAATCCTCGACTGTAATTAAACGAATAAATCAAAATAAAATAAAATATCCAAACTACATGGGGTAAATATAAGTAAGTATACCTGACGGAAGTTTAGATTGTCATTATAGTGCACTATGTAGACGTGCCCCGAGGGATTCGATTCTACTGTTCGGAATCAAATGTCACGGTTCTTATTCTGATCTCACAATGTGCGATGTGAGATTGATAAATCACCAAAGAGTCCTAATCCGGCAAATCGTTTTGGAAAACTGATTTTTAAGAAAGTAGTGCCAAACATGGACTGCTTTGCCAGATACAGAGTCGCCACCTATATATTTTATTTTTGGGGAATTTAGGAAACCCTGACTTGTGCCTAAGGCCACGTGTCCGTCATCACCAAAGTTGCCTTGGCTCGGGAACTTGGTACGATTGGGGAAGGTCATGCAATGAGCACCCCCGCTCGCCTGATCAAAGATCGGCCTATATTAAGCATGATATCTTGTTTTTGAAAACACATGCGTTCTTATTCCGGTTATTAGCTAGAATTACTATGTGATGCGCACAACACACAAGTATAGACTAGATCGCCTAATTTGGAACAAAGCATTGCATATCCGTTTGTTTGGAAAATGATTTGAAGTTTGCTACTCGCAAGTAGGCTAAAGTGCGGATTTGATGAATTATTCCAATTCAAGTAATCCAACCTTCACCCACAGGCATTCAGGCAGTTATATCACATAAGCAATTAGCCTCATGGTAAGCATGCTGGCATGTTTACACTCACACACATGCAAGATGCTAAAGCATAAACACTCACAGTGTACTCCGAGCCAAAACAAAGAATTAGTTAGTAATCAATGCATGATCCTAATTCATGTGAAGATGGCTAATGTAACACACGCAAAATGTAATTAGAATAGGCTCGACTAATCTAAGATGGCATATGAGATGCGACAATTCGATACACGTATTCAAGTTGCAATTGAAATACAATGTAGTTAGTACGATGCTGTAGACACCCCATTTTTGACCGACCTCAAGACTTGGACGTCACCGTTGGAACACCCGGTGATCATCCATGTTCGTGTTTGTTTTGAGTTCCCGGAGGCCTCGGCTGCGCGCCTTGCCTCAGGATCTCTCAACTAGTTTGTTTTGTGTTTGGTTTTGCACCAAATGCTTGTGCTTTTGCTTTGAGGAGCAGGTAATGGCTTGTTGGCCATCTCCACACCCCACCGGCCACCCCTTTTACTCGCCGGCCATTTATTGTTGCCACCGGCCATGGTTTCATGATACCAATGGCCGGTCGGCATTTTATGTGGCCGGCCGGCACTTCTTTTGGACGGTGACCTCTTTTGCTGGCCGACATGCACCTTTTGCACCCTTCAGGCTTGGTGCATGCCAGCTGTGCCAGCTGGAATGCACCAACACTTTTCCCCGTGCATAGTGTGGCTGTTGTGACCCTTTTGCACCCTTTTGGTCAAAGCTTCTTGAGGAAGCTTGACCCTTTGTTAAAGCTTCCTCAAGAAGCTTCCCAGCTGTCAAAGCTTCCTCAAGAAGCCCCCCCCTTTGCCCCCTTTGACCCTTTTTTTGTTTGGCTTCTTGGAGAAGCTTCAAGCTTTGTATTGCCTATATAAGGCCTCCCTCTTCTCCATTGTTAGGGTTAGAACAAAAAAAACCAGAGCTTATACATATATACATCTACCATATACTCTCTCTATATATATTTCTCTCTCTCTCATCCTTTGTGTGTGTTTGGAAGCCCAAATAGTGTGTTTTTGCCTTAGTTTTGCACTAAGACACACACCATTACACCATAACTCGACCTTGAGAGGCTTTTGGGGTTTGTTCTTGAGTTTTTGGACTGTTTTTGGTCAGAGGGAGGTGGCTGATCTTGTTGTTCATCAAGGGTTCTTCAAGGGTAAACTCTTTACTTTAGATTCCCCAATCTTGCATTAGATTTTTATCTATCTTGCATGCTGATTTGAGCTTTGTGTATAACTGAAAAAAGTCTTGTATTTTCATGCTTAAGATACTTCATTAAGGTCATTTTGGTGTTGGGGTCGCCCTCCCCCTCGTAGGCCTTGTTTGCCCCTTTTTGTGCTCTCTTTGTTAGGTTTTGAGGACTTTGGTGTATTGGCCTTCTCACCACTGAAATCCAGTGGATTTTCAGTGGTGAAGAAGGGGTTTTGAAGTCTTGCATAGGGGAGGGACACCCCTCTCCCTTTGTCTCTCTTTTGTCCTCATTTTTGGCTCATAATAGTAGCATGCATGAGTAGTTGTCCTTGGCTCTATTTCAGAGGTTATTTGGGATTTATTTGGCATATCTTATCTCTATTCCACGCTGGTTTGTTGACCCTTTGTATGCACCATACACTTGCCTTGTATTCCCTATTTTGCCTAGAAATGCATCTAGCCATTAGACCATCATGCTTGCATATTTTTGCCTAGCTTTGTGAAGCTTTTGGTCATGATTTATCATGCTTAAGGACTGTTAGGTGCTGGTTTGATCATATTTGCCATGTTTAGGGTAGCCTCTTTGCATTTTGGCTTGTGAGCCTTGAAGGTGTGAGTCATGAGCATGTTTTAATTGGGTCATTTCAGTGCTTTGGAATCCTTTCTGATGATATTTCAGTCTCTAATCCATGCTTTTATGCCTACCTTTACCATCTCTTTCATGCCTTGAAGAGTTGGCCTTTCATGCCTAGGAATAGGTCATTGAGCATGCCTTGTGTTTAAGTCTTTGGGGCTGCCATATCAGTGGGTTTTGGGGGCTCATTTTGCATGTTGAAACCCTGTTTGGTACTGAGAAGTTTATGCCATGAGAGGTTGGGGTACTTGTAATGGAATGCCTTCTCTTTTGTGCCTTAGTTTTGGGCCTATTGGCATATATGTTTGCATGAGTACTAGTCCATCATTTTGGACACTTTTGGCCATTGTTTTAGGGTGGGCTGAGGTCTGCCCCTTTGTAGTTTCGATCCACCATTGCATGATCATGTTGCATTGCTTTGGTTTCATGCTTGCATTGCATCATACTTGCATGTTTACATAGTGTTTAGCTAGTTGCATCTCATATGCTTGTCGCATGCTTGACATGTTCATATTGCATTAGTCTAGCTTAGCATGGTCATATTGCATTGCATGAGTTGCATTACTTTGCATTGTGCATGGCATATATGCATTGCATTTGTTCGGTTTGGGGTGTCAAACCAAACTTAAGGAGTGAGGTGTGTTCGTACTCAAAGTGACGAAACATGCCTCACTCTTCAGTCGCCAGTACCCTTGACCTCAATATGATAGGGCATGAGGCATTCATTTGTTTTGTGCATGCATTTACATTGAAATTGCAAACTTGGCCTCTTAGGCCATCATGCATCGAAATGTGCAATTGATGGCCCGAGGGTCGATGGTCATGCTCCCTCGAGTCCATTGCATGATAGGGAGTGTGACCATGCTTATATTTGCTTGAAAATTCCATGCCATACACTGCTTGCCCTCTGCTGCTGTCAACTGTAGGTTCTGCAGAAAGTTTTGGCCGGTCGGCTAAATACAGTGCCGACCGGCCAGGAATTTTTGGCCGATAGATTATTCAGTGGCCGGTGACCATCTCCTTCGGCTGGTGGTGTTTCTACTTGGTCGGTAGTATCCCCTAGCATCCAAAGAGCATACTCTTGGACTTTGGCAGTCCTCAGAGGAGCAAGGCTGTGTTAACAGAGGCAGTAGTGCTATGGCAGCAAGTTTCCGGGCGAAACGAGTCCAGCATGCATCATCCAAACATTTTGAAGGCGGAGCTGTAGCTATTTTAATTCTGTATTTAATTTATTAGTTAAATAGGAGTTCCGTAATATTTAACTAAGTAGTTAATTATTTATTCGGTTGTGTGATATTTATTCGGACCCTCCAAGCGAGGGCAATTGTGTAATAAGTGTGTGTGAGTGTGTGCATGTCTTCCAACCCCACGTCTTTCTTTCCTTTTATTTACCCGCTTATAACTGCTTGAATGCCTGTGGATGGAGGTTGAGTTGTTTAAATTGGAATAGTGCATTAAAATTATGAATTTTAAGCCCACTGGATAGTGGCAAAACCATCTTTTCTATAGCCCACTCGAGGGTGGCAAAACCTACATTTTAGCCTACTTGCGAGTAGCAAACCATCTTCAAAACAAACATGAAATGTTTTGTTCCAATTTGGGCGATTTGGTCTATTCTTGTTTGCTGTACGCATAACATAGTAATTCTAGGCTAATAACTGGAATAAGGGCATGTAATGTTTTCAAAACAAGATATCACGGTTAGTAGAGGCCGATCTTCGAATTGGGCGAGAGGGGGTGCTCATAGCTGACCTTCCCCAATCGTACCCAATCTCCCGAGCCGAGGCAACTTTGGTGATGACGGACACGTGGCCTTTGGCACCGAGTCAGGGTTTCCTAAATTCCCCCATAAAAAAATATTTAGGTGGCGACTCTGTATCTGGCGAAGCGGTCCATGTTTGGCACTTCTTTACAAAAATCTGTTTTTCTCAAAATGATTTGCCAGATTTGGACTCTTCGGTTCAAGATAAAGAATCGTGACAAATTTGAGTCCGAACTGTAACCCCGGTGAGGTCCCCTCGCGGGCTTGTTACAGTTTCTGGCGACTCTGCTGGGGAGTTTTAGAGAGCTTGACTCGAACTCGTGATATCTTGTTTTGATTTCACTTATGTGTCTCTTTGCATTGCATGTGCATTGGTGTGCCTAGGACACCGTGTTTGCCATCTGCCATTCCTGAACGGTTTGCCGGAGGCTTGTCTTGTCAAGACGTGACCATAAGGCTGACCGGTCGTGGGCTCTGACAGTATGGGAACACAAACCCCGGTTTTACCGGGGCACCCTTTTCGACCATTCGACCTAGTGCATATTCGGAATCCATAGTGACCATTCCAAGCTAGGACAGGTTGCTCACCCGATGTTAGGTTGTTTGAAACCGCTGCTTGCGTTGTGAAACCCTAGCTCCTGACAAAATAGGACAGGGAAACCCTACCCCAACATAGGGGTGTTTTGGCTCTCATTTATTTGTTATGTGCTTTTAGAGTGTATCTCTATAGGAACACACATATCAGTTTGCAAGTTTGAGAATCAGGCCTGCGGGCATCAGTGTTTTTGGGAATCAGTTATCTGCGGGTATCAGATTCAAACTTGGGGGCAACAATTTGGAAGCAGTGATCAGTGATTATGAAATAGTGTGTTCAGCTTATTGGCAGGATGTTGTGATACCCAGCTGTGTGTTGTGTTTATTTTACGTTGTTATGCTGCTCGATTGTCCGTTTATTTATACGCTTTATTATCTTTTTCCTAGGTAGTCGAGCACAATTGCTTCTGACCCAGTAGAGATTCTCGAAGCACTCTGGATTAGAGGTCGTCGACTCCATCGATCTGAGGATCTGGTAGACGGACAACCAGTGTACCACTCTCTACCCCTGGTTACGAGACGGAGGACAGCTAGGCAGAGGCCACCAGTTCAGCAGTCAGTACAGAGGGCTTTGTCTACCCCACCTGTGTACAGTAGGGATCAGGATTTTGCTTCTCCTACAGAAAGGGAACATATACCGATAATTCAGTCAGAGCAGAACAATATGGCCAGCTTAGAGGAGATGGTGCGCCAGCTTCAGGAGAGCATGAAAATGATGCAGTAGGATGCTGTCCGACAGGCAGAGTTTGCCAAGCAGCAGGCTACAGTTATGAATGAACAAGCAGAGTTAATCGTGAGGCTACAACAGCAAAACGGAGCATCTGCTTCGCAGCAAGTTCCTCCCCCGCCGGGAGTTCCAACCCTCGGGGAGACAGGTAATGTTCAGAATGATACAGATATTCCCACAGGACCACCTCCACCCCCGATCCTACCCTAAATCCATCCCCAGTTATCCAAAACACCTACCAACCTGTCAGACTCTCCCTTTGAGTTTGAGACGGGTCCCACAGCACTGAAGTTGAGCAAGCTTGAAAAGCTGTTCAAGAGATCCCAGGGAGTCAAGACCATCCCTGACATTGAAGACGGGTATACTGACGCAGCCGTGACACTGCCTGACAGATTCAAAATGCCTCATATCGACCGGTTTGATGGGTCCAGGGACCCCATGGTGCGCCTAAGATTGTTTTCCGATGTTTTAAGGCCAATGGGCCTCACTAGACTACAGAAGTTGTCTCTATTTGGCCGGACCCTATCGGGTGTGGCGGCCATATGGTATGCTAAATTAGAAGATGACGTCAAGAGGAAGTGGGACGAGATGGTTGAGGCCTTCATTGCACAATACTCGTACAATACATAAATTGAGATTACGACCCGGGATCTCGAAACAACAAGGCAAGAGCCTAAAGAGAGTTTCTCAGAATTCGTGACCAGATGGAGGGCTAAGGCTTCGATGATGACCTTAAGGCCCACAGACAAAGATCAGATTCGGATGATTGTGCGCAATCTCCAGCCGAAGTTAATGGAGAAGATGATTGTACTCCCCTTTCCTACCTTTGACGATCTACATGAGATGGGGGTATGGATCGAGGATGCCTTGAAGCAAGGCTTAATTGATAATGACCGGGAACAACCCCGAAGAACTTTCAACCGCAACACTAATGCGGGCCCGAGCGGCGCTACAACCACTAGGACCTCCGAAGTAAGTATGGTCACCACCAACCCCCCTCCAAGAACCATGGCAGCCGCGCCATTTTCCGGTGCGTCCGGAAGCCATCTACAAACAGTCAAATATCCACCCAAAAATACAAGAACCTTCACTCCACTGTATATGCCCCTGTCCAAAGCTCTGGGGGTTTTAATCAGAAAAGGGCACCTGAAGCCCTAGAGCCGCGGCCATTACCGGAAAAGCTTCCCCCTACCCACAACCCAGCCAAATATTGTGCATTTCACCAGCAGCACGGTCATGACACCGATCTGTGCTACCGACTAAGTCATGAGATTCAAGATCTCATCGATAACGGGGTGATTATGCCTCCCGAAAAACTCAATGTCACAACAAACCCTCTCCCTACACATAACCAAGCTCCACCTCCCAAAAGATTCAATTTCATCCAGACTGGGGTCTTGTCTTACGATCCTAGCATCTATATCACTCATTCCCACCTACCTAAGCTTGAGGTGTCCCTCCCCAACTGCACTGACTTGTGCATGATGGACATCTCCACGACCCGACCTAAGCCCATGGTGGTGACTGTCAAGGACGAAAGAGGGGAGATTTCAAAGGAGAAGAAAGTTGTTGAGCCAAAGTGCGAGAAATCTGGGAATTCTATTAAAAAATGCACAGTCTGAGTGACTACATCTCGTCAATAGGCCAGGATAGGCTAGAAATGGACTTGCCGACGGAGGCAGAGCTATGTGCAATCCAAGGGGATGGTTCGGGACAGAGGACAAATAATCTAACGGCTGTGGAAGAGGACTTTGCCAACCTACAGTTTTTTGATGACCAAGAATCAGGGGGGCGGTAGTCAACTGGTTCGATTATGAGGAATCGGCGGAGGCCACTGGATGGCTGGATGATCAACCGGATATGGTGGAAGAGTTCCAACCAGAACGTGGCCCAGCAGGGGCGAGGGTATCAGTTGAGGCCGGAAGGGCCGAAAGTCAGAGTACATTGCCGGAGAGCGCCGGTACGAAGAATTTCGCTCAGGATTGGAGCATCTTGACTACGGGGATTATCGAACAACCAGCTGTATTAACACAGTCGGAACAAGAAAGATTTGAAGATTATGAGAGAATCAGGAAGGCTAAGGCTCATGTGAGGACTGAAACCGCTACGAGCACAGAAACAGAGGATGCTACGAGCACAGGGATGGAAGGTATTGCGAGTATGAGAACAGTCGTACCAGAGCCGGACAGGTGTCTGTCGGCTGCAGATGGAATGTGGTGGGAGGACGACGATTTATGTCTTGCCCACACGGACAAAGATTGGGGAAACAACCAACCCGATGGCACCTGGTATCTTGGAGAAGTCGACCATATGACAAGGAGCGGGCGGTACTTCAAACCCCCGCACCTAGATCAACCAGAGGCTTCTGGGAAAGACAGGGAGATTGAGAAACAGAAGGAGAAACAACTTGAAGAGGAGGCAGTGCTCAAACAGTTAAAAAAGATACAAGCAGACATCTCCATATGGGGACTGCTTATGGTATCACGAGTGCACAGACAGGCTGTCCTATCAGCCATGGACAAGGCCAAGCTTTCGATAGAAACCACGCCAGAACAGTTGGTGGGATTAGTCTTTCCGGGAGGAGTTACCCCGACGCTGACTTTTTCCGACAAGGAACTGCCACCTGAGGGGGCAAACCATAACAAGCCACTCTACATCTCTATGGAGTGTAAGAATAAATGGATACCAGTGGTTCTTGTTGATACCGGATCCGCCATCAACGTCTGCCCGGCAAGAACAGCATATGCGATCGGTTTGAAAACCGCGGATTTTGCACCAACAGCCCAGGTTATTCGGGCATACGACAACACGAGTAGAGAAGTCATGGGGACGGTGAAAATTCAGACTAAAGTAGGGCCGGGACAGCACGAGATAGATTTCCATGTCCTAGAGGTTCCTGCAACCTTTAACCTGCTTTTGGGACGGCCATGGCTGCATCAGGTGAAGGCGGTGTCGTCCACCTTACATCAAATGGTGAAATACCCCCATGGGAAGGGAGTAGCCATTGTCTTTGGAAATTCATCAATTCATCCACCACCGGAGGTATCCACGCTTATTCTAGAGATTGAACACGGCATGGAGGATGTGTCCATATCAAGCTTTACTCTGGCTGAGGCTTGGGTTGTACAAGACATCATGGCTACTAACGAAGGGATATATGTCAGTGCTCAGGCAGTATACCTCATAAATAGGCTCCAACACATCCCCGGGATGGGATTGGGGAAGAGTGGCCGGAAGGGCATCGCAACATTGGTCGAAGTGCCGTACAACCCCCATACCTTTGGCTTGGGTTATTTGCCCACCAAAGAGGATTGGGTAAGAAAAGGGAAGGAAATGGCCGGAAGAGCCAGAGCGAAACAAATGGGCAAACCTTTTGAGTTGATGCACCGGCCCATCCAGACCCTAAACGGACGCTTCGTCCGGGAGGGGGAGGATTTTCCATTCTGTGGCTTTCTAGAGCCGTGGTTGAACGCGGAGAGGAAGCGCGTGCCAGGGTTCGAGATCTTCTTCGACCTGTAATTACCTGGGGATGATGTTGCCAAAGAGCAGACAGACCCGACAGTTGAGGTTGAACAGAGCAAGCAATTGGAGTCTGAGGACGTTGAGATTGAAATGGGGGTAGCACTGGCATGTCTACTTTCAGATCCTCCGATCGAACAGAAGTGCTTGGGGGATAACTTCTCGGTGTCCATGATCGGGAATGAAACGGCTGCGGCCCTACCATCAACTATTTTGGATGCATCCATCGCACCCTTCCTTGTTTGGCAATACGAGGAGGGATTCTTGTCGAACAGCACCGGGTCAGGTAGTGAGCCGAAATCTGATTCCACCGAGTCTTGTGAGTCGGAATCAGGTTCCAGCTCAACTGAGTCTGAGTCCGGTATTCCTAGGGGTGATAACCCGGATGCCACAGTCTTGTCCAAGTCGTCTTTTTCTTTCTCTTTCGAGTCTGTTGTAATAGAAGAATTGGACGGTTTGGAAGTACATAATGAGAATGATATGGATGTGGTTTCTGAGTACTTTTCTGTGCCTTTAATATATTGCTTGAATCGAGACTTTCAAAATTTTGACAAAAACGACGAGGAAGAAATTCCTCCGGTTTTGCAACGATTAATTGATCAAGAGCAGGAAAGATTTGTTAAACCTTTAGTTGATGAAATCACTACTGTGAATATTGGTACTGAGAAGGACCCGCAGCTGGTCCAGATCGGGTCCACATTGTCTTCGGAGGAACGCGAGCGCTTAGTCGCTTTATTAAAAGATTTCAAAGATGTTTTCGCGTGGTCCTACGAAGACATGCCTGGGATCGATCCTGAGATTGTACAGCACCGGATCCCTCTTGACCCCGAGGCCCGACTTGTTAAACAGAAACTCAAAAGGATCCGCCCTGACTGGGCCATCAAGATTAAGGAAGAAGTCACCAAGCAAATCGATGCAGGCTTCCTGCTGGTATTCGAATACCCGACTTGGTTGGCGAACATTGTTCCAGTGCCGAAGAAAGATGGCAAAATCCGAGTGTGCGTGGATTTTAGGGATTTGAACAGAGCTAGTCCGAAGGATGACTTTCCCTTGCCGTATATTGATGAGTTAGTGGACTTTACAGCAGGGCATGCTTTGCTTTCATTCATGGATTGTTTCTCAGGCTACAATCACATAGTGATGGCACCTGAAGACCGGGAAAAGACTGCCTTCTCCACCCCGTGGGGGACATACTGTTACAGAGTGATGCCGTTTGGGTTAAAGAATGCTGGAGCTACTTATCAACGGGCCGCGACCACAATATTTCATGACATGATCCACAAAGAGGTTGAGGTGTATGTGGACGACATGATTGTCAAGTCCAAAGATAGAGAGGGCCACTACACCGCCTTGCAAAAGTTCTTTCAAAGGATCAGAGAATTCCGGTTGCGGCTGAATCCTCAAAAGTGTACGTTCGGTGTCACAGCGGGAAAAATGCTGGGGTTTCTAATTACACAAAGGGGCATCGAAGTCAACCCTTCCAAAATCAAGGCCATCTTAGAAATGCCACCACCAATGACTGAAAAAGAGGTGCGAGGCTTTCTGGGTAAAGTGCAATTCATAAGACGGTTTATCTCAAACTTAACCTTGACTTGTGAACCACTTTTTGGTCTCCTGAAGAAAGGAAAGAAATTCCAATGGGACGGCCGATGCCAAGCTGCTTTTGAACAAATCAAGAAATACTTACAGAACCCACCCGTATTATCACCACCGGAACCGGGAAAACCGTTGATATTGTACCTTTCAGTGACTGAGACTACAATGGGCTGTATGCTCGCACAAGAATCAGAGGACAAGGTAGAGAGGGCCATCTACTATCTAAGCAAGAAGATGCTTGAGTATGAAACTCGCTACACACCGCTAGAAAAAGCTTGCTTAGCCTTGGTATGGGCTACCAGGAAGTTGCGGCACTACCTGTTAACTCACTCTGTAATGTTGGTTTCGCGACTCGATCCCATCAAATATCTTTTTGAGAAACTGGCACTTACGGGTAGGCTAGCTCGTTGGTTGCTGTTGCTCTCCGAATTCGATCTGAAATATGTGACACGTAAGTCAGTCAAGGGAAGAGCAGTGGCAGAATTCTTAGCCGACCATCCAGTGGAAGGGGGTGAAGCAGTCGAGTACTTATTCCCAGATGAAGCCATTTTGTATGTTGAAGATGAAACTTGGACGATGTACTTTGACGGAGCGTCAAACTAGTACGAGTATGGGATAAGAGTGTTGCTGATAGCACCCGACAATTCCCGTATCCCTCTAGCATTTCAGCTCCGGTTCAAAGTCTCGAACAACGAGGCAGAATATGAGGCATCCATCGCCAGTCTAGAAGCAACCCTGGAACTAGGGGCGGAACGGCTGGATGTCATCGGGGACTCGAACCTTGTTGTGTCTCAAGCAAAAGGAGATTGGAAAGTCAAGGAAGAAAAGATGATAATGTACCACCAGACCTTGGATTTGTTAATTCCTCGGTTTGAGAAGCTAAACTTTGCTCATCTAGTAAGAGAGAACAACAGGTTCGCAGATTCACTAGCAACTCTATCTTCCATGATAGACATCCCGTTTGGAGTCCGGATGTGCCCAGTCATCATTGACCAGAAGTTTGCACCAGCGTATGAAGCGATCGCTGCCATAGATGAGGTTCAGGACGACAACCCCTGGTATTATGACGTTTGGAACTTCTTGGAGAAGGAGGCGTATCCACCCGGGGCAAATACCAAGGATAAAAGGGCAATCAGAAGGATGGCTGTTCAGTTCATCATCTGCGGAGGCAAGTTGTATAAGAGAGGTCATCTGGGAATGCATAAGCTGTGTGTAGAAGCTGAAGAATCGAAGCGCCTGATGAAGGCCATCCATGGAGGGGAATGTGGTGCACATATGAATGGAGTAATGCTAGCACGGAAGATCCTCAGACAAGGTTTCTACTGGTCCACCATGGAGGAGGACTGCATTGGTTTTGTTCGGCGATGCCACAAGTGTCAAATTCATGCAAACCGCATGAACATTCCGCCATCGAAGCTGTACAATATGACTTCGCCATGGCCTTTTTCAGTTTGGGGAATCGATGTAATTGGGGCTGTTACTCCGAAAGGGTCGAATGGGCATGAGTTCATCCTGGTCGCGATAGATTACTTTACAAAGTGGGTCGAAGCCCAATCGTATGCGGTGTTGAAGGCTTCACATGTTGCGAAGTTCATCAGAAACAACATCATCTGCCGCTACGGAGTCCCAAATGAGATTATTTCAGACAATGGTTCCCACTTCAAGAAGGAGGTGATTGATTTGTTGAAGAAATACAATGTGGCTTTCCATAAGTCATCCACATACCGGCCGCAAACCAATGGAGCAGTCGAGGCCGCCAACAAGAACATCAAGCATATACTGCAGAAGATGGTGGAAACCTACCGGGACTGGCCAGATAAGTTGCCGTTTGCTCTGTGGGGCTACCGGACTTCAATTAGAACTTCCACTGGGGCGACTCCATATTCATTAGTCTATGGGATGGAGGCCGTTCTACCTATCGAGATTGAGGTCCCGTCATTACGAGTATTGGCTGAGTGTCAAATAGCTGAAGCAGATTGGCAGCAAAGTAGGTTTGAGGAACACATGCTCTTTGATGAAAGAAGACTGAAAACACTGTACCATGTTCAAGGTTATCAGCGCAGAATTGCCCGGGCTTTCAACAAGAAGGTTAAGTCCAGGAATTTGAAAGAAGGAGATTTGGTACTCAAGGATAACCGAGCTCCCATCCATGACCCAAGGGGCAAGTTCAGACCCAATTGGACTGGTCCCTACATCATTAAGTCCATTTGGTCGGGAGGAGCTGTCGTTCTGATGGACCTAGATGGCCTGGAGTTCTCACAACCGATCAATATGGACAAGTTGAAGAAATATTACCCTTGAGAGGCTCGCTAGGCCGAAAACCCGAAAGGGCGACCTGGGCAAAAGTTAGAGCACGAAAAATTTGAAATTATAAAAACTGAGCTCGCAAGGTTGAAAACCCGCAAAGGGCGGCCTTGGCAAAAGTTAGAGCGTAAAAGGAGAGTGAAAATACCCAAGTGAACCCAAGCCTGAACTACGTAAGGCTTGATTCCCATCTTTGGGATACGTAGGCAACTTCATCCTGAAGTCCAGCCATAAACTTTTCCCTGATCAACTTTGTCCATTTGATCAGCTCGGTCATCTTTGTCTATTCAGCATTCAAGAATTCGATTGTAATCTCTGGTGCAGCGCTATTCAGACTAGGGGCAACTTTCCGTTGCCATGCAGTGCCGCGGTGCTATTCAAACTAGGGGCAACTTTCCAGTTGCTGGGGATTCGGGGTTGTGCATCTCGGTGACAAATCTCAGGCGTGTCTAATTCAATCCATACCGAAAATAGTTTTGAAAAGTTTTAATAAAAGTTGACTTTGTTCAAAGTAATCTTTTTACAACTAAGACCATTTCTGGACCAAAACGGGAAATTTTCGGTACCACAACCTTCAATTTCATTGATTTCAATACAGAGTTCTCCTGCCCTTGCATACAAATTAAAGTTGCTTTTTATTACATTCATAAGGAAAACTTGAAAGTACTAATAAAGCAATAAATCTGGGGCATAGATAAGTCAGGTATTCCTGCGCCCCCTCCCCGAGTTGGTCGAAGCCTCTGGTGCCAAGCTGGGCCCGACTTGTGCCTCTTCATTAAGCCAATCTATGCACTCATCAAACAAAGTACAACTAAAAGTGGGAGCGGGGGCTAGGATTTCTCTTGTCCTCCACGTTGTGGCCTGCCGAACAAGCTGCGCACCTCGAAACGAAAAGGCAGCAGGATATTCTATCGCCTCCGCAGGGCAAATCTGGTCATGATCGAACTGGCGTCGGAATCGGAATGGGAAATAGAACACACAGCGAGTAAAGCCAATCAACTGAATCCCAATCATGGTCGGTAGATTGAGCCAAGGGCACCGCCAAGCAATGACGTCGGCAGATAAATTGCACATCCAGTCGAACCACCAACCCTCATCAAGGGCGTCGACCAGACGTTGCCTGAAGAAGTAGCCGCGAGCTGAGTATGCTGGGCAAGAGTCCACGACCTGCAACTTGTCCATCAACCACACCTGGGAAGGGATGAAAAATGAGAGAATAAAGAATAGAGAGACGTACGATGAGAGAAAAAGTGAGAAAAGGGTTTTGTGAGAAAACGAGTTTGAGGGCCGAGTGGCGTGAATAGCACATATGTGAGATTGGGTGGGAAACTTTACCTGCAGCAATAGAGGACTCCCCGCAAATCTGGTCGTCTCTCGACGATAAAAGGCATCTAACCCCATCAACGTCTCAGCCAAAGTCATGACAACACAACTCTTGCCCTCTTTCAAGCCCTGGGTAACCTCGATCAATCGAACGTTAGATCCTCCGGAGCCTGAGACAAACAGAAAATGAGATAGCAGGCACAAACAAAAGGTGTGTCGCCGGAAGCCTTGCCAATGATGGTCGTTGCGATCGCCAGCATCGGAAAACCGATAGATCAAACTGGGAACGTCCAGCATTCCGTCACAAATCAGAGACCGAGCGTCACGCATAGTGAGTCCACACATTCGCCCTAAGGTTTGGGCATGGCCAAAATTAAGATGAGGCAGGATCTCCTCGTCACGCTCAGATTCCAGTAAAACTCGGAAATCTTCAAAGGTAGGACACACTTCTTGCCCGCTAAAGCTAAAGACATGTGTCACCGGATTCCAAAACCTCGCCGCCGCATGGAGAAATGGGAGGTGTAACGGGGTACGACCCAGAGTGAATAGTGCGTTTATGCCGAAATCCCGAAAATTCAGCTTTTCCGAGCCATCCAAGTTGCTAATCCAAGACGAGAGATTCTGGGCAAGAAATCCCTCCATTTTGAGCAAATCAGTGTTGAATTGAGTAGAACTACGAAGCTGAGGCCTTTTGTAGGAGATAAGGTGTGAGTGGAGGACAGATGTCAAAGTTCTGGTGGTCCCAGAAATTTATGGCCGGCCGGCCAAATGTAGTGCCGACCGGCCACCACTTTTGGCCGGTGACAAGTTCCCATGGCCGACGGCCTTTATCTCTGGCCGGTGGTCTCCCTTCTGGTTCTCTGAGCTGTTTATGCTAAGGATTGGGGAATTCCACCACCTCCAATACCCTCTGGTGATCAATTCTTGTGGAGTCACGCATATTTGCTTATCGAGTTGTTGTATCTTTGCTTATTGAGTTGTATGTCACTCTCGTCAAGTCTCTAATTTGCTTATCGAGTTGTACTCACGCTTGGTTGGTTATGTCGAGTTTCTCTGTTTTGCTTATTGAGTTGTAAATTGGTTCACTACCTGATTATTACGATGCGAATGCTCTATTTTTCAAACGATCTTCATTCACATTGTTATGTGATGCTGTGCGATGCAATGCATAGGACGTTCAAATACAACACTTTTCGAAAAAGCAGTTTCATTTCCATCATGTATTTTGCAAACATATACAGTTTCTCTTAAAATAAAATCTGCTTGAGGCAGTGCAATGTGCTTAAACTACCGGTAAAAAGGAAAGTAAAGCAGAAAAAAAAAGAAGGAGCAAGGCAGCAAAGTATCAGAGTTGATACCGGTAGCCCCTCCCTTGCAGTCAATACATCTCTCGCGCTCTTGTTTGATCAATTGTATGGTTTGGCCACCTTCATTTCTTGAAGCGGTGCAAGGAAGTACACCCTCAGAACATTCGTAGACCTCCGAGTTGACCTCAAGTTGTGTCTGCTATGAAGCGATGCTCCATACGTACGAGGAATTCCTCCTCCCGTATCCTTTTTGTATCTTGTGAACTCCACAAATCACCTCAATTATGCTGCGTTGCAGTGCTTTGCGTTTCAATATCACTGAATGACTTACCTTTACCATATTTCAATTTCTTTTCATACACATTGCGTGCATGCGTGCATTGCTTTACTTATATGTGTTCAAATTCCTTTCATACACATTGCGTGCATGCGTGCATTGCTTTACTTATATGTGTTCAAATTCCTTTCATACACATTGCAGGCATGCATGCATTGCTTTACTTATATGTGTTCAAAATCCTTTCATACACATTGCGGGCATGCGTGCATTGCTTTACTTATATGTGTTCAAAATCCTTTCATACACATTGCGTGCATGCGTGCATGGCTTTACTTATATGTGTTCAATTTCTTTTTATACACATTGCGGGCATGCGTGCATTGCTTTACTTATATGTGTTCAAATTCCTTTCATACACATTGCAGGCATGCGTGCATTGCTTTACTTATATGTGTTCAAAATCCTTTCATACACATTGCGGGCATGCGTGCATTGCTTTACTTATATGTGTTCAAAATCCTTTCATACACATTGCGTGCTTGCGTGCATTGCTTTACTTATATGTGTTCAAAATCCTTTCATACACATTGCGTGCATGCGTGCATGGCTTTACTTATATGTGTTCAATTTCTTTTTATACACATTGCGTGCATGCGTGCATTGCTTTACTTATATGTGTTCAAAATCCTTTCATACACATTGCGTGCATGCGTGCATTGGCTTTACTTATATGTGTTCAAATTCCTTTCATACACATTGCGTGCATGCGTGCATTGCTTTACTTATATGTGTTCAAATTCTTTTTATACACATTGCGTGCATGCGTGCATGGCTTTACTTATATGTGTTCAATTTCTTTTTATACACATTGCGTGCATGCGTTCATTGTTTTGCTTATATGTGTTCAAATTCCTTTCTATACACATTATGTGCATGCGTGCATCGTTTTACTTACATGTGTTCAATTCCAAGTTTCTATACACATTGCATGTGTTGTCACATTATGCTTTACTTACATGTGTTTGTGCCTTCACAACATTGTTATGCATCCCACTTGCTTTGCGTTGTCACACACTTTCAATTGCATTGTCATGCATGTTGCTAACGGCATCGTACCTATTAAGTTTGCTTTCTTTTCAGGCACAATATTGTATGTACAGTTCATTTGAGGCTGGTGCAACCAGACGAACCGCACAGGTATTGTATCCTCCACGTGAGACGTATTGAGAATTGCATAATTCTCTTACATCCTTTCTGCATTGTAGTGTAGTTTGGTGTATGCTAGCTTAGAACTGTCGCATGATATGCTTCATTACAGCTTTCTTTGCATAATCATACGTTATGTTCGGCTTTGTGCATTGTCCTGCATTTTGCCCCTGCCTTCGGGCGCATATCTTGTTTGTCTTGCATGCTTTGTCCAAGTCTTCGGCCTTGTCAAAAATGGGTCGTTTCTAGGCTTTGACAATCACTCCCATCATTGTTATGACTTTCGAGTTCTGTCAAAGAGGGGCAACTGTAGACACCCCATTTTTCACCGACCTCAAGACTTGGACGTCACCGTTGGAACACCAGGTGATCATCCATGTTCGTGTTCGTTTTGAGTTCCCGGAGGCCTCGGCTGCGCGCCTTGCCTCAGGATCTCTCAACTAGTTTGTTTTGTGTTTGGTTTTGCACCAAATGCTTGTGCTTTTGCTTTGAGGGGCAGGTAATGGCTTGTTGGCCATCCCCACACCCCACCGGCCTCCCTTTTTACTCACCGGCCATTCATTGTTGCCACCGGCCATGGTTTCTTGATACCAATGGCCGGTCGGCATTTTATGTGGCCGGCCGGCACTTCTTTTGGCCGGTGACCTCTTTTGCTGGCCGGCATGCACCTTTTGCACCCTTCAGGCTTGGTGCATGCCAGTTGTGCCAGCTGGAATGCACCAACACTTTTCCCCGTGCATAGTGTGGTTGTTGTGACCTTTTGCAACCCTTTTGGTCAAAGCTTCTTGAGGAAGCTTGACCCTTTGTCAAAGCTTCCTCAAGAAGCTTCCCAGCTGTCAAAGCTTCCTCAAGAAGCCCCCCCCCCTTTGCCCCCTTTGACCCTTTTTTTGTTTGGCTTCTTGGAGAAGCTTCAAGCTTTGTATTGCCTATATAAGGCCTCCCTCTTCTCCATTGTTAGGGTTAGAACAAAAAAAACCAGAGCTTATACATATATACATCTGCCATATACTCTCTCTCTCTCTCTCTATATATTTCTCTCTCTCTCATCCTTTGTGTGTGTTTGGAAGCCCAAATAGTGTGTTTTTGCCTTAGTTTTGCACTAAGACACACACCATTACACCATAACTCGACCTTGAGAGGCTTTTGGGGTTTGTTCTTGAGTTTTTGGACTATTTTTGGTCAGAGGGAGGTGGCTGATCTTGTTGTTCATCAAGGGTTCTTCAAGGGTAAACTCTTTACTTTAGATTCCCCAATCTTGCATTAGATTTTTGTCTATCTTGCATGCTGATTTGAGCTTTGTGTATAACTGAAAAAAGTCTTGTATTTTCATGCTTAAGATACTTCATTCAGGTCATTTTGGTGTTGGGGGTCGACCTCCCCCTCTTAGGCCTTGTTTGCCCCTTTTTGTGCTCTCTTTGTTAGGCTTTGAGGACTTTGGTGTATTGGCCTTCTCACCACTGAAATCCAGTGGATTTTCAGTGGTGAAGAAGGGGTTTTGAAGTCTTGCATAGGGGAGGGACACCCCTCTCCCTTTGTCTCTCTTTTGTCCTCATTTTTGGCTCATAATAGTAGCATGCATGAGTAGTTGTCCTTGGCTCTATTTCAGAGGTTATTTGGGATTTATTTGGCATATCTTATCTCTATTCCACGCTGGTTTGTTGACCGTTTGTATGCACCATACACTTGCCTTGTACTCTCCCATTTTGCCTAGAAATGCATCTAGCCATTAGACTATCATGCTTGCATATTTTTGCCTAGCTTTGTGAAGCTTTTGGTCATGATTTGTCATGCTTAAGGACTGTTAGGTGCTGGTTTGATCATATTTGCCATGTTTAGGGTAGCCTCTTTGCATTTTGGCTTGTGAGCCTTGAAGGTGTGAGTCATGAGCATGTTTTAATTGGGTCATTTCAGTGCTTTGGAATCCTTTCTCATGATATTTCAGTCCCTCATCCATGCTTTTATGCCTACCTTTACCATCTCTTTCATGCCTTGAAGAGTTGGCCTTTCATGCCTAGGAATAGGTCATTGAGCATGCCTTGTGTTTAAGTCTTTGGGGCTGCCATATCAGTGGGTTTTGGGGGCTCATTTTGCATGTTGAAACCCTGTTTGGTACTGAGAAGTTTATGCCATGAGTGGTTGGGGTACTTGTAATGGAATGCCTTCTCTTTTGTGCCTTAGTTTTGGGCCTATTGGCATATATGTTTGCATGAGTACTACTCCATCATTTTGGACACTTTTGGCCATTGTTTTGGGGTGGGCTGAGGTCTGCCCCTTTGTAGTTTCGATCCACCATTGCATGATCATGTTGCATTGCTTTGGTTTCATGCTTGCATTGCATCATACTTGCATGTTTACATAGTGTTTAGCTAGTTGCATCTCATATGCTTGTCGCATGCTTGACATGTTCATATTGCATTGCATGAGTTGCATTACTTTGCATTGTGCATGGCATATATGCATTGCATTTGTTCGGTTTGGGGTGTCAAACCAAACTTAAGGAGTGAGGTGTGTTCGTACTCAAAGTGACGAAACACACCTCACTCTTCAGTCGCCAGTACCCTTGACCTCAATATGATAGGGCATGAGGCATTCATTTGTTTTTTGTGCATGCATTTACATTGAAATTGCAAACTTGGCCTCTTAGGCCATCATGCATCGAAATGTACAATTGATGGCCCGAGGGTCGAGGGTCATGCTCCCTCGAGTCCATTGCATGATAGGGAGTGTGACCATGCCTACATTTGCTTGAAAATTCCATGCCATACACTGCTTGTCCTCTGCTGCTATCAACTGCAGGTTCTGCAGAAAGTTTTGGCCGGTCGGCTAAATACAGTGCCGACCGGCCAGGAATTTTTGGCCGATAGATTATTCAGTGGCCGGTGACCATCTCCTTCGGCCGGTGGTGTTTCTACTTGGTCGGTAGTATCCCCCAGCATCCAAAGAGCATACCCTTGGACTTTGGCAGTCCTCAGAGGAGCAAGGCAGTGTTAACAGAGGCAGTAGTGCTATGGCAGCGAGTTTCCGGGCGAAACGAGTCCAGCATGCATCATCCAAACATTTTGAAGGCGAGGCTGTAGCTATTTTAATTCTGTATTTAATTTATTAGTTAAATAGGAGTTCCGTAATATTTAACTAAGTAGTTAATTGTTTATTCGGTTGTGTAATATTTATTCGGACCCGCCAAGCGAGGGCAATTGTGTAATAAGTGTGTGTGAGTGTGTGCATGTCTTCCAACCCCACCTCTGAAAATTGTGCCAACTTCTGTGACACTGTTAAACCACCTTTTAGACATTCTGAGAGGTCATCGACCAGAAGACAAGGCCATCGGCCAAGGGAATGGTTCCATCGACCATAAATGAGGCTATTGGCCAACAATACTTAGTCGATCGCCACTGCAGATAGCTGATCGGCCATCTTTTCCTGTAAAATGCTATTTTGCTGGAGCAGAGGACAAACAGAGCATGGCAATATATTTACAAGACAATGTTTGCACGACTACCCTCATCATGTTTGAGACTCAAAGGAGTGTAGTCCTCGACCCTCGGGCCATCGATCACGCATTTCAATGCATGATGGCCAAAGGAGCCAAATGTGCAATTCAATATCAAATGAAATGCACAAAACATATAAGGGCCCCAACCTCTATCATGCTTGTTCAAGAGGCAAGGGATGCACATACAATGCTATGCAACCTAAGCATGCAAGCAAGCATGCAAGTAACTCAAGCATGATGCAAATCCGATGCAACATAAGCATGTTAATGACAATTCCATACAAGGCTAAGGGTGACAAGCATGCCAAATGCAATGTAATCTAAACAAGTGTGCCAGATGCGCATGAACATTCAAGCATGCAAGGCATGCAAAGGTGGACAAGTATGCAACAACATACAAAATGAGACAAGCATGTGACAACATGATAAAGGGATAAGCATGCAAGCAAACATGCAACATACTAGCATGCGGCAACATGCAAGGCAAGCATGCAACAACATGCAAAGGATGGACTTAAACCAAAATGGACAGCTCTCAAATAGGCCCAAATCAGTGGCCATAGTGCTAAAAAATGAAGGACAAAGCACATACAAACATGCATGCCAATTGGCCTATCACCTAAGCATAAAAGGACAACTTTCAAGAGCACTTAAAAGGGGGCAAAGCATGCAAGTATGACAATGCTACAAGCTCTGAAATCATGCACGGAGTGGTGCCAAACCACACAAACAAGCCAAGTAAAGCATGCAAGAAAGCTTAAAGCTTGAAGCTAGCCAAAGGACTCAAACTATGGCCATGCAAGGCGAGCCCCAAAGGGCCAAGGGCTATCAAAAGAGTCCCAAGGCAAGTCTAAATAGGGCCAAAAACAAGCTTAAGTCTAGCCAACACAAGCTAGAATACAACACCAAAAGCATGAGGCATGTAAGGCTACAAAAGGGGTGTTACACTACACTATCAAAACCAAACAAGGCGTGACTTAAACCATGAAAAACAAAGTTATGGCATGGTAAAACAAAACCAAAAATCCACTTAGATGGTATCCAAATGACCTAAGCATGGAGGCATACACAATGGTCCATACAAGAGGCATAAAACACAAACCCTTTAAAGCATTAAATGAGTGATAAGTGCAAGCATGTGAGCATGAAACACGGACTGAAATAACATAACAAGTGATGCCAAATCACTAAAATGGCCCAAGTAAAGCTTGTTAGAGGACTTGGACTCTCAAAGCTAACAAGCTAAACTGCATAGTGGCTATACAAAGCATGGCATACATGGTTAAAACAAATCAAATCAGAGCTCTAGCATGCTATGACAAGGCTAAAAGCTTCATGGAGTTGAGCCAAAATCATGCTAGAATGACATGTTACAACATGATGCATGTTAAGGCAAATAAGGGGATTACAAGACAAGTACATGGTGTATGCAAGAGACCATTAAACCAACTTTAGACAGAGGTAAAGAATGGAAAAATAACACCACATACTTGCTGAAATGAAGCTAATACAAGCTTAACAAACATGCTACAAACATAAGCCATTTATGCAAGCATTCAAAACAACAAGGAGAGGGATCCCTCTCCTATTTAGGACACGAAAACCACCTTTCTACCACTGAAAATCCTCTGGATTTCAGTGGTAGAAAGGTCATGCAAAGCTAAGAACAAGGGCCAAAAGGGATGGCCTAAAACAAGGCCTAACAAGGCCTTAGGAGGGGTAAACAACCCCAAACCAAAAAATGATCTTAAACAAAGATCTAAAGAAAGTAAAAACAGAACTTTTATCAGTTTGTAGCTAAGCTTAAAACAATAAGCAAGAAGGGCTAAAAGCTTAAGCAAGAAAGGGGTATCTAAAGGTTAGTTGCTCACCCTTGTAGAACCTCTTCAAGAACAAGGCTCCAGCTGCTTTTTTGAGTTCAAACCCACCCAAGAACACCAAAACCAACTTCCTAGTATCTCAGCAACCAAAGGAAGGTGTATTGCTAGGTGTTTGTGTGTTAAACTAAGACAATACTACACTTTAAGGCACGATATAGGAACAAAAAAGGAGATATAGATACACCTCTATATCTATCTCTCAAGAACCAATTTTCTGAACCTCTGAGAAGGGAGGAGGGGCTCCCTTCTTATAGAATTCAATTCTAAAGCTTCTACGAGAAGCTAAGGAATGGAAGCAAATCCCTCCATACACATGTATGGAGGGGGTGAATTGTGGATGCCAGCTGTGCCAGCTGGCATAAAATATCTGCATAAAGCAGATGAACAGGGTTTGGCCAGAAAATATGGCCGATCGACCAACATAGGGGCCGACCAACCAAAAAAAGTGCCGATCGGCCAACACTTTTGGCCGATGGCAAGAAAAAGGGGCCGATGGCTTCATGCCTTGGCCGATGGGTTGAGGAAATGGCCAATAAGCCACCCTCTTCCCGCAAAAGCAAAAACACAAGTGCTTGGTCCATAACCAAGCACACAACAACCAAGTTAGGAGATCTTGAGGCAAGGCGTGGCGCCGAGACCTCCAGGCACTCAAAATGAACACGAACATAGATGATCATCGACTGTTCAAACGATGACGTCCAAGTCATGAGGACGGCCAAAAATGGGGTGCCTACAATTACCCCTCTTTGACAGAACTCGAAAGTCATAAAAATGACGGGAGTGAATGTCAAAGCCCAAAGATGACCCATTTTTGACAAGGCCGATGACTTCAACAAGCATACAAGATAGCAAGATATGTGCCCATATGTAGACACCTCATTTTTGACCATCCATAAGACTTGGACGTCATCGTTTGAACACTCGATGATCATCCCTGTTCGTGTTCGTCTTGAGTTCTCGGAGGTTTCGGCCGCGTGCTTTGCCTCAAGACCTCTCGACTTCTGTTTTTGCTTCTGGGGACAGGGAATGGCTTGATTGGACATCCCCACACCTCACCGGCGATGGCTTGAGGCCGCCAGCCTTCTTTTCTTGGCACTGGCCATTGGTGATGGCCGGTCGGCACTTTGTTTGGTCGGCCGACCATTAATTTGGCCGATTGACTCCTTTTCCGGCCGTGACCTTTTTTTTTTGAGGAAGCTTGAACCTTTTGAACCCCCTGTTTTAGCTTCTTGACGAAGCTTGAACTTTTTGAACCCCCTTGGTTTAGCTTCTCCAAGAAGCTTGAACCTTTTGAACCTTTGGTTCTAGCTTGAACCTTTTGAACCTTTGCTCTAGCTTCTCTAAGTGGCTTGAACCTTTTTAGCTTCTCCAAGAAGCTTGACCCTTTTTAGCTTCTCCAAGAAGCTTGAACCCTTTTAAGCTTCCAAGAGAAGCTTGACCTTTTTATCTTCTTAGAGAAGCTTGAACCCTTTAAGCTTCCAAGAGAAGCTTGCACCCTTTGCTCTAGCTTCTCTAAGAAGCTTGGACCTTTGGGTTAGCTTCCTTGATAAGCTTGACCCCTTTGACCCTTCTTATGTTAGCTTCTCTTAGAAGCTTGGCACCTTGCCTTGGCCTATATAAGGAGAGCCTCTCCTTCCATTCAAGGGTGGAAAAATCTGATATATATGATATATATATATCACTCTCTCTCTCTATATCTCCTTCTCTCTCTACATTTGTGTTGGTTAGAAGGTTCAAAAGGGTCTAGTTCTTGCACCTTGACACACCAACTCTTGGCCTAACACCTCCATCATATCGTAGAGGCCATTTTCAGAGGCTAAGGGACTGTTGTGTTGGACCAAGAAGCTGTTGTCCCCTCTTGGCTACAAGGGTAATCTGTTTTCCCTCTTTATTCCCCGTTTTTGCACACACTTTTAGCCTATCTTGCAAGCATATTTGGGCTTTGTCATAAACTGAAAAAAGTCTTATTCTGAGCTCCTTTTAACGTTTGTTTAAGATCAATTTTGTGTTTGGGGTTGTTTACCCCCTCTTAGGGCTTGTTTGGCCCCATTTTTGTGCTATTTTGGTGAGCTCCGGGACCACCTTGTTTGGGCCTCCTCACCACCAAAATCTTGAGAGATTTCAGTGGTGAGGATGGTGGTTTAAGGTCCTAAGAAGGAGAGGGCCATCCCCTCTCCTTGTTGCCTTCAATATGTGCCATTTTAGCCTCATGTGTGAGCACCATTTTTAAGTTCATGTTGGCCATGTCTTAAGTGTTATTTGTACTTATTTTGCCATGATATAGCACTTTTTTTACTTGGTTTAGACATACCATGCTTGCTTTGCATACTTGTCTTGTAATGCCATGAAATTGCCTTAACATGTATCTAGCATTTAGACCACTATGCTTACTTGTTTTGGCTTAGCTTTGTGAATCTTTTATGCATGTTTTAGTGTGCTTGAGGACGATTTTTGGTTTTTTGGGTCATCCATGATTTGCTTGGTATAGCTACCATGTAATCTCCCTTGTAGGCCTCGAGTGTTGGACCCTCTAGCATGCTCTATTTGCATTATTTCAGTGGTTTGGAACCACTTGCCATGTTATTTCAGTCCTTGTGGCATGCCTATATGCTTGCATTTGATGCCCCTTTCATGCTTTAAGAGGTTGGTGTTTCATGCTCCATGTTTGTGCCATTGTGTATGCCTCTAGGATTAGATCATTTAGATGCCATCTAAGTGGCTTTTTGGGGCTTACTTTTGCATGATTTGGGGCTGTTTTGGTCCACTTTGGTCATTTGCTTCATGTGTCACATGATCATAGTTTAAGTCATTGGGCTTGGTTGCATGCCTTGCTTGCATTGTAGTTTGATTTGGCATCATCTTCTACATGTTCTTCAAACCTTATCATGTATGCTATTTGTCCATGTTAAGTGTCTTGCATGCTTGCATGTTGGCATTGCATCTTGCATGCTTGTTAGCTAGCATAATTGTTGCATACTTTGCATGCTTGTTTGCTTAGGTTGCATGCCTAGTACACATTGCGTGTTTGCATGCCCATGTTGCATACTTAACTCACATGCCTAGGTTGCATTACATTGAGCATGCATGTCTTGCCTCTTGAAATCACCATGATAGAGGTTGGGCCTTATTTGTTTGTCTTGTGTGCATGTCATTCAACATTGAAATTGCATACCTTGGTTCCTTGGGCCATCACGCATTGAGATGCACGATTAGTGGTCCGAGAATCGAGTACCATACCCCTTTGAGTCATAAACATGATAAGGGATGTGGTGGTGCCAACATTGCTTGAAAATTCCATGCCATACACTGCTTGTCCTCTGCTGCTGTCAACTGCAGGATTCTGCAGGAAGCAATGGCCGACCGGCCACCAAAGTCCAGCCGGTGACACCATCTTTGGCCGATAACCTCAATCCCATGGCCGGTAGCCTTTTGCTCTGGCCGGTGGCACTCCGCTGCACTCAGAATGAAGTTCAAAGTAGTTATGGAGACTTTCATAAATTTCAGAGGGGTGTGGCAGTGTAAACAGAGGCAACAGTGGCATGGTACCGGGTTTTTGGGCAAGGCGGATCGAGCATGCATCATCCATGCATTCCGAGGTAGGGCTACGGCCACCCTCCTGCATTTAATTCGTTAATTAATTAGAAATTCTGTAATAATTAATTTAGTAGTATTCATTTGGTTGTGTAATATTTATTCAGACCCTCCGAGTGAGGGCAATTGTGTAATAAGTGTGCATGAGTGTGTGCATGTCTTCCAACCCCCACTTCTTTCTCCCTTTTACTTACCTGCTTTTGATGGTTAGTATTAGGGCATATTTAAATTAGCATACCTTATGCTATGCATGCGTGCATCCATACATTTGTCTTGCATGCACCGGACTCGGCACATCATACTAACTGCATTGTATTTCAATTCCAAGTTGAATACATGTTATTTGTAGCATCTCATATGCCATCTAAGATTAGTCGAGCCTATTCTAGCTGCATTTTGCCTGTGTTGCATTAGCCATCTTAACATGAACTGGGATCATGCATTCATTACTAACTAGTTTCTGTTTTGGCTTGGAGTACTAGGTAAGCTTTTATGATTTAGCATCCTTGCATGCGTGTGAGTGCTTGCCATGACAGCATGCTTGCCATGAGGCTAATTGCTTATGTGATATAACTGCCTGAATGCCTGTAGGTGAAGGTTGGATTGTTTGAATTGGAATAATTCATTGAAATCCGTATTTTAGCCTACTTGTGAGTAGCAAATCTCAAACCATTTTCAAACAAATGGATATGCAATGCTTTGTTCCAAATTAGGCGATCTAGTCTATACTTGTTTTGCTGTGCGCATCACGTAGTAATTTTAGGCTAATTAACCGGAATAAGAGCACTTAATGTTTTCAAAACAAGATATCATGATTAGTAGAGGCCGATCTTTGATCGGGCGAGCGGGGGTGCTCATAGCTGACCTTCCCCAATCGTACCCAAGTTCCCGAGCCGAGGCAACTTTGGTGATGACGGACACATGGCCTTAGGCAAACGAGTCTGGGTTTCCTAAATTCCCCCATAAAAAAATATTTAGGTGGCGACTCCGTATCTGGCAAAGCAGTCCATGTTTGGCACTTCTTTTCCAAAAATCTGTTTTCTCAAAACGATTTGCCGGATTTGGACTCTTTGGTTCAGATTAAGAACCGTGACAATTTGAGTCCGAACTATAGCACTGAGGCCCTCACCCGGGGCGCGTCTACAGTTTCTGGCGACCCTGCTGGGGAGTTAGAGAACTTGACTCGAACTCATGATATCTCGTTTTGATTACACTTACGTGTTTCTTTGCATTACATTTGCATTGGTGCGCCTAGGACACCGTGTTGGCCATCTGCTATTCCTGAGCAGTTTGCCGGAGGCTTGACTTTGTCAAAGCATGCCATAAGGCTGACCGGTTGCGGGGTCTGCCAGTATGGGAACACAAACCCCGATTTTACCGGGGCACCCTTTTCGACCATTCGACCTAGTGCATATTCGGAATCCATAGTGACCATTCCAAACTAGGACAGGTTGCTTACCCGATAGAGGTTGTTTGGAACCGCTTCATGCGTAGTGAAACCCTAGCTCCTGACAAAATAGGACAGGGAAACCCTACCCCAACATAGGGGTGTTTTGGCTTTCTTTTACATGTTATGTGCTTTTAGAGTGTATCTCTACAGGGAATGCATGTATCAGTTTGCAAGTCTAGGTATCAAGCCTGCGGGCATCAGTATTTGGGGAATCAGTTTTACCTGAGGGTATCAGTTTTGGGATAGTTATTTGGGGAACAGTGATCAGTATTGAGTACAGTCGTTCCGCTATGCTCATATCCGTTCCAGTGAAATTGAGCTGAGATGCTGTCTGTTTTCTCTTTTGCTAGGTAGTCCTGGAACTATAGCTTCAAAAGGCTCCACTATCCCCTAGGTACATTGGACTTGTGCTGATAGACTTTGTCAGGTCAGAGATTCAGTTCGAGGGCAATCAGTGTTCCTTCACCAGAGATAGGGTAAAAGGGCCAGTCAGGCACAGATCATCAGTTCAACAGTCTTCGGATCAGCGGTCATTATCCATCTCACCTGTGCGCAGTTGGGTTGAGATATCTGTTTTTACCTCAGGGAGATACACCGGTTGCTCAGTTAAACTAGGACAATATGTCGAGTCTGGAAGAGATGGTGCGCCAACTCTAGGATAGTATGAAAGCCATGCAGCAAGACGCTGTCTGTCCAGCAGAATTCGCCAAGCAACAGGCTATGGTCATAGCCCAACAGGCAGAGACAATTGCCAGGCTAGAGCAGCAAACTGGAGTATCTACTTCACACCAGGCTCCTCTCCCACCAAGAGTTCCCATACTTGGGGAGGCAACCCACGTCCAGGATGATGCGAACATTCCAGTCGGGCCAGCTCCGCCTCCAGTTCTACCCCAGCTATGTAAAACACCCACCAACCTACCAGACTCCCCCTTTGAGTTCAAAACGGACCCCACAGCATTGAAAGTGAGCAAGCTCGAGAAATTGTTCAAAAAGTCTCAAGGGGCCCACTCTATTCCTGATATAGAGGATGGTTATACTGACTCAATGGTGACATTACCGGATCGGTTCAAGATGCAACATATCGATCGATTCGATGGCTCTGAAGACCCAATGGTGCACCTCCAACTGTTTTCTGATATCTTGAGGCCAATGGGTTTGACCACAGCCCAGAAGCTGTCACTATTCGGCCGAACCCTATCTAGGATAGCTGCAATCTGGTATGCGAAATTAGAGAACTCTGTGAAACAGAATTGGGAAGAGTTGGCTGAGGCCTTCAATGATCAATACTCCTACAACACACAGATTGAGGTCACAACTCGTGATCTTGAAGTCACCCGCCAAGAGCCAAAGGAGGGTTTCTTAGAGTTCGTGACGAGATGGAGAGCAAAGGCCTCAATGATGACTACAAGGCCTTCTGACAAAGATCAGATTCGGATGGTTGTGCGCAACTCTAGCCCAAACTAATGCAGAAAATGATTGTGCTCCCCTTCCATACCTTTTCAGATTTGCATGAGATGGGAGTACAGATCGAGGATGAGATGAAGCAGGGTCTGATTGACCAAGACCGAGAGCAGCCCAAGAGAGCATTCAACCGCAGTTCGAATGCAACCACCAGTGGTGATGCAGCTGCAAGATCTTCTGAAGTTGGAATAGGTCACCACCACTCCTAAAATAGCCACCCCCTTTGTTGGTGCATCCAATCCAAACCCCCAAACTTCGGACTATCTACCCCGAGGCAAGAGGGTCTTCACCCCGCTTTATATGCCTCTGTCTAAAGCTCTAGGGATCCTACTCAGGAAAGGACATCTGAAACCGTTAGAACAATGGCCTCTACCCGATCCTCTCCCTCCAAAGCATGACCCAGCTAAGTACTATGCTTTCCATCAACAAACCGGTCATGACACCGATAGTTGTGTCCGTCTTCGCCACGAGATACAAAATCTGATTGACAATGAGGTTATCGTCGCACCAAGTCCTGCAAAGTCTATCGACGCTTGATCAGTGAACTTATGGGGGATAATATGATGTGTTCAGGGGATGAACCACCTGTGAACGGCGCTCAATTTACTTCAGATGTGGCATATGGCACGCACTGGCTTTTGTACGCTCTGGCTTGGGTACTGAGTCAGTTCTGTTGTTTTTGTTTTGAGTCTGTCTGTTTGTTTTGAGTTAGTCTTTTCATACTGAGTCAGCTAGGGTCTGTCTTGTTGTATTGAGTCAGTCCTATTGTACAAAAGGTCAGGTGATTCAGGGGGTGTTACCTCGGGCATCACCATTTTGTTTTGCGTTTGTCTTTTCGTTTTGTTTTGAGTCTGTTTCTGCCTGGAGCCAATTACACCAACAGATTTGAATGAACAGCAGTGATTTTCACATTCTTGTATTCGCTTCTGCCTTGTGCCAGTTGTGCCAGAAGTTCTAAATGAAAGGACGGAGCATCTCACCTGCTCTCCTGCGCCTTGAAGTCATTGTAATGACTTGAGTTTTTCAAAACTTTTTGAACACTACGGTGAAAACAAAGAGGGAGGAATTCCTCGGGATTTGCAAAACTTTGATCAAACTAAGAGAATGAGAGGCGTGCTAAGCCCTTAATGAATGAAATCATGTTTGTTAACGTGAGTACTGAGAAGGACCCTGGCTTAATCCAGATTGGTTCCACACTATCTTCAGCACGAGCGATTTGTCGCTTTCTTAAAAATTTTCAAAAAAAAAAATATATTTTGCGCGGTCCTGTGAAGACCTGTGTGGAATCGCTCTTGCGATGTGCAGCTTAGGATCACTCTCAGCCTCGAGACTTGAGCCCTTGCTTTCAAACCTTGAACTACAATTCAAAATGTTCAACGGTCAACTAAAACGTGAGGTCTATGTGGCCAGATCAGAAGTGGCCCATGAACCAGGGGCGAGAAAGTCAAAAGAAGCTTGCAAAGCTAGATCAGAAGCACCCCTTGAACTAGGGGCGAAAGATGCCAGATTGTGCTCGAAGAGCCGAAGACGGATCATTCCACAAATCAATGAAGGTCAGCAAGAATGCCAAACCCCAGGAGGGAAGAAAGAACAAGGTATCACTGAAGGACGACTGAGTTCCGATCCACAACACTAGGGGCAAATTCAGCCCCCATTGGATGGACTTCTGCATCGTCAGCAAACAGCAGCCACTCTCTTGGATTCAGATGACTCCAGGATCTCAAAACCATTTGACATGGACAAAGCTACACTTTTACCCCTTGAGAGGCTCGCTGGGCCAAAAACCCGGAAGGGCGACCCAGGCAAAAGTTAGAGCAAAGAAAAGAAAAGAAAAGAAAAAAAAAAAAAAAAAAAAAAAGAAAAATGTGAAAAAAAAAACAACAAAAAAAATGCGAAAAAGGAAATGAAAAGAAAAGAAAAAAATGAAAAAGAAAGAAAAGAAAAGAAAAACAGAAGCTCGCAAGGTCGAAAACCCGCAACAGGCGTCTTGGCAAAAGTTAGAGCCTAAAAAGTGAAGGTTAAAATACCCGAGTGTACCTTACCCCGAATTACGTAAGGCTTGATTCCCATCTTTGGGATACGTAGGCAACTTCATTCTGAAGTCTAGCCGTAAAACACTTCCAAATTTTCTGAGTCCATGTAATGGTTTTGATCATCTTTGCCTTCTCTGTATCCGAGAGTTCGGTTGTAATCATCGCTCCGGGGACTGATTACAATGCGCTGCGGTGCCTTTCAGACAAGGGGCAACTTTCCGTTGCCATTCAATGCACTGCGATGCCATTCAAACAAGGGGCATCTTTCCGTTGCCATGCAGCTCTCTTCGCGCAAGGGGCAATTTTCCTCCAGATCCGAGGTTGTGCATCTCAAGAGTAAGTTCCGTGCTCGTTGAGCAATGCCTGTTTGCAAAAACAATTTTTGAGAATTTTTACTGAGGTTGACTGATCTCTCGAAAATTATTCCATTTTTTCCAAAACTGAACCATTTCTTGGACCCAAAAAGGGAAAAATTTCAGTGCTTATAACCTAACTTGCATGATTTTCAAATCAAAAATCGAACAAGTGTGTTAATCTAACTCTCATATTGGTCAAAATTGTTTTAGTAGAAAGCCAAAAACAAAAAATGGTCAAAATAATGAACTAGGGGCACACTTGAGTCAGGTGTTCTGTCTTTTCCCCTTTATCAATGCACTTGCCAGAAAGGGCACCCTATTCGCCAAGAAGGTCACAGCGGAAGCTAATAGAGAAAGCTCTCATATCCCCCGAGCAGCGAGGCATCAAGTCAAGCGCGAAGCACGAATTGGAATGGGGCAAGATATTCTATTCCCTCATCTGGACAGATCTAATCACGTCCAAACTCCCCAGCAAACCATTGTCAACCGATGTCAACTGCAGATTTGCTACACACCCAGTTGCGACGCAACCCCTCTGTGGGAAAGTTCACTGTTGTGAACAAGAAAAAGAATCTAGCAGAATGCTAGGGGCAAGACCCTGCAACTTTCTGTTTATCCATCAACCACTCAGGGGAGGGGTGAAAAAATGAGAGATTGAAGAATAGAGAGATGTGAGTTGAGAGAAAAAGTGAGAAAAGGGCTTTTTTGTGGAAAACAGAGCTTGAGGGCCGAGTGATGTGAGAATCACAAATGAGAAAGGGTGGGAAACACTACTCAAGGAAACAGGCTCCCTGTGCACGTCTGAGTGTCGTGTCTTTTGTTTTGTTTTGATTCTTGTTTTGAGTCGTTTCGAGTGCTACTCGGTGTGTTCAGGTTGTTTACCTTTTGTTTTTCTTTGCTGAGTCGTTTTTGCTGTGGTCAGTCGTAGGCTCAATACCCAGTTGAGAACTTATTCTCACTCCCAGTTTCAAAAAATCGTTTTGTGCTCAGAGTGTTGTGCCATTCTCCACATTTGTGCAAGACAAGATTCTTTCTTTCATAAACCGCAGGGTTCAACCCAGGTCATGTGAGAAGAGTAGAACAAGGACCTATTTGAAGCTATATAGGTTCCAGACTGCAAAGCAAAAGAAAAGAGGGAACATTTGGAGCATCCTAGTGTGTTTCAGCTTCGACAAATTCTGAGACTGCATTCCAGGTGCACCTTCTCAGGCCTCGCCATTTCTCTGGAGTATGAGTGTATCTCGACCCCAAGCTTAAGCCTACTTCAAGTCAGAATAGCAATTAAAGCAACTGTAGATGTTATCTCTCGCCAATATAGACAGGGTGTCCCCTTTTGAGCTGAGCGTGTTGCCAAGTCCTCTGAGAGGTAAATCGGAGGCACCAGAGTACATGTTTGATGCCCCTCTATTGCAAAGAATATGCACTTTCATATACACTTCTGTCACATGCGTGCTGCGCATCGTTATGATTCATGCATAGAATATACTTGCTTTCGATTCCGCATAGAATATGCTTTGCTTTCAATCTTGCATAGAATATGCTTTCCATGTTGCATAGAAAATGCCCCCATACTTGCATAGAAAATGCATTTTATCTCACTTCTTTTGAGCACCTCACTTGCATTGTTTTGCACACACTTTATGTTGCGTTGTCACACACACTCTGTTGCATTGTCATGCACCTTTTCACTTGCATTGTTATGCCCACTTCACTTGCATTGTTATGCATGGTTCTAGTTGCATTGTTATGCACACTTCGCTTGCGTTGTTACGCGTATTCCACTCGCATTGATTATGCGCCCTTTCGATTGCATCGTTTTGCACGCTCCTTTATTCCGAAACACCGGGATACGTCCCTATGTTTCTCCTTCTTTTTGGAACATCGGGATACGTCCCTATGTTCCTCTTTTCTCCGTAACACCGGGATACGTCCCTATGCTTCTGCTTCTTTTCCGGAAACCTTGGGATACGTCCCTAAGCACCGGGATACGTCCCTAAAGACCGGGATACGTCCCTATGCTTCTCCTCTTTGGTCAAGAGCATTTGGAATACGTTCCAATGCTTATACCTTTTCGAAACACCGGGATACGTCCCTACATTTCTCTTTCTCATTCTAGAACACCGGGATACGTCCCTATGTTTCTCCTTCATTCCGAAACACCGGGATACGTCCCTATGTTTCTCTCCCTTTCCGAAACACCGGGATACGTCCCTATGTTTCTCCTTCATTCCGAAACACCGGGATACGTCCCTATGATTCCCTCCTTTCAGAACACCGGGATACGTCCCTATGTTTCTCTCTTTCTGAAACACCGGGATACGTCCCTATGTTTCTCTTTCCTTCAGAACACCGGGATACGTCCCTATGTTTCTCCTTCATTTCGGAACACCGGGATACGTCCCTATGTTTCTCCTTCATTCCTAAACACCGGGATACGTCCCTATGTTTCTATCCCTTTTCTGAAACACCGGGATACGTCCCTATGTTTCTCCCTCTTTCCGAAACACCGGGATACGTCCCTATGTTTCTCCCTCTTTCTGAAACATCGGGATACGTCCCTATGTTTCTATTCCTTTTCCGAAACACCGAGATACGTCCCTATGTTTCTATCCCTTTTCTGAAACACCGGGATACATCCCTATGTTTCTATCCCTCTTCGGTTAAAAGCATTCGGAATACGTTCCAATGCTTACACCATTCCGAAACACCGGGATATGTCCCTATGTTTCTCCCCCTTTGGTTAAGAGCATTTGGAATACGTTCCAATACTTATACATTTTCGAAACACCGGGATACGTCCCTATGTTTCTCCCTCTTTGGTTAAGAGCATTTGGAATACATTCCAATGCTTGAACCACTCTGAAACACCGGGATATGTCCCTATGTTTCTCCCTCTTTGGTTAAGAGCATTTGGAATACGTTCCAATGCTTATACCTTTCCAAAACACCGGGATACGTCCCTATGTTTCTTTGCATTATCATAAGTTATGTTCGGCTTCTTGCATTGTCAGTTGCATTTTGCCCCTGCCTACGGGCGCATATCTTTATCTGTAGCTTGTATGCTTTGTCTAAGTCTTTGGCCTTGTCAAAAATGGGTCATCTCTGGGCTTTGACATTCACTCCCGTCATTGTTATGACTTTCGAGTTCTGTCAAAGAGGGGCAACTTTAGACACCCCATTTTTGACAGTCCTTAAGACTTGGACATCATCGTTTGAACACTCGATGATCATCCCTGTTCGTGTTCGTCTTGAGTTCTCGGAGGTTTCGGCCGCGTGCTTTGCCTCAAGACCTCTCGACTTCTGTTTTTGCTTCTGGGGACAGGGAATGGCTTGATTGGACATCCCCACACCAAACCGGCCATGGCTTGAGGCCGCCGGCCCTCTTTTCTTGCCACCGGCCATTGGTGATGGCCAGTCGGCACTTTGTTTGGTCCCGACCATTAATTTGGCCGATTGACTCCTTTTCTGGCCGTGACCTTTTTTTTTTAAGGAAGCTTGAACCTTTTGAACCCCCTGTTTTAGCTTCTTGAGGAAGTTTGAACCTTTTGAACCCCCTTGGTTTAGCTTCTCCAAGAAGCTTGAACCTTTTGAACCCTTGGTTCTAGCTTGAACCTTTTGAACCTTTGCTCTAGCTTCTCTAAGAAGCTTGAACCTTTTTAGCTTCTCCAAGAAGCTTGACCCTTTTTAGCTTCTCCAAGAAGCTTGAACCCTTTTAAGCTTCCAAGAAAAGCTTGACCTTTTTATCTTCTTAGAGAAGCTTGAACCCTTTTAAGCTTCCAAGAGAAGCTTGCACCCTTTGCTCTAGCTTCTCTAAGAAGCTTGGACCTTTGGGTTAGCTTCCTTGATAAGCTTGACCCCTTTGACCCTTTTTATGTTAGCTTCTCTTAGAAGCTTGGCACCTTGCCTTGGCCTATATAAGGAGAGCCTCTCCTTCCATTTCAAGGGTTGAAAAATCTGATATATAAGATATATATATATATATATATATATATCACTCTCTCTATATCTCCCTCTCTCTCTCTACATTTGTGTTGGTTACAAGGTTCAAAAGGGTCTAGTTCTTGCCCCTTGGCACACCAACTCTTGGCCTAACACTTTCCATCATCAACCTAAGGATCTTGGAGGCCATTTTCAGAGGCTAAGGGACTGTTTTTTTGGACCAAGAAGCTGCTGTCCCCTCTTGGCTACAAGGGTAATCTCTTTTCCCTCTTTATTCCCCGTTTTTGCATACACTTTTAGCCTATCTTCCAAGCATATTTGGGCTTTGTCATAAACTGAGAAAAGTCTTATTCTGAGCTCCTTTTGAAGTTTGTTTAAGATCAATTTTGTGTTTGGGGTTGTTTACCCCCTCTTAGGGCTTGTTTGACCCCATTTTTGTGCTATTTTGGTGAGCTCCGGGACCACCTTGTTTGGGCCTCCTCACCACTGAATTCTTGAGGGATTTCAGTGGTGAGGATGGTGGTTTAAGGTCCTAAGAAGGAGAGGGCCATCCTCTCTCCTTGTTGCCTTCAATATGTGCCATTTTAGCCTCATGTGTGAGCACCATTTTTAAGTTCATGTTGGCCACGTCTTCAGTGTTATTTGTGCTTATTTTGCCATGATATAGCACTGTTTTTACTTGGTTTAGACATACCATGCTTGCTTTGCATACTTGTCTTGTAATGCCATGAAATTGCCTTAACATGTATCTAGCATTTAGACCACTATGCTTACTTGTTTTGGCTTAGCTTTGTGAATCTTTTATGCATGTTTTAGTGTGCTTGAGGACTGTTTTTGGTTGTTTGGGTCATCCATGATTTGCTTTGTATAGCTACCATGTAATCTCCCTTGTAGGCCTCGAGTGTTGGACCCTCTAGCATGCTCTATTTGGATTATTTCAGTGGTTTGGAACCATTGCCATGTTATTTCAGTCCTTGTGGCATGCCTATATGCTTGCATTTGATGCCTCTTTCATGCTTTAAGAGGTTGGTGTTTCATGCTCCATGTTTGTGCCATTGTGTATGCCTCTAGGATTAGATCATTTAGATGCCATCTAAGTGGCTTTTTGGGGCTTACTTTTGCATGATTTGGGGCTGTTTTGGTCCACTTTGGTCATTTGCTTCATGTGTCACATGATCATAGTTTAAGTCATTGGGTTTGGTTGCATGCCTTGCTTGCATTGTAGTTTGATTTGGCATCATCTTCTACATGTTCTTCAAAGCTTATCATGTATGCTATTTGTCCATGTTAAGTGTCTTGCATGCTTGCATGTTGGCATTGCATCTTGCATGCTTGTTAGCTAGCATAAGTGTTGCATACTTTGTATGCTTGTTTGCTTAGGTTGCATGCCTAGTACACATTGCGTGTTTGCATGCCCATGTTGCATACTTAGCTCACATGCCTAGGTTGCATTACATTGAGCATGCATGTCTTGCCTCTTGAAATCACCATGATAGAGGTTGGGCCTTATTTGTTTGTCTTGTGTGCATTTCATTCCACATTGAAATTGCATACCTTGGTTCCTTGGGCCATCACGCATTGAGATGCACGATTGGTGGTCCGAGAATCGAGTACCATACCCCTTTGAGTCATAAACATGATAAGGGATGTGGTGGTGCCAACATTGCTTGAAAATTCCATGCCATACACTGCTTGTCCTCTACTGCTGTCAACTGTAGGATTCTGTAGGAAGCAACGGCCGACCGGTCACATAAAGTGCCGACCGGCCACCAAAGTCCAGCCGGTGACACCATCTTTGGCCAATAACCTCAATCCCATGGCCGGTGGAATTTTTCTCTGGCCGGTGGCACTCCACTGCACTCAGAATGAAGTTCAAAGCAGTTCTGGAGACTTTCATAAATTTCAGAGGGGTGAGGTAGTGTAAACAGAGGCAACAGTGGCATGGTACCGGGTTTTCGGGCAAGGCGGATCGAGCATGCATCATCCACGCATTCCGAGGCAAGGCTGAGGCCACCCTCCTGCATTTAATTCGTTATTTAATTAGAAATTCTGTAATAATTAATTTAGTAGTATTGATTTGGTTGTGTAATATTTATTCAGACCCTCCGAGTGAGGGCAATTGTGTAATAAGTGTGCGTGAGTGTGTGCATGTCTTCCAACCCCCACTTCTTTCTCCTTTTTACTTACCTGCTTTTGATGGTTAGTATTAGGGCATATTTAAATTAGCATACCTTATGCTATGCATGCGTGCATCCATATATTTGTCTTGCATGCACCGGACTCGGCACATCATACTAACTGCATTGTATTTCAATTCCAAGTTGAATACATGTTATTTGTAGCATCTCATATGCCATCTTAGATTAGTCGAGCCTATTCTAGCTGCATTTCGCCTGTGTTAAATTAGCCATCTTAACATGAACTAGGATCATGCATTGATTACTAACTAGTTTATGTTTTGGCTTGGAGTACTAGGTCAGCTTTTATGCTTTAGCATCCTTGCATGCGTGTGAGTGCTTGCCATGACAGCATGCTTGCCATGAGGCTAATTGTTTATGTGATATAACTGCCTGAATGCCTGTAGGTGAAGGTTGGATTGTTTGAATTGGAATAATTCATTGAAATTCGTATTTTAGCCTATTTGCGATTAGCAAATCTCAAACCATTTTCAAACAAATGGATATGCAATGCTTTGTTCCAAATTAGGCGATCTAGTCTATACTTGTTTTGTTGTGCGCATCACGTAGTAATTTTAGGCTAATTAACCGGAATAAGAGCACTTAATGTTTTCTAAACAATATATCATGATTAGTAGAGGCCGATCTTTGATCGGGCGAGCGGGGGTGCTCATAGCTGACCTTCCCCAATCGTACCCAAGTTCCCGAGCCGAGGCAACTTTGGTGATGACGGACACGTGGCCTTAGGCAAACGAGTCAGGGTTTCCTAAATTCCCCCATAAAAAAATATTTAGGTGGCGACTCTGTATCTGGCAAAGTAGTCCATGTTTGGCACTTCTTTTCTAAAAATCTGTTTTCTCAAAACGATTTGCCGGATTTGGACTCTTTGGTTTAGATTAAGAACCGTGACAATTTGAGTCCGAACTGTAGCACTGAGGCCCTCACTCGGGGCGCGTCTACACCATAGGCAGGGGCAACATGCAAGGAACAATGCACGATACCGAACATAACTTATGATCATGCAAAGAGAGCTATAACGAAGCATGTCATGCAACAGTTTTTAGCAAGCAAATACAAACCGAACAACATTACATGCAGAAAGGATGTAAGAGAATTATAGAATTCTCGCTGCGTCTCACACAGTGAATACAATACCTGTGCGGTTCGTCTGGTCGCGCTAGCTTCAAATGAACCGTACATACAATATCGTGCCTGAAAAAGAGAGAATACTTAACAGGTACAATATCGTTAGAAACATGTATAGCAATGCAAGTGAGAAGTGCATGACAACGCGAGTGAAGTGTGCATAATAATGCAAGCGACATGCGAAACAACGCATGTTATAGAGGTGCGAAACAACACATGTTATAGAAATGTGCGAAACAACGCAAATAGAACGTGCGAAACAACGCAAGTTAGATAGATTTGCAAAACGAATGCAAGTTAAAGATATAGGCGAAACAACGCCTGTTATAGAAATGTGCGAAACAACGCAAATTAGATAGGGTGCAAACCAATGCAAGTAGATAGGCGTGCAAGATAATACACATAACGAGAAAGACAATGCCAGTCATAAGGGATGCAAAACAATGCACATAACGAGCAAGACAATGCCAGTTATAGGGGGTGCAAAACAATGCACAAGTTAGTAAGGGTGCAAGACAATGCACATAAAGAGCAAGACAATGCCGGTTATAGAGGGTGCAAGACAATGCACAAGTTAGTAGGGGTGCAAGACAATGTGGAATGGATGCAAGAGAATGCAACCTAAGTGTAATGCATAACAATGCGGAATGGATGCAAAACAATGCAACCTAAGTGTAACGCATAACAATGTGGAATGGTTGCAAAACAATGCAACCTACTAGCAAGTATAGATAAGGTGTGGAAGATAGCGCGAATGATATAATGCACTAATAGGTGCAAATGAGGTGCGCAAAATAGCGCGAATGAAATGCAATGCACTAACAGGTGCAGATGATGCACGCAGGATAGAGCGATGCGCAAAACAGCGCGAAATGAAATGTATGCAGAATGCAGTGCAAAATGTAATGCAATGCACTAACAGGTGCATGTATGCAATGCGCAAGATAGCGCGATGCGCAAAATAGCGCGAAATGATATGCAATGCACTAACAGGTGGAGATGATGTGTGCAAAATAGCACAAATGAAATACATGCAAAATGTAATGCAATGCACTAACATGTGCATATATGCAGTGTGCAAGATAGCGCGATGCGCAAAATAGCACGAAATGATATGCAATGCACTAGCAGGTGCATATGATGTGCGCAAAATAGCACGAATGAAATGCATGCAAAATGCAATGCAAAATGTAATGCAATGCATTAACATGTGCATGTATGCAGTGTGCAAGATAGCGCAATACGCAAAATAGCGGGAAATGAAATGCAAAATGCAATGCACTAATAGGTGCATGTATGCAGTGCGCAAGATAGCGCGATACGTAAAATAGCGCGAAATGAAATGCAAAATGCAATGCACTAACAGGTGCATGTATGCAGTGCACAAGATAGCGCGATGCACAAAATAGCGCGAAATGAAATGTATGCACTAACAGGTGCATATGAATGCAATGCACTAACAGGTGCATGTATGCAGTGCGCAAGATAGTGCGATGCGCAAAATAACGTGAAATGAAATGTATGCACTAACAGGTGCATGAATGCAATGCACTAACAGGTGCATGAGGTGCGCAAAATAGCGTGATGAAATGCTAGTATAGTAGATACAAAGGGTGAGAAACTCCAACCATGCTGCAATCATGAGAGGAGGTCCAAAAACAACCCGCCCAGGCGCGTATATAACGCAACCTGAGATAAAACCCACCCAAGCCCGCGCACCACGCGTCCTGAGATAAAATTCCAAACACACTGAAATCGCGTAGGGAACGGGACACTCAAACCACGCTGAAATCATGAGAGGAGGTCCAAAACAATCCGCCCAGGCGTGTACCAAACACAACCTAAGATAAAACCCGCCTAGGCTCGCGCATCACGGGTCCTGAATAAATTCCAAACACGCTGAAATCACGTAAGGATCGGGACACTCAAACAACACTGAAATCGTGAGAGGAGGTCCAAAAACAACCCGCCCAAGTGTGTTTACAACACAACCTGAGATAAAACCTGCCCAGGCCCGTGCATCACGCGTCCTGAGATAAAATTCCAAATACGCTGAAATCGCGTAAGGAACGAGACACTCAAACCACATTGAAATCGTGAGAGGAGGTCCAAAACAACCTGCCCAGGCGTGTACCAAACACAACCTGAGATAAAACCCGCCCAGGCCCGTGTATCACACGTCCTGCGATAAATTCCAAACACGCTGAAATTGTGTAAGGAACAGGACACTCAAACCACGATGAAATCGTGAGAGAAGGTCCAAACCAACCCGCCCAAGCCCGCGCATCACGCGTCCTGAGATAAATTCCAAACACGCTGAAATCGCGTAAGGAAAGGGTGAAAGGGAGAAACATAGGGACATATCTTGGTGTTTCGAAAAGGAAGAGAAACGTAGGGACGTATCCCCATGTTTCGGAATGGTATGAGCATTGGAACGTATTCCAAATACTCTAAACCAGAAAAGGAGAAACACAGGGACATATCCTCGTGTTTCAGAAAGGTATGAGTATTGGAACGTATTCCAAATGCTCTGAACCAGAAAAGGAGAAACACAAGGACATATCCCCGTGTTTCAGAAAAGTATGAGCATTGGAACGTATTCCAAATGCTCTGAACCAGAAACGGAGAAACACAGGGACATATCCCCGTGTTTCAAAATGGTATGAGCATGGGAACATATTCCAAATGCTCTGAACCAGAAAAGGAGAAACACAGGGACATATCCCCATGTTTTAAAATGGTATGAGCATTGGAACATATTTCAAATGCTCTGAACCAGAAAAGGAGAAACACGGGGACATATTCTCGTGTTTCAGAATGGTAAGAGAAAATCTCTCAGTGTATCACATGCAAGAGAGGAAAGGGAAAACTTCTCAGCGTATCACACGCAAGAGAAGAAAGGTAAACCTCTCAGCGAATCACACGCGAGAGAGGAAAGGGAAAACTTCTCAGCGTATCACACGCGAGAGAAGAAAGGTAAACCTCTCAGCATATCACATGCGAGAGAGGAAAGGACTGTGCAAGAAAGTGCAGTCATCCAAATGCAAAAGTAGAAAGATAGGTCCAAACACATGCCTAAATACGAGAGGAGAAAGGTAACAGTCAAAACTGAACCGGAACGTCTCAGAATGAACAGTACATACAATACTGTGCATAAATGAGAAAGAAACTAGATAGATACAATGCAAAACAATGCATGATATTCAAGAAATGAGATAAATAGACTAAGCGACGCTTTAGAAAGCACCTCACGTGGTGGGTGGCGGTGAACCGCTCTGCTCCGATAGGGATCCCCCCCTCTCTGTGTCCCTTGAACATTTACCTTTAACTCGCAGTACAAAGGTTCTGAACTATTGATGAGGAGCAACATCTGCTGGGAAAACCATGGATGCCGCTTTTCTTCCTGATCATACTCACAACTTTCCCTATTCTTCAACGGAGTGACAGACTAGGTTGGATCGGTATCCAGAATTGAGATGCATACATGCTTGATACCTCAACCTATGGGGCTTCCATACAGATTTCAAGCTGGGGATGCACCCCTGGGTATTTAAACCAGACTTCAGTCTCAAAAATTCCAAACCTTTGTGTTCTAGGCAACAACCATTTGAACTCTAGTTTCCACCATCGCAATTCATCTCCTAGGAATTCATCGCAAACACAGCCAAGATACCCTCTTGAAGGGACTGGTGCTCCGGGAGAGCACTTCTGATTACCAGTCTGGCATAAAAATAGTCAGCACAATATTCTATTAACTCTGAACACACAGCTCATACAGCACACTGCTTATTCTGAACACACAGCCCGTAACACAGTGCTCTGTTTTTCTGAACACACAGCCCATAACACAATACTCAGTTTATTCTGCACACAACGGATTCTGAACACACGGTTCATTCTGTACACACAACTCATTCTGAACACATAGCCCATTCTGAACACTGCTCATTTTGAACACACAGCCCATAACACAGTGCTTGGTTTATTTGGCACACAGCTCATACAACGTACTGCTCACTCTGAACACACGGCTCATAACACAGTACTTGATTTACTATGAACACGGCTCATTTTGAACAAACAGTTCAATCTGAACATACGGGATGCAAAGACGGAACTTGTAGAAGTTGAAACACCCTCAGATACGCCAAATTTTCCCTCTTTGCTTTTGCTTCGTAGTCCAGAACCCATATAGCTTCAGATAGGTCCTGGTTCTACTATTCTCACATGACCTGGGTTGAACCCTGCAGTTTTATGAAAGAACAAATCATGTTTTGCACAAATGTAGAGAATGGCACAGCACTCCGAGCACAAAACGAACCTTTTTTGAAATTAAGAAGTGAGTTCTTAACCAGGTATTGAGCCTACGACTAAACACAGCGCACTACGACTCAGTAAAGAAAAACAAAAGGTAAACAACCTAAACACAACGGGAAACACTCGAAACGACTCAAGACAAGAATCGAGACAAAACAAAAGACACGACACTCAGACGTGCACAGGGAGCCTATTTCTCTGGGTATTGTTTCCCACCCTTTCTCATTTGTGATTCTCACATCACTCGGCCCCCAGGCTCTGTTTTTCTGGAAAAAAAACTTTTCCTCACTTTTTCTCTCCACGCACATCTCTCTATTCTTTAATCTCTCACTTTTTTATCCCTCCCCTGGGTGGTTGATGGATAAACAAGAAGTTGTGGGCTCATGCCCAACATTATTAGCTCGCGGCTATTTCCTCCGGTGACATTTAGTCGATGCTCCAGATGAGGGAGTGGAATATCTTGATCCATTCCAATTTGTGCTTCGCACTTCGCTTGATACCTCGTTGTTTGGAGGATATGAGAGCTCTCAGCCCTTTTTCTGGCAGGTAGAGTGCCTTTTCTGGCTAGTATGTTGACGATGGGGAAAAGACAGAACACCTGACTTAAATGTGCCCCTAGTTCATCATTTTGACCATTTTTGTTTTGGTTTTCTACTAAAACAATTTTGACCAACATGAGAGTTAGATTAACATACTTGTTCAATTTTCTGATTTGAAATCATGCCAGTCAGGCTATGAGCACTGAAAATTTTCCTTTTTTGGGTCCCAGAAATGGTCCTGTTTTGGAAAAATGGACCAAATTTTCAAGAAAATTAGTCAACCTCAATAAAAATTTCTCAAAAACTGTTTTTGCAAATGGCCACTACTCAACGAGCACGAAACCTACTTTTGAGATGCACAACCTCGGATCCAAAACAATGGAAAATTGCCTCTTGCCTAAACGGCATAGCACAGCAATGGAAAGTTGCCCCTTGTTTGAATAGTACCGCAGCACATTGTATGGCAACAGAAAGTTGCCCCTTGTTTGCATAGCGCCGTAGCACACTGTAATCAGTCTTCAAAGTGATGATCACAACCGAGCTCTCGGATACAGAGAAGACAAAAATGATCAAACCATTACATGGCCACAGTCGATTTGGAAGTGTTTGTGGCTGGACTTCAGAATGAAGTTGCCTATGTATCCCAAACATGGGAATCAAGCCTTACGTAGTTCAGGTTAAGGTACACTCGTGTATTAACCCTCACCTTTTGTGCTCTAACTTTTGCCAAGGCCGCCCTTCCGGGTTTTCAACCTTGCGAGCTTTGTTTTTCTTTTCTTTTCATTCTTTTCATTTCTTTTTTTGTTCTTTTTCTTCATTTCTTTTTTCTTCATTCTTTGCATTTTTTCTTTTTTTGTTCTTTTTGTTCTTTTTCTTTTGCTCTAACTTTTGCCTGGGTCGCCCTTTTGGGTTTTCGGCCCAGCGAGCCTCTCAAGGGTAAAAGTGTAGCTTTGTCCATGTCAAATCGTTTTGAGATCCTAAAGTCATCTGAATCCAGGAGAGTGGCCGTTGTTCGCTGATGATATTGGAGTCCATCCAATGGGGGCTGAATTTGCCCCTAGTGTTGTGGATAGGAACTCAGTTGTCCTTCAGCAATACTTTCTTCTTTCCCCTTCTGGGATTTGGCATTCTTGCCGATCTTCGTTAGCTTGAGAAACATCCCAATCTTTTACTCTTCGAGCACATCTGACATTTTTTACCCTAGTTCGACGGGTGCTTCTGATCGGGCTTCACAAGTTTCCTTTTGATCATATCTGACCTTCTTGCCCCTAGTTCATGGGTTGCTTCAAGTCTGGCCATACAAGGCTTATGTTGTGGTTGACCGTTGGACATTCTAAATCCAAGTTCAAGGTTTGAAAGCAAAGGGGTTGAGTCTTGAGGTGGAGAGCGATCCCAGGCTGCACAATCTCAAGAGCAATTCCACACAGGTCTTCGCAGGACTATGCAAAACATTTTTTGAAATCTTTTAAGAAAGCGACTAGTCGCTCGCGCTGAAGACAATGTAAAACCAATCTAGATCAAGCCAGGATCCTTCTCAGTACTCACATTAACAAACATGATCTCATTCATTAAGGGCTTAGCATGCCTCTATTTCTCTCAATTGATCAAATTTTGCAAATTCCAAGGAATTCCTTCCTCTTTGTTTTCATCAGAGTGTTCAAAAAGTTTTGAAAAATTTAAGTCAATGCAATGATTTAAAAGGCACAGAAGAGCAGGTGGAATGGACTGCCGTTTCATTCAAACATCCAGCACAACTGGCACAAGGCGGAAGCAAACACAAGAGTGTGAAAATTTACTGCTGTTTCAATCAGATCTTCTGGTGTAACCGGCCCCACGGCAAAAACAGACTCAAAAGAGTGTAAAAGACAAACACAAAACAAGAGAGTGACGTCCGAGGTAACATCCCCAGAATCACCCGACTTCTATATAACAGGACTGACTTGATACAACAAGACAGACCCAACTAACTTAGTACAAAAAGACTGACTATATACAGGACAACAAGACTGACTGAATATCTAAGTCAGAAAGTACAAAAACTAGCATTCGCAAATGCTCAAAACAGTGCGTGCCATACGCCACATCCAAAGTAAACTGAGCGCCACCCGCAGATGGTTCATCCCCTAATCATATCACATTATCCTCTAGATTCATAGATCCAGTGACGATAGACTTTACTGAGCTTGGTGGGAGGACAACCTTGTTGTCAAACAAATCCTGTACTTCATGACGAAGACGAAAGCAGTTGTCAGTGGTGTGACCGGTCTGTTGATGGTACGCACAGTACTGGGTAGCATCATGACTAGTTGGAAGACGACTAGGGAGAGGCCGAGGCTCGAGCGGTTTAAGATGCCCCTTTTCAGCAAGGATTTGAAGAGCCTTAGACAAAGGCATATAGAGGACATGAAAGACCCTGCGACCTCGGAGCGGATACTTTGAGTTTTGTGCATTCTTACTGGATGTGCTAGCAAAAGGATCGGCAGGTGCAGGCTTGGCTTGCTAATCTTTCCCGAGTACAGAACTAGGGTTGGAAGGAATGGTTCTAGTATGACGGCCCTATCATGACCCAAACCCGCCCCTATGGGTTAAGGCCATAACTGGCCAGTAATCGAGTGATTACCTATGGCCTCAACTAAATAATTCAAAACTCATCAGAGACGAAGGGGCCAAACGGAAGCAATTCAAAAACTTTGTCCATAGAGCCGTTCTTAAATGCACACCGTAACATTCCAAACATTTACATGTTAATAACTCACGTCAAAATATGTTCTCACACAAAACACTGTACATACAGGATCATACAGAATTAAGTCAGTTAGACCCAAGACTTATATACAAAGTAGATCAACGTATTCGCCAACATAACAAAACTATAAACAAGGGTCGAAGGCGAAGACAGTCTCGTGCGTGAGACGTTTGGGCTGACTCCTCAAAACTTTAACTGTTTCTCACAAGATCACTGAGGCTGGTTCTGGGCATCCCTTGGCTCACCTACAAGTACATGAATGAGCGTGAGCAAATACTCAGTGAATAATATCAAATGAGGAAGATGTATAAGTAATCATTGAAACAGTTACAGCAAGCGGCCTTTAGCCCCATCATTTATATCTATCGGCCTTTGGCCCAATCCTCTATATCTATCTTTCATATCAATCGGCCTTCGGCCCAATCATTCATGTCAATCAGCCTTCGACCCAACCATTCGTATCAATCGGCCTTTCGCCCAATCATTCGTATCACGCGTCCTTCGGCCCAATCATTCGTATCAATCGGCCTTCAGCCCAATCATTCGTATCAATCAGCCTTTGGCCCAATCATTCGTACCAATCGGCCTTCGGCCCAATCATTCGTATCAATCGGCCTTTGGCCCAATCATTCACGTCAATCATTGTCCACTATTCAAATTAATGAACTTACAAAACTTACATATAAGTAAACAATTGGACAACAGTATATTTCAGATATCTTGTCAAGATATTACTCACAGTGATCGGCTTGTGTAGTTGCCCTGGCGCTTGACCCTACATATCATGTAACACATATGGGTCACAATTAGTTCAATCCATTTATCAATTCACACATTCTTCTTTAGGCTTCATTCTTAACTCTTTAACTCAATCACAATGCTCAATGCATGCCTAAGAGTGCTTAGAAGTGAAAGGGAACGGAAAAACAGAACATAGAATGCATTTTCAGATTTCCAGAAAACAGGGTCCCCGCTCGAGCATGGACTTCCCCGCTCGAGCGGACCCTTAAGGCCTGCAAAAGTACTGGTTGCATGAAAAATACGCTCGAGCGTGTAATAGGAAGCTCGAGCGGAAGGTTTATCTAAATAGCTTCCCCGCTCGAGCGTTGATTCCCCCGCTCGAGCGGAAACCAAATTTGCAAAAAGTACTGGGAGCACAAAATACACGCTCGAGCGGCGGTTTCCCCTCGAGCGGACATCAAACTTTCTAGAAATTCCAAAACTGTTCTTGGAGTTCAATTCAACATTCAAAAGGCTTATAAGCTCGACTAAGGCACCAAAAGCATGTAAATATACCATTTAACACATGGGTGTAAGCAATATGAAGCCAATCCTTTAAAATCATGGTTCAATACTTCAAATTCACTCATGGCTCATGTTTTCAACCTCATTTAAGCTCCATATTTTTAACAATCAAACATGCATGCTAAATTTGATCTCATTTCCATTACAATTGATGCAATTGGTATTCATTTACATGAAATTCAACAAAAACATGCTTGCATGTATGATCCAACCCTCAATCTTTCCTATTTGACATGTCACATGTTAGATTACACCAAACCATGGCAATTTATAACAATTCTATGCATGCATGTGCATTTCAACTTCAATTTCATCAATTAGAGTGCAACTCTTGTTCTTGATCACCAATTAACCTTTAATTCACCAAATCACAAGTTCCAACTCATGAATTCATAAACAATCACTTACCTAGAAATTCAATTTATGTTGAGTTGGACTTCAAATTCACAAACTTAAGCCAAAATTACACAACTTTCTCCCTCTCTCTCTCTCTCTCTCTCTAACAGCCGGCCTCCTCTCTTCCTCAGAGTTTGATCAGCCAAAAATGAAGGTATATGAGGGAAAATAAGTGTATAAAGCCTCACCCATAAAGTCCCACTACCTTCAATATAATATTACTAAAGTAATTGGGCACTAGTTTAACAATTTAATCAACTTAATCTGGCCCGAATCAATTTTTCAATTAAATTTCACCGTAGGTTCTAAAAATTATGCCAATCACCATGGCGCAATCGATTTCGGGTTCCATGGCCGATAAGGCCTCCAATTTAATTCCCAAAGCAACTATTCAAACAGATATTCCTACGGTGAACAGATAGAACTTCAAATTCACATGTATTCACAAAATGGCCCATAAAATCATGCTAAACACATAATCATATGCAAGTTAAGGACCAATTAACATACTACGGAACAGGGGTATCACAGTTTTCCCCCCTTTAGGAAGTTTGGTCCTCCAAACTTAATTTACCTTCGTCGGGAAACAAATGTGGATAGCGTAGTCGCATGTCTTCCTCTTTTTCCCATGTAGCATCCGTCCCATAATGTTCCTTCCATTCCACTTTCACCATTGGGATGGACTTGTTTCTCAATTGCTTCACCTACCGATCTACAATTCGTTCCGGCCATTCAGCGTATTCCATATTCTCATCAATAGCTACCCGGTGATAATCAATCACATGAAACGGGTCTCGGAGGTAACCCCTCAACATCGACACATGAAACACGTTATGGATTTGTTCAAATCCCGGTGGTAAGGCAACTCTATAAGCAACTGGACCAAGCCTTTCCAAAATCTGAAACGGCCCAATGTAACGGGGCGACAACTTGCCTTTCTTCCCAAACCTGATTTGGCCTTTCATTGGAGACACACGAACAAACACATGGTCACCGACCTCATACTCAAGAGGTCTTCTTCGAACATCTGCATAGTTCTTTTGTCGGTCCTGGGCTGTTTTGAGCCTTTGACGAATCGTCTTGATCTTCTCAGAAGTGTCTTGCACAACTTCAGGCCCAAGCGAAGCTCTATCCCCGACCTTTATCCAACAAATAGGTGATCTACACCTCCTACCATACAAAGCCTCGTATGGTGCCATACCGATGCTGGTGTGGAAGCTGTTGTTATAAGCAAATTCTGCAAGCGGCAAATAGTCTTCCCAGCTCCCCTGAAAATCTAAGGCACACATTCTCAACATATCCTCTAATGTCTGTATGGTCCGTTCTGATTGCCCATCTGTCTGTGAGTGGAAGGCAGTACTGAACCTTAGTTCCGTTCCCATGGCTTCCTGCAAACTTTTCCACAATCTAGACACAAATTTCGGATCTCTATCCGACACAATGGATACCGGGACTCCATGTAAACGAACAATCTCATCCACATAAATAGTAGACAATCTATAAGCATTAAAAGTAGTTTTGACAGGCAGAAAATGTGCAGATTTAGTCAGTCTATCAACTACAACCCAAATCGAATCCATACCTCGAGAAGTCCGAGGTAGGCCAACAACGAAATCCATAGTCACGTGCTCCCACTTCCATTCAGGAATAGGGAGGGGTTGAAGTAGACCGCCCGGTTTCTGATGTTCGGCTTTGACTTGCTGACATTGAAGGCACTTGGACACATATTCTGCTATTTCCTTCTTCATTTTAGGCCACCAATAAGTTTGTTTCAAATCTCGATACATTTTGTTGTTACCCGGATGCATAGCAAATGCGGATCTGTGGGCTTCATCTAAGACCCTCTTCTTCAGTTCCGGAATGTCTGGGACACACATTCTGTTCTGAAATCTCAACACTTCATTTTCAATGCTAAATTCTGCTTTCGGACTTGTTTCAAAGTCAACAGTCACTTTCTTGAGGAATTCATCCTCCTTCTGTTTCTGTTTGATTTCTGCAACAATCGCTAGCTTGGCTGTGATAGCGGCTATCAATCCGCCTTGTTCGCACATTACCACTTCGATTTCAGATTTCTCAAAATCCTGCAAAATCTCTCTCTGTTTAGTAAGCAACCATGCTACACTTCCTGTTGATTTTCTGCTCAAGGCATCAGCAACCGTATTGGCTTTCCCGGGGTGGTACTGAATCTCAAGATCATAGTCTTTTATTAGCTCAAGCCATCTCCTCTGTCGCATATTCAGCTCTTTCTGTGTAAAGAAGTATTTCAGGCTCTTGTGATCTGTGTAGACTTCACACTTTGCCCCATACAAATAATGCCGCCAGATTTTCAAAGCAAAAACAACTGCGGCCAATTCTAAGTCTTGTGTTGGGTAGTTTTTCTCGTGCAGTCTCAACTGTCGGGAGGCGTAAGCAATAACCTTTCCGTTCTGCATTAACACACAACCCAAACCTTCATAAGATGCATCACGGAAAATCACAAAGTTTTCCGTACCTGAAGGTAGTGTCAAAATTGGTGCGGTGGTTAATCTTGTTTTCAATTCATGGAAGGCTGATTCTCTTTCATCATTCCACTCAAAAGATTGCCCCTTGCGTGTCAGTTGGGTAAGAGGCACATCTATTTTTGAAAAATCCTTCACAAACCTCCTGTAGTACCCAGCTAAACCCATAAAACCACGAACTTCTGTTACATTGGTCGGTATAGGCCAATTCACAATTGCCTCTATTTTCTGTGGGTCCACTGAAATCCCTTCTCTGTTGATCACATGCCCTAGGAAGACAACTTCATCCAACCAAAACTCACATTTCTTTAGTTTAGCAAACAATTTCCTTTCCCTAAGCATTTGCAGGACGGTTCTTAAATGTTGTTCATGTTCAGATCTATCTTTATAGTATATCAAAATGTCAACAATAAAGACTACAACAAATTCATCAAGGTAGGTCTTAAAAATACGGTTCATTAAGTCCATAAATGCTGCTGGAGCATTGGTCACTCCAAATGGCATAACGAGAAACTCAAAATGACCATACCTTGTTCTAAACGTTGTTTTCTCAACATCTTCTGCCTTGACTTTTAACTGATGGTACCCGGACCTCAAATCAATCTTGGAAAACACCTGTGATCCCTGCAACTGGTCAAATAAATCATCAATACGGGGTAGGGGGTACTTGTTCTTTATTGTTACCTTATTCAGTTCCCGGTAGTCGATGCACAAACGCAAAGTTCCATCCTTCTTTCTCACGAATAACACTGGTGCACCCCAAGGCGAAGTGCTAGGTTGGATAAATCCTTTATCAAGCAGGTCCTGCAACTGTTCTTTCAATTCTTTCATTTCGGCGGTAGCCATTCTGTAGGGAGCTTTAGAAATAGGTTGGGTGCCTGGCATAGTCTCAATTGTAAACTCTATCTCCCTGTCTACCAATTCCCCTGGCAATTCATTTGGGAACACATCCGGAAATTCTCTAACAATAGGGATATTATCCAATTCAACATTTACAGTTCGTTCAGTCAACACATAGCACAAATAACCCTGGCACCCCTTCCTGATCAGTTTACATGCTTTCATAGCAGATATCAAATAAGGTGGAGGCACTACCCCATTTCCCACAAACACAATTTCTTTCTGTTCTGGGGGTTTAAACACAACCCGTTTTGTCACACAATCAATGGTGGCACAATACTTGGTCAACCAATCCATGCCCAAAATTACATCAAAATGCCTAAAGTTCAAGGGCAACAAGTCTACATATAGGATAGCGTCCTCAACACGCATTTCACAAAACCGGTATATAGATTCACACAATACAGACTCCCCAGATGGAGCAAACACACATAGCAGGTATGGCAATAATTCTAAGGGTCTATTCAATCTAGATGCAAATGCATATGTCACAAAAGAGTGTGTGGATCCGGAATCAAGTAACACAAAGGCATCCTGATTACAAATAGAAATAGTACCTGAGACAACTGCATTGGCATTCCGTGTATCGCCCGGAACAAGCGCAAAAACTCTTCCCTACCTCATGGTATCTCCGGCGGGAGTAGGCCCCGTACCATTTCCTGGTTTTGGGACTGATGCCGTTGAACTGGCAGCGAATTTTCCGCGGTTCTGCTTGCAATCTCTAGCCATATGCCCCTGTTTACCACAATTGAAACAAGCTCCTGTCACACGGTAACAAACCCCACGATGCCTATTGCCACAAGTGGTACACAACGGGGTTGTGTCTCGGGAAGAATTAGAAGTATTCGAGGAGCCCGTATTTTGCTTCTTTGAAAACTTCCTCTTTGAGAAGAAGCCCTGCCTTTTGCTACCCTTCCAATCAGTTGTTGGTTTAGTTTGTCTGGCTATATTAGCCTCAGATATTATGGCCCGGTCTAATACCCCAATGTAAGTCTCCAACTTCAAGACATTCACTCTCTCTAAGATATCACCTCGGAGCCCACCTTCAAAATGTCGCGCCTTCTTATAACTCGTGTCAATCACGTGTGGCGCAAACCTAGCCAATTCGGTGAATTTGGCCTCATACTCGGCTACAAGCATACTGTCCTATTTCAGTTCCATAAATTCCGCCACTTTCCTATCCCGGACACACTGCGGGAAGTACTTGTCATAAAAGATTTCCAAAAATTTTGCCCAATCAGCATCTTTGTAACTCTCACGCATCAACATCCACCATCTTCTCGCTTCGTCTTCTAGCATAAAGGTGGCTAGAAGCACTTTCTGTGCCTCTGAACACGAGAATACTTCAAATAGTTTTTCGATGCCAAGGACCCAAGCTTCAGCTTTCAAAGGATCTAGCCCGCCATGGAACTGTGGTGGTTTCATTTTCTTGAACTCTTTGGTGAGGGCTATGATTCGGTTATCGTTCTGATTATCTGGCACAGGAGGTGCCGGAGGTGGAGGTGGCAGATGTGGTCGCTGCCACTGTTGTTGCCACTCCTGTTGCTGTCTCAAAGCTTCTGCCATTTCCTGTAGCAGTCTTTCCATTCTGTCTATTCTGGCTGTAGAGGATTCCTCCAACTCATCACCTCTTGTTCTCACCATCTGAGACAACTTGCGTTATATTTCATGAAAATATATTTTATGCAAAAGATTTACAAGTGTGCATATATATTTAAGAGCACACATATCCAGATAATTTGCGATGCAGGCAAATCATAACTTATGGCACATAGTCGTTCATACCAAAACATTTATGCATATACTTGGTGCTTTCAAATTTATACTTATGAATGCATCCTAGATCTTTTCTAGACGCTTATTGCTCTTTTGGACAAGTGTGTGAGTTATTAACTCGTGCTCTGATACCACTCTGTCATGACCCAAACCCGCCCCTATGGGTGAAGGCCATAACCGGCCAGTAATCGAGTGATTACTTACGGCCTCAACTAACTAATTCAAAACTCATCAGAGACGAAGGAGCCAAACGGAAGCAATTCAAAAACTTTGTCTATAGAGCCGTGCTTAAATGCACACCGTAACATTCCAAACATTTACATGTTAATAACTCACGTCAAAATATGTTCTCACACAAAACACTGTACATACAGGATCATACAGAATCAAGTCAGTCAGACCCAAGACTTATATACAAAGTAGATCAACGTATTCGCCAACATAACAAAACTATAAACAAGGGTCGAAGGCGAAGACAGTCTCGTGCGTGAGATGTTTGGGCTGACTCCTCAAAACTTTAACTGTTTCTCACAAGATCACTGAGGCTGGTTCTGGGCGTCCCTTGGCTCACCTACAAGTACATGAATGAGTGTGAGCGAATGCCCAGTGAATAATATCAAATGAGGAAGATGTATAAGTAATCATTGAAACAGTTACAGCAAGCGGCCTTTGGCCCCATCATTTATATCTATCAGCCTTGGGCCCAATCCTCTATATCTATCTTTCATATCAATCGGCCTTCGGCCCAATCATTCATGTCAATCGGCCTTCAGCCCAACCATTCGTATCAATCGGCCTTTCGCCCAATCATTCGTATCAAGCGGCCTTCGGCCCAATCATTCGTATCAAGCGGCCTTCGGCCCAATCATTCGTATCAATCGGCCTTCGGCCCAATCATTCGTATCAATCGACCTTTGGCCCAATCATTCATGTCAATCGTTGTCCACTATTCAAATTAATGAACTTACAAAACTTACATATAAGTAAACAATTGGACAACAGTATATTTCAGATATCTTCTCAAGATATTACTCACAGTGATCGGCTTGTGTAGTTGCCCTGGAGCTTGACCCTACATATCATGTAACACATATGGGTCACAATTAGTTCAATCCGTTCATCAATTAACACATTCTTCTTTAGGCTTCATTCTTAACTCTTTAACTCAATCACAATGCTCAATGCATGCCTAAGAGTGCTTAGAAGTGAAAGGGAACGGAAAAACAGAACATAGAATGCATTTTCAGATTTCCAGAAAATAGGGTCCCCGCTCGAGCGTGGACTTCCCCGCTCGAGCGGACCCTGAAGGCCTGCAAAAGTACTGGTTGCATGAAAAATACGCTCGAGCGGAAGGCTTATCTAAATAGCATCCCCGCTCGAGCGTTGATTCCACCGCTCGAGCGGAAACCAAATTTGCAAAAAGTACTGGGAGCACAAAATACACGCTCGAGCAGCGGTTTCCCCGCTCAAGCGGACATCAAACTTTCTAGAAATTCCAGAACTGTTCTTGGAGTTCAATTCAACATTCAAAAGGCTTATAAGCTCGACTAAGGCACCAAAAGCATGTAAATATACCATTTAACACATGGGTGTAAGCAATATGAAGCCAATCCTTTAAAATCATGGTTCAATGCTTCAAATTCACTCATGGCTCATGTTTTCAACCTCATTTAAGCTCCATATTTTTAACAATCAAACATGCATGCTAAATTTGATCTCATTTCCATTACAATTGATGCAATTGGTATTCATTTACATGAAATTCAACAAAAACATGCTTGCATGTATGATCCAACCCTCAATCTTTCCTATTTGACATGTCACATGTTAGATTACACCAAACCATGGCAATTTATAACAATTCTATGCATGCATGTGCATTTCAACTTCAATTTCATCAATTAGAGTGCAACTCTTGTTCTTGATCACCAATTAACCTTTAATTCACCAAATCACAAGTTCCAACTCATGAATTCATAAACAATCACTTACCTAGAAATTCAATTTATGTTGAGTTGGACTTCAAATTCACAAACTTAAGCCAAAATTACACAACTTTCTCCTCTCTCTCTCTCTCTCTCTAACAGCCGGCCTCCTCTCTTCCTTAGAGTTTGATCAGCCAAAAATGAAGGTATATGAGGGAAAATAAGTGTATAAAGCCTCACCCATAAAGTCCCACTACTTCAATATAATATTACTAAAGTAATTGGGCACTAGTTTAACAATTTAATCAACTTAATCTGGCCCGAATCAATTTTTCAATTAAATTTCACCGTAGGTTCTAAAAATTATGCCAATCACCATGGCGCAATCGATTTCGGGTTCCGTGGCCGATAAGGCCTCCAATTTAATTCCCAAAGCAACTATTCAAACAGATATTCCTACGGTGAACAGATAGAACTTCAAATTCACATGTATTCACAAAATGGCCCATAAAATCATGCTAAACACATAATCATATGCAAGTTAAGGACCAATTAACATACTACGGAACGGGGGTATCACAGTTTTCCCCCCGTAAGGAAGTTCGGTCCTCCAAACTTAATTTACCTTCGTCGGGAAACAAATGTGGATAGCGTAGTCGCATGTCTTCCTCTTTTTCCCATGTAGCATCCGTCCCATAATGTTCCTTCCATTCCACTTTCACCATTGGGATGGACTTGTTTCTCAATTGCTTCACCTACCGATCTACAATTCGTTCCGGCCATTCAGCGTATTCCATATTCTCATCAATAGCTACCCGGTGATAATCAATCACATGAAACGGGTCTCGGAGGTAACCCCTCAACATCGACACATGAAACACGTTATGGATTTGTTCAAATCCCGGTGGTAAGGCAACTCTATAAGCAACTGGACCAAGCCTTTCCAAAATCTGAAACGGCCCAATGTAACGGGGCGACAACTTGCCTTTCTTCCCAAACCTGATTTGGCCTTTCATTGGAGACACACGAACAAACACATGGTCACCGACCTCATACTCAAGAGGTCTTCTTCGAACATCTGCATAGTTCTTTTGTCGGTCCTGGGCTGTTTTGAGCCTTTGACGAATCGTCTTGATCTTCTCAGAAGTGTCTTGCACAACTTCAGGCCCAAGTGAAGCTCTATCCCCGACCTCTATCCAACAAATAGGTGATCTACACCTCCTACCATACAAAGCCTCGTATGGTGCCATACCGATGCTGGTGTGGAAGCTGTTGTTATAAGCAAATTCTGCAAGCGGCAAATAGTCTTCCCAGCTCCCCTGAAAATCTAAGGCACACATTCTCAACATATCCTCTAATGTCTGTATGGTCCGTTCTGATTGCCCATCTGTCTGTGAGTGGAAGGCAGTACTGAACCTTAGTTCCGTTCCCATGGCTTCCTGCAAACTTTTCCACAATCTAGACACAAATTTCGGATCTCTATCTGACACAATGGATACCGGGACTCCATGTAAACGAACAATCTCATCCACATAAATAGTAGCTAATCTATAAGCATTAAAAGTAGTTTTGACAGGCAGAAAATGTGCAGATTTAGTCAGTCTATCAACTACAACCCAAATCGAATCCATACCTCGAGAGGTCCGAGGTAGGCCAACAACGAAATCCATAGTCACGTGCTCCCACTTCTATTCAGGAATAGGGAGGGGTTGAAGTAGACCGCCCGGTTTCTGATGTTCGGCTTTGACTTGCTGACATTGAAGGCACTTGGACACATATTCTGCAATTTCCTTCTTCATTTTAGGCCACCAATAAGTTTGTTTCAAATCTCGATACATTTTGTTGTTACCCGGATGCATAGCAAATGCGGATCTGTAGGCTTCATCTAAGACCCTCTTCTTCAGTTCCGGAATGTCTGGGACACACATTCTGTTTCGAAATCTCAACACTTCATTTTCAATGCTAAATTCTGCTTTCAGACTTGTTTCAAAGTCAACAGTCACTTTCTTGAGGAATTCATCCTCCTTCTGTTTCTGTTTGATTTCTGCAACAATCGCTGGCTCGGCTGTGATAGCGGCTATCAATCCGCCTTGTTCGCACATTACCACTTCGATTTCAGATTTCTCAAAATCCTGCAAAATCTCTCTCTGTTCAGTAAGCAACCATGCTACACTTCCTGTTGATTTTCTGCTCAAGGCATCAGCAACCATATTGGCTTTCCCGGGATGGTACTGAATCTCAAGATCATAGTCTTTTATTAGCTCAAGCCATCTCATCTGTCGCCTATTCAGCTCTTTCTGTGTAAGGAAGTATTTCAGGCTCTTGTGATCTGTGTAGACTTCACACTTTGCCCCTATACAAATAATGCCGCCAGATTTTCAAAGCAAAAACAACTGCGGCCAATTCTAAGTCTTGTGTTGGGTAGTTTTTCTCGTGCAGTCTCAACTGTCGGGAGGCGTAAGCGATAACCTTTCCGTTCTGCATTAACACACAACCCAAACCTTGATAAGATGCATCACTGAAAATCACAAAGTTTTCCGTACCTGAAGGTAGTGTCAAAATTGGTGCGGTGGTTAATCTTGTTTTCAATTCATGGAAGGTTGATTCTCTTTCATCATTCCACTCAAAAGATTGCCCCTTGCGTGTCAGTTGGGTAAGAGGCACAGCTATTTTTGAAAAATCCTTCACAAACCTCCTGTAGTACCCAGCTAAACCCATAAAACTACGAACTTCTGTTACATTGGTCGGTGTAGGCCAATTCACAATTGCCTTTATTTTCTGTGGGTCCGCTGAAATCCCTTCTCTGTTGATCACATGCCCTAAGAAAACAACTTCATCCAGCCAAAACTCACATTTCTTTAGTTTAGCAAACAATTTCCTTTCCCTAAGCATTTGCAGGACGGTTCTCAAATGTTGTTCATGTTCAGATCTATCTTTATAGTATATCAAAATGTCAACAATAAAGACTACAACAAATTCATCAAGGTAGGTCTTAAAAATACGGTTCATTAAGTCCATAAATGCTGCTGGAGCATTGGTCACTCCAAATGGCATAACGAGAAACTCAAAATGACCATACCTTGTTCTAAACGTTGTTTTCTCAACATCTTCTGCCTTGACTTTTAACTGATGGTACCCGGACCTCAAATCAATCTTGGAAAACACCTGTGATCCCTGCAACTGGTCAAATAAATCATCAATACGGGGTAGGGGGTACTTGTTCTTTATTGTTACCTTATTCAGTTCCCGGTAGTCGATGCACAAACGCAAAGTTCCATCCTTCTTTCTCACGAATAACACTGGTGCACCCCAAGGCGAAGTGCTAGGTTGGATAAATCCTTTATCAAGCAGGTCCTGCAACTGTTCTTTCAATTCTTTCATTTCGGTGGTAGCCATTCTGTAGGGAGCTTTAGAAATGGGTTGGGTGCCTGGCATAGTCTCAATTGTAAACTCTATCTCTCTGTCTACCAATTCCCCTGGCAATTCATTTGGGAACACATCCGGAAATTCTCTAACAATAGGGATATTATCCAATTCAACATTTACAGTTCGTTCAGTCGACACATAGCACAAATAACCTTGGCACCCCTTCTTGATCAGTTTACATGCTTTCATAGCAGATATCAAATAAGGTGGAGGCACTACCCCATTTCCCACAAACACAATTTCTTTCTGTTCTGGTGGTTTAAACACAACCCGTTTTGTCACACAATCAATGGTGGCACAATACTTGGTCAACCAATCCATGCCCAAAATTACATCAAAATGCCTAAAGTTCAAGGGCAACAAATCTACATATAGGATAGCGTCCTCAACACGCATTTCACAAAACCGGTATATAGATTCACACAATACAGACTCCCCAGATGGAGCAGACACACATAGCAGGTATGGCAATAATTCTAAGGGTCTATTCAATCTAGATGCGAATGCATATGTCACAAAAGAGTGTGTGGATCCGGAATCAAGTAACACAAAGGCATCCTGATTACAAATAGAAATAGTACCTGAGACAACTGCATTGGCATTCCGTGTATCGCCCGGAACAAGCGCAAAAACTCTTCCTTGCCTCATGGTATCTCCGGCGGGAGTAGGCCCCGTAGCATTTCCTGGTTTTGGGACTGATGTCGTTGAACTGGCAGCGAATTTTCCACGGTTCTGCTTGCAATCTCTGGCCATATGCCCCTGTTTACCACAATTGAAACAAGCTCCTGTCACATGGTAACAAACCCCATGATGCCTATTACCACAAGTGGTACACAATGGGGTTGTGTCTCGGGAAGAATTAGAAGTATTCGAGGAGCCTGTATTTTGCTTCTTTGAAAACTTCCTCTTTGAGAAGAAGCCCTGCCTTTTGCTACCCTTCCAATCAGTTGTTGGTTTAGTTTGTCTGGCTATATTAGCCTCAGATATTATGGCCCGGTCTAATACCCCAATGTAAGTCTCCAACTTCAAGACATTCACTCTCTCTAAGATATCACCTCGGAGCCCACCTTCAAAATGTCGCGCCTTCTTATAATCCGTGTCAATCACGTGTGGCGCAAACCTGGCCAATTCGGTGAATTTGGCCTCATACTCGGCTACAAGCATACTGTCCTGTTTCAGTTCCATAAATTCCGCCACTTTCCTATCCCGGACACACTGCGGGAAGTACTTGTCATAAAAGATTTCCAAAATTTTTGCCCAATCAGCATCTTTGTAACTCTCACGCATCAACATCCACCTTCTTCTCGCTTCGTCTTCTAGCATAAAGGTGGCTAGAAGCACTTTCTGTGCCTCTGAACACGGAATACTTCAAACAGTTTTTCGATGCCAAGGACCCAAGCTTCAGCTTTCAAAGGATCTAGCCAGCCATGAAACTGTGGTGGTTTCATTTTCTTGAACTCTTTGCTGAGGGCTATGATTCGGTCATCGTTCTGATTATCTGGCACAGGAGGTGCCGGAGGTGGAGGTGGCGGATGTGGTCGCTGCCACTGTTGTTGCCACTCCTGTTGCTGTCTCAAAGCTTCTGCCATTTCCTGTAGCATTCTTTCCATTTTGTCTATTCTGGCTGTAGAGGATTCCTCCAACTCATCACCTCTTGTTCTCACCATCTGAGACAACTTGCATTATATTTCATGAAAATATATTTTATGCAAAAGATTTACAAGTGTGCATATATATTTAAGAGCACACATATCCAGATAATTTGCGATGCAGGCAAATCATAACTTATGGCACATAGTCGTTCATACCAAAACATTTATGCATATACTTGGTGCTTTCAAATTTATACTTATGAATGCATCCTAGATCTTTTCTAGACGCTTATTGCTCTTTTGGACAAGTGTGTGAGTTATTAACTCGTGCTCTGATACCACTCTGTCATGACCCAAACCCGCCCCTATGGGTGAAGGCCGTAACCGGCCAGTAATCGAGTGATTACTTACGGCCTCAACTAAATAATTCAAAACTCATCAAAGACGAAGGAGCCAAACGGAAGCAATTCAAAAACTTTGTCTATAGAGCCGTGCTTAAATGCACACCGTAACATTCCAAACATTTACATGTTAATAACTCACGTCAAAATATGTTCTCACACAAAACACTGTACATACAGGATCATACAGAATTAAGTCAGTCAGACCCAAGACTTATATACAAAGTAGATCAACGTATTCGCCAACATAACAAAACTATAAACAAGGGTCGAAGGCGAAGACAGTCTCGTGCGTGAGACGTTTGGGCTGACTCCTCAAAACTTTAACTATTTCTCACAAGATCACTGAGGCTGGTTCTGGGCGTCCCTTGGCTCACCTACAAGTACATGAATGAGCGTGAGCGAATGCCCAGTGAATAATATCAAATGAGGAAGATGTATAAGTAATCATTCAAACAGTTACAGCAAGCGGCCTTTGGCCCCATCATTTATATCTATCAGCCTTGGGCCCAATCCTCTATATCTATCTTTCATATCAATCGGCCTTCGGCCCAATCATTCATGTCAATCGGCCTTCAGCCCAACCATTCGTATCAATCGGCCTTTCGCCCAATCATTCGTATCAAGCGGCCTTCGGCCCAATCATTCGTATCAAGCGGCCTTCGGCCCAATCATTCGTATCAATCGGCCTTCGGCCCAATCATTCGTATCAATCGACCTTCGGCCCAATCATTCACGTCAATCGTTGTCCACTATTCAAATTAATGAACTTACAAAACTTACATATAAGTAAACAATTGGACAACAGTATATTTCAGATATCTTCTCAAGATATTACTCACAGTGATCGGCTTGTGTAGTTGCCCTGGAGCTTGACCCTACATATCATGTCACACATATGGGTCACAATTAGTTCAATCCGTTCATCAATTAACACATTCTTCTTCAGGCTTCATTCTTAACTCTTTAACTCAATCACAATGCTCAATGCATGCCTAAGAGTCCTTAGAAGTGAAAGGGAACGGAAAAACAGAACATAGAATGCATTTTCAGATTTCCAGAAAATAGGGTCCCCGCTCGAGCGTGGACTTCCCCGCTCGAGCGGACCCTTAAGGCCTGCAAAAGTACTGGTTGCATGAAAAATACGCTCGAGCGGAAGGCTTATCTAAATAGCTTCCCCGCTCGAGCGTTGATTCCCCCGCTCGAGCGGAAACCAAATTTGCAAAACGTACTGGGAGCACAAAATACACGCTCGAGCGGCGGTTTCCCCGCTCGAGCGGACATCAAACTTTCTAGAAATTCCAGAACTGTTCTTGGAGTTCAATTCAACATTCAAAAGGCTTATAAGCTCGACTAAGGCACCAAAAGCATGTAAATATACCATTTAACACATGGGTGTAAGCAATATGAAGCCAATCCTTTAAAATCATGGTTCAATACTTCAAATTCACTCATGGCTCATGTTTTCAACCTCATTTAAGCTCCATATTTTTAACAATCAAACATGCATGCTAAATTTGATCTCATTTCCATTACAATTGATGCAATTGGTATTCATTTACATGAAATTCAACAAAAACATGCTTGCATGTATGATCCAACCCTCAATCTTTCCTATTTGACATGTCACATGTTAGATTACACCAAACCATGGCAATTTATAACAATTCTATGCATGCATGTGCATTTCAACTTCAATTTCATCAATTAGAGTGCAACTCTTGTTCTTGATCACCAATTAACCTTTAATTCACCAAATCACAAGTTCCAACTCATGAATTCATAAACAATCACTTACCTAGAAATTCAATTTATGTTGAGTTGGACTTCAAATTCACAAACTTAAGCCAAAATTACACAACTTTCTCTCTCTCTCTCTCTCTCTCTAACAGCCGGCCTCCTCTCTTCCTTATAGTTTGATCAGCCAAAAATGAAGGTATATGAGGGAAAATAAGTGTATAAAGCCTCACCCATAAAGTCCTACTAACTTCAATATAATATTACTAAAGTAATTGGGCACTAGTTTAACAATTTAATCAACTTAATCTGGCCCGAATCAATTTTTCAATTAAATTTCACCGTAGGTTCTAAAAATTATGCCAATCACCATGGCGCAATCGATTTCGGGTTCCGTGGCCGATAAGGCCTCCAATTTAATTCGCAAAGCAACTATTCAAACAGATATTCCTACGGTGAACAGATAGAACTTCAAATTCACATGTATTCACAAAATGGCCCATAAAATCATGCTAAACACATAATCATATGCAAGTTAAGGACCAATTAACATACTACGGAACGGGGTATCACAGTTTTCCCCCGTAGGAAGTTTGGTCCTCCAAACTTAATTTACCTTCGTCGGGAAACAAATGTGGATAGCGTAGTCGCATGTCTTCCTCTTTTTCCCATGTAGCATCCGTCCCATAATGTTCCTTCCATTCCACTTTCACCATTGGGATGGACTTGTTTCTCAATTGCTTCACCTACCGATCTACAATTCGTTCCGGCCATTCAGCGTATTCCATATTCTCATCAATAGCTACCCGGTGATAATCAATCACATGAAACGGGTCTCGGAGGTAACCCCTCAACATCGACACATGAAACACGTTATGGATTTGTTCAAATCCCGGTGGTAAGGCAACTCTATAAGCAACTGGACCAAGCCTTTCCAAAATCTGAAACGGCCCAATGTAACGGGGCGACAACTTGCCTTTCTTCCCAAACCTGATTTGGCCTTTCATTGGAGACACACGAACAAACACATGGTCACCGACCTCATACTCAAGAGGTCTTCTTCGAACATCTGCATAGTTCTTTTGTCGGTCCTGGGCTGTTTTGAGCCTTTGACGAATCGTCTTGATCTTCTCAGAAGTGTCTTGCACAACTTCAGGCCCAAGTGAAGCTCTATCCCCGACCTCTATCCAACAAATAGGTGATCTACACCTCCTACCATACAAAGCCTCGTATGGTGCCATACCGATGCTGGTGTGGAAGCTGTTGTTATAAGCAAATTCTGCAAGCGGCAAATAGTCTTCCCAGCTCCCTTGAAAATCTAAGGCACACATTCTCAATATATCCTCCAATGTCTGTATGGTCCGTTCTGATTGCCCATCTGTCTGTGGGTGGAAGGCAGTACTGAACCTTAGTTTCGTTCCCATGGCTTCCTGCAAACTTTTCCACAATCTAGTCACAAATTTCGGATCTCTATCCAACACAATGGATACCGGGACTCCATGTAAACGAACAATCTCATCCACATAAATAGTAGCCAATCTATAAGCATTAAAAGTAGTTTTGACAGGCAAAAAATATGCAGATTTAGTCAGTCTATCAACTACAACCCAAATCGAATCCATACCTCGAGAAGTCCGAGGTAGGCCAACAACGAAATCCATAGTCACGTGCTCCGACTTCTATTCAGGAATAGGGAGGGGTTGAAGTAGACCGCCCGGTTTCTGATGTTCGGCTTTGACTTGCTGACATTGAAGGCACTTGGACACATATTCTGCTATTTCCTTCTTCATTTTAGCCCACCAATAAGTTGTTTCAAATCTCGATACATTTTGTTGTTACCCGGATGCATAGCAAATGCGGATCTGTGGGCTTCATCTAAGACCCTCTTCTTCAGTTCCGGAATGTCTGGGACACACATTCTATTCCGAAATCTCAACACTTCATTTTTAATGCTAAATTCTGCTTTCGGACTTGTTTCAAAGTCAACAGTCACTTTCTTGAGGAATTCACCCTCCTTCTGTTTCTGTTTGATTTCTGCAACAATCGCTGGCTCGGCTGTGATAGCGGCTATCAATCCGCCTTGTTCACACATTACCACTTCGATTTCAGATTTCTCAAAATCCTGCAAAATCTCTCTCTGTTCAGTAAGCAACCATGCTACACTTCCTGTTGATTTCTGCTCAAGGCATCAGCAACCGTATTGGCTTTCCCGGGATGGTACTGAATCTCAAGATCATAGTCTTTTATTAGCTCAAGCCATCTCCTCTGTCGCCTATTCAGCTCTTTCTGTGTAAAGAAGTATTTCAGGCTCTTGTGATCTGTGTAGACTTCACACTTTGCCCTATACAAATAATGCCGCCAGATTTTCAAAGCAAAAACAACTGCGGCCAATTCTAAGTCTTGTGTTGGGTAGTTTTTCTCGTGCAGTCTCAACTATCGGGAGGTGTAAGCAATAACCTTTCCGTTCTGCATTAACACACAACCCAAACCTTCATAAGATGCATCACTGAAAATCACAAAGTTTTCCGTACCTGAAGGTAGTGTCAAAATTGGTGCGGTGGTTAATCTTGTTTTCAATTCATGGAAGGTTGATTCTCTTTCATCATTCCACTCAAAAGATTGCCCCTTGCTTGTCAGTTGGGTAAGAGGCACAGCTATTTTTGAAAAATCCTTCACAAACCTCCTGTAGTGCCCAGCTAAACCCATAAAACTACGAACTTCTGTTACATTGGTCGGTGTAGGCCAATTCACAATTGCCTCTATTTTCTGTGGGTCCACTGAAATCCCTTCTCTGTTGATCACATGCCCTAGGAAGACAACTTCATCCAACCAAAACTCACATTTCTTTAGTTTAGCAAACAATTTCCTTTCCCTAAGCATTTGCAGGACGGTTCTTAAATGTTGTTCATGTTCAGATCTATCTTTAGAGTATATCAAAATGTCATCAATAAAGACTACAACAAATTCATCAAGGTAGGTCTTAAAAATACGGTTCATTAAGTCCATAAATGCTACTGGAGCATTGGTCACTCCAAATGGCATAACGAGAAACTCAAAATGACCATACCTTGTTCTAAACGTTGTTTTCTCAACATCTTCTGCCTTGACTTTCAACTGATGGTACCCGGACCTCAAATCAATCTTGGAAAACACCTGTGATCCCTGCAACTGGTCAAATAAATCATCAATACGGGGTAGGGGGTACTTGTTCTTTATTGTTACCTTATTCAGCTCCCGGTAGTCGATGCACAAACGCAAAGTTCCATCCTTCTTTCTCACGAATAACACTGGTGCACCCCAAGGCGAAGTGCTAGGTCAGATAAATCCTTTCTCAAGCAGGTCCTGCAACTGTTCTTTCAATTCTTTCATTTCGGCGGTAGCCATTCTGTAGGGAGCTTTAGAAATGGGTTGGGTGCCTGGCATAGTCTCAATTGTAAACTCTATCTCCCTGTCTACCAATTCCCCTGGCAATTCATTTGGGAACACATCCAGAAATTCTCTAACAATAGGGATATTATCCAATTCAACATTTACAGTTCGTTCAGTCAACACATAGCACAAATAACCCTGGCACCCCTTCCTGATCAGTTTACATGCTTTTATAGCAGTTATCAAATAAGGTGGAGGCACTACCCCATTTCCCACAAACACAATTTCTTTCTGTTCTGGGGGTTTAAACACAACCCGTTTTGTCACACAATCAATGGTGGCACAATACTTGGTCAACCAATCCATGCCCAAAATTACATCAAAATGCCTAAAGTTCAAGGGCAACAAGTCTACATATAGGATAGCGTCCTTAACACGCATTTCACAAAACCGGAATATAGATTCACACAATACAGACTCCCCAGATAGAGCAGACACACATAGCAGGTATGGCAATAATTCTAAGGGTCTATTCAATCTAGATGCAAATGCATATGTCACAAAAGAGTGTGTGGATCCGGAATCAAGTAACACAAAGGCATCCTGATTACAAATAGAAATAGTACCTGAGATAACTGCATTGGCATTTCGTGTATCGCCCGAAACAAGCGCAAAAACTCTTTGCTACCTCATGGTATCTCCAGCGGGAGTAGGCCCCGTAGCATTTCCTAGTTTTGGGACTGATGCCGTTGAACTGGCAGCAAATTTTCCGCGGTTCTGCTTGCAATCTCTGGCCATATGCCCATGTTTACCACAATTGAAACAAGCTCCTGTCACACGGTAAGAAACCCCACGATGCCTATTGCCACAAGTGGTACACAACGGGGTTGTGTCTCGGGAAGAATTAGAAGTATTCGAGGAGCCCGTATTTTGCTTCTTTGAAAACTTCCTCTTTGAGAAGAAGCCCTGCCTTTTGCTACCCTTGCAATTAGTTGTTGGTTTAGTTTGTCTGGCTATATCAGCCTCAGATATTATGGCCCGGTCTAATACCCCAATGTAAGTCTCCAACTTGAAGACATTCACTCTCTCTAAGATATCACCTCGGAGCCCACCTTCAAAATGTCGCGCCTTCTTATAATCCGTGTCAATCACGTGTGGTGCAAACCTGGCCAATTCGGTGAATTTGGCCTCATACTCGGCTACAAGCATACTGTCCTGTTTCAGTTCCATAAATTCCGCCACTTTCCTATCCCGGACACACTATGGGAAGTACTTGTCATAAAAGATTTCCAAAAATTTTCCCAATCAGCATCTTTGTAACTCTCACGCATCAACATCCACCATCTTCTCGCTTCGTCTTCTAGCATAAAGGTGGCTAGAAGCACTTTCTGTGCCTCTGAACACGGGAATACTTCAAACAGTTTTTCGATGCCAAGGACCCAAGCTTCAGCTTTCAAAGGATCAAGCTCGCCATGGAACTGTGGTGGTTTCATTTTCTTGAACTCTTTGGTGAGGGCTATGACTCGGTCATCGTTCTGATTATCTGGCACAAGAGGTGCCGGAGGTGGAGGTGGAGGTGGCAGATGTGGTCGCTGCCACTGTTGTTGCCACTCCTGTTGCTGTCTCAAAGCTTCTGCCATTTCCTGTAGCAGTCTTTCCATTATGTCTATTCTGGCTGTAGAGGATTCCTCCAACTCATCACCTCTTGTTCTCACCATCTGAGACAACTTGCATTACATTTCATGAAAATATATTATATGCAAAAGATTTACAAGTGTGCATATATATTTAAGAGCACACATATCCAGATAATTTGCGATGCAGGCAAATCATAACTTATGGCACATAGTCGTTCATACCAAAACATTTATGCATATACTTGGTGCTTTCAAATTTATACTTATGAATGCATCCTAGATCTTTTCTAGACGCTTATTGCTCTTTTGGACAAGTGTGTGAGTTATTAACTCGTGCTCTGATACCGCTCTGTCATGACCCAAACCCGCCTCTATGGGTTAAGGCCATAACCGGCCAGTAATCGAGTGATTACTTACGACCTCAACTAAATAATTCAAAACTCATCAGAGACGAAGGGGCCAAATGGAAGCAATTCAAAAACTTTGTCCATAGAGCCGTGCTTAAATGCACACCGTAACATTCCAAACATTTACATGTTAATAACTCACGTCAAAATATGTTCTCACACAAAACACTGTACATACAGGATCATACAGAATTAAGTCAGTCAGACCCAAGACTTATATACAAAGTAGATCAACGTATTCGCCAACATAACAAAACTATAAACAAGGGTCGAAGGCGAAGACAGTCTCGTGCGTGAGACGTTTGGGCTGACTCCTCAAAACTTTAACTGTTTCTCACAAGATCACTGAGGCTGGTTCTGGGCGTCCCTTGGCTCACCTACAAGTACATGAATGAGCGTGAGCGAATGCCCAGTGAATAATATCAAATGAGGAAGATGTATAAGTAATCATTGAAACAGTTACAGCAAGCGGCCTTTGGCCCCATCATTTATATCTATCGGCCTTTGGCTCAATCCTCTATATCTATCTTTCATATCAATCGGCCTTCGGCCCAATCATTCATGTCAATCGGCCTTCGGCCCAACCATTCGTATCAATCGGCCTTTCGCCCAATCATTCGTATCAAGCGGCCTTCGGCCCAATCATTCGTATCAATCGGCCTTGGGCCCAATCATTTGTATCAATCGGCCTTCGGCCCAATCATTCGTATCAATCGGCCTTTGGCCCAATCATTCACGTCAATCGTTGTCCACTATTCAAATTAATGAACTTACAAAACTTACATATAAGTAAACAATTGGACAACAGTATATTTCAGATATCTTGTCAAGATATTACTCACAGTGATCGGCTTGTGTAGTTGCCCTGGAGCTTGACCCTACATATCATGTAACACATATGGGTCACAATTAGTTCAATCCGTTCATCAATTAACACATTCTTCTTTAGGCTTCATTCTTAACTCTTTAACTCAATCACAATGCTCAATGCATGCCTAAGAGTGCTTAGAAGTGAAAGGGAACGGAAAAACAGAACATAGAATGCATTTTCAGATTTCCAGAAAACAGGGTCCCCGCTCGAGCGTGGACTTCCCCGCTCGAACGGACCCTTAAGGCTTGCAAAAGTACTGGTTGCATGAAAAATACGCTCGAGCGTGTAATAGGAAGCTCGAGCGGAAGGCTTATTTAAATAGCTTCCCCGCTCGAGCGTTGATTCCCCAGCTCGAGCGGAAACCAAATTTGCAAAAAGTACTGGGAGCACAAAATACACGCTCGAGCGGCGATTTCCCCGCTCGAGCGGACATCAAACTTTCTGGAAATTCCAGAATTGTTCTTGGAGTTCAATTCAACATTCAAAAGGCTTATAAGCTCGACTAAGGCACCAAAAACATGTAAATATACCATTTAACACATGGGTGTAAGCAATATGAAGCCAATCCTTTAAAATCATGGTTCAATACTTCAAATTCACTCATGGCTCATGTTTTCAACCTCATTTAAGCTCCATATTTTTAACAATCAAACATGCATGCTAAATTTGATCTCATTTCCATTACAATTGATGCAATTGGTATTCATTTACATGAAATTCAACAAAAACATGCTTGCATGTATGATCCAACCCTCAATCTTTCCTATTTGACATGTCACATGTTAGATTACACCAAACCATGGCAATTTATAACAATTCTATGCATGCATGTGCATTTCAACTTCAATTTCATCAATTAGAGTGTAACTCTTGTTCTTGATCACCAATTAACCTTTAATTCACCAAATCACAAGTTCCAACTCATGAATTCATAAACAATCACTTACCTAGAAATTCAATTTATGTTGAGTTGGACTTCAAATTCACAAACTTAAGCCAAAATTACACAACTTTCTCCCTCTCTCTCTCTCTAACAGCCGGCCTCCTCTCTTCCTTAGAGTTTGATCAGCCAAAAATGAAGGTATATGAGGGAAAATAAGTGTATAAAGCCTCACCCATAAAGTCCCACTAACTTCAATATAATATTACTAAAGTAATTGGGCACTAGTTTAACAATTTAATCAACTTAATCTGGCCCGAATCAATTTTTCAATTAAATTTCACCGTAGGTTCTAAAAATTATGCCAACCACCATGGCGCAATCGATTTCGGGTTCCGTGGCCGATAAGGCCTCCAATTTAATTCCCAAAGCAACTATTCAAACAGATATTCCTACGGTGAATAGATAGAACTTCAAATTCACATGTATTCACAAAATGGCCCATAAAATCATGCTAAACACATAATCATATGCAAGTTAAGGACCAATTAACATACTGCGGAACAGGGGTATCATAGGCCCTTCTCTCGATTTTCCTCCTGGCTTGAACTGCCCTCGGTCTGAGTGGGGAAAACGTCATCCACAGTTTTTGCGGCGACTGCGAACACTTGCTATTTGTTCAGTCCGCCGGCTTCCAAAGCCTCAACAGCCTGCAAAAGTTGTTCATAGGGATTGGTGTCTGCCCCCATCCTGTTCTTTCCACTAGTCTCAGCTTGGTCGAAGGTTTGGGTTGCAGCATCAGTGCAAAACCCAGTTGTTGTTGGCACGCCACTACCTATACTTAGGATGGGTTCAGGTTGGCTGAGCTCAATTACAATTCGGCCCAAGAGTGGGGGTTCTTCTGGCATGAAGTTTCCGGCATACAATGTGGTTGGTGGCAGAACTGACATTCCATAGGCTAGATCAGCCACAAATCTCTAAAGTTCGCCAATCATTCCCATCAGCTCAAAGGTGGTGGGCTCACGGGTTTGAAACAATTGGGGTTCTCAGATGGGATGTGCGGCAGGTGACCTGGGTGGGCGTTGCATGTCAGCATTGGTCTCACCCTGCATGGCAATTCCCTGGTTTAGTGTTGCTGCCATGACCAGAATCTCTTCCGAATTCTGTGTCATCATGAGTTTGCTGAACTGAATAGAGGTGATGTGACTGGCATCTGACGGATCTGATGAACCGGTGAGCCTTGACTGAGCTCTTTCTGCCTTGCCTCAGCGAAGGAGAACACTGGTTACTCTAAATTGATTCTTTGAACCCCCCCTGAAAGAGAAAGCAGGCAGCATCTCATCCCAATTTCACCAAAACAGATATAAGCATAACTGAATAACTGTATTCGATCACTGATCACTATTCCCCAAATTACTGCCCCATAACTGAATCTGATACCTGTAGATATAACTGATTCTCAAATACTGATACTGATGCCTGCAGGCCTGATACCCAGACTTGCAAACTGATATGTGCATTCCTGTAAAGGCACACTGTAGACGCCCTATTTTTGACCGTCCTTAAGACTTGGACATCATCGTTTGAACACTCGATGATCATCTCTGTTCGTGTTCGTCTTGAGTTCTCGGAGGTTTCGGCTACGCGCCTTGCCTCAAGACCTCTCGACTTGTTTATTTTGTGATTGGTTTTACATCAAACACTTGTTGTTTTGCTTCTGAGGGTGGGAAATAGCTTGTAGGCCATCCCCACAACTCACCGCCCATGGCTTGAGGCCACCGGCCTTGTTTCCTTGCCACCGGCCACTGGTGATGGCCGGTCGGCACCATTGATGGCCGGTCGGCACATTTTGTGGTCGGTCGGCCAACTTTGTTGGCCGATTAGCCACTTTTTCTGGTCGAGACCTTTTCTTGAGGGGGTTTGAACCTTTTGAACCCCCTGTTTTAGCTTCTTGAGGAATCTTGAACCTTTTGAACCCTTGGTTTTTAGCTTCTTGAGGAAGCTTGAACCTTTTGAACCCTTGGTTTAGCTTCTTGAGGAAGCTTGAACCTTTTGAACCCTTGGTTTAGCTTCTCCAAAAAGCTTGAACCTTTTGCACCCTTGGTTTAGCTTCTCCAAGAAGCTTGAACCCTTTGCTCTAGCTTCTCCAAGAAGCTTGAACCTTTCTTAACTTCTTGGATAAGCTTGGCCCTTTTGCTCCAAGCTTCTTAGAGAAGCTTGGACCTTTGGGTTAGCTTCCTTGATAAGCTTGACCCCCTGACCCTTTTTATGTTAGCTTCTCTTAGAAGCTTGGCACCTTGCCTTGGCCTATATAAGGAGAGCCTCTCCTTCCATTTCAAGGGTTGAAAAATCTGATATATAAGATATATATATATCACTCTCTCTCTATATCTCCCTCTCTCTCTACATTTGGGTGTGTTAGAGGGTTCAAAAGGGTCTTGTTCTTGGCCTATTGCACACCACTTCATAGCCACACACTTCCATCATCACTTGGAGGTTCTTGGAGCTTGTTTTCAGAGGTTGAGGGTTGCATTTTTGGGTCTAAAAGCTGCTGGTTCTTGCTGGTCTTCAAAGGTAACCCTTTTTCCCTCTATAATCCCCCGTTTTTGCACACTTTTAGCCTATCTTTCATGCTGTTTTGAGCTTAACTTATAACTGAAAAAAAGTCTTTTTTTTTGAGTGCTTTAAATAGTTGTTTAAGGTCACTTTTGTGTTTGGGGTTGTTTACCCCCTCTTAGGCCTTGTTTGGCCCCATTTTGTGCTATTTTTGGTGAGCTCCGGGACCACCTTGTTTGGGCCTCCTCACCACTAAAATCTTGAGGGATTTTAGTGGTGAGGATGGTGGTTTAAGGTCCTAAGAAGAAGAGGGACATCCCCTCTCCTTGTTGTCTTCAAAAAGTGACATTTTAGCCTCATGTGTGAGCACCATTTTTAAATTCATGTTGGCCATGTCTTAAGTGTTATTTGTGCTTATTTTGCCATGATATGACACTGTTTTTACTTGGTTTAGACACACCATGCATGCCTTGTATACTTGTCTTGTAATGCCATGAATTTGCCTTAACATGCTTTAGGCTTTGACCCTTGTTCTAGCATGATTTTGGCCAAGCTTTGTGAAGCTTTTATGAATGTTTTAGTATGCTCTAGCTCTGTTTTCAGTTGCTTTGGTCATGCTCAACATGTTTCGTATGGTCTCTTTGCTGTCTAGCTTGTTAGCTTTGGGTGTGTGGGTCACTAGCATGCTTTACTTGGCTTGTTCTCATGATTTGGCATCATTGGAGACCATATTTCAGTCCATGTTCCATGTTTACATGCTTGCATTTTCCATCCCTTTCATGCTTTGAAGAGTTGATGGCTTATGCTCCATGTTTAGGCCCTTGTGCATGCATGCTTGTGTGTGTGTTTTCATGCTTTTGTTGCATCATTTTGGCCACTGATTTTGGCTTATGCTCCATGTTTAGGCCCTTGTGCATGCATGCTTGTGTGTGTGTTTTCATGCTTTTGTTGCATCATTTTGGCCACTGATTTTGGCATGCTTGAGAGCTACCCATGTTAGTGTAAGTCTATTTTACCACGTTGTTGCATGCTTGTTTCATGTTGCATGTTGTTGCATGCTAGACATGCCCACATGTTTAGGTTGTATGCCTATTGCATATTGCATGTTCACATGCTTATTTTGCATGCTTAGCTTGCATGTTCAGGTTGCATATCATAGCATGCATCTCTTGCCTCTTGAATTGATAATGATAGAGGTTGGGGCCCATTATTTGTTTTGTGCATTTCATTCCATATTGAAATTGCACACTTTGGCTTCTTGGGCCATCATGCATTGAAATGCGTGATTGGTGGTCCGAGAATCGAGTACCATGCTCTTTTGAGTAATAAACATGATAAGGGGTGTGTTGGTGCACACATTGCTTTGAAATGCATTGCCATGCCATGTTTTTCCCTCTGCTGCTGTCAAAACAGGTTTCTGTAGGAATCTTTGGCCGGTCGACTGAATAGAGTGCTGGTCGACCAAAAGTTTGTGGCTGAGAGCTCAACCAATGGTCGATGACCATCCTGCCATGGTCGGTGATCATTTGTCTTAGCCGGTGGCATTTCCCAATGTCCAAAGAGTGTACCTTGGGATTTGTGCAAGTCTCAGAGGAGCAGAGCAGGGTAAACAGAGGCAGCTTGTGCATGGCGACGGATTTCCGAGCAAACCCGAGCACGCATGCATTGGACCCTCTTCCCGAGGCCTTTCACTGCTTTCTTAGCTTAGTTAATTTTGAGTGATCTATAATATTTAATTAGCTTGTAGGTTGATTAATTTGTATATTCTTTTGGTTCCTCCGAGCAAGGGCAAATTTGTAATAAGTATGGGTGCGTGTATGCATGTCTTCCAACCCCCACTTCTTTCTCCCTTTTACTTACCTGTTTTTGATGGTTAGTATTAGGGCATATTTAAATTAGCATACCTTATGCTATGTATGCGTGTATCCATATATTTGTTTTGCATGCACCGGGCTCGGCGCATCATACTAACTGCATTGTATTTCAATTCCAAGTTGAATACATGTTATTTGTAGCATCTCATATGCCATCTTAGATTAGCCGAGCCTATTCTAGCTGCATTTTGCCTGTGTTGCATTAGCTATCTTAACATGAACTAGGATCATGCATTGATTACTAACTAGTTTCTGTTTTGGCTTGGAGTACTGGGTAAGCTTTTATGCTTTAGCATCCTTGCATGCGTGTGAGTGTTTGCCATGACAGTATGCTTGCCATGAGGCTAATTGCTTATGTGATATAACTGCCTGAATGCCTGTGGGTGAAGGTTGGATTGTTTGAATTGGAATAATTCATTGAAAGCCGTATTTTAGCCTACTTGCGAGTAGCAAATCTCAAACCATTTTTGAACAAATGGATATGCAATGCTTTATTCTAAATTAGGCGATCTAGTCTATACTTGTTTTGTTGTGCGCATCACGTAGTAATTTTAGGCTAATTAACCAGAATAAGAGCACTTAATGTTTTCAAAACAAGATATCATGATTAGTAGAGGCCGATCTTTAATTGGGTGAGCAGGGGTGCTCATAGCTGACCTTCCCCAATCGTACCCAAGTTCCTGAGCCGAGGCAACTTTGGTGATGACAGACACCTTAGGCAAACGAGTCAGGATTTCCTAAATTCCCTCATTAAAAAATATTTAGGTGGCGACTCTGTATCTGGCAAAGCAGTCCATGTTTGGCACTTCTTTACAAAAATCTGTTTTCCAAAACGATTTGCCGGATTTGGACTCTTTGGTTCAGATTTAGAACCGTGGCAATATCGACTCCGAACTGTAGGGTGAGGCCCCCACCGGAGTGCGTCTACACACACTCTAAAAGCACATAGCAAGCAAATGAGAACCAAAACACCCCTATGTTGGGGTAGGGTTTCCCTGTCCTATTTGGTCAGGAACTAGGGTTTCACTACGCACGCAGTGGTTTCAAACAACCTATAATCGGGTAAGCAACATGTCCTAGTTTGGAATAGTCACTATGGATTCCGATATGCACTAGGTCGAATGGTCAAAAAGGGTGCCTCGGTAAAAATTGTGGTTTGTGTTCCCGTCGTGGCAGAGCCCGCAACCGGTCAGCCTTATGTCATTCTTCTCAAAGCAAGCCTCCGGAAAACCATTCAGGAATAGCATACGGCAAACACAGTGTCCTAGGCGCACCAATGCAAATGCAATGCAAAGAAACACATAAGTGTAATCAAAACAGTCAAGTTCTCTAAATCCCCAACAGAGTCGCCAGAAACTGTAGACGCACCCCGAGGGCTTCGATTCTACTGTTCGGACTCAAATGTCACGATTCTTAATCTGATCTCACAATGTGCGATGTGAGATTGATAAATCACCAAAGAGTCCAAATCCGGCAAATCGTTTTGGAAAACTGATTTTTAAGAAAGAAATGCTAAACATGGACTGCTTTGCCAGATACAGAGTCGCCACCTAAATATTTTATTTTGGGGGAATTTAGGAAACCCTGACACATGCCTAAGGCCACGTGTCCATGATCACCAAAGTTGTCTCGGCTCGGGAACTTGGATACGATTGGGGAAGGTCATCTATGAGCACCCCCGCTCGCCCGATCAAAGATCGACCTGTACTAAGCATGATATCTTGTTTTTAAAAACACATGCGTTCTTATTCCGGTTATTAGCTAGAATTACTATGTGATGCGCACAACACAGAAGTATATACTAGATCGCCTAATTTGGAACAAAGCATTGCATATCCGTTTGTTTGGAAAATGATTTGAAGTTTGCTACTCGCAAGTAGGCTAAAATACGGATTTGATGAATTGTTCCAATTCAAGTAATCCAACCTTCACCCACAGGCATTCAGGCAGTTATATCACATAAGCAATTAGCCTCATGGTAAGCATGTTGTCATGTTAACACTCACACACATGCAAGATGCTAAAACATAAACACTTACAGTGTACTCCGAGACCAAACAAAGAATTAGTTAGTAATCAATGCATGATCCTAATTCATGTTAAGATGGCTAATGCAACACATTCAAGATGTAATTAGAATAGGCTCGGCTAATCTAAGATGGCATATGAGATGCGACAATTCGATACACGTATTCAAGTTGCAATTGAAATACAATGCAGTTAGTATGATGCACTGAGCCCGGTGCATTCAATACAAATGAATGGATGCAACCATGCAAGCATAAAGATGCTAAATGAAATATGCCCTAAAACTAACCATCATAAGTGGTGAAGTTAAAGGGAGAAAGAAATGGGGCTTGGAAGACATGCATCACACACATGCATGCTTATTACAACAATTGCGCCCTCTCGACGGAGGGACCGAAAGAATAATACAAATTAACTAATTGACTAACTAACAAGCTAATTAATTATTACAAAACCCTTAACTAATTAACAAATTAATTAAGCTAATGAAAACAGTAAAGAGGCCTCGAGAAGAGGGATGAATGCATGCTCGGTTGGCTTCGCTCGGAAATCCATCGCCATGCTTCATGTTGCCTTTGTTTGCATGCTCTGTACCTCTGAAAATTGTGACAACTTCTGTGACACTGTTAAACCACCTTTTGGACATTCTGAGAGGTCATCGACCAAAAGACAAAGCCAGCGGCCAAGGGAATGGTTCCATCAACCAAAAATGAGTCTATCGGCCAACAATACTTAGCCGATCGGCACTTTAGATAGCCGATCAGCCATCTTTTCCTGCAGAATGTTGTTTTACTACAGCAGAGGACAAACAGAGCATGGCAATATATTTACAAGACAATGTATGCACGACTACCCTCCTTATCATGTTTGAGACTCAAAGGAGTGTAGTCATCGACCCTCGGGCCACCAATCACGCATTTCAATGCATGATGGCCAAAGGAGCCAAATGTGCAATTCAATATCAAATGAAATGTACAAAACACATAAGGGCCCCAACCTCTATCATGCTTGATCAAGAGGCAAAGGATACACATACAATGCTATGCAACCTAAGCATGCAAGCAAGCATGCAAGTAACTCAAGCATGATGCAAATCCGATGCAACATAAGCATGTTAATGACAATGCCATACAAGGCTAAGGGTGACAAGCATGCCAAATGCAATGTAATCTAAACAAGTGTGCAAGATGCACATGAACATTCAAGCATGCAAGGCATCCAAAGGTGGACAAGTATGCAACAACATACAAAATGAGACAAGCATGTGACAACATGCAAGGCAAACATGCAACAACATGCAAAGAATGGACTTAAACCAAAGCACATAAAAAATGAAGGACAAAGCACATAAAAACATGCATGCCAATTGGCCAATCACCTAAGCATAAGAGGACAACTTTCAAGAGCACTTAAAAGAGGGCAAAGCATGCAAGTATGACAATACTACAAGCTTTGAAATCATGCAAGGAGTGATGCCAAACCACACAAACAAGCCAAGTAAAGCATGCAAGAAAGCTTAAAGCTTGAAGCTAGCTGTAGACACCCCATTTTTGACCGTCCTCAAGACTTGGACGTCATCGTTTGAACACTCGGTGATCATCCATGTTCGTGTTCGTTTGGAGTTCCCGGAGTTCTCGGCTACGCGCCCTGCCTCAGGATCTCCGAACTCGACCGTTTTGTGTCTGGTTTTGCACCAAACACTTGTGTTTTGCCTTGGGAGGTAGAGGATACCTTGTGAGACATCCCCACACACCACCGGCAGTGGCTAGAGGCCACCGGCTGTTTGGTGTTGCCATCGGCACTGTATTGTGCCGATCGGCACTATTTTGTGCCGGTCGGCACTCTTTTTGGAAAAAATGACCATTTTGCCTGCCGATCACTTTACAGCTGTTTTTGGAGATATTTTCAGACAGCTTTGTAGCACTTGTTTCCCCTCCATACACGTGTATGGAGGGATGAGCCTTTGGTTTACTTAGCTTGTAAGCTTTGATTCCTATAAGAGAGAGACTCTCTTCTCTTGGCTCAAGGTTGAAGAGGTTGAGACATTTTAGAGAGAAAATACAGAGAAGAAGGTCTGGTTTTAGGTTAGAAATCCTATATCTATCCTATCTCTCTTTTCCTTGCTCATTTTGCACACTAGGTGCTTTAGTTCATACTATTGCACACAAGCACCTAGTGTTTCACCTTCCTCTTGGAGTTGAGGTTCTAAGAAATTATTCTTGGTGTCTTGGACTGGTTTGGAGCTCAAGGAGGCAACAAAACCACCATTGTTGAAGAAAGGCTTCAAGGTAAGAAACTAGTCTTTTATTCCCCCATTTTTTGTACTCCATTTTTACATAGCTTAGAACTGTTTTTGTGCTTGGTGATCAACACATAAAAGTTCTATTTTTTAGCCCTCTTGATAGTTTATTAAGAGTACTTTGTGCTTTGGGGAAGTTTGGCCCCTCTTAGGCCTTGAAAGGCCTCATTTTTGTGCTATTTTGTTGAGCTCCGGGATTTTGGTGTTTGGGTCTCTTCACCACTGAAATCTTGAGGGATTTCAGTGGTGTAGATGATGCCTTAAAGTCCTAAGAAGGAGAGGGCCACCCCCTCTCCTTGATGTCCTTGAAAAGGGCAAGTTTTGGTCTCTTAAGGGAGCATAGTTTTGAATGTTTGAAGAGCATGTCTTGGCTGCATTTTATGTTTATTACTGCCCTAATATGACATTGATAAGTGTTGGTTTTAGCACTCCTTGTATGTTTTGGCATAGATGCTTTGTAATGCCTTATAATGCCTTAATTTGCTCTAGGTTTTAGCCCTAGTTGAGTGAGCATGCTTTAGGCTTAGATCCATGAAGCTTGTATGCTTATTTGCCATACCCTTAGGTCTGTCCATGCTTATTTTGGTCGACCATGGCTTGTATGTTGGGTCCCCTTTGTTGTTGGCTTGTTGGCCTCAAGAGTACAAGTGTGTATCATGCCTTGCTTTGCTTTATTTTTAATGGTTGGGAACCATTTGGCATGTAATCTCAGTCCATTTAGCATGCTTGTTTGATTGCCTTGCATGCCTCTTTGATGCTTTGGAAGCTTGTGCCTTATGCTCTTGTCTTAGCATTTGTGCATGCCTTTCTAGTTGAGCCATTTAGATGCCATCTAAGTGTTCCTTTGGGCTTAGTTTTTACATGCTAAAAGTCTGTTTTGGGTTGTTCAATGCATGCCATATTGTTTTTGCATAAGTGTAGTTCAATGCCTCATTGACCTACTTTGAAGTGTTGAACCTATGTGCGCATGTTTTGTTTGTCTTGCTTAACATGATTTGGCATCATTCTATAGCGTGATTTCAAAGCCTAAATTGCATGCTAATGTCCATACTTATGCCTCTTAAATGTGTTTTAAGAGTTGCTTTATTATGCTTAAGTGTTGGTGCTTTAACATGTGGCACGTGTGTATATGTGTTTGGCCCTCATGTCTTAGCATAGGCTACTGATTTTAGGCCTACTTGGAGTTGCCTGGGTCATGAGTAAGACCATTATTCACTTACTTGTATGCTACCTCATGTTTGCTTGTATGCTTGCTTTGGTTTGTCTATATGCTCATGTTGCATCCCTAGTTGACATGCCTAGGATTGCACACGTAGGCATGCATGCCTGTTCCTTGACTTGATGATGGTATTGGGCCCTCACTTTGTTTGATTGGTTTGCATGCATTTGAAATTTAAGTTGCACATTTGATCCTTTAGGGCCACCATGCATGAAAATGCGTGATTGGTGGTCCGAGAATCGAGGCACAATCCTCCTTTGAGTCATTAGTATGATAAGGAGTGTGTTTAGTGCATACATGCTTTGAATTGCATTGCCATGCCAATATTTGCGCTCTGCTGCTGTGAGTTGCAGGTTCTGCAGGCATTTAGTGCCGGCCGGCAGTTTTTAGTGCCGACCGGCAGTCAATTTGCAGCCGATGGATCAATTTTAGTGCGATGAGCTCAATCCACTGCCGGTGGGAGTTTTGTGCAGCCGATAGTGATCTCCAGTACCTAAGGAAGTATTCCTAAGACTGTGGCAGTCTTCTGAGGTGCAAATCAGGGAAAACAGAGACAAGCTAGGCATGGCAGTGCAATTCCGAGCGAATCCGAGTGCGCGTGCATTGAGCCCTCGCCCCGAGGCGGTTTACTGTTTTCCTTAGATAAATTAATTTGTTAATTTAATTAATTTGTAATATTTAATTAGCTTGCGTAGTTAATTATTTGTATTATTCTTTTGGTCCTCCGAGAGAGGGCATAATTGTAATAAGTGTGGTGAGTGTGGTGTATGTCTTCCAACCCCCATTTTCTTTCTTCCCTTTTATTTACCTGCTTATGATGGTAGATTAGGGCACGTTTATTTTTAGCATACCTTATGCAATGCATGCGTGTGCGTCCATGCATTTGTCTAAACATGCCACCGGGCTCGGTACATCATACAAACTGCATCGTATTTACAATCCCAACTTGAATACGTGCATCAAAATAAAGTGCATCTCACATGCCATTTTAGGGTTAGCCGAGCCTATTCTAATCACATGCTGTATGTGATGCATTAGTCACTCTAACACGAACTAGGTCATGCATGTTTGCTAACTAGTTTACTGTTTTGGCACGGAGTACGATGTAAGTATTTTACGCTTTAGCATACCACATGCGTGTGAATGTCGCCATGACAGTATGCTTACCATGCGGCTAAGTGCTTATGTGAGATAAACTGTTTGAATGCCTGTGGGTGGAGGTTGGGTTGCTTGAGTTGGAAAACTCATTGAAATCCGTATTTTAGCCTACTTGCGAGTAGGAAAACCCGAAACGCTTTCAAAACAAACGGATATGCAATGATTATTTCCGAATTAGGCAACCTAGTCTATACTTGTTTGCTGTGCGCATAACGTAGTAGATCTAGGCTAATAACCGGTATAAGAGCATGTAATGTTTTCAAAATTGGATATCACGGTTAGTAGAGGCCGGTCTTCGGACCGGGCGAAAGGGGGTGCTCATAGCTGACCTTCCCTGATCGTACCCAAGCTCCCGAGCCAAGACATTTGGTGATGACGGACACGTGGCCTTTGGCACCGAGTCAGGGTTTCCTAAATTTCCCCATTAAAAAATATTTAGGTGGCGACTCTGTATCTGGCAAAGCAGTCCATGTTTGGCACTTCTTTTCAAAATCTGTTTTTCTTCAAAACGATTTGCCAGAGTTGGACTCTTTGGTTCAGATTACGAACCGTGACAATTTGAGTCCGAACTGTAGTGAACCCAGTAGGAACGGAACGGGACTTAACCCTCCCGGGGCGTTCGGGGACGTCTACACTAGCCAAAGGACTCAAACTATGGCCATGCAAGGCGAGCTCCAAAGGGCCAAGGGCGATCAAAACAATCCCAAGGCAAGTCTAAATAGGGCCAAAAACAAGCTTAAGTCTAGCCAACACAAGCTAGAATACAACACCAAAAGCATGAGACATGCAAGGCTACAAAACGGGTGTTACACTACACCTATCAAAACCAAACAAGGCATGACTTAAACCATGAAAAACAAAGTTATGGCATGGTAAAACAAAACCAAAAATCCACTTAGATGGTATCCAAATAACCTAAGCATGGAGGCATACACAATGGTCCATACAAGAGGCATAAAACATAAACCCTTTAAAGCATTAAATGAGTGATAAGTGCAAGCATGTGAGCACGAAACATGGACTGAAATAACATATCAAGTGATGCCAAATCACTAAAATGGCCCAAGTAAAGCATGTTAGAGGACTTGGACTCTCAAAGCTAACAAGCTAAAATGCATAGTGGCTATACAAAGCATGGCATACATGGTTAAAACAACTCAAATCAGAGCTCTAACATGCTATGACAAGGCTAAAAGCTTCATGGAGTTGAGCCAAAATCATGCTAGAATGACATGTTACAACATGATGCATGTTAAGGCAAATAAGGGGATTACAAAGACAAGTACATGGTGTATGCAAGAGACCATTAAACCAACTTTAGACAGAGGTAAAGCATGGCAAAATAACACTAAATACTTGCTAAAATGAAGCTAATACAAACTTAACAAACATGCTACAAACATAAGCCATTTATGCAAGCATTCAAAACAACAAGGAGAGGGGATGACCCTCTCCTATTTAGGACACGAAAGGTCATGCAAAGCTAAGAACAAGGGCCAAAAGGGATGGCCTAAAACAAGGCCTAACAAGGCCTTAGGAGAGGTAAACAACCCCAAACTAAAAAATGATCTTAAACAAAGATCTAAAGAAAGTAAAAACAGAACTTTTATCAGTTTATAGCTAAGCTTAAAAAAATAAGTAAGAAGTGCTAAAAGCTTAAGCAAGAAAGGGGTATCTAAAGGTTAGTTGCTCACCATTGTAGAACCTCTTCAAGAACAAGGCTCCAGCTGCTTTTTTGAGTTCAAACCCACCCAAGAACACCAAAACCAACTTCCTAGTACCACAGCAACCAAAGGAAGGTGTATTGCTACGTGTTTGTGTGTTAAACTAAGACAATACTACACTTTAAGGCACAATATATGAGCAAACAAGGAGATATAGATACACCTCTATATCTATCTCTCAAGAACCAATTTTCTGAACCTCTGAGAAGGGAGGAGGGGCTCCCTTCTTATAGAATTCAATTCTAAAGCTTCTAATAGAAGCTAAGGAATGGAAGCAAATCCCTCCATACACGTGTATGGAGGGGGTGAATTGTGGATGCCAGCTGTGCCAGCTAGCATAAAATATCTGCATAAAGTAGATGAACAGGGTTTGGCCAGAAAATATGGCCGATCGACCAACATGGGGGCCGACCGACCAAAAAAAGTGCCGATCGGCCAACACTTTTGACCGATGGCAAGAAAAAGGGGCCGATGGCTTCATGCCTTGGCCGATGGGTTGAGGAAATGGCCAACAAGCCACCACCCTCTTCCCTCAAAAGCAAAAACACAAGTGCTTGGTCCACAACCAAGCACACAACAACAAAGTTAGGAGATCTTGAGGCAAGGCGCGCGGCCGAGACCTCCAGGAACTCAAAACGAACACGAACATAGATGATCATCGAGTGTTCAAACAATGATGTCCAAGTCTTGAGGACGGCCAAAAATGGGGTGTCTATACACTATCATTTCCCTAAAGAATCAAGTCACTTCAACAGCAGTACTTTCGCGTGGAACATGCCCATGCCTTCGGCCAAACAAATATTTATCTTTCTCAATTTTAGCAAACACCCTTTGCTCAGCATTACCCGGAGGAGGAATGTTAGAACTCCAATTAGGAATATATTTCATTACATAAGCATCCAAAATGATTCCATCAAACAGTTTACGACCATGCACAATATCCCACAACTTCATTATAATTTTTTTTTCCTAAGTACCGTTCCAAAATGAAGAATCATCCAACAGCCAACAGATATCCACTTCTTCACTAAAACACAAATGAACAAAAGATTAATTAGTCAAAACTATACAAGGACAAAATATTAAAAAGAAATAACATATTTAACTTACTGATATTTTTTGTCCCGCAAGTCCTTCATAAAAAGGGAAAACTCGTTCGAAAGCCCCTGGTCTTGAAATAACTTTGCAGCCGTCCCCACTAGAAATCATTACCCTCTCTACAAGGCTTAACTATAACTTCAGCCATCAAAGAGTAAAAATTCCCAATGTCTTTGAATTTTTCATTATAAAGCTCTGCAAAAAAAATTGAAATTTCAGAGATGCATTTAAAAAAACATAACCAAATAAAATGAAAACAAAGAATGAGTTACAATATACCATTACTATGTATGGCCTTTTTGACCCAAATAAGTTTGGCCTTTTAGTTCACGACCGAGATTCCACTTAACAGTCTAGTAGAGCAGTAGCCCAAAGAATATATTTTGCGCAATGCCATGTTAATATCACTAAATAGAGGCATTACTTTGGGTTGAATGTAACTCCACCAATCCCCGATGGGGCAGGACTTTTCAGACCAACTTTTGTATTCAGAATCGACATAGGAGAAAATATCTTGTTTGATTTTTTGAAGTAAAACTCTTTTGTCATCAACAAAATAACCCTCTACAATGGAACTCCCTTTGCAAAACCTCAATGCTGCCAGGTAATCCATTGCTTTGCGATTATTTTTGAAGTCAAAGCTACTGAACGACATTGCAAAATCTTCAATTAGAGGGCTGGAAGAAGAAGTTTTTACCATATTGAAATTCACCTTGACGACCTTGCAGTAGATATAAATTTTCAGCTCCTTTACTAGGTGGGTCTGGAAATTCTTACTCAGACCGTGACTGACACATGTCACTGATGTGGCAAACAGGTGGCGCTGACGTGGCAGACACGTGGCACTGACTGTGCGTTGACGTGGCGTTGGCGTGGTCGTCTTCCTCCTTGAGACGCGCGTGCAGTGCGTGTCCGTGCATGGGATTGCGCACCGGCTACTTGAACGGCGCGTGTAGGTGCGTGATAAGACTTTGTTCACGTGCTTCCTTTGGGTGGCGCGTGTGGGCGCGTGGCTGGGCTTCTGGGACTCTTCTTTGCAGTTCCAGACTCCTCTCCTCCAGAGCTTCCTCCTAGTATGCTCAGAAGTAGATTTCAGTCACTTTGAAATCTTGGCACTTTCGGAAAAAACTCAATTTTTCACCACCCGGGCTCTGATACCACTTGTTGGGGATTGGCGACACACCATGAAACACAAAAAAAGCAATAACACAAGAGTTTTAACGTGGTTTGGCAAACTGGCCTACGTCCACGAGAGCGATAACACTATATATCATCAAGAGAAGGATTACACACTCACCTCACACTCTCTGTCTCCCTATATAGCTTCTTCTCTCTCACTCACGGGTATAGCTCTCTCTCTGATAGCTCTCTCAGATTGCTCTCTCAGATTGCTCTTATTATCTCTCAACCGACTACCTCAATTTATACATAATGAGGCACTCCCTCATTGGTCACCACCTACCCATTCCACTAGCTAGTGGGGTAGGTGGAGTGGAAGAACCACCTTCAAGGTGGGTTGATATGGGTTGAAATCCAACACGAGCAACAGTGGAGAGTGGGGAAAAAAAATACCAAGTCACAATCGAACCTTTTTCAAGTGATGGATACCAAACATCAGCACATGCACGTCGCAGAATAGCACAAGCACCATGAAAAACAGAATCAGCAATTTGGCTGATATCACTCTTCTCAATCCTCGACTGTAATTAAAAGAATAAATCAAAATAAAATAAAATATCCAAACTACATGAGGTTAATATAAGTAAGTATACCTGACACAAGTTTAGATTGTCGTTATAGTGCACTATCATTTCCGTATAGAATCGAGTAATTTCAACAGCAGTACTTTCATGTTGAACATTCCCATGCCTTTGGCCAAAAAAATATTTATCTTTCTCAATTTTAGCAAACACCCTTTGCTCAGCATTGCCCGGAGGAGGAATGTTAGAACTTCAATTAGGAATATATTTCATTACATAAGCATCCAAAATGATTCCATCAAACAGTTTACGACCATACACAATATCCCACAACTTCATTATAATTTTTTTTTTTCTGAGTACCATTCCAAAATGAAGAATCGTCCAACAGCCAACAGATATCCACTTTTTCACTAAAACACAAATGAACAAAAGATTAATTAGTCAAAACTACACAAGGACAAAATATTAAAAAGAAATAACATATTTAACTTACTGATATTTTTTTTTCCCGCAAGTCCTTCATAAAAAGGGAAAACCCATTCGAAAGCCCTTGGTCTCTAAAATAACTTTGCAGCCATCCCCATTGGAAATCATTACCCTCTCTATAAGGCTTAACTATAACTTCAGCCATTAAAGAGTGAAAATCCCCAATGGCTTTGAATTTTGCATTATAAAGTTTTGCAAAAAAAATTGAAATTTCAGAGATGCATTTCAAAAAATATAACCAAATAAAATGAAAATAAAGAATAAATTACAATATACCATTACTGTGTAGCGCCTTTTTGACCCAAATAAGTTTGGCCTTTTGGTTCACGACCGAGATTCCATCTAACAATCTACTAGAGCAGTAGCCCAAAGAATATATTTTGCGTAATGCCATGTTAATATCACTAAATAGAGGCATTACCTTGGGTTGAATGTAACTCCACCAATCCTCGATGGGGCAGGACTTTTCAGACCAACTTCTGTATTCACAATCCACATAGGAGAAAATATCTTTTTGATTTTTTCAAGTAAAACTCTTTTGTCATCAACAAAATAACCCTCTACAATGGAACTCCCTTTGCAAATCCTCAATGCTGCCAGGTAATACATTGCTTTTCGATTATTTTCGAAGTCAAAGCTACTGAACGACATTGCAAAATCTTCAATTAGAGGGCTGGAAAAAGAAGTTTTTCCCATATTGAAATTCACCTTGACGACCTTGCAGTAGATATAAAATTTAAGCTCCTTTACAAGATGGGTCTGGAAATTCTTCCTCAGACCGTGACTAACACGTGTCACTGACGTGGCAGGTGACGTGACAAACAGGTGGCGCTGACGTGGCAGACACGTGGTGCTGACTGTGCACTGACGTGGCACTGGCGTGGTCGTCTTCCTCTTTGAGATGCGCGTACAGCGTGTGTCCGCACGTGGGATTGCAGTCGGCTACTTGAACGGCGTGTAGAGGCCCGTGATGAGACTGGTGTTCACGTGCTTCCTTTGGGTGGCGCGTGTGGGGGCGTGGTTGGGCTTCTGGGACTCTTCTTTGTAGTTTCGGAGTCCTCTCCTCCAGAGCTTCCTCCTGGTATGCCCAAAAGTGGATTTTAGTCACTTCGAAATCTGGGCACTTTCCGAAAAAAACTCGATTTTTCACCACCCAGGCTTTGATACCACTTGTTGGGGATCGGGGGCACACTAGGAAACACAAACAAGCAATAACACAAGAGTTTTAACGTGGTTCGACAAACCGGCCTACGTCCACGGGAGCAATAATACTATATATCAACAAGAGGAGGATTTCACACTCACCTCACACTCTCTGTCTCTCTATACAGCTTATTCTCTCTCACTCACAGGTATTGCTCTCTCTCTGATAGCTCTCTTAGATTGCTCTTATTATCTCTCAACCGAGTACCTCAATTTATACATATTGAGGCACTCCCTCATTGGTCACCACCTTCCCCTTCCACTAGTTAGTGGGGTAGATGGAGTGGAAGAATCACCTTCAAGGTGGGTTGATATTGGTTGAAATCCAACACGAGCAACAGTGGAGAGAGAGGAAAAAAAATACTAAGTTACAATCGAACCTTTTTCAAGTGAAGGATACCAAACATCAGCACATGCACGTCGCAGAATAGCACAAGCACCATCAAAAACAACATCAGCAATTTGGCTGATATCACTCTTCTCAATCCTCGACTGTAATTAAAAGAATAAATCAAAATAAAATAAAATATCCCAACTACATGAGGTAAATATAAGTAAGTATACCTGACGGAAGTTTAGATTGTCGTTATAGTGCTCTCTCATTTCCCTATAGAATCGAGTAACTTCAACAGCAGTACTTTCGTGTGGAACATTCCCATGCCTTTGGCCAAACAAATATTTATCTTTCTCAATTTTAGCAAACACCCTTTGCTCAGCATTGCCCAAAGGAGGAATGTTAGAACTTCAATTAGGAATATATTTCATTACATAAGCATCCAAAATGATTCCACCAAACAGTTTACGACCACGCACAATATCCCACAACTTCATTATAATTTTTTTTTTTTCTGAGTACCGTTCCAAAATGAAGAATTGTCCAACAGCCAACAGATATCCACTTTTTCACTAAAACACAAATGAACAAAAGATTAATTAGTCAAAACTACACAAGGACAAAATATTAAAAAGAAATAACATATTTAACTTACTGATATTTTTTGTCCCGCAAGTTCTTCATAAAAAGGGAAAACTCATTCGAAAGCCCCTAGTCTCTGAAATAACTTTGCAGCCGTCCCCATTGGAAATCATTACCCTCTCTATAAGGCTTAACTATAACTTCAGCCATTAAAGAGTGAAAATCCCCAATGTCTTTGAATTTTGCATTATAAAGCTCTGCAAAAAAAAAAAAAATTGAAATTTCAGAGATGCATTTCAAAAAATATAACCAAATAAAATGAAAATAAAGAATGAGTTACAATATACCATTACCATGTATGGCCTTTTTTACCCAAATAAGTTTGGCCTTCTGGTTCACGACCGAGATTCCATCTAACAATCTAGTAGAGCAGTAGCCCAAAGAATATATTTTGCGTAATGCCATGTTAATATCACTAAATAGAGGAATTACTTTGGGTTGAATGTAACTCCACCAATCCTCGATGGGGCAAGACTTTTCAGACCAACTTCTGTATTCAGAATCCACATAGAAGAAAATATCGTGTTTGATTCTTTGAAGTAAAACTCTTTTGTCATCAACAAAATAACCCTCTACAATGGAACTCCCTTTGCAAATCCTCAATGCTTCTAGGTAATCCATTGCTTTGCGATTATTTTCGAAGTCAAAGCTATTGAACGACATTGCAAAATCTTCAATTAGAGGGCTGCAAAAAGAAGTTTTTTCCCTTATTGAAATTCACCTTGACGACCTTGCAGTAGATATAAAATTTCACCTCCTTTACTAGATGGGTCTGGAAATTCTTCCTCAGACCGTGGATGCATTCGAGGCATGCGTGGCATAGCTTGTTGGCCACTAGCAACCAATGTTGCCCACGAAGAAGACTGTGCCATAACTAATAAAATAAATAAAAAGAGAACAAAGTGTAAGTAAACTTCATAACAGAGTCAATATACAAATAAAAATAAACATAATAACAGTGGATGAGCAAATAAAATTATCAATATCATTACAAAAAAATAATTACAAACAGTATTAAAACAATCTCAACCAGAAACAATATGAACATATAAAAAAGGGCAAAACTACAGTGGTAAATAGCTAACAACAAAACACACAATGTAGATGATGATAACATAATAGACAGAACAGAGCCTTGTTGTTAACTTTGGAGACCTTGTCATTAATCATCACAACACCACCATCAGACAATAGAAGAAAAAGCAAAGATAGAGAGAGCAGATAGAGAGAGCAAACAGAAATAGTGCACGGAAGAAGAAAGTACCGAATCAGCGAGCAAAGGCGAGCGGAGAAGACCGGCAAGGCTATAGGCGACGACCAGCGAGGTGAGGAGGAGCAAGAGGGGAGACGAACCGTTCTTTACAGGCTTCTTTGGGAAGCTAAGTTTAGAGCACTTTTTTTTTTTTTTCTTTTGCGTGTCTATTTTAGCCCAAAAATGTTTGGGAAGATGTTTTTTTGGTTTTTTTTTTCACTAAAAGACAAATTGGTTACAAAATCCAAAAAATAAATCCAAACAAAATATCACATCAAACCTCATAATCATTTCACTTTTTCTCTCACAAACATCACATCCAACCACAAAAAAACTCAACTATCTTCCCAAACACAAAAAAAATTTCTCCAATAAAATCCTACAACTAAAAAAACCTACAAAAAAAACTCATTTCTCAAACACCCACAAAATAAGCGCTGATGAATGAGTGAGATGTGAGGGTGTGAATTAGGGTTTGGAAAGAGTTTTTTTCTTTCTTTTTTTTTAAAAATAGCCAATAAAGTTTAGGGTTAATTGTTGATAAATCTAATTTAAGGACATATAAGTAAGATTGCGTAAAATATCGTTTAATTTGTTAAAATTGCTCTGATTCACATCAATTCTCACTACTCTATCCGTTAATCGCAGTTTACACTTTAAAATTTATAATTCGCTTTCGAAATGGCTCCTCTTCGCTCTGTTATAGTTAATACATATCTATTTTTTAACCTATAATGAAATATCAAAGTAAAAAATGATTTGAGAAAGATTTAAGATGTGAAATTTATTACAAATTAATAATTACATATATGTAAAATGTCATGTAAAATTAGTTTGTGTTATATATATGAAAAATATTATACAAATTAGTGTTATATATTATGCAAAGACTTGATAATTGGTTAGATTATTTTTCAATCCGTCAATCCATCCAAAATCGCTCAAACTGCAATTTGTCAATCTGTCAATCCACCACTTGATTTATAATTGTAACGCCCTCAAAATTAAACCCATAATATCATACAATCACGATAAAGAAAGGAGATTTCATGTTATAATCATCAGAGTATTCTTACAAAAGGTATTACATGCTGACAACAAAAGTAAACGCCGTATAGGCTTACAACTTTCCAAGTCAACACTTGGTTACAAAAAGGAGAGTACTAACTCTACACAAAATAAGCCCTTGGCTTGATATACATGTAATACAACAAAACAACCAAAAAAAAAAAGAAGTCCAATAGCCTCAAGCCTTCCAAGCTACATCCTTGGAGATGGCATAATACCTGTACCTGAAAATGGTGTCCCATATAGGGTGAGCCAATGCCCAGTAGAGATATGCTAAACATAATATGAGCAATGACTAAAACATTGGCATTTGATAAATGTTTAACTCACATAAATCAATTCATAACCCATTTCAATTACATGACAAATGTGTCCATGTTCCATTCCATTTTTCATTCCTTATCCAATTTCTCAATCCATAACCCTGGCTCAGAACCTGGCCATATGCCTTAAGTGAGATTACATCTCATATCAATAATTCTTTCATTTCAACAATTCAAATAAGATAACAACTCATATCAAAACACTTCCATAATTCACAATAGATACACATATTAGCTGTATCAATAACACGTTAAAACACTTCCATACTTCACAAATGATACACAGATTCGCTGTATCAGTACTTCAATAGATACACATATTTGTTGTATCAATGGAGTTCATCCCTATCTCCTCCCAAATAACATCCGGTTTAGGAGTCCATCCCCTATCTTCCCCTAAACCATGGAGTCCATCCCTTATCTCCTCCCACACAATACAATGTATATAAACACATATCATATATATAGTCACTCAATACATAAATTTGATGTATTATTCCAACCGTCATATTCGATGACATACTCAATTGATTAGTTTTAGTTCGTCTAATCATCATGCATTGTCTACAACAATCAAGACTATGCTCCACCAATAGCCTAAAGCAATTATTTCTAAACAGATAATAAATGCACCAACAGATAAATTACCAACTCCACCATTCTATCTCATAATGAGCCAACTCAATTTCATATTTCCATAACAGTTGTCATTAATTACACTAATGACCCAAATATACCCAAAGATGGCATTTTCCCTCTTTTTCTCAATATTGACCCAATGGTCCAAATATTAAACACAAACATCACTAACCTCTTTTCAAGACCCAAATACACATGTATGGGCTAAAATAACAAAACCCCTCTTTTCATACTTGAAACCCTAATGCCGAAAATTACCCATCTCCAAATTACATCAAAATGACAACAAGTTTATATCAAAGACCATAAATATGAGTAGTTATCCCTACCTCAAGAGATGAAACCCAATGGAGATGATGATGAAATCTCGAAATGCTCCAAAACCCAAGATTCTCGGATTGATAGGAAGCCCAACTCAAGCTCTACACTTTTTACAAAGGGACAAAGGTGAGAGATCACTCTAACTAGATCAAACCTTAGAGAGAAGGTATATCCTAGAGAGAGGAGCTCTCAAAAGAGGGTTTAGAAAAGTAAGAGAGAGAAAGGAAATGTGAAAAGTGATTCAAAATCACCCAGCTGCCATCTGATATACGACTAGTCCGCTCGAGTGGAGAATAAGACGCTCGAGCGTCAAACACAAAAAAATGGACCCGCTCGAGCGCCAAGACATAACTGCAAAACACACCTGCTCGAGCGCAAAGGAAAGCCCGCTCGAGCGTAGATTACACTCCTCCGGTACTTTTACAAACATCAAACACCTGCTCGAGCGCAACCCGCTCGAGCGTAAGGAACTCCGCTTGAGCGTGAAAAACAACCCTGCAGTACTTTTGCAGAGGCACAAAATGATGGAAGTGTGCAAACTCCGCTCGAGTGCAAAGTGACCCGCTCGAGTGGACCACCAAAAATCTGGGCAACAAGGAATGAGACTAAGGTTCAACCAACCTGTTCGGAATATGCCCAATACATCCTAAAACTCAAATTTATAGAATTTAAGGGTGACAACAAGACATACACAGTAACCAACCCCACGAAACCTAAGTCCGGATACAACAATCCAAGGAGAAAGAATCAGGATCGCTATAACCTCCCCTCCTTAAGGAATTTCGTCCCCGAAATTAAGTACAAGTTTCAAAAACAAGTTTTCCTCAATTCACAACAGTATTACATTGCAATATTCAACCACTTGACCCATTACCGGTCATCCCATCTCTTTTCAAGAGGCAGAACACAATATATAACTCAATATGCATTGTCAACATGCTTTCCCTTGAAATTTACCAATTTCAACATATATTCCACAATCCTATATCATATTCAATGCTCATGATATATTTCCACTTCTACAATACATTCAACATATGCAATGTTACATTAAACTTCCATTTCGAGGCAAGTTTCAAAATACTTCCATTATTTAAAACATACACGATGTTTTACAACTTAAGACATATTCGATGCTCTTAAAGTTCATTAATATTACAAGATTTCCAATGCATGAATACACATTAACAAACATGTCCGGGTATTTCTCACGGACCTCCAACTCACGTTCCCAAGTGGCCTCCTCCACTCCGTGATGTTTCCACAAAACCTTTACCAAGGGAATGGTCTTGCCTCGCAAGACTTGATCCCACCTATCCAAGACCCGAACCGGTCTCTCCTCATACGAGATATCCTTGTCAACCTCCAAGTCGGTCCAATCCAATACATGCGACGGATCTGGCTCGTATTTCCGAAGCATACTAACATGAAACACGTCATGTACCCCGGACAACTGGGCGGTAAAGCTAAATGGTAAGCAACCTCCCCAATCCTCTCAAGGATCTCAAAGGGACCAATAAACCGAGGGGACAACTTCCCACTCTTCCCAAACCTCATCAAACCCCGCCTACGTGATATTTTCAGAAAAACATGATCACCCGTCTCAAATGCCAAAGGCCTCCTCCTACGGTCAGCATAACTCTTTTGGCGACTCTGGGCTGTAACAAGCCTCCTACGGATAAGCTCAACTTTCTCCGTCATTTCCTTCACCAATTCCGAGCCTAACAAAGGTGCATCGCCCACCTCGGCCAACAAACTGGAGACCTACACGGTTGGCCATACAAGGCCTCAAACGGTGCCATACCGATACTCGACTGAAAACTGTTATTGTAGGCAAACTCCACCCAGGGCAAGTGCCTCTCCCACGACCCACTAAAGTCAAGAACACAACCTCGAAGCATATCCTCAAGGATGTGAATAGTACGCTCGGACTGCCCGTCAGTCTGAGGATGATAAGCCGTGCTAAAGGTCAATCCAGTGCCTAAGGCACTCTGCAAACTCTGCCACAATCTAGCAGTAAAACGAGGGTCTCTATCTGAGACGATCGTCACTGGGACCCCGTGCAACCTCACTATGTCCCGAATGTACAAGTCGACAAGATGATCTACCGAATCTCTCACGCGCATAGGGAAAAAGTGCACCGACTTAGTCAACCGGTCTACAACCATCCAAATAGCATCACTACCCCGCTGAGTCCTCGGAAGACCTACAACGAAGTCCATAGTGACGTGCTCCCACTTTCACTCGGCAATAGGCAAGGGTTGCAACAAACCTACTGGCCTCTGATGCTCGGCCTTCACTTGCTGACAAGTAAGGCACTTAGACACGAACACTGCCACATCCTTCTTCATACCCCGCCACCAAAACTGGCAACCCAAATCACGATACATCTTGGTGCCTCCTGGATGCACCATAAGGCGTGAATGGTGAAACTCTCGAGTACCTCCTCTCGGCAAGACTCCGGCACAAATAAAAGGTCTCGGTATCTCACACTCAGGTCGGGATACACAGACAAACCCTTATCAACCTTCCCACTGGAGATCTTCTCTCGGAGGGATTCTACCTCAAGGTCACCTCCCTGTGCTTCTAACACTCGAGTCACAAGTGTAGGCTGCGCAACAACAGAAAACAAGGCCGCAGCCTCAACGGATTCGCCCAGAAGCAAATCAAACTCCCCAAGTGCACCCAACATCTCCCACTCCCGGATGGCTATACAAGCTACATCACTAATGGATTTTCTACTAAGGGCATCAGCCACAACATTGGCCTTACTCGAGTGATAGTGCAACTCGAAATCGTAATCCTTGATAAACTCCATCCACCTCCTCTGCCTCAAATTTAAGTCTCTCTGTGTAAACAGATACTTCAGGCTCTTATGATCCGAGAATACCTCGAATCTCTCACCATATAGATAATGCCTCCAAATCTTCAAGGCAAATATCACTGCTGCTAATTCTAGGTTATGAGTAGGGTAATTCCTCTCGTGTATTTTCAACTGACGTGAGCCATAGGAAACCACTTTCCTCTCTTGCATCAACACACATCCTAAACCCTCTCGAGAAGCATCGCAATAAACCGCATAACCCAAAGCTCTCTCCAGAATAATCAAAACCGGAGCAGTGGTCAATCTAACTTTCAACTCTTGGAACGACTTTTCACAAGTCTCACTCCATACAAATTTGACCCCTTTCCGCGTCAATCTAGTCAATGGCGAAGCTAGCCTGGAGAAATCTTTCACAAACCGGCGGTAATACCCAGCTAATCCCAGAAAACTGCGGATCTCAAAAACACTCTTAGGCTGTGCCCAATCCTGCACTGCCTCTATCTTGAATGTATCAACAGACACCCCTTCCTCGGAGACTACATGGCCTAGGAACTTGACCTCTCTTAGCCAGAACTCACACTACCCAAACTTGGCATACAGTCTATGGGCTTTAAGCAACTCAAGCACCACTCTCAAGTGTTCCTTGTGCTCCTTCTCAGAAGGTGAATAAATCAAAATGTTGTCCACAAAAATGACCACAAAGTGATCTAGGAATTTTCGGAAGATCCGGTTCATCAAATCCATAAATACTGCCAGTGCATTAGTGAGCCGAAAAGGCATCACCAGAAACTCATAATGGCCATACCGCGTACGGAATGCCGTCTTCGGAATATCCTCCTCCGTGACCCTCAACTGGTGGTAACCCGATCTGAAGTCTATCTTAGAGAAACAACGGGACCCCTTCAACTGGTCAAACAAATCATCTATACGAGGCATAGGGTACTTATTCTTGATCGTAGCCCGATTCAATTTTCGGTAATCGATACAAAGTCTCAAGGCACCATCTTTCTTTTTAGCAAAGAGGGCCGGTGCTCCCCACGGCGAAACACTAGGGCGAATAAAGCTCTTATCTAGCAATTCCTGGAGCTGAATCTTCAACTCACTCAACTCGGCTGGGGCAAAACGGTAAGGTGCCATAGAAATCGGCGCCATGCCGGGCACTAAGTCAATAGAGAACTCTATCTCTCAATGAGGTGGCAAACTATTAAGGTCCTCGAGAAAGATGTCCGAGTACTCACAAACCACTCTCGGCAACTCAACCCCGGTCTCATCACACTCACTACTCATAGGGCTAGTGAGAAGACCACTAAGCTCACTCCGCCCTCGCGGATCATACACCAGTGGCAACACACTACCAACCCGATTCCCCAAGAAATGGAAACAATCCCCGCTCAAGGTACATACTATGACCCTCTAGCGATAACAATCGATAACAGCCCGGTATGACGATAGCCAATCCATACCCAAAATAACATCAAAACCTGACATAGCCATTACTACAAAAGAAAATGGAAGCCGGCAGTCGGCGACCTCTGTATCACAGCCTCGACATCCTTGTTTCAAAATCAACTCACCCCCAACAAGTGATACAACACAAATAGGAGATGGTAACTGTGCCAACTCCAACACCAAAATAGATGCAAATGCAACAGATATAAAAGAATGGGATGCACCTGTATCAATCAACACATTGGCAACCGAGTTGCAAAACAGAAAGGTACCTCTCACAACAGATGGAGCCGGTACAAGATCCTGCGCGGTAATAGCATACACGAGCCCTAAAGGCCCCTGATCTACCTGATCTACCTGCTCACCTCTAAGAGCAAAACACTGCTGCACAGACTGGGATGACGAAGCTCCCTGGTTGGCCCTCGAGGCCTGAACTGACTGTGGGGGATGAAAACTCTGCGTTTGCCTAGAACCAGACGCTTGGTTACAAAAAGGAGAGTACTAACTCTACACAAAATAAGCCCTTGGCTTGATATACATGTAATACAAAAAAAACAAAAGTCCAATAGCCTCAAGCCTTCCAAGCTACATCCATGGAGGTGGCATAATACCTGTACCTGAAAATGGTGTCCCATATAGGGTGAGCCAATGCCCAGTAGAGATATGCTAAACATAATATGAGCAATGACTAAAACATTGGCATTTGATAAATGTTTAACTCACATAAATCAATTCATAACCCATTTTAATTACATGACAAATGTGTCCATGTTCCATTCCGTTTTTCATTCCTTATCCAATTTCTCAATTCATAACCCTGGCTCAGAACCTGGCCATATGCCTTAAGTGAGATTACATCTCATATCAATAATTCTTTCATTTCAATAATTCAAATGAGATAACAACTCATATCAAAACACTTCCATAATTCACAATAGATACACATATTAGCTGTATCAATAACACGTTAAAACACTTCCATACTTCACAAATGATACACAGATTCGCTGTATCAGTACTTCAATAGATACACATATTTGCTGTATCAATGGAGTTCATCCCCTATCTCCTCCCAAATAACATCCAATTTAGGAGTCCATCCCCTATCTTCCCCTAAACCATGGAGTGCATCCCTTATCTCCTCCCACACATTACAATGTATATAAACACATATCATATACATAATCACTCAATACATAAATTTGATGTATTATTCCAACCGTCATATTCGATGACATACTCAATTGATTAGTTTTAGTTCGCCTAATCATCATGCATTGTCTACAACAATCAAGACTATCCTCCATCGATAGCCCAAAGCAATTATTTCTAAATAGATAATAAATGCACCAATAGATAAATTACCAACATTTTCAAAGGTGAATGATTAATGAATCCAACTCCACCATTCTATCTCATAATGAGTCAATTTCATTATTCCCAACTCAATTTCATATTCCATAACAGTTGTCATTAATTACACTAATGACCCAAATATACCCAAAGATGGCATTTTCCCCATTTTTCTCAATATTGACCCAATGGTCCAAATATTAAACACAAACATCAATAACCTCTTTTCAAGACCCAAATACACATGTATGGGCTAAAATAACTGTGAGACCATGAAATATCCTCTCCCATGGATGTTGTAGAGATCCAACGAAGAGAAGAGCTTAACCCCTGTAGATCTGCAATGAGAAACATAGTCGGTGCCACCCAACCGGGGTTGCCGGCCGGGAGTACTCCGATGATGAAGTTAGTCCTTGAATCAAGAAATACATATATATGTATATGTAGACACCCCATTTTTGACCGTCCTCAAGACTTGGACGTCACCGTTGGAACACTCGGTGATTATCCATGTTTGTGTTCGTTTGGAGTTCCCGGAGTTCTCGGCTACGCGCGCCTTGCCTCAGGACCTCCAAACTCGACCGTTTGGTGTTTGGTTTTGCACCAAACACTTGTGTTTTGCCTTGGGAAGGCAGGGAATGCTTTGTGAGGCACCCCCACATACCACCGGTTGTGGCTGAAGGCCACCGGCTGGTTGGTGTTGCCACCGGCACTATATTGTGCCGGTCGGCACTCTTTTGTGCCGGTCGGCAGTCAATTTTGGCAAATGACCATTTTGCCCTGCCGACTACTGTGCAGCTGCTTTATCAGATATTTTTAGACAGCTGTATCACTTTTTGCTCCCCTCCATACACGTGTATGTAGGGATGAGCCTTTAGGCTTGCTTAACTTGTAAGTTTCATGCCTATACAAGAGAAGGCTCTTCTCTTGGCTCAAGGGTTGAAGTTCTGGAGAGACTTAGCCATTTTTACACAAGGGAGAAGCTCTGGTTTAGGTTAGAAATTCCATATCTATTCTATCTCTATCCCTCTCTTGTTAGTCTAGGTGTTTTGTGCCTTACTATTGCACACAAGCACCTAGTGTTTCACTTTCCTCTTGGAGTTGAGGTGCTAAGGGCTTGTTCTTGAAGTTCTTGACTGGTTTGGAGCTCAAGGAACCAACAACTCCAACCTTTGTGAAGGTGGTCTTCAAAGGTAACAAAACTTACTTTATTTCCCCCATTTTTCACCTTGTTTTTACCTAGCTTAGAGTTGTTTTTGTGCTTAGTCCATAACACATAAAAGTTCTGATTTTTAACCCTCTTTATTGTTTATCAAGAGTATTTTGCACTTTGGGTAGGCTTGACCACCCTTAGGCCTTGAAAAGGGCCATTTTTAGGCCATTTTGTGAGAGCTCCGAGACTTTGGTGCTTGGGCCTCTCCCCACTGAAATCTTGAGGGATTTAGTGGTGGAGATGGTGCCTTGAAGTCTCCAAAAGGGGAGGGCCACCCCCTCTCCTTGATGTCCTTGAAAAGGGCAAAATTTGGCTCTCTTAAGAGAGCTTGTGCTTAAGTGTGTTGAGCATGTTTGGTTGTTTTTCATGCTTATATTGCCATGATATAACATGTTTCTAAGTTGGTTTAGGCCCTTATGCATGCTTAGCATAGTTGCCTTGTAATCCTTAATAGTCCTTAACATGCCTAGGTTGTATGCCTTTGTTTCTAGCATGTTTTAGGCTTAGATCCATGAAGCTTGTATGCTTATTTTTTCATGTATGAGGTCTGTCCATAGTTTTTGGTCAATCTTAGCATGCTTAATATAGCCTCTTTGCATTGGGCTTGTTGGCCTTAAGAGCATGAGTGTGTAGCATGCCTTGCTTGCTTCATTTTTGATGGTTTGGAACCATTTCACATGCTATTTCAGTCCCTTTGGTATGCTTGTATGCTTGCCTTAGTTGCCTCTTTAATGCTTTAAAAGCATGTGTTGTATGCCTCATGTTTTGGTCATGTTGCATGCCTTTGATTTCAAGCCTCTTAGATGCCATCTAAGTGGTCCTTTGGGCCTAATTTGACATGCTAAAAATCTATTTTAGGTTGATTAATGCATGCCATAATGCCTCGCATAGGTGTGGTTCAAAGCCTTATTGGCTTGCCTTAATACTTGGGCAATTTGTTGCATGTTTAGCTTGCTTTGTTACATGATTTGGCATCATGTTTTGCATGATTTTCAGAGCTTTATATGTATGCTAGTAGCCCATGTTCAACTCATCTCAAGTGTGCTTGAATGTTGTTTATTATGCTTAAGTGTTGGTGCCTTAACTTGTGCATGTGTGCATGTGTGTTTGGCCCTCATTTTCTTAGCATCATGGCCACTGATTTTAGGACTATTTGAGGTGCCTAATTCATGTATAAGACCATCCTTCCATTGGTTTGCATGCTTACCTTGCATGCTTGCTTGAACCCCTTTGCATGAACATGTTGCATAGTCCATGTCCCATGCCTAGTTGACATGTTTAGGGTTGCATTTGTATTGTGCATGTTTGGCCTCTTGAAGTGAAGTATGATGGAGGTTGAGCACCCTTGTTTGCTTGTTTGCATTGCATGCATTTGAAATCAAAGTTGCACTCTTGGTTCTTAGGGCCATCATGCATGGAAATGCGGATTGGTGGTCCGGGAATCGAGGCACATGCCCCCTTGAGTCAAAAACATGATAAGGGGTGTGTATAGTGCATAAATACCTTGAATCACATTGCCATGCATGTTGTTGTCCTCTGCTGCTGTGAGTTGCAGGTTCTGCAGGTGTTTTGTGCCGACCGGCACTATTTAGTGCCGACCGGCAGTCAATTTCCAGCCGATAACTTCATCTAGTGCCGGTGGCCTCCTTCTTCGGCCGGTGGTGCTCTACCCCAGCCGGTGGTACTCCCTAGTGCCCTGAGAGGCACTCCTGGGACTTTGGCAATTTTCTGAGGAGGATAGCAGGGGAAACAGAGGCAATCCGTGCATGGCAGTGTGGTTCCGAGCCAGTCCCGAGCGCGTGTCGCATCCGGCCCTCATCCCGAGGCGGTTTACTGCTTTAATTAAATTTGTTAATTTAATTAATTTGTAATATTTAATTAGCTTGCGTAGTTAATTATTTGTATTATTTTTTCGGCCCTCCGAGCGAGGGAAATTGTAATAAGTGTAGTGTGAGTGGGTGTATGTCTTCCAACCCCCATTTCTTTCTCCCTTTTATTTACTAGCTTATGATGGTTAGATTAGGCATTTTTTTAGCATACTTATGCTCGCATGGTGCATCCATCATCTTGTTCATGCACCGGGCTCGGCATCATACAAACTGCATGTATTTCAATTCCGAATTGAATACGTGATATTGTGCATTTCAATGCCATTTTAGGTAGCCGAGCCTATTAGATTGCATTTGCCTGTGTTGCATTAGCCACTCATAATAGGATCATGCATGTTTCTAATAGCTTCTTTTTTTGGCCGAGTACGTGTAAGTTTTTAGCTTTAGCATATCGCATGCGTGGTGAAGTTGCCATGAAGATGTTCCATGGGCTAAATGCTTTGTGTATAAACTGTGAATGCCTGTGGGTGGAGGTTGGATTACTTTGAGATTGGCAAATCACTCATGTGGAAATCCGTGTTTTAGCCTACTTGCGAGTAGCAAATTTCAAAATTTAAACAAACAATGAATGTTTTGTTCCAAATCAGGCGATCAGTCTATACTTGTTTGCTGTGCGCATACATAGTAATTCTAGGCTAATAAGGAATAAGACATAATGTTTTCAAAACTCGATATCAGGTTAGTAGAGGCCGGTCTTGACGGGCGAAGGGGGTGCTCAAGTGACCTTCCCCATCGTACCCAAGTCCCGAGCCAGACAACTTTGGTGATGACGGACACGTGGCCTTGGCAACCAGTCAGGGTTTCCTAAATTCCCCATAAAATATTTAGGTGGCGACTCTGTATCTGGCAAAGCAGTCCATGTTTGGCACTCTTTTCAAAAAATCTGTTTTCAAAAACGATTTGCCAGATTGGACTCTTTGGTTCAGATTTAGAACCGCAAATCCAAACAAAAAGGAGGAGTCCGAACTGTAGAGTGGAGCCCACGGGCGCGTCTACAGTTTCTGGCGACTCTGCTGGGGAGTATTTAGAGAGCTTGACTCGAACTCGTGATATCCTGTTTTGATTTCGTTTATGTGTCTCTTTGCATTGCATTGCATTGGTGCGCCTAGGACACCGTGTTTGCCATCTGCCATTCCTGAACGGTTTGCCGGAGGCTTGTCTTGTCAAGGCATGCCTAAGGCTGACCGGTTATGGGCTCTGACAGCATGGGAACACAAACCCCGGTTTTACCGGGGCACCCTTTTTGACCATTCGACCTAGTGCATATTCGGATCCATAGTGACCATTCCAAACTAGGACAGGTTGCTTACCCGATATAGGTTGTTTGAAACCGCTGTGTGCATAGAGAAACCCTAGCTCCTGACAAAATAGGACAGGGAAACCCTACCCCAACATAGGGGCGTGTTGATTCTCATTTATCTGCTATGTGCTTTTAGAGTGTATCTCTACAGGAACACACATATCAGTTCAAGAGATTGAGTATCAGGCCCGAGGGCACTAGTATCAGTGTTGTTGAGAATCAGTTGTGTCTGCGGGTATTAGTTCAGTTTTGAACAGTGATTCTGGGGAACAGTGGTCAGTAGTAGAGTGCAGTTGTTCGGCTACACCCGTGATTGGTCGGTTTGGGGCTGAAATGCTGCTTGTTTTCCGTTTCAGTTCAGAGATTCAGAGAGCCGGTCCAGAACAGTTAGTGTCTTCTCCTTGCTGCGAGGACTTAGCATGACGCAGAATTCAGAAGAATCGTGGTCATGACGGCCGCGTTGGATCAAGAAATCACCCTACATGATGAAACTACTGTTGACATGCCGCATCCGCCCAGATCGCCGGCCGCGCACCCAGTTTGGGCCCCTCAGCTATATCAGGCTCGCGAGCCCACTACATTTGAACTAATGGGGATGATAGGTGATCTTCAAAGATCCGTGACGGATCTCGCCTATGGAATGTCAGTTTCGCCGCCAGCCGCACCATACGTCGGAGGCTTTGTACCCCAGGAGCCCCCGCTACTGGGACGAATTGTGATTGAACTCAACCAACCGGAGATGACCTCCAGTTATAACAACGACAGTCAACAACTCAAATCTAGATCAGGCCGAGGCCAGAGATAAAGGCAAGATGAAGGCAGATGCCGACCCTATCGAACAACTGCTGTGGGCAGTAGAGGCTTTGAAAGCCAGGGGGATGAACAAGCAACAGATATCTGCAGTTGCGACGAAAGCTGTGGAGGGTGCTTTCCCCACTCCGCCTGAGGGCAGTTCTAGTCAATCAGAGAACCGAGATAGGCCCCGTCACCAAAACAGTTCTTCCCGCTCCCAGCCTTGCACCCGGGAAAGATCAGAAATCCAAGGCCGCACCCGCCGATCCGTTCGCTAGTGCATCTAGCAAGAGTGCTCAGGCCCCGAAGTACCTGCCCCGAGGACACCGGCTTCCATCCTCTCTACATGCCTTTGTCTAGGGCACTTTTGATTTTGGCCAAAAAGGGGCATCTTACACCTTTGAGCCCCGACCCCTACCGAAGAATCTCCCTGCCACACATGAGCTATCTGCATACTGCGCGTACCACCAGCAGACTGGTCATGCTACCGACATTGCTTTCGCCTCCGTCATGAGGTGCAGGATTTGATTGACAACGAGGTTATCCTCCCACCTACCTCAGCCAAGTCAGTCACTACAGAGTTCTTGGATTTTGAGGACACAGATACTGCGAGTATATAATCAGAAGGTGAATCGCCTGTGGGCAGTGTCTGGTACATTTTTTGGATTAGCGTTTGGCACGCATTTTTGGGCACCTGCTAATGTTAATTTTGTAAATTCTGACTTGGGTGTCGAGTCAGTCTTCTGTTTTGTCTTGAGCCTGTCTCATTGTTTTGAGACATTCCTTTTGCTTAAGGGTCTGTCTAATTGTAATGAGTCAGTCCCTCTTTATAGAATACCAGGTGATTTCGGGGTTGTTGCCTCAAACACCGTTTTGTCTTATAAATCGTTGTTTTTGCTTTTTGAGTCTGTTTCTGTCAGGGAGCCAGTTATGCACACAAATCTGAATGAAACGGCCGTGGCTATCAGGTGCTGTATTTGTTGCTATTTGAGTTAGCCGTGCCAGAAGGGTGTGAGTGGAACGACAGTACATACGCCTGCTCTCTTGGCCTTGAACATCGTTGTAATGACCTAAGCTTTTCATAAAACCCTTTTAAACACTGCGGTGATAAAAACAAAGAGGAAGGAATTCCTCGGGTTTTGCAAAACTTTGATCATTTTGAGAGAAAGAGAGGCATGCTAAGCTTTTATGAATGAAATCATGCTTTCGGCGTGAGTACTGAGAAGGACCCTGGCCTGATCCAGACTGGTTCCACACTATCTTCAGCACGAGCGATTTGTCGCTTTCTTAAAAACTTTCAAAAACAAAATATTTTGTGCAGTCTCGCGAAGACTTGTGTGGAATCGCTCTTGAGATTGTGCAGCCCGGATCGCTCTCGGCCTCAAGGCTCCATTTATCTATTGCAAACCGGAACCCGTTCAGAACATTCAGTGCCATGAAACGCCTGTGCGGCCCATTTTGAAGCAGCCCTCGAGCAAGAGGCCCAAAGTCAGATCAGGGAGATCAGATCCCCCCAAGCAAAGCTCGAGAAGCAACCTGATGGACTTTTCCTGCAAATCAACCCAACAGTCGCTCTCCCGGATACAGAGGGCTTCCATTTCAAAAACCATTTGGCATGGGCTTGCTACACTTTTACCCTTTGAGAGGCTCGCTGGGCCGAAAACCCAGAAGGGCGGCCCAGGCAAAAGTTAGAGCAAAGAAAAAAAAGACAAAAAAAAAAAGAAAAAAATACAAAAAGAAACAAAGAAAAAAAAAAAGAAAGAAAAGAAAAGAAAAAAGAAAAGAAAAAAAAATACAAAAGAAAAAAAAAAAAAAAGAGAGAAGAAAAACATAGCTCGCAAGGTCGAAAACCCGCATTGGGCGCCTTGGCAAAAGTTAGAGCCTAAACAGTGAAGGTTAAAATACCCGAGTGTACCTTAACCGGAACTACGTAAGGCTTGATTCCCATGTTTGGGATACGTAGGCAACTTCTTCTGAAGTCCAGCCCCCAACGCTTCCATAGCGTCTCAGCCCATGTCATGGTTTTGATTACTTTTGCCTCCTCTGAATCCAATGTCTCGATTACAGCAACCTGGAACTACGTGATTAACTTCTTCTTGAAGTCCAAACCACCAACACCTTCAAGGTGACTGTGTCCATATATTGTTTGTGGCCGTCTTCGTCCTCTCCGCGCCAGAGAGCCCGGTCGCGATCAATCATCGATGAGCATGCCGCGGCATCATCCAAACAAGGGGCAACTTTCCGTTGCCTGCATTACCATAAGTGCCCTGAGTTGCCCTGAGTTGCCGTCCAAACCAGGGGCAACTTTCCGTTGCCTTCTCCCCCTTTAAGCCAGGGGCAATTTTCCATTGCCTCCGATCCGAGGTTGCATATCTCGAGGGTAAGTTCCGCGCTCGTTGAGCGTTGACTGTTTGCGAAAATAGTTTTTGAAAATTTTTACTGAAGTTGACTATTTTCTCGAAAACTATTTCATTTTTCAAATTGGACCATGTTTGGACCCAAAAGGAGAATTTTCAGTGCTCACAGCCTGATTCGCATGATTTTCAAATCAAAAACCGAATAAGTGTGCTAATTCGACTCTCATTTTGATCAAAACTGTTTTAGGAAGAAAACAAAAGAATGGTCAAAGTGACGAACTAGGGGCGTAGCTGAGTCAGGTCTTCTGTCTTCCCCCCCCACCAACATACTTGCCTGAAAGGCACTTTATCCGCTGCAAAGAATAGCCGTGAGCTAACAGTGCTGGGTGTGAACCTGTGACTTTCTATTCATCCATCAATCACCCTGGGGAGGGATGAAAAAAACGAGAGAATAAAGAATAGAGAGGTGTAAGCAGAGAGAAAAGTAAGCAAAATGGTTTTGAGAGAAAAACCGAGCCTGAGGGCCGAGTGATGTGAGGTCACCAAATCAGAGAGGGTGGGGATAATACCCGGAAGAATTGGCTCTTCGAGATTTGAGGTCTCTTTGTAAACATGTCCGAGTGTCGTGTCCGTTGACTAGTCAGTCTCAATTTTAGCTTTGAGTCTTTTCCGAGTGTGTCTCGTTGTGTTTAGGTCGTGTGCCTTTTGTTTCTTTGTTTGAGTCCCTCCGTTGTGTTCTGTGGTAGGCTTGATACCCCGGTTGAAAACCCTTCTTTATTTCAAAAAATCGTTTGTGCTCAGAATGCTGTGCCATTCTCTACATTCATGCGAAGCAAGAGAAGAAAAGGAAATTTGGGACATCCGAGTGTGTTTCAACTCAACCGTGTTAGTTTTCGTGGTTCGTCTTGTCCGATTGGGCGTTTGTTCAAGTTTGCTGTGTGCAGAATGAGCCGAGAGCTGTGTTATGGGCTGTATGCAGATCAATCCCCAGTAGAGTATGGGCTGTATGTCCAGTTTGAGCAGTGGTTTGCATGAGTTGTTTTGCTGATTAGTTGGTTGGTTATCCGATTATCATAATACAATTGCTCAATTTTCAGACAAAAATCAATTTCACTTACATTTGAGGTGTAGTATGATGCAATGCAGTGCAAAGTATGAAATACGCAGGTATATACAAATGTAACGCTTTTTCAGACAAAAAGTTTGTTTCATTTCATAATCTTTTCAAGTACATAAGTTTTGGAAACAAAAATCTGCCTGCGGCAGTACAAAGTACCCTATCTACTAAAAAAGAGAAAAGTACAAAAAAGAACAAAAAGCAGCAAAAATCTGAAGTAGCATCAATAGTCTCGCGCCTAAGGATCCGTCCTCGCCCTCTTCCTGGGCAGAAGCCCAGGAGCATCACCAGGAGCATCGCCGTCTGAGCCTGAGCCTGAGCTATCTCCGGTCTCCTCCTCCGACGACCCCCGCGCTCCGCCTCTGTCTCTGCCTCAGACTCGTCATCCTGAACCGGAGCCCGCGAGCTGCTCCCGGCGTAAGTATGCCCTCCTCTGGTGCGGGGATAGGCTCTGCCGTCCCGAGTAGAAATGGGAGGTCCAGTCGGAGCCCTGCCCACTGGAGCGCCACCCACCGGAGGAATCTGGAAGGGAGGCTGAAAAAGCATGAAAGGTAAACACATCAGAATACTGAGAATGCCGTGAGCAGTTTATCAGTGCAGAATGCAGTGTATGAGTACAGTGTGTATGAATGCCCTGAGCAGTTTATCAGTGCAGAATGCAGTGTATGAGTACAGTGTGTATGAATGCCGTGAGCAGTTTATCAGTGCAGAATGCAGTGTATGAGTACAGTGTATGAATGCCGTGAGCAGTTTATCAGTGTAGAATGCAGTGTATGAGTACAGTGTATGAATGCCGTGAGCAGTTTATCAGTGCAGAATGCGGTGTATGAGTACAGTGTGAGTGCCGTGAGCAGTTTATCAGGTTTTGTGCAGTACATCAGATTGTATGAAACAGTCAGAGAAAATATACCGGAATGCTGTAGAGAGCCAAGATGTCGAAGGTCCGCTGCAGCATCCCCATCATGGAGGCATTCAACTCCACGGACTGCCGGGTGTACTCAGAGGACGCCTGCAAAAATATCAGATGCATCAGTATTCTGTGGAATATCGAATAAACCAAAATGAAAATGACAATGCAAGATACGAAATGAAGTGGTACATACCGGAGGCAAGTCGGGGATACCGGCTAACTCATGACCAGCCGGGGGAGGAGCGAAGGGGATCTGAAAGGTCTCCCCACCCTGCCCTCTGTATGTCAGCATGGTGGGCAGAGCAGGCCAACCGGTCCCCCGTCCCCTCTGAACCCCGCCTCTGCCGCGGACTCGAGCCCTCCTCGGCGCTCCTCCTCCTACTCCTGCTCCGACCGCTGGTGCCGCAGGCCCCACTCTCTCAGCTCGGCGACCACCACTCAGAGGACGCATCAGGAAGGTCCGGACGTACTCCGAGTAGTCGCCCTCGCCTCTGTAGCCGTCCGCCGCCCAACCAAGGGTGTAGTCCGCCATCTGCTCGGCGGTGAACCTCTCAGTATCCCGCATGTGCTCAGGAGGGTGCACCGGGACAATCTGCTCGGGTAAGCCTAGGGTCTGACGCAAGAAACGCTCGCCCAGGTACCAAGCCCGACAGACCGGGCCCTCGAGCAGAATCCGGTAATCTGAGGTCTCAACGGCACCGGCAAACCGATCTCGTATCATCGCTGGCAAAGGAGCCCATGGCCGCCAGGTGATCTAAAATCGAAGTACAGTTTGTTACCTACTGGTATGTGCAAATATACAGTGGAAAAGTGAAGTTTAAATGAACTACAAGTAAAACATACCTCCGCGGGGGTGATGGTATCGAAATAGCGGCGGAAGAAGCTGAATGTCTCCCGCGGCCTCCGGACGCACCTCCCGTCAAAGCGGCGTGAAAAAGGGACAACCAGAGGGGTCTCTGCATCGGGTGTAGGAGCGAGCCTAGGAAAGTAGGCGTAAACCCACAACTGCAAGATAAATACCAGTGCATTTATCAGATGAAGCAGAATACAGAAATGAAAGACAGAAATAGCAGAGTATGTGTGTGCCGTGTGTACAGTATACAGTCCGTGTGGGACAGCCTACAGTGTGTGCAGTGTGCAGAGTACAGAAAGTACAGAACAGAAATGTAAAGCAGAGGAGAAGACATACCTCCCAAGCCCGCCAGTAGCCCCCGAGCAACTGTCCGCTGCCGCGGGAAACTGAGCTCATATAGCCGTACAGGGTGGCCAGAGCCGCGCCACCCCAGTCAAAACGCAAGATATCTCTGACGTCCACCAATGCGCTGAGAAGGCAGAGGGGCACTGTATTCGCCCGATCGGCGAAGAGGGTCGTCCCGAACAGGAACATCAGAAAACCGCGTGCATACCTCTCTACGGCCTCTGGGGTCATCGGGGCTGCATCAATGAGGGCGGACTGGACCCGAAACTGCACCTCGAACCAAGAATACCGGACGAAGCCGGGACGCGCCAAGTAAGTAGACCTGGGCTGCGGTCCACTCATCCATGTCTATATCAAAGGGGATCGGATCACCCCCTACCCCGATGCCAGTGAGCACCGAGAAATCGTAAGGGGTCATCGTCATGTCCCCAGCCGCAGAAAGATGAAACGAATCGGTGGTGTCCCACCACCTCTCCGCCAGAGCGGCAAGAAGGGGTCTGCATGCCGTGAGCTGGGAGAGTCCCCTGCAGAAGGTACCAAAGCCCGCCTGGTCCACGATGCGTCGAACCGCCTCAGGAAGCTCACCATACCAATCTCGAGCCGTGACGTTCCCATACCCGCGGACGGCATGGGAATCTCCCTGTTTTCAAGCAGATAGTTGCAAAGCAATATGAGATGTGCAGTTCTGAGGAAACATGTGAAAGTCGATACAAATCTAGCATGCGTGCAAGTTTTTCAGATTCAAACAGAAACCGGGTACCGGTGTGCCTACAGTAAACTACGGTGCGTGATGCGTCAGTGTGTTTTGAGTGGTCCAGTGTAAACTTGGTGCACGTGTGCACGTTTTTCAGATGCAAGCAAAGGTCAGGTTTTCAGTGCACCAGTAGGTGGACTACGGCCTGTGATGTGTCAGTACTCCCATGCGGATCGGTGTAAACATAGCATGTGTGCGTGTTTTCAAAGTTCCAACGAATGCCAGGTCCCGATATGTTACCAATGTGTGGTGCGTCTGCGTGTTTGTGTGATTCAATGCAAGTCTAGCATGCGTGCGAGTTTTCAGATTCAAATAAGCACCGGGTGTTGGTGAGTTCATGTCAAAAGTGCAATGTGTGCCGTGTGTTTGGGTAATTCAGGCTAGTGCAGTGTGTGTGCATGTGTGCCGGTCCTAAGCAGATATCAGTTGTGAAGTTATCTACAACCAAATACAATATACGGCATGTCAGAATTAAACAGTTAACGGGTGCAGTTAGCTACGGCAGTCGACAGAAAATTCTACATTGTAGAAAATAAAACAAAGTAGAGATGTTACCTCGGAAGCGCCGAAGGACAGGTGCGAGGTCGGCTCGCGCAAGAGGAGCTCCGGGTCCAGCGCTCGGTCGAAACCGCGGAAGTGGCGAAGTCCATCGGGTGGTAGAATGTGAATAGTCGGGCGATAGGTCGCCGGATCGAACGGGCGCTCACTCAGCGGGAGGAGCTCAACCCCGGGATCCATCTCGAGATCCGGGGGAGTCCCGACATGTGGAACATCGTCTGCCATAGTAATGGTGGTGAGAAAATGGCCGGAAAAGCCGGAATGTGAAAAGTCAACTGGAAAAGTCAACCCCGAGCGGGCCGAAAATGGCCGGAAAAGCCAGAAGATGAAAATACACGGAAATGTAGAGAAAATCGAGGGGAACGAGTCCCGAAAAAGGTGGAAATAGCAAAGGACGCTCCGAAATGGAATTTCAATCGGTGGAAAATGTCCGAAACGCGAAGGTATTCGCGAATCCGACGATGAAATCAAGTCTAAAACGCGAGAAAGAGCGAGGATCGAAGGTTGAAAATGTTCTAGAGAGAAAGGGCAAGAGTTTTCGGCGTGTAGAAGTGAAGAGAATAGGTTTCAAGCCCTATTTATAAAACCCGAGGCAAAATGTCAAAACTGCCCCGATTCAGCAATTTTTGGCCGGTCGGCACTATTTTGTGCCGGTGGATAAGTTTAGGCAGCCGGTGGCCACCCCATCCAGCCGGTGGTGTTCCCAAGGCCTTATTTTGGCAAATCGAGGAGTTTTGGGTCTTCATAGCTCAATAAAGTACAAGAAAGTGCATCCCCGACGCTCGACCGGCCTCCGTTTTGACCTCGGACCGTGTCTTCTGTGCGTGGCACTCAAATCCAAGCAAAGATTGTATCCTTTTGTATCCTTTTGTCTTCTACAAGATTCGAAAGTTGCCACGCGTGCGTCGCATGCATCCATCGCATTGTCCGGGGCGTCGCGTCGTGCCGTTTCGCGCGTCCCTCGGGACTTGCACTGTTTTGCACTTCTTGAGGTACGCGTGCCTCATTTCGCATTTCATTGCATCTCGAGGCACGTATGCCTCGTTTTGCACTTCATTTTCCATCAAATGAGGTACGCGTGCCTCATTTCGCATTTCATTGCATCTCGAGGCACGTATGCCTCGTTTTGCACTTCATTTTCCATCAAATGAGGTGCGCGTGCCTCATTTCGCATTTCATTGCATCTCGAGGCACGTATGCTCGTTTTGCACTTCATTTTCCATCAAATGAGGTACGCGTGCCTCATTTTGCATTTCATTGCATCTCGAGGCACGTATGCCTCGTTTTGCACTTCATTTTCCATCAAATGAGGTACGCGTGCCTCATTTCGCATTTCATTGCATCTCGAGGTACGTATGCCTCGTTTTGCATTTCATTTTCCATTTCGATGAGGTATGCGCACCCCACTTTGCATGCAATCGCACTGTCTTGTGCATTACATCTCACTCGCGTTGTCTAACACATCGCGCTATCTTGCGCATCATATTGCACTTGGCATGCATCCATCGCGCTATTTTGCGCATCACACCGTCCTGTGCACATACGGTCCGGCGGGACCAAAAACACGCATGGTCTGGCGAGACCTTAAACACACACGGTCTAGGAGACCTTAAATCCTCGGAAGGCGCAGGACCTTCATGTGCGTTATCCGAACGCACCGCGCTATTTTGCGCACCACATAGTACATCGCGGGTCTGGCGAGACCCCAAACACGCACGGTCTAGGAGACCTTAAATCCTCGGGAGGTGCAAAACCTTCGGTGCATTAAGGTGCACACCTCATTGCATTTGGCATGCATTTCAAAAGCCGCGCGTGGCGCACATTTCAAAAACATCATGCACCATCTGCATTCAACAAAACAACATGCATTGTCATGCATACATTTTGCATCTTGGTCTAGGAGACCTTAAATCCTCTGAAGGTGCAATTCCTTTGGTGTTTGTCGTGCCCGAACGACTTTCGGTGGTCTGGTAAAGCCACCAGCCTGTTTTTGCGGTGAGTTCCTAGAAGACCAACTGGGACGGTGAAAACTAGAGTTCGAATGGCTTATGCCTAGAACGCAAAGGTTCGGAATTTCCGAGACTAAAGTCTGGTTTAAATACCCAGGGGGTGTACCCTCGGCTTGAAATCTGTATGGAAACCCCATAGGTTGAGGCGGCGTGTTTACGCCTCGATTCTGGATACTGAACCAACCTAGTATATCGCCCTGTTGGTAAGATAGGGAAAACTGCGATCATAGTCATTGCATTATAGTGCATTGTCATGCATCATTCTAAATACTGCATATGTCATGCATTTCAAAAAAAAAAAAAAAACACATGCATATGTCATGCATTTCATTGTAGTATAGTGCATATGTCATGCATTTTCTGTAAAGATCCATTTCTAGTGCATTGTAGTTTGCATGCATCCATTGCATCATCTTCCATCTATGGCTTGCGCCTTTCCAGGTTGAGCTTGGCCTGGTATGTGCCCCTACTTCTCACGTCGAAGCACAGTTTTGTGTGCGCGCCTATTCCTTGACGAGCTTGGTTTGAGGGTTGCGGCACATTTTCTGTGTTAGACGCGGTTCGTATGCGTACATGCCTTTCCTAGGCGAGATTCGGTTTGGCCCGCGTGCCATATCCATTGTATCCATTTCCATTGCATTGTAGTGTAATTGTTGTGTCCGGCATTAGGATCATTGTTCTTTCCTCAGCGGGTCGTTACCCCACTTATGTCATTCCACCAATACTTGTTCTTGTGTCCGTCTGCATCACTCATAGTTCTGCACGTGTATCGCGCCTACTCCACGTTGGTATGTTGGTTTGAGGTTGCGGCACCCTTTTCTATGGTAGACGGGCTCGTTACTTCCATCAATCTATTTGACATATGTGTGGTTTCGAACCGCTCATGATTGAATCATGATTCAATTGCTCTGCATTTAGTTTGCATAGTTTCAATTGCGTCGCATATTAGTTGTATTATTCATACATAGTTTTGTATATTTTGCATATCATTTCGCATTGCATATGTCATGCATGTTGCTAACAATATTGTACCTGTTAAGTTTGCTTTCTTTTCAGGCACGATATTGTATGTACGGTTCATTTACCGCTGGCAAAACCAGACGAACCGCACAGGTATTGTATCCTCCGCGTGAGACATATTGAGAATTGCATAATTCTCTTACATCCTTTCTGCATTGTAGTGTAGATTGGTGCATGTTAGCTTATAACTGTCGCATGTGTGCTTCATTACAGCTTTCTTTGCATGATCATAAGTTATGCACTTGCATTGTGCATCACTTTGCATCCTGCCTGAACTACGCTGGTTTGATTCCTAAGGGATACGTAGGCAGCTTGCGAGTTCAACCATTTGCGCTTTGTATGTTTGTCTGAGTCTTCGGCCTCGTCAAAAATGGGTCGTCTCTGGGCTTTGACATTCACTCCCGTCATTGTTATAACTTTCGAGTTCTGTCAAAGAGGGGCAACTGTAGACACCCCATTTTTGACCGTCCTCAAGACTTGGACGTCACCGTTGGAACACTCGGTGATTATCCATGTTTGTGTTCGTTTGGAGTTCCCGGAGTTCTCGGCTACGCGCGCCTTGCCTCAGGACCTCCAAACTCGACCGTTTGGTGTTTGGTTTTGCACCAACACTTGTGTTTTGCCTTGGCAGGAAAAGGAATGCTTGTGAGGCACCCCCACATACCACCGGCTGTGGCTGAAGGCCACCGGCTGGTTGGTGTGCCACCGGCACTATATTGTGCCGGTGGCACTCTTTTTGTGCCGGTCGGCAGTCAATTTTGGCAAATGACCATTTTGCCCTGCCGACTACTGTGCAGCTGCTTTATCAGATATTTTTAGGCAGCTGTATCACTTTTTGCTCCCCTCCATACACGTGTATGGAGGGATGAACCTTTAGGCTTGCTTAACTTGTAAGTTTCATGCCTATACAAGAGAAGGCTCTTCTCTTGGCTCAAGGGTTGAAGTTCTGGAGAGACTTAGCCATTTTTACACAAGGGAGAAGCTCTGGTTTAGGTTAGAAATTCCATATCTATTCTATCTCTATCCCTCTCTTGTTAGTCTAGGTGTTTTGTGCCTTACTATTGCACACAAGCACCTAGTGTTTCACTTTCCTCTTGGAGTTGAGGTGCTAAGGGCTTGATCTTGAAGTTCTTGACTGGTTTGGAGCTCAAGGAACCAACAACTCCAACCTTGTGAAGGTGGTCTTCAAAGGTAACAAAACTTACTTTATTTCCCCATTTTTGCACCTTGTTTTTACCTAGCTTAGAGTTGTTTTTGTGCTTAGTCCATAACACATAAAAGTTCTGATTTTTAAACCTCTTTATTGTTTATAAGAGTGTGTTTTGCACTTTGGGTAGGCTTGACCACCCTTAGGCCTTGAAAAGGGCCATTTTTAGGCCATTTTGTGAGAGCTCCGAGACTTTGGTGCTTGGGCCTCTCCACCACTGAAATCTTGAGGGATTTCAGTGGTGGAGATGGTGCCTTGAAGTCTCCAAAAGGGGAGGGCCACCCCCTCTCCTTGATGTCCTTGAAAAGGGCAAAATTTGGCTTCTTGAGAGAGCTTGTGCTAAGTGTGAGTTGAGCATGTTTGGTTTGTTTTTCATGCTTATATTGCCATGATATAACATGTTTCTAAGTTGGTTTAGGTCCCTTATGCATGCTTAGCATAGTTGCCTTGTAATACCTTAATAGTCCTTAACATGCCTAGGTTGTATGCCTTGTTTCTAGCATGTTTTAGGCTTAGATCCATGAAGCTTGTATGCTTATTTGGTCATTTATGAGGTCTGTCCATAGTCATTTTGGTCAATCTTAGCATGCTTAATATAGCCTCTTTGCATTGGGCTGTTGGCCTTAAGAGCATGAGTGTGTAGCATGCCTTGCTTGCTTCATTTTTGATGGTTTGGAACCATTTCACATGCTATTTCAGTCCCTTTGGTATGCTTGTATGCTTGCCTTAGTTGCCTCTTTAATGCTTTAAAAGCATGTGTTGTATGCCTCATGTTTTGGTCATGTTGCATGCCTTTGATTTCAAGCCTCTTAGATGCCATCTAAGTGGTCCTTTGGGCCTAATTTGACATGCTAAAAATCTGTTTTAGGTTGATTAATGCATGCCATAATGCCTCGCATAGGTGTGGTTCAAAGCCTTATGGCTTGCCTTAATACTTGGGCAATTTGTTGCATGTTTAGCTTGCTTTGTTACATGATTTGGCATCATGTTTTGCATGATTTCAGAGCTTTATATGTATGCTAGTAGCCCATGTTCAACTCATCTCAAGTGTGCTTGAATGTTGTTTATTATGCTTAAGTGTTGGTGCCTTAACTTGTGCATGTGTGCATGTGTGTTTGGCCCTCATTTTCTTAGCATCATGGCCACTGATTTTAGGACTATTTGAGGTGCCTAATTCATGTATAAGACCATCCTTCCATTGGTTTGCATGCTTACCTTGCATGCTTGCTTGAACCCCTTTACATGAACATGTTGCATAGTCCATGTCCCATGCCTAGTTGACATGTTTAGGGTTGCATTTGTATTGTGCATGTTTGGCCTCTTGAAGTGAAGTATGATGGAGGTTGAGCACCCTTGTTTGCTTGTTTGCATTGTATGCATTTGAAATCAAAGTTGCACTCTTGGTTCTTAGGGCCATCATGCATGGAAATGCGTGATTGGTGGTCCGGGAATCGAGGCACATGCCCCCTTGAGTCAAAAACATGATAAGGGGTGTGTATAGTGCATAAATACCTTGAATCACATTGCCATGCATGTTGTTGTCCTCTGCTGCTGTGAGTTGCAGGTTCTGCAGGTGTTAAGTGCCGACCGGCACTACTTAGTGCCGACCGGCAGCCAATTTCCAGCCGATAACTTCATCCAGTGCCGGTGGCTTCCTTCTTCGGCCGGTGGTGCTCTACCCCAGCCGGTGGTACTCCCTAGTGCCCTGAGAGGCACTCCTGGGACTTTGGCAATTTTCTGAGGAGGATAGCAGGGGAAACAGAGGCAATCCGTGCATGGCAGTATGGTTCCGAGCCAGTCCCGAGCGCGTGTCGCATCCGGCCCTCATCCCGAGGCGGTTTACTGCTTTAATTAAATTTGTTAATTTAATTAATTTGTAATATTTAATTAGCTTGCGTAGTTAATTATTTGTATTATTCTTTTGGTCCCTCCGAGCAAGGGCACATTTGTAATAAGTGTGTGTGAGTGGGTGTATGTCTTCCAACCCCCATTTCTTTCTATCCCTTTTATTTACCTGCTTTCGATGGTAGAGTAGGGCATACTTGTTTTTAGCATACCTTATGCAATGCATGCGTGCATCCATGCATTTGTTTACATGCACCGGGCTCGGGTAATCATACAAATTGCATCGTATTTTCAATTCCAATTGAATACGTGATAGTTGTAGCATTTCACATGCCATGTTTAGGGTTAGCCGAGCCTACTCTAGATTGCATCTATGCCATGTATGTTGCATTAGCCACTTAACATGAACTAGGTCATGCATGTTTGCTAACTAGTTCTTTGTTTTGGCACGGAGTACGATGTAAGTATTTTACGCTTTAGCACATCGCATGCGTGTGAATGTTTGCCATGACAGTATGATTGCCATGCGGCTAAATGCTTATGTGTTCTAAACTGCTTGAATGCCTGTGGGTGGAGGTTGGATTACTTGAGTTGGGAATACTTATTGAAATCCGTGTTTTAGCCTACTCGAGTAGCAATTTCAAAATATTTTCCAAACAAAACGGATATGCAATGCTTATTTCCAAATTAGGCGATCTAGTCTATACTTGTTTGCTGTGCGCATAACATAGTAATTCTAGACTAATAATTGGAATAAGAGCATGTAATGTTTTCAAAATCGGATATCACGGTTAGTAGAGGCCGGTCTTCGGACCGGGCGAAAGGGGGTGCTCATAGCTGACCTTCCCCGATCGTACCCAAGCTCCCGAGCCAAGACATTTGGTGATGACGGACACGTGGCCTTCGGCACCGAGTCAGGGTTTCCTAAATTCCCCATTTTAAAATATTTAGGTGGCGACTCTGTAATCTGGCAAAGCAGTCCATGTTTGGCACTCTTTTCAAAATCTTTTTTCCTTCAAAACGATTTGCCAGGGTTGGACTCTTTGGTTCAGATTTAGAACGCAATCCAAACAAAAAACGAGGAGTCCGAACTGTAGAGTTGAGCCCACGGGCGCGTCTACAGTATATCAGAAGGGGTGTGTGTGTGTGGTGGAGGGAGAACAGACATACCTTCTTTCACTTGGGATGCCCCCCTTTATTAGATGGGGGGTGTGATATTTATTTGGGCTGGACCTTTGTGGGCTTTGTTTAGTTGGGCCCAATAAGCTAATACCTATAATTTTCTGGCTCCCACAATTGCCCCAAAACTTTCATTGTCTGCGGTAGAAGGAATGAGAGTTTTTTCTTGCCAAGTTACGCTGTTCAAATAGCTGTTAGGTTTTTAATAAAGAACACTTTGGATAAATGAATAAAATATATGAATGAATGACTGCATGTATGCTTGAATGTATGCTTGAATGTATGTAAAATGTACGTATGTCTTGAATGTATGTATAAATGTACATATGTCTTGAATGTATGTAAAATGTATATATGTTGATCATAAGATGAGGGGGGTTGAGCTAAAACCAGAAAGGAATACAAATAAATCATAACAATAGGTCACGGTATTCTAACCCCCGGGCATGGGTGTAGGCCGCGGTATTCTAACCCCCGGGCATGGTGTGTAGGCCGCAGTATTCTAACCCCCGGGCATGGGCATAAGCCACGGTATTATAACCCCGGGCATGGTGCAGTATTTTGTCAAGTGCAAAGATTGCTTCCAAATATGGACTTTTATGCCGAGCTAGAAATATTTCTATAGGCAAACACGAAAATGATTACCTGAACCAAATAAGATAGATTAAATAAGGTAGATATATCAGTAAAAAATTGGACCACGGTATTATTACCCCCGGGTGAGGGTGTAGACCTGTGGTATTATAACCCCGGGCAAGGGTGTAGGCCTTTGCTAACGGCGCTCTGTGCCGAGTGCGAAGATTGCGCTGTACTCAGAGACTTTTGCTGATTTTAAGTGGCAACTAAGTGCCAAAGTGGAAAGGACTTTGAATAATGTATCATGTACCGAATAAGGTGGACGTGTTAATCACCAATAATATTGCTCCGCTTATATGGAATTGCCAAGTAGATATTGGGCCAACTATTTAATTGCCGAGTTGCTCGGTTTGCGTTTAGTCCAAGGTAGACTTGCCCCATTGCTTTCGAATGCCAGGTGTTAGTCGGAAGGAATGTAGATTCCCATTGCCCTATGTTGCAGGGAAGGTTCGGCTTTGGTAAAATGACGGCGCGCAAAAATATGGAAACTGCTGTCTGCCAAGTGTGTAATGTATTGCCTCAAAACGGGCGCTTGCTTGAAGCTGTGTGAAAAGGAGCGGAAGTTTTTAACTCAAGTAATCGTCCTTGTAATGTTTGTACCAAGTTGGCCGAGTATTCATGCATATCAAAGGTGCCGAGATGATGATCGGCTGATGTGCCCCAATTGGAAAGCGAAAAATTGACTGATGTCCCAGTGGGCAAATGTTTTACCAAATAATGTTGTTAGGTGAATAAAGTTGCCGAATATTGTGGCCAATGTTGCTGCATAAAGTTTGACGATGCATAAAGTTGACAAATAATGTTGCTTAGCCGAATAGAGTTGATGCACGGCCGAATAATGATCATGCATAATGTTGAATTTAATAATGGTCGAATAATCTTGCCGGGTAAAGTTGATGCACTGCCGAGTAACTAGTTTCAAAACATCGGTGTCCGTTTACACTTGGGTCGGCGATTGTGCCAATCGTTTTGTCGGCGGCATGTCGGCATTCCTTCGGGGTTAGGTTTGCTAAGAATTTGGTCGGCAATGGTTGCCAATTTAGTGGAGTTGAGCTTCTTGTCCAACGTATATTTGCCCCATTGCTTTTGAATAAGATTTGTTATTCAGAAGGAATAAAATTGACTTGGGCCAAAATTGCCGAGTAGGCCGATAATGAATTGAAATGGATTCGTGCCCCTGTTCGGTGCCGTGGCGATATCAGAATGAAGCCGAGACAAAGTAAGGTGCTTGGTGATATCAGAATCAAATCTGCAATTTATTTGTTTATTTATTTATTTAATATATATGTATATATTTATTTTGTGCTGAATTTGCAAATTCTGACCGTACGGATTGACTCGAATGCGTCAGATAACTGGAAAGGACTATTGGATCGCTGTGATCAGACTCCTGATGGCATAATTGTAGCCAAAATAGATCTAACGGCTTAGATCGATTGAGACTTTTGCTCCACGAATCTCTGGATAATTTCCCTCATGGCTTGGCAAAAATAAAAAATAAGGATAAATGGGGTCAACAAGACTTGAACCCTTATTTTAGGAGAGAAAGAACACTGAACCACTGCACCAAGACAAAGACTTATGCTTGTATTTTGCACATTATATATTTAAACTTAATTGTTTGGCTATTATGAGATGTAACTTAGCCGCAATCCACCGAATAATTTGTTATGTTGGCCAACTCCTGGTTGTCTTCTCCAGCAACGATAGATGATTTTCTGGGCAAACTTCTATTAGCTCTTATGGCTTCGTTTTAGCTCCGATTAAGATGCGGTTTGTTGCGTTGGACTCGTCTCAATGAGTACTTCACGCTGGTATAACCAAAATTTGATTTTGATAGCTTCGTAAATTTCAGTTTTCGGCACATGTGATCCGTTTCGCAACATTCGGCGGGCTTTGGTTACTTTTGGTTCTTCGGGTTGGTGGGTTTGGACTCTTTGAGCCAATGTGAATCCTGTGGTAGGTTCAGATGTGGATTTCGGTAAGCCGAGATGCTAGTTTCATGCCGAGATAGTAGTGCCGAGATTTTGGAAAGCAAATTGTGCCAATTCAGGTGGCAGCCGAATGATATGCATGTGAGTACTTTCAAGAAGTGTTGCCGAATAAGAAAATGATTGAGCAATCTTGCCGAGTAATAAATGTTAGCCGAATAAGCAATATCGTGGTGTAGTGTTTTCGAATACTTGCCGAAGAAGAGATAATATGCAGAGAACTAATAGTTGATAAGATGCCGAATGATATGCATGTGAGTACTTTCAAGTGTAGCTGAATAAGAAATGTGATTTGAGCAATCTTGCCGAGTAATAAATGTTAGCCAAATAAGCAATATTGTGGTGTAATGTTTTCGAATACTTGCCAAATAAGTTGCCGAAGCCGAGATAATATGCAAAGAACTAATAGTTGATAAGATGCCGAATGATATGCCGAATTTGCGGAGTTTGATAAGCAATGTTGCCGAATAGCAGCGCCGAGCAATTTTGTACTTCTGAGAAGTGAATCATGAGATTTTTGCTGGAGGTGAATAAATTAATAATTGTAGTTGTTCCGAGAATGTCCAATGTTGTGGAGTGGATGTATGTGTGGCCAAGAAGGATTTCCGAGAAAGATGGAAGAGATGCCGAGTAGCTTTGTATCTTTGTCGAGCAATCTTTTATGAGTTGTAATACTGTAAAAATGCACATGCATGGGCTCAATAGCCGACTGATTCTTCAGAGTGGAGAAATTTTCGAGGCTTGCGAGATAAATTGTGGCTGAGATAGGTGGGTCGGCAACTATTTTGGTTTGCCGAAACACATCGGTCAGCAACTTAGTTTGAAGCACTTGGTCGGCAATTCCTTTCGGTTGTGCCAGTCGGAATACTTGGCCGGTGACTTTAGCTTGGTGCTTTGGCAGAATATCACTTCGATTGAATTGCATCGCCCTCGAGATTCACATTAATTCGAATTTTGGATAGAAATTGCATAAATTGATCGGCAGTGTGGTTGCTGAGGTGTCTTTGTACAGAGACAACATTGAAACCCATTTGATTCTTCTCAAAAGCACCTACAACTGACAAATGTTTCGCAATACATGTAATGTATAATATATAAATAAACTCTTAGACTACCAATTCACAAGTTGCACTACTACAATTGGTTAACCTTGGTTCTTTAGAGAGAGAAAGTAATTAATTACCGAGCAATATGTTTGTTGAAAGGTTTCCTAGCAAGATCAACTAATAATATAATATTTCGACATGGGTGCATTCATACATATAGAAGCATAAATGAAAATAAGTTCTTTGGAAAATGATGGCTTTGTTATATATTTTGTCAACTAGTGCTACTCGGAGTCTGACATAATATTTTTTTATCAATTCCTAGAGAGAAAACTTACAACCCATATTTTTGTGACATATATATGTACATTTATATTTCATCTATGCTCATGCTTTTTGGGTTTGGTTAAAAAACTAGTATACACACATATACGTAGACTAGAAATATACAAATAAATTCTTTCAAAGAGAAAAACAGCTTCCCTTATTCAGTGTAGGCCGACTTGCAGCTGATCATGTGGCTGGAAACTTTTCTTAGCTTCATGATGTGCCGAATCACTTGGTCGACATCTCTTTGAATTTGGCTTTGCTGAGAATGTGGTCGGCAAGACTGCGTTATGCATGCAACACCTTTGATCTTTGGTTTTGTCGAGATTTGGGTTGGCATCAACGGAAGCCATTAGAGAAAAAGTGAACCCAACTTGTGTAGATGTGCATATATATGAAGAATCACCTTCAAGATATGTTTTGTGAAACAAAGAATAAATAAATAAATAGATAGACACATGCATTAATTTAGCCGAGCAGATGTGTTGACTTGCCGAAAAGATGTTCGTACCAATAAAGGTGTGAAACCCATTTTTAGAGAGAGAAAAACAGCTACTAACCTCATCTTGTTTTGACAACCTTTCTAAGCAATATTAATACTCAATGATGCTTTGATAAAATCTGTGAGCATAAATAGATACATACATAGATGTGTGTATATATATATATGTATACCTGAACTTTAGCAAAAAACATAATCAGAATGAAAGAAGCCAAAAACCCAGTTGTGGGCCGTATTACTTGGGATTGGTTTTGCTTTTGTAGAAAGTGCACTGACCTCAAAGCAACCAGTATATGTTTACTTACAGCAGTATATTTGTTGTGTTCTTCGTTGATCTCGTTCAGTCGTTCCCACAGACGGCGCCAATTGTGAGACCATGAAATATCCTCTCACATGGATGTTGTAGAGATCCAACGAAGAGAAGAGCTTCACCCCTGTAGGTCTGCAATGAGAAACATAGTCGGTGCCACCCAACCGGGGTTGCCGGCCGGGAGTACTCCGATGATGAAGTTAGTCCTTGAATCAAGAAATAGTATATATGTATGTCAGAAGGGGTGTGTGTGTGTGTGGTGAAGGGAGAACAGACATACCTTTCACTTAGGATGCCCCCCCTTTATATAGATGGGGGGTGTGATATTTATTTGGGCTGGACCTTTGTAGGCTTTGTTTGGGTTGGGCCCAATAAGCTAATACCTATAATTTTCTGGCTCCCACAATAACAAAACCCCTCTTTTCATACTTGAAACCCTAATGCCGAAAATTACCCATCTCCAACATTACATCAAAATGACAACAAGTTTATGTCAAAGACCATAAATATGAGTAGTTATCCCTACCTCAAGAGATGAAACCCAATGGAGATGATGAAGAAATCTCGAAATGCTCCAAAACCCAAGATTCTCAGATTGATAGGAAGCCCAACTCAAGCTCTACACTTTCTACAAAGGGACAAAGGTGGGAGATCACTCTAACTAGATCAAATCTTAGAGAGAAGGTATATCCTAGAGAGAGGAGCTCTCAAAAGAGGGTTTAGAAAAGTAAGAGAGAGAAAGGAAATGTGAAAAGTGATTCAAAGTCACCCAGCTGCCATCTGATATACGACTAGTCCGCTCGAGCGGAGAATAGGACGCTCGAGCGTCAAACACAAAAAAACTGGACCCGCTCGAGCACCAAGACACAATTGCAAAACACACCCGCTCGAGTGCAAAGGAAAGCCCGCTCGAGCGTAGATTACACTCCTCCAGTACTTTTACAGACATCGAACACCTGCTCGAGCGCAACCCGCTCGAGCGTAAGGAACTCCGCTCGAGCGTGAAAAACAACCCTACAGTACTTTTGCAGAGGCACAAAATGCTGGAAGTGTGTAAACTCCGCTCGAGCGCAAAGTGACCCGCTCGAGTGGACCACCAAAAATCTAGGCAACAAGGAATGAGACTAAGGTTCAACCAACTTGTTCGGAATACGCCCAATACATCCTAAAACTCAAATTTATAGAATTTAAGGGTGACAACAAGACATACACAGTAACCAACTCCACGGAACCTAAGTTCGGATACAACAATCCAAGGAGAAAGAATCAGGATCACTATAATAATTTTAATCTCAAACCGCTCGAACTGCATCACACATACCCCTAGATATAAGACATTAGGTCCAAATGATATTTTTTTTTATTAATGAGAGTTCTACACTTTGTGACATAGTTTGATGAGAAATCTTGGAGAACATTTTGTTTTCAATTTTACCCCTTGATTTTTTATTTTTTTTTTTACCTGTTTGACTTTTTGTTGACTATTTGTTGAAATTATTTTCTATCTATTGAAATTATTTTTGTTCAAATTTTTTACCTGTTGAACTTTTTTATGTGTTCAATTTTTTTATTTGTTAAAATCTATATATATATATATAATATATATATATATATATAAAGCAAAAGGGGGTTTTTAACCCCAAGGCCTGTGGGAGCTTCAATATCCCAATCTGAATTTTCTAAATTTTTTATTTTTTATTATAAAAAAAAAACTCATCATTTATTGATTTAGTCAAAATTCCTTGATTAGCATTTATTAACTTTTTTCAATCTACATGTCTTTCCACATGCCTGCATTTATTGATGTGGTCAAAATCCACTGATCAGCATTTAAAATCCCCTCATACAAATAATTATAGATACAATTCGTGTATAGTTACTGCATTACTCTTTTCAACTTCTCTCATATACTATGGTTAGTGATAAGATTGTTAAATTATTTTTATAAAAAAATCTTAAAAAACGTAATTTATATATTAAAAAAATATCTAAAACAAATATAAATATCTGTAATTATCCCGTGCATAGCACGATTGATAGGCTAGTATATTATGTTAGGAAAAGGAGGTTTCTAACCCGCAAGTCTTGTGGGAGTTCCAATATTCCAATCTTAATTTTCTAATTTTTTGATTTAAAAAAAAAAACCCTCAACGTTTATTAATTTATCTCAACCTACAAGCCTTTTTAACTTCTTTCATAGTTATTGCAGCACCCTTTTCAACTTCTCCCATATACTATGGTTAGTGATGGGATTGTTAAATTATTTTTAAAAAAAATTTAAAAAATAATTTTTATATTAAAAAATAAAATTTGTATATTAAAAAAATCTAAAATAAATAAAATAACTATATCTATATATATAAAGAAAATAAGGTTTCTAATGAGAAACCTCTTGAGAGTTCCATACTCTCATTCCAAAATATTAAACTTTAATATGATATAAAAAATAAAAAAAAAAACATTTAATTCCTTGAAAAGTCTAACACATATGATTATTATAAAAATATTAAACTTTAATATAATAAAAAAAAAGGAAAAAAAGAAGACATTTAAAAAAAAAGACATTTAAAAATCGCAATACACATATATAGAAAATTGTAAACACAATCCGTGCATAACACGGGTGATATGCTAGTATTATAAAAGGAAAATGAGGTTTCTAATGAGAAACCTCTTGAGAGTTCCATACTCTCATTCTAAACTTATTGATTTTTCAATTTATGAAATAGATTAGAAAAACCTATTGACTGATTTATTTATTTAATTATTTTAGAAATAATAATTATTCATTAATTTATGGACTTCAAATGGAAAGATAACAAAAACGTTTCATAATCTTGCCATCCTAATCTCTCACCAATTTCCAAAAAACATTATATATATATATATTAAAACATGCCTTCCTTTTCTCTTTCCCAAAAAATCAGATAATATTTTTCATGAAAGTTGTGGATATCTATCTATATCTTATATATTATATTTAACATAAAAAAAAACTAAAGATCAGATATACAAATACATAAAATTAATAAATTTGATTTTTATTTATTCAATTAAAATCTTTATTTTCGATCTCAATATCCAATTTTAAATTTTAAAAATCTTTAAAGTTTATCTAAATAAATTTAATTTGAAAATATCTCTCACCATCATACTTTAAATCTATAAAACTCACATGTCTGTCAAATATCTAACTCACATCATAACTTACCTAAATAATAAGAATTAAAAACAAATAGAAACCACAGATAAATTCTATGTAAAAAAATTAAAACCCACAACTCTATCTTAAATAAATGAAAAAAAAAAAAAAAAAAACAACAACAACAACAAATAGAAACCACACAAAAATATAATTATCTATTTTTCTGAAGTATATCTATCAAATATTTAAATCACTTAATGAGACAAATTAATCAATTTTCAGTTGATCCTAGTAAAATTGAAGCCGTAGTGAATTGGCCGAGGCCGACTAACGTGTCCGAAGTCCGGAGTTTTCTGGGTTTGGCAGGCTATTACAGGAAGTTTGTGAAGGATTTCTCCAGGACTGCAATTCCGTTGACGCAATTGACCAAGAAGGGAGCAGCGTTTGAATGGACCGAAGATCGGGAATCAGCCTTTCAGGAGTTGAAGACGAGGTTAGTCACAGCACCAGTTCTTGTACTTCCATCAGGTAATGAAGAGTTCCACATCTATAGTGATGCATCGCATAAGGGTTTGGGTTGTGTATTAATGCAAGAGGGCAAAGTCATAGCATATGCATCTCGTCAGTTGAAGCCACATGAGAAGAACTATCCTACCCATGATTTATAACTAGCAGCCGTAGTATTCGCTTTGAAGATTTGGCGTCATTACTTGTATGGAGCTTCTTGTCAGGTTTTTACGGATCATAAGAGCTTAAAATACCTGTTCACTCAGAAGGAATTGAACATGAGGCAGAGAAGATGGCTCGAGTTGTTGAAGGACTACGACATGCAAATCCAATATCACCCCGGTAAAGCTAACACCGTGGCCGACGCTTTGAGCAGAAAGGTAACTGGAAGTTTGGCATGTCTAACCGTGATTTCAGCAGAACCGACTATTGTTGAGGAAGTAAAGGCAAGACAGATGGAGGATGAATTCTTCAAGAAGGTAGCCGACGAGATTATTACTAAGCCGAGACCAGGGTACACCATTGAAAACCAAGTGCTCAAGTTCGAAGGAAGGTTATGTGTGGCCGACATCCCAGAGTTGAAGAAGAGAATTTTACAGGAAGCTCATAGTTCTAAGTTTGCCATTCATCCGGGGAACACTAAGATGTATCAAGACGTGAAGCAGACATTTTGGTGGCCGAATATGAAAGGAGAAATAGCAGAATTCGTGTCTCAGTGTTTGCATTGTCAACAAGTGAAAGCGGAGCATCAAAGGCCAGCAGGACTTCTTCAACCTTTGCCGATCCCGGAGTGGAAATGGGAACACATCTCCATGGATTTTGTGATTGGTTTGCCGAAGACGCAGAAAGGTATGGATTCGATTTGGGTTGTTGTTGACAGATTAACCAAGTCAGCACACTTTTTACCTGTTAAGACTACCTTCAACGCCGATCAACTCGCCTCGTTATATGTGAACGAGATTATTAGACTTCATGGAGTGCCGATGTCAATTGTGTCAGACCGAGATCCAAAGTTTGTTTCCAGATTCTGGCAGAGTCTACAGAGGGCTTTTGGAGCCGAACTGAGATTTAGTACAGCTTTTCATCCACAGACGGATGGGCAAACGGAGAGGACTATTCAGACACTTGAAGATATGCTTAGACTATGTGTTTTGGACTTCCAAGGAAGTTGGGGAGTGCACTTACCCTTAGTGGAATTCGCTTACAACAACAGTTATTAGGCTAGCATTGGCATGGCGCCGTATGAAGCCTTGTACGGAAGAAAGTGTAGGTCGCCGATATGTTGGACCGAAGTTGGAGACAGAGCTCTGGTTGGTCCCGAATTGATTCAAGTAACAACAGAGAAGATTAAACTTATTCAACAGAGGATTAAGACTGCCCAGAGCCGACAAAAGATCTACGCCGACCAGAGAAGGAATGAGTTAGAATTCGAAGTTGGGGATCATGTATTCCTGAAAGTCTCGCCAATGAAGGGAGTTTCCAGATTTGGGAAGAAAGGTAAGTTAGCACCTCGTTGTATTGGGCCATTTGAAATTCTTGACAAGGTTAACACCGTTGCCTATAGACTTGCTTTGCCACCCGAATTAAGCCTAGTCCATAATGTGTTTCATGTGTCGATGTTAAGAAGGTATGTTCGGGATCCATTGCATGTGATTGACTATTCTGGGATTGAAGTTAATGAGAATTTAGGCTATGATGAGAAGCCGATGTGTATAATCGATAGACAAGTCAAGCAGTTGAGAAACAAGTCAATACCGATGGTAAAGATCGAATGGAAAGAGCATTACGGCAAGAATGCCACATGGGAAATGGAAGAGGAAATGAGAACTCGACATCCAGAATTATTCTTGGAGCAAGGTAATCTAAGTTTGGGGACCAAACTTCTTTAAGGGGGGTAGGATGTAACAACCCTCATTTTGACTTAGTCATACTTGCATACATTCATGTATGATCTTGCCTTGTTAGGTTGTTTTGTCAGTCTTGTCTTGTCTCGTTTTGTTTAAGTAAATTGCTTACTCGATTTTGTTCTTTGCTTGGTGTGTGGCCGAGGTCGTCTTGAGCTTAGTTCGCCTTTGAACCCTTGTACTTAGAATTTATTTGGAACAACTTGGTAGACCTCCGTCTTCACCCCGGGCATGTTTGCCGAGATGTCACTATCTGGGCCGAGGTTCGGATCCAAGGCCGAGGAGTGTATCATCTAGGCCGAGATGTTTTGCACTTGTGATCTTTGTCCTTGGGCAGGTATGGCCTAGACCGAGGTGTGGCACACCCAGGCCAAGGTGTAGCACAGCTTAGTCAAGTGTCGTCCTCCCTAGCCGATGTTTTGTTACCCTGTTGCCGAGCTTTGACTTTAGCCGACATCATTACTTGCCGATGTGTCTTGCCTTAACTTTCTGTATACGCTTTGTCAGAGACTTGTCTTATCAATCAGTCACCTTTAGAGCTGAGCCAACCCGATAATACCACGTGTCCGAGCTGTGTGTTAAGACAGCCGGCAGATCTAGAAACAAATCATTTTGTCTCAAATCTTTGTCTTTAGAGAGAGAAGCTCTAGAGGAAGAAGGAAGGAGTTTTAGAGTGAGAGAGTGGAGTTCCGAGCTTGATCTTCGAGGATCGAACCGTTGGATTTGAGTTTTGAGGTTAGATTCTTGCTTTACTCTAGTTGATCTTATTGGCTGTCAAGCTGCATTGCATGATTGAATTCGTTTTGCATGATATGCATTGATTTGAAATTAGTTCTTGAAGAGAAAATGGTGTTCTTGAGTTTTGATGAAAAGCCTCGTTTTGATCCGAAAAGTTTGGAACTAGAACCGTGTTTTTGTGTTTGTTCTTGCATGACCTTCTTGTAAAGGGACCCAGGTCCACGTTTTTTGAACTCATAGCATGAAACCTCAGTTTTTGGAATGAACGAGTTATGATTTTAGCATGCATGTTCTTGATGATCTTGTTCTTTGCATTCTTCAAAGGGAAACCCAGGTTTTTCCCTGACTTTGTTTTGTATGTGGCCATCGGGACCACACTCGGCAAGGAGGTGTGGGACCTCGGCAAAGGCCTGGTTGGTACCCAGTATGTTTTCATGAGACGAAAAACAGTGTTTAAAACCCCAGCATGTTTTGCTTTGTTTTGACTGGAATCTAGTGAGAATGCCGGGATCATTGCATGCATGTAAAGCTTGTTTTGAGAATGTATTTGCCGTGTGATTGTAGGACCTTGATCTTTGCTTTGAGCCTACACCCGAGAAGAACTATGTGAGTGGTATTTCTAATAAAGCTATGTTATACCGTTTTGATAAATCTTGTTTTGCTTCGCTTTGATGAAAGTATTTGTTAAGCATGAATGATTAGCTCTATTTTGATGTATCAAGTAAAGGCTTTGTTTTGATGTTAACCTTTGAAAGTCCCTTGTGCTGGAGGACTCTAAACTTTCGCAGTACTAAGCATAAAAGAGGATACGGTCCTTTTCTTGAAAGGATATAGTGTTAAAGCGGGCTACGGGCCTAAGTAACACAAGACCATCGTGTTAAGAAGAGCTACGGGCTTAAGTAACACAAGTCCTTGTGCTGGAGGACTATAAACTTTCGCAGTACCTCAGACTAAGCGATTACGGATCGTACAGTCCTTGTCTTGCCACTGACGGTTTACCGCGTGGACTCGTTTGTTCGGAAAGCTGGATTTGTGTTTTGCCGATGCCAGTAAGCATCCTTGAGACTTGTAAGATTGATAGATGAATACGGTTCATCTCTTGATTTGATAAGGTTTTGACGTGTTTTGCTTTGAAAGAATCTCGGCTAATACTTGTATGGTTTTGGCATGTTTTGTTTTGAAAAGACTTCGGCTATATTCATGCAAAACCTTTATTATTTGTACCATTCACTGAGTATCCAAGCTCACCCTCTCTATATATATGTAGGTGATGAGCAGGACGGCGGCGACGCCTAGATGTGTCTTACACAGCTTGTTTTGGATCCATGATTATGTCGGCCTTGTTTTGTATTCATGTCGGCAATGTTGTAATTATGTCGGCCAATCTTGAAAATCATGCTTCTTGACTTGTATTCTTTGTATTTTGTACATGTCGGCTCGAGAAGCCTTTTGATCAAGATGTAACTTGTATTTTTCTTCGAACTGGTTGTAAAGCCATATCTTGTATGTCATTCCATTTGATTTATGCACGGCTCTTATGGACCACTTGTATTTTGATTTATTGCTTCCGCGTTTGTGAGCCCCTATGTGTATTATACTCTGATTGTGTGTGATCTTTGTAAGTTGGCCTTCGGTAATCACGGATTACTGGCCATCACGGCACCATCCTACTAGGGGCGGTTTGGGGTCGTGACAGAATGGTATCAGAGCACAAGTTCCTTATAGTACGTTGTTCACACACTTCGAGTCCTAAAGAGCATAGGATTTCCCTTAGAAGGATGTTAAGATTGCATCATATTGCTTGCTATTTGAACAATGTGCGCATCAACTTGGTATGCTTGTTTGTTACTTGCCTACGTGATTATTTGCTTACTTTGTTTAAAAGTCACACTTTGCATACTCATAGCATCATGAGGAGAGGTAGACCTCCAATTGGCAGAGATCGGCCTGAAGACAGGAAGGACAGATGAGGCAGGGCAGAGTTTTTGCACTGGTACCAGGAGACACTCAGAATGCTGAGACAGTAGTGTCAGGTATACTTCCAATTTGCTCTCAAGATGCATATGTATTGATTGATTCGGGTCTACGCATTCATTCGTATCTGCTAAGTTTGCCGAGAAGATTCATAGAGAACTAGAACCCCTTGATTATATATTATCTGTGTCTACTCCATCTGGGAGATCTATGATTGTTGCATCCATTTATAGAGCATGCATTGTCGAGATTGAGAATGTTGAATTGTTAGTGGATTTGATGCCTTTAGACATAACTCATTTCGATGTCATACTGGGAATGGATTGGTTAGTCGCGAATCATGCATCTATTAATTGTGTTTCGAAGAATGTCACGCTGAAACCCCCAAACCAAGCCGAGGTTACTTTTCAGGGTAAAGGGGTAGTGCCCCCACCTTACTTGATTTCGTCCGTTAGAGCCTATAAGTTAATTCAGAAAGGATGTCAAGGTTTCTTGTGTAGTATACTGAATGACCAGAATGGAAATACTGGTTTAGCCGAAATTCCAGTTGTCAATGAATTCGCGGACGTCTTTCCAAATGATTTGCCTGGCCACCTAATTGATAGGGGACTAGAGTTTACAGTTGATGTCATATCGGGAACACAACCGATCTCCAAAACACCCTATAGAATGGCCCCAGCTGAACTTAGGAAATTGAAACTGCAACTACAGGAATGTTGTGATAAGGGGTTATTAGGCCGAACTTCGCCATGAGGAGCACCCGTTTTTTATTTGTAGAAAAAGATGCCAGCACCCCTGTCATCTCTTGCATGATTATACAGCAACTCAAAGTCACCATTAAAAACAAGTACCCATTACCTAGGATAGACGATTTGTTTGATCAGTTACAAGGAGCACGAGTCTTTTCCAAAATTGATCTCAGGTCGGGTTACCATCAGCTTAAGGTTAAAGCCGAGGATGTTGAGAAGACCGCTTTCCGAACAAGATATGGCCACTATGAATTTCTGGTGATGCCTTTTGGAGTGACCAATGCCCCTGCTGCATTCATGGATTTAATGAACAGAGTCTTCAAACCGTATTTGGATGAGTTTGTAGTTGTCTTCATTGATGATATATTGATCTATTCTAAGAGTAAAGCTGAGCATGAGAATCATTTGAGACTTGCCTTACAGATTTTGAGAGACCGGAAATTGTATGCTAAGTTTAACAAGTATGAGTTCTGGCTTTCTACTATTTCATTCTTGGGTCATGTGATTAATGAAGAGGGTATTTCAGTTGATCCTAGTAAAATTGAAGCCGTAGTGAATTGGCCGAGGCCGACTAACGTGTCCGAAGTCCGAAGTTTTCTGGGTTTGGCAGGCTATTACAGGAAGTTGTGTGAAGGATTTCTCCAGGACTGCAATTCCGTTGACGCAATTGACCAAGAAGGGAGCAGCGTTTGAATGGACCGAAGATCGGGAATCAGCCTTTCAGGAGTTGAAGACGAGGTTAGTCACAGCACCAGTTCTTGTACTTCCATCAGGTAATGAAGAGTTCCACATCTATAGTGATGCATCGCATAAGGGTTTGGGTTGTGTATTAATGCAAGAGGGCAAAGTCATAGCATATGCATCTCGTCAGTTGAAGCCACATGAGAAGAACTATCCTACCCATGATTTAGAACTAGCAGCCGTAGTATTCGCTTTGAAGATTTGGCGTCATTACTTGTATGGAGCTTCTTGTCAGGTTTTTACGGATCATAAGAGCTTAAAATACCTGTTCACTCAGAAGGAATTGAACATGAGCAGAGAAGATGGCTCGAGTTGTTGAAGGACTACGACATGCAAATCCAATATCACCCCGGTAAAGCTAACACCGTGGCCGACGCTTTGAGCAGAAAGGTAACTGGAAGTTTGGCATGTTTAACCGTGATTTCAGCAGAACCGACTATTGTTGAGGAAGTAAAGGCAAGACAGATGGAGGATGAATTCTTCAAGAAGGTAGCCGACGAGATTATTACTAAGCCGAGACCAGGGTACACCATTGAAAACCAAGTGCTCAAGTTCGAAGGAAGGTTATGTGTGGCCGACATCCCAGTGTTGAAGAAGAGAATTTTACAGGAAGCTCATAGTTCTAAGTTTGCCATTCATCCGGGGAACACTAAGATGTATCAAGACGTGAAGCAGACATTTTGGTGGCCGAATATGAAAGGAGAAATAGTAGAATTCGTGTCTCAGTGTTTGCATTGTCAACAAGTGAAAGCGGAGCATCAAAGGCCAGCAGGACTTCTTCAACCTTTGCCGATCCCGGAGTGGAAATGGGAACACATCTCCATGGATTTTGTGATTGGTTTGCCGAAGACGCAGAAAGGTATGGATTCGATTTGGGTTGTTGTTGACAGATTAACCAAGTCAGCACACTTTTTACCTGTTAAGACTACCTTCAACGCCGATCAACTCGCCTCGTTATATGTGAACGAGATTATTAGACTTCATGGAGTGCCGATGTCAATTGTGTCAGACCGAGATCCAAAGTTTGTTTCCAGATTCTGGCAGAGTCTACAGAGGGCTTTTGGAGCCGAACTGAGATTTAGTACAGCTTTTCATCCACAGACGGATGGGCAAACGGAGAGGACTATTCAGACACTTGAAGATATGCTTAGACTATGTGTTTTGGACTTCCAAGGAAGTTGGGGAGTGCACTTACCCTTAGTGGAATTCGCTTACAACAACAGTTATTAGGCTAGCATTGGCATGGCGCCGTATGAAGCCTTGTACGGAAGAAAGTGTAGGTCGCCGATATGTTGGACCGAAGTTGGAGACAGAGCTCTGGTTGGTCCCGAATTGATTCAAGTAACAACAGAGAAGATTAAACTTATTCAATAGAGGATTAAGACTGCCCAGAGCCGACAAAAGATCTACGCCGACCAGAGAAGGAATGAGTTAGAATTCGAAGTTGGGGATCATGTATTCCTGAAAGTCTCGCCAATGAAGGGAGTTTCCAGATTTGGGAAGAAAGGTAAGTTAGCACACCTCGTTGTATTGGGCCATTTGAAATTCTTGACAAGGTTAACACCGTTGCCTATAGACTTGCTTTCCCACCCGAATTAAGCCTAGTCCATAATGTGTTTCATGTGTCGATGTTAAGAAGGTATGTTCGGGATCCATTGCATGTGATTGACTATTCTGGGATTGAAGTTAATGAGAATTTAGGCTATGATGAGAAGCCGATGTGTATAATCGATAGACAAGTCAAGCAGTTGAGAAACAAGTCAATACCGATGGTAAAGATCGAATGGAAAGAGCATTACGGCAAGAATGCCACATGGGAAATGGAAGAGGAAATGAGAACTCGACATCCAGAATTATTCTTGGAGCAAGGTAATCTAAGTTTGGGGACCAAACTTCTTTAAGGGGGGTAGGATGTAACAACCTCATTTTGACTTAGTCATACTTGCATACATTCATGTATGATCTTGCCTTGTTAGGTTGTTTTGTCAGTCTTGTCTTGTCTCGTTTTGTTTAAGTAAATTGCTTACTCGATTTTGTTCTTTGCTTGGTGTGTGGCCGAGGTCGTCTTGAGCTTAGTTCGCCTTTGAACCCTTGTACTTAGAATTTATTTGGAACAACTTGGTAGACCTCCGTCTTCACCCCGGGCATGTTTGCCGAGATGTCACTATATGGGCCGAGGTTCGGATCCAAGGCCGAGGAGTGTATCATCTAGGCCGAGATGTTTTGCACTTGTGATCTTTGTCCTTGGGCAGGTATGGCCTAGACCGAGGTATGGCACACCCAGGCCAAGGTGTAGCACAGCTTAGTCAAGTGTCGTCCTCCCTAGCTGATGTTTTGTTACCCTGTTGCCGAGCTTTGACTTTAGCCGACATCATTACTTGCCGATGTGTCTTGCCTAACTTTCTGTATACGCTTTGTCAGAGACTTGTCTTATCAATCAGTCACCTTTAGAGCTGAGCCAACCCGATAATACCACGTGTCCGAGCTGTGTGTTAAGACAGCCGGCAGATCTAGAAACAAATCATTTTGTCTCAAATCTTTGTCTTTAGAGAGAGAAGCTCTAGAGGAAGAAGGAAGGAGTTTTAGAGTGAGAGAGTGGAGTTCCGAGCTTGATCTTCGAGGATCGAACCGTTGGATTTGAGTTTTGAGGTTAGATTCTTGCTCTACTCTAGTTGATCTTATTGGCTGTCAAGCTGCATTGCATGATTGAATTCGTTTTGCACGACATGCATTGATTTGAAATTAGTTCTTGAAGAGAAAATGGTGTTCTTGAGTTTTGATGAAAAGCCTCGTTTTGATCCGAAAAGTTTGGAACTAGAACCGTGTTTTTGTGTTTGTTCTTGCATGACCTTCTTGTAAAGGGACCCAGGTCCACGTTTTTTGAACTCATAGCATGAAACCTCAGTTTTTGGAATGAACGAGTTATGATTTTAGCATGCATGTTCTTGATGATCTTGTTCTTTGCATTCTTCAAAGGGAAACCCAGGTTTTTCCCTGACTTTGTTTTGTATGTGGCCATCGGGACCACACCTCGGCAAGGAGGTGTGGGACCTCGGCAAAAGGCCTGGTTGGTACCCAGTATGTTTTCATGAGACGAAAAACAGTGTTTAAAACCCCAGCATGTTTTGCTTTGTTTTGACTGGAATCTGGTGAGAATACCGGGATCATTGCATGCATGTAAAGCTTGTTTTGAGAATGTATTTGCCGTGTGATTGTAGGACCTTGATCTTTGCTTTGAGCCTACACCCGAGAAGAACTATGTGAGTGGTATTTCTAATAAAGCTATTATACCGTTTTGATAAATCTTGTTTTGCTTCGCTTTGATGAAAGTATTTGTTAAGCATGAATGATTAGCTCTATTTTGATATATCAAGTAAAGGCTTTGTTTTGATGTTAACCTTTGAAAGTCCCTTGTGCTGGAGGACTCTAAACTTTCGCAGTACTAAGCATAAAAGAGGATACGGTCCTTTTCTTGAAAGGATATAGTGTTAAAGCGGGCTACGAGCCTAAGTAACACATGACCATCGTGTTAAGAAGAGCTACGGGCTTAAGTAACACAAGTCCCTTGTGCTGGAGGACTATAAACTTTCGCAGTACCTCGGACTAAGCGATTACGGATCGTACAGTCCTTGTCTTGCCACTGACGGTTTACCGCGTGGACTCGTTTGTTCGGAAAGCTGGATTTGTGTTTTGCCGATGCCAGTAAGCATCCCTTGAGACTTGTAAGATTTGATAGATGAATACGGTTCATCTCTTGATTTGATAAGGTTTTGACATGTTTTGCTTTGAAAGAATCTCGGCTAATACTTGTATGGTTTTGGCATGTTTTGTTTTGAAAAGACTTCGGCTATATTCATGCAAAACCTTTATTATTTGTACCATTCACTGAGTATCCAAGCTCACCCTCTCTATATATATGTAGGTGATGAGCAGGACGGCGGCGACGCCTAGATGTGTCTTGCACAGCTTGTTTTGGATCCATGATTATGTCGGCCTGTTTTGTATTCATGTCGGCAATGTTGTAATTACGTCGGCCAATCTTGAAATCATGCTTCTTGACTTGTATTCTTTGTATTTTGTACATGTCGGCTCGAGAAGCCTTTTGATCAAGATGTAACTTGTATTTTGTTGCTTCGAACTGGTTGTAAAGCCATATCTTGTATGTCATTCCATTTGATTTATGCACGGCTCTTATGGACCACTTGTATTTTGATTTATTGCTTCCGCGTTTGTGAGCCCCATATGTGTATTATACTCTGATTGTGTGTGATCTTGTAAGTTGGCCTTCGGTAATCACGGATTACTGGCCATCACGGCACCATCCTACTAGGGGCGGTTTGGGGTCGTGACACTATCTATCTATCTATCATATAAAGAAAATGGGGTTTCTAACCCGCAAGCCTTGTGGGAGCTCCAATATCCCAATCTTAATTTTCTAATTTTTTGATTTAAAAAAAAAAAAATCTTAGCATTTATTTACTTCGTCCAACTCACAAGCTTTTTTAACTTCTCTCATACTTATTATCACACCATTTTCAACTTCTCTCATACACTATGGTTAATGATGGGATTGTTAAATTATTTTTATAAAAAATCTAAAAAACATAATTTGTATATTAAAAAATATTTAAAACAAATATAAATTCTTATTAAAAAAATAACAGGTTGTACTTTCGAAAAAGAAAGAGAAAAAAAATTATACTGTAAAAAATAATTTGTATATTGAAAAAATATCTAAAACAAATATAAATTTTTATTAAAAAATAACAGGTTACAATTGCGAAAAAAAAGAGAAAAAAAATGCACTGTAATTAGGAAATTACACACCCTTTTCAAGCCTTCCATTGTAATTTTATTAAAAATTACACTGTTATCAAAAACTTGAATATCATTATAATCATATTATTTCTCATCACTGCATACATGATGATACCGATATTATAACGAGGTAATTTTCTTTAGGTAAATAATTGATATGTAATAATTCAAACTTAACAAGTGTTTTAATTTTTTTTATTAGGTACAACATTTCCTTTTAAAAAGTTTTTTTTTTTTTTGATTATATATAATGTTAACATTGTGGTAAAAAACAGTACTGATTCAATAAATCTCGCTGTTCAAGATAAACAGACAGAGTTTATCTTGCGATGTCAACCCTCATATTTGAAGAATATGATCTCAAAGGTAGGAAAAATAAAATTTATTATAAATAACTTATTCTTACCTTTTCAAACAAAATGTTATAATTCCAAATTTTTAGAAGATAATGGAGTTAAAATGATTAAAGATTATATTGCGTCATGCTAAGACTGCGCCTATGCATTTATCATACCTGTACCAATAATGCTACGTCAACTAGATTGTGCATCGTGCGTGAACTTTGTTTTAAATATAGATTAGTCTGAAAAATGTCTATACCTTTTAGAAGGTAAAATATATATATATAATATGTAAGTATAATATTTTTACTTTATAATATTTTATAAGAACAAAATATATGTCTTGTTTATCAATTATAATACTAACTATCATGTTGATAATGCAGGAATGTTGATAGAAGACCCACAACAATTTAGATTTTAGTTATAATATATCTTATTTATTTAGTGAATTTCGAACAAATATAATAAATTTTCATTTTCATTACTTCAATTATAAAACATCAATATTTTCTTTCAAAATTACGTATATTTTATACTAATAATTTAAAAATATGTTTGACATAATCATAAATAATTTTTTAAAATCTAATCTCGTGCATAGCACGGGTGATATGCTAGTCTATACTATATATTAAGCAAAATGGGATTTTTAACTCCCAACGCTTATGGAAGCTTCAATATGCCAATCCTAATTTTCTAATTTTTTTTTTTTTTTAAAAAAAAATTAACCTCAGCATTTATTAACTTGGCTCAACCGACAAGACTTTTTGACTTCTCTCATAATTATGCAGTACCTTTTCTAAAACAAATAATTTGTATATTAAAAAAAATTTAAAACAAATATAAATATCTATATCTATATCTACCTATTTATTTATATCTATCTCTAACCCACAAGTTTTGTGGGAGTTTCAATATCTGAACCTTAATTTCTTAATTTTTTTGATTTTTTTTGAAAAAAAAAACTTAGCACTTATTAAATTCTTCCAAGTCTTTTCACATACCTATTGCAAACAGTAAGTCTCCTTTTTGTTTTCTCCTTCTTGACTTATCACTTTTACACTTTCAACTTCAGTGACCACGTATGTAAACAGTAAGTCTTCTTTTTGTTTTCTCTTTCTTGACTTTTCTTTTTGTTTACTGTTTTAATATTGTAGTTAGACAGCGCATAAAAATATTTGTGATTGAAGTTAGTTAAAAAATCAAATTATAATTTTTTTGATTATAATTAGTTGAATAATTCTTTTTTTTTTTTAAATGTGATTGTAGTTAGTTTAATAGTTTTTTTTTCATTTATTTATTTTATTGGGTGAAAAGTGTGATGTGATTGTAGTTTAATTTAATAGTTATTTTTTTTCATTTATTTATTTTATTATGTGAAAAATGTGATGCGATTGTAATTTGTTCAATGGCTCTTTTTTTTTAATATGATTGTTGTAATTAGTTCAATGGTTTTTTTTAATGTTATTTAATCTTTTTATTTACTATTTTAATTTTATTTTTGATTTTTTAATATGATTGAAGTTAGATAAATATAAACCCTCACAAAGAGAAAAATGTAATTATAATTATTATAATTTTTTGATTATAATTAGTTGAATGATTCTTTTTTTATAATGTGATTGTAGTTAGTTTAATAGTTCTTTTTTTTCATTTATTTATTTTATTATGTGAAAAATGTGATGTTATTGTAGTTTGTTCAATGGCTCTTTTTTCTAATATGATTGTTGTAGTTAGTTCAATGGTTTTTTTTAATGTTATTTAATCTTTTTATTTACTATTTTAATTTTATTTTTAATATGATTGAAGTTAGATAAACATAAACACTCACAAAGAAAAAAATGTGATTGTAGTTAGTTCAATGGTTCTTTTTTTTTAATGTGATTGTAGTTAGTCAATGGTTCTTTTTTTCATTTATTTATTTTTGGGTAAATTACATTGACACCCCCTGAGGTTTATATTTATTACAGTTCCCCTCCATCACCTTTTGAAAATTACATCCCCCTCCCTGAGGTTTAAGGTTTCATTATATATTGCCCCCTGAGGTTTAAAGTTTCATAACAGTTCTCCCCCCCTCACCATAATGATCATCATACATAAAATTTGATTAACAGCGGGTCAGTGTAATTTCCCAAATGTGAGGGAGGAAACTGTAATAAACATAAACCTCAGGGGGTGTCAGTGTAATTTACCCTTTATTTTTTTTATTATGGAAAAAATGTGATGTGATTGTAGTTTGTTCAATGGTTCTTTTTTTTTAATGTGATTTAATCTTTTATTTATTGTTTTAATGGTTTTTCTTCACAATTATTTATGAAAAAAATATGATTGTAGTTAGATAGCATAAAAATATATGTGATTTGATTTGATTTTTTTTTTATTTGATTTTTAAAGTACCAATTATTAATAATGATTAGATTGTATTTTAAAAAAAAAATTGTAATTGATTTTTTTAACTCACTGTGCTTTTTAAAAAATGTCACTAATTGTTTCAGCGACAATTTGAAAATTTTATCTATATCTATACTATATATTAAGCAAAAGGGGGTTTTCACCCCCAAAGCCTGTGGGAGCTTCAATATCCCAATTTGAATTTTCTAATTTTTTTATTAAAAAAAAAAAAACTCAGCATTTATTGATTTGGTTAAAATTCTCTAATCAGCATTTATTAACTTTTTTTCAATCTACATGTCTTTCCACATGCCTGCATTTATTAATTTGGTCAAAATTCCCTGATCAGCATTTAAAATCCCCTCATACAAATAATTATAGATATAATCCGTATATAGTTATTGCAGTATCCTTTTCAACTTCTCCCATACACTATGGTCAGTGATAAGATTGTTAAATTATTTTTTATAAAAAACCTTAAAAAACATAATTTATATATTAAAAAAATCTAAAACAAATATAAATATTTATAATTATCCCGTGCATAGCACGGGTGATAGACTAGTACTATATATTAAGCAAAAGGGGTTTTTTAACCCCAAGCCTTGTGGGAGCTCAAATCTCCCAATCTAAATTTCCTGATTTTTTGATTTAAAAAAAAAATATTGGCATTTAATAACTTCTCCCAACTCCCAAGTCTTACCCTTATAATAACACTTTAATGCATTAAGAACAAGTATAAAAAAATTCTTTGAAATTCAACACATGAATTCTTTGAAAAGTCCCAACACATAAGATTATTATCCCTCATAATAACACTTCAATGCATTAAAAATAAGCATAAAAAATTTCTTGAAAAGTCCAACACATATGATTATTATCAAAATATTAAACTTTAATAATATATATATATATATATATATGTATATAAAAGACATTTAATTCATTGAAAAGTCCAACATGTATGATTATTATCAAAATATTAAACTTTAATATAATATAAAAAAGGAAAAAAAAGAAGACATTTAAAAAAAAATTTAAAAATCACAATTCACATATATAGATAATTGTAAACACAATAAAATAGAATGACATTCATGTCTACACGTTTTTTTATAAGATCTCCTCCATTATAATAAGATAGCACTTTATTTCTCTTATCTTATAATCTATATATATATATACTATATATTAAGCAAAATGGGGTTTTTAACCCCAAGGCCTGTGGAAGTTTCAACATCCCAATCTGAATTTTCTAAATTTTTTATTAAAAAAAAAATCAGCATTTATTGATTTGGTCAAAATCCTATCATCAGCATTTATTAGTTTTTTTCAATCTACATGTCTTTCCACATGCATGCATTTATTGATTTGGTCAAAATCCCCTGATCAACATTTAAAATCCCCTTCATACAAAAAATTATAGATACAATTTGTGTATAGTTACTGCAGTACCCTTTTCAACTTCTCTCATACACTATGGTTAGTGATAAGATTGTTAAATTATTTTTATAAAAAATCTTAAAAAACATAATTTATATATTAAAAAAAATCTAAAACAAATATAAATATCTATAATTATCCCGTGCATAGCACGGGTGATAGGCTAGTATTGTATAAAGAAAAGAGGGTTTCTAACTCATAAACCTTGTGAGGGCTCAAATATTTCAATCTTAATTTCCTAATTTTTTGATTTAAAAAAAATCTCATTACTTATTTACTTTTCCCATGCACACTCTTTTCAACTTCTCTTATACCTATTTAATTATTTTGGAAATAATAATTATCCCCCCTTTTCAACTTCTCCCATACTTGTTTAATTATTTTGGAAATAATAATTATCCCTTAATTTATGGATTTTAAATAGAAAGATAACAAAAATATTTCATAATCTCCCCATTCTAATTTCTCTCCTTGATTTCCAAAAAAAAATATTAAAACTTGCCTTCCTTTTCTCTCTCTCAAAAAATCAGATAATATTTTTCATGAGATTTGTGGATACCTATATATCTTACATATTATATTATAACATAACCAAAAAAAAATAATTAAAAATCAGATATATCCAATTTTAAATTTTAAAAATCTTTAAAATTTATCTAAACAAATCTAATTTGAAAATATTTCACACCATCATACTTTAAATCAATAAAACTGTGACAACCACCTCCTTAATTGATTAAGTTAATTATACGCTTGCTATTGATCATGTGATTATGTGCTAATTGTGGATTATGTGCCATGTATTATATGCATTGTATTGATTTGTGCCATGTGTTATTGTGAATAGATACATATAGGTATGAATTAGACCTGTCTGATTCGTTAATTTTAACAAGTTAGAATTAAGAAATTGGATAGGAATTAGAGCCTAATTCACCTTAATATAATTTAATTTAGTGTAATTAAGATTATAAGATGTTGAGGATTAATTAAATTGAGTGAATTTGATTTAATGTGATTTATTATTAGCCTAAGTGAACCTTAAAAGAAAATAATACAAAAATCCTACTCATCAATTAGAGACTAAAGAAGAGAACTAGTGGGGTTTGATATATATACCACACGTAGAGAGAGAGTGCGAGACTGCTCTAAGAAAGGAACTCAACAAGAAGAGAGGATAAGGAGGACTTATGAGGAAGCTAGCAATTGCCTTGAATTTTCAAGAATCATCAAAGCAAGGTAGGTTTTTCACTCCAATTTCTTGAAATTAAGACTTGTACAACAATCAACTTCAAATATTCAAGCTTAAATTAGGATGAATTGATGGCTCATTAGAAGGTTTGCTCATGATATTAAGAGTTGAATACATGCATGACTTGGTATGGAAGAATGGACTTAACTAGCTCTTAAATTCACCATGTGTGGGAACATATTTTTTGGATAACAACACGTGGCCAAGGTGGCACCAAAGTGCCAACCGAGGTACCACGTGTCCTGGTCATGACGCCGAGATGATCTCGGCTAGGCCGAGGTTATCTACGAAGATACCGGAATCTGAGGTGAGCGGATAAAGGATAAGAGTCCTAGAAAGAGGGAGGACCTCAACTAGGATAAGGATAAAGCTCTTACAGAGTTTATCTTTATCTATTGGCGAGTCCAGGATGAGCATTGGGACAGAGTCCAAGAGAAGCTAGGCTTCTACAGGGATCAGGTTAGTGCTGACTATAAAAGTAAGGCATCCCCATGGATCTAAGGTACGCTTTTTGTATTATGGCTAGTGAGTTAAGCACTATTTGCTATCTTTAAGAGATAATTGAGTACTGACTTGATCGTTGGAGTGCCCTCGGGTGGAAGAACCACCGCCAGAGTCTCATCTTTCTGTGACAGGTCGTTCAGGCGCGATCTATTCTGCCGGTGTTCTCCAGCTGAGTTCTTGTTTGGCAGTGTGGTCAGAAAATAGTACACACAATTTGGCATCGTTTGTCGGAAAGAAAGGAAAATAGATGGCCAGCGACGGACAGAAAGAGAAGATTGGGAACGACATCCCCACTGGAAGTGGTAAACACATTGACCCTAACGTAGAGGAGGGTAATTGCAGTGAGGAAACTCAGGATTAGAATCCCGGAGAGAAAGACGTCGGCCAGGAGGGTGACGTACCAAAGAAGTCAGACCGAGGCGGGTATTATAACGAGAACAACCTCCAAGTGTGGAAAGATAGATGCCTGCGCAGGGACGGAGAGATGAAGGGAATGGCGAATAAATTGGCGGACCTGCAATCAGTTGTCAATTTCATGATGCAGAACAACGTCATGCAGCCACCGTTTCTGTTACAAAACACGCCGATTCCAGCGGCCAAGAACGATGCCCTGAAAGTAGGGCAGAAAACAGTCCCTATAGTCCCCCAGCACACCAGGACCAAGGAACACTCTCACCGGCCTTCATGGAAGGTCGGGCGAGGACAGTCAGTGAAGGGAGATTCTCAGAGGACACATCATACCAAAGAAGCTAACCCCAAAGAACATCAGCATGTTCAAGGGAAGGAACTCTGTTTCGACACAACTAATGGAGAGAGGTCCAAGAGAACTCATAACGACACCGGGAGTAGCGCACAAAAGAGGCTAAAATCCGTTGATAGCCGAGCTCCTAGATGGACTAAGGAGGATCTGAGGGATTACCTCCAGAGGAAGTGACAAGATACCAAGGTAACCTCTTCGGTTAAGCCGAGAACACCATTTTTGGTAGAATTGGACAAATTTAAGGCCCCGAAAAGGTTTCACGTGTCAAGATTCCAAATATACGACGGTAAGTCTGACCCGAACTTTCACGTCGGCTTGTACCTGAACTCAATGGCACTGTACACCGGGAACGAGCCATTGCTCTGCAAAGTGTTCCCCTCATCCTTTGGGAAAATTGCATCAGACTGGTTTCACAAGTTGCCGAAAGGAACTCTGAAAAGCTGGGAATGCCTGGCTGAGATATATGTGGCCAAGTTTGTGACAAACAAACTACAGCTGTTAAGGGTGGACTCCCTGATGGCTCTAAGAATTGGCGAGGATGAAAGCCTCAAGGCCTATGCCAAAAGCTATTATGAGGTGTTCAACTGAATACCAGGGTGCAACCAAGAGGTAGCGGTCGTGTCTTTCAAGAACGGCCTGAACAATGATTGTCTGCTTCGAAAATTACTGGCAAAAACACTGCCAAAAAGTATGGAGGAACTTATGGCCAGGATAGAAAAGTATGCGAGAGCCGAGGAGGACACGCCAGGGACAAATGCGTCAAAACAAGAGAAGAGAAATGGCTCACCGAAGCGAGGCCGAGGTAATAGTGGATACAGTAAGCAAGAGATAGGACTGAGGGCTGCACAGGTAGTCACTACTGTATTCTGAATTCTGGTTTACAAAGTGCTGGAAAGAATTCAGAGTCAGCCCTATTATAGAGCACTAGAGAAGATTCTTAGTGAATTTATGGAAGAAGTCTGGGGAAGCACTGTGCCTACCACAGTGAAGATGGGCATCTAACTCAAGGGTGTAGAACCCTAAAAGCACATCTGGAAGATCTGGAAAGACAGGGTCACCTAAGGGACTTGATAGATGAGGCCAGGACAAGGGAAGAGCAAGCGAGACTGCCTCAGGCACTGGTAGCACTACTTCCTCCAGCACCACAACCGCAAGTAGGTGGACCTCAAGTGATCAATATGATTCACTCGAAGGTCAATGAGAACGAGATACGAGGGGAGACTCAGAAGGTAAAACACTTGCAACATGTGTATCAGGTCCGGAAGAAGAGACTTAGGGCAGACGAGTGCCAGGGACCAATGGTGTCCTTTACTGAAGACGACCTAGAGATGGTTCAGCATCCACACAGCAATGCCCTGGTAGTATCCCTCCAGATTGGAGAGTGCCAGGTAAAGCGAATTCTAATCGACCAGGGCAGCTTTTGTGACATCATGTATGTCAGGTGTTACAAGGAGCTTGGCCTTCACTAAGATGATCTGGAACAATCCAATGGTCCAATGGTTGGGTTCAATAGAATGCTGACGTGGCCCCTAGGAGCACTGAGTTTGGATGTGCAGGCTGGCACCAAGAAGGTAAAAACGGAGTTCACAATAATTGACACCCCTCCCCTTACAATGCTATCCTGGGAAGGCCATGGCTGCATGCAATGGGGGTTGTTCCCTCAACATTGCACCAGCTGTTGCGGTTCCCAATAGAACATGGAATTGAGGATGTCAGAGGGGATCAAGTGCAGGCAAAGAATTACTCCATGGCAGCAATGAAATCCACCTGCAATGTACGAAAAGCAGAAACAGCAGAGATTGAGGATAAGGACATGCAGGTCCTTGAGGACGTCGGCAAAGAGCCAGCCGAGAAAAGTGAGGAAGCCCTGAAGAAGATCTTAGTCCAGCATGGGGATGAAGAGCGCTTCTTCCTTCTCAGCTTAGGCTTGGCAGAGGAGGAGGAAAAAGAATTAGAGGCGTTCTTGAGAGTAAACCATGAGGTGTTTGCCTAGACACCATACGAGATGCCTGGCATTGACCCCGAGGTCACTTGCCATAGACTGAATGTGGACAGGTCGGCCAAACCTGTCATCCAGCGAGCAAGGAGGCCTACGTTGATGCATGTTGAGGTAGTAGAAGAGGAAGTGGATAAACTTCTGGAGGCCAAGCCATTCGAGAGGTAAACTACCCACCATGGCTATCAAACACGGTTGTTGTGAAGAAAAAGAATGGGAGGTGGAGGGTCTGTGTGGTCTTCACCAGCCTGAACAAGGCTTATCCCAAAAACAGTTTCCCACTCCCCAAAATTGACCAATTGGTAGATGCCACCTCAGGATATGGAAGGATGAGCTTCCTGGACGCTTACAGGGGATACCATCAGATAGCCATGTACCCTCCAAATGAGGAGAAGACCGCATTTATCACCCCAAAAGGGTTGTATTGCTACAGAGTGATACCTTTCGGGTTGAAAAATGCAGGAGCAACTTACCAGAGATTGGTGACTAAGATGTTTAGACATCTAATAGGCAAAACAGTGGAGGTATACATTGATGACATGGTCATGAAGACCAAGGAACTCGAGGATCATCTGACCGACCTGAACGCAGTCTTTGATATCCTGAGGACATTTCGGCTCTGACTCAATACGTCAAAGTGCGCATTTGGAGTTGGATCGGGAAAGTTCCTGGGATACTTGGTCACCAGAAAGGGCATTGAGGCAAGCTCGGATCAGATCAAGGCCATCTTAGAGTTGAAGAGCCCAATGTCGGCAAAACAAGTGCAGATGTTGACTGGAAGGGCTACAGCCCTAAATAGATTCGTAAGCAGAAGTTCTGACAAATGCAAACCTTTCTTTAGTTTAGTAAAGAAAGCTGCAGACTTCTTGTGGATAGAAGAATGCGAAGTCGCCTTGGCCGACTTGAAGAAATACTTGACCACCGCTCCAGTTCTCTCAAATCCAGTACCTAGAGAGGAGCTGTTCTTATACTTGGCGGTTTCAGAGCATGCAGTGAGTGCAGTGGTAATCACAGAAGAAAAAGGAGAGCAAAGGGCAGTTTACTACGTGAGTAAAACCCTAGCAGATGCAGAGACCAGATACTTACCCTTGGAGAAATTGACACTAGCAATGGCCTCCAAGAAACTGAATCATTATTTTCAAGCCCACAAGATTGTGGTGTTAACTGAGCATCCTTTGAAATCCCTATTGCAACAAGGAGATCTGACAGGTAGGATAGCTAGATGAGCAATGGTGTTGGGCCAATATGACCTGGAATTCAGACTCAGAACAGCAATCAAAGGCCAAGTTTTGGCCGACTTCATGGTTGAGTTCACACCAGGCACCATCATACATCGGGCTCCATTGAGCTGAGGTATATGATGTCCAGGTGAACAAGGAGAAACCTAGCTGGGGATAGCCGGACAGAGGAAAGAAGAGAAACTCAGGCCTTGCAGTATTTACGTCAGGGACTCCTTCCGCCTGTTTGTTGATGGAAGTTCAAACCGACAAGGAACGGGAGCAGGAGTAGTGCTAGTATTGCCGGATGGACAGATGCTGGAACAATCCATTCATTTGGGGTTTAAGGCCTCAAACAACGAAGCAGAATATGAAGCACTGATCGCAGGATTGAAGTTGGCAGTTGCAATGGAAGTGTAGACACCCCATTTTTGACCGACCATAAGACTCAGACGTCACTGATTGAGCGCTTGGTGATGTTGCATATTGTGCTCGTTCTGAGGTTGCGGAGTCTCGGCTGCGAGCCTTGCCTCCGGACTTCCGGACTCTTTTGTACCTTGCCTCGGCTTGCGAACCAGGTCCCGTTTTCTCCGTTTTCTCTTCCCGAAGGAAAGGAGAGGTCTCGTAGATCATCTCTCAGTGGCCGTAGGCTACGTTTCGTGGTCGTAGGCCATTTTTCCCGTTTGGAGCCCGGTTCCCGGTTTTTGGAGCCGTCGGCCGTGTGCCTCGGTTCGGGACCGCTTAACTACCTCCATTTGCTCCGATTTTTGGCATACATCTTATTTACTCCCTTTTGAGGGACACTGTGGCTCGAGAGTCCAACTTCATGGTCAAACGCCACCTCCGGTGCTTAACAGTCAGTTTTCGGGCCCCGGGTTGGGCGTTTCGGCCCCGAACCTTCGATTTGCATCGGTTTGGGTGCATTTTTGGCAAGGACCTTATTTTCTTTGTTATGAAGGTCATAGAAGGGTGGGAGGCCAGCAATTGTTCTGAAGACCAGCTTTATTCCTTCCTCGCTCTCCGTCGCCCGTTTTCCTCGCTAGAAAGCTGGTGTTGACCATTCCCGGGCCACTTTCTTGGACCCTCAACCACATATTTGTGTTGTACACACCTGGGAGGCCACTAATATGGCATGGCCGGCCAGCAACTCTCCCTGACCCTTTTGAACCCCTCTAAAAAATGGGTTTTTCTCTCTCCTGGTTCACATTTTCAGGGTTTCAACCACATAGCTGTGTTGTGCACACATGGGAGGCCACCAATATTGGGTAGCCCGCCACTAATTCTCATTGACCCTGTTGACCCTGGCCGGCCGGCCAGGGGAGGTGGCCGGCCGGCCACCTGAACCCTCTGAACCTAGCCAGCCATGACCCCCTCACCTGGCTCCTTACAGCTGTGCCCTCTTTTTCCCCCAAATCCTGTATCCGAGGGGGGGTCTTTGGGGGGGGGGGAATTTGAATTTCATTTTCCCCTCCTTTCCTCCACTCCTTTGCCTATATAACCAGCACCCCCAGCTGCATTTTAAGGGGTTACAAAATTTGGTTTAGAGCTCTTGCATACAATCTCCCTCTCTCTCCACTTCAACCCCCCCAAACCCTAAGGTTCTTGCACCAATCCATAGCACCACACCTCCACACTCCATTCCAGCCACCTGGAGGCTATTTTCAAAGGTTAGAAGCACCATTTCTTCAACCAAAAGCTGCTGGAGCTTTGTGCTACAAGGGTAAGCTTCTTTTCCCTCTTTTTTGTTCCTATCTTGCATGCAATCTTAGCCTTTGTTGCTTACATTTTTGGGCCCCGACCCAAACTGTAAATAGTCATATTTTGAGCTCCTTTTCATGTTTGATCAGGAACCTATTACTGTTTGAGGTCTCCTACTATCACTTGCCTCTTTAACTCTCTTTTAGGCCTTTTTTTGCATAGTATTTTAGGCTTATTTTTGAGCTGTTTTGGACTTGGTCATAAACTGTAAAATATCTTTTTTTGAGCCCCTCTTCAACATTGTTGAAGGGTTCTCCTCTATTTGAGGCCAGCAGCTACCACTTGTCTCTTTATCCCTCTTTTAGGCCTTTTTCTTGCATGATAGTTTAGCCTCACTTGTGTTTATTTTAGTGGCTTGATGTAAACTGTAAAGTGTGTTGTTTTGAGCCCCTCTTCAACTTTGTTGAAGGGCTCCTTGCCATTTGGGTCCAGCTTCTGTCCCTTATCTCTGTTCTCTCTTTTAGGGCCACTTTTGCATGATAGATAAGCCCTATTTGTGTTCACTTTTGAGACTTGTTATAAACTGAAAAAAAGGCTTTTTTTTGACATTATCTTCATGTTTTATTAAGGGCATTTTCTTATTTGAGGTCACATGCTTCCTTGAATGCTAGATTGTCCCTTGTTTTGAGCCTTACACCTAAGCTCCAATGGCATGCTTTGTTTGGCCTTCTAGCCACTGGAATCCAGTGGATTTCTAGTGGCTTTGATGCTATTTTGAGCCTCCAAATCAGAGGGGGATGACCCCCTCTCACCTTGACTTGTTTGATGGCCATTTTGGCCTTTCAAAGGCCCCCCTCTTTACATGCTTTGAGGTCACATTTTATGGTCAATTTGGTGAGTTTTGGGACTATCATATTTGATTTCCAGAGTTGTTTCGGTCATGCTTCATGTCTATCTTGTATGTGCCTAATAATCCCTTTGTATGCCCTCTAAAGGAGCCCCCTCATTTGTGCATGTGTTGGCTGCATTTCCATGGTTATTTGGGCATATTTTGGCATGTTTTATTCACTGATTTTTTCTGGTTTGATGAGTTCTCACTTGCTTCATGTACTTGCCATGTAACCCATGTTTACTAGTCAAAATCGCATGCTATTTTAGGCCATCTTGCTAGCACCTTTTGGCCATGCTTTAAACTAGAAAATTTCTTGTTTTGAGATTTCCTTGACTCTGTCTACATGCTTCATGATCAAATAATGCATGCTTTGTATAGCTATAGGTCATTGCGTATGCCTAGTTTTTAGTTTCGGGGTTCATCTCATGCATCGGGTACCATATTGCCATGTTTCGGGGCTGTTTAGCATCATATTTTAGTGCTGAAATTCGCATGTTTGTATGCCATATTCCATGCCTTGCCATGCTTTGGTACAGTGGCATTCGTGCCTTAGGGTCGGTCCTCGGTTTGCGTGCATGTGTGCACGCATCTTGAGTGTCTCATTTCCATCTCATGGCCACTGATGTGAGTGTGGCTGAGGTCCACTCATGTTGGTGTAAGTCCATCATGCATCGCGTATGCCATTTCATTCCATAGCATTGCGTATGCTAGGTTGCATGTTAGAGCATTGTGTATGCCGTGTTACATCGAGCATTGTGTATGCCATTTCATAGCATTGTGTATGTTAGGTTGTATATTAGTTGCATAATGCATATTATGTATATTGCATTGTGTTTGGAATAGGAGTTAGCCCAAGCACAGGAAACGAGGGACGTTCCGTACTCCGAGTGACGGAACGTGTCTCAATTCCCAGTCACCGACACTCTGGATTATCCATGATGAAGTCTTGGTCTTGTTGTGTTTATGTGTGCATTCATTTCATATTGAGTCGTGCAATTCGACTCCTCGGCCATCATGCATCGGGATGCGTGATTGGTGGGCACTAGGATCGAGGCAAGCATACATATGTGAAAATGCATTGCCATGCCCCTTTCTTGCTCTCTGTTGCAGCAAATCAGAAACCGGCAGTCCTTGGAGTTCCGTGCAAAATACCAAGCTCAATTGTAAACAGAGGCTAATTGGGGCATCGCAGTGGATTTCCGTGCCAAGCAACCCGAACATGCATCAGTCATCATCCGGAGCAGAGTCGAGGCAGTCCCTAGCTTGCATGCTAGTTTACAGCTTTCCTAGATTAATTTGTTAATTAATTAGGATTTTGTACTTATTTAGACTGTATTATTCATTTGGGACTGTATATTATTTATTCGGACCCTCCGAGCGAGGGCAATGTTGTAATAAGTGTGTGTGCATGTGATGTATGTCTTCCAACCCCACGTCTTTCTCCCTTTTATTTACCAGTTTATGATGGTTAGATTAGGGCATGTTTCAATTAGCATACAGTATGATGGCATGTTTGCATTCATTCGTCTGTCTTGCATGGACCGGGCTCGGCGCATCATAACTCATTGCATTGTATTTCAATTCCAAATTGAATACATGTTATCTGTTGCATTTCATATGCCATGTTTAGAAATATCCGAGCCTGCTACAGTTGCATTATTGCATGTGTTGCATTAGGCATTTCTGTATAGTTAGGATCATGCATGATTTCTAATTAGCTTTTGTTTTAGCTTGGAGTACTCGGTAAGTTTTACGCTTTAGCATCCTTGCATGCGTGTGAGTGACTGCCATGATAGCATGCTTACCATGAGGCTATACGCTTATGTGATATATCTGCCTGAATGCCTGTGGGTGAAGGTTGGGTTATTTGGATTGGGACAAATCATCAACTGTGAGTTTTAAGCCCACTAGATAGTGGCAAAACCATCTTTTCTAAGCCCACCCGAGTGTGGCAAAATCTACATTTTAAGCCTACTTGCGAGTAGCAAACCATCTTTCAAAAAAACAAACATGAAATGTTTTGTTCCAATTCAGGCGATCCAGTCTATACTTGTATGCTGTGCGCATCACATAGTAAATCTAGGCTAATAACCGGAATAAGAACGCATAATGTTTTCAAAACTAGATATCATGGTTAGTAGAGGCCGATCTTTGATCGGGCGAGCGGGGGTGCTCACGAAGTGACCTTCCCCAATCGTACCCAAGTTCCCAAGCCGAGGCAACTTTGGTGATGATGGACACGTGGCCTTAGGCAAACGAGTCAGGGTTTCCTAAATTTCCCAAAATAAAATATTTAGGTGGCGACTCTGTATCTGGCAAAGCAGTCCATGTTTAGTACTTCTTTCAAAAATCTGTTTTCTCAAAACGATTTGCCAGATTTGGACTCTTTGGTTCAGATTAAGAACCGTGACAATTAGAGTCCTGAACTGTAGTGAGCCCAAAATGAACGGAACGGGAGTCATTCCCTCCCGGGGCGTTCGGGGAGGTCTATAGTTTCTGGCGACTCCGCTGGGGATTTAGAGAACTTGACTCGAACTGATGATATCTTGTTTTGATTACACTTATGTGTTTCTTTGCATTGCATTTGCATTGGTGCGCCTAGGACACCGTGTTTGCCATCTGCTATTCCTGAGCGGTTTGCCAGAGGCTGCGTGCCATAAGGCTTGCCGGTTACGGGCTCTGCCAGTATGGGAACACAAACCCCGGTTTTACCGGGGCACCCTTTTTAACCATTCGACCTAGTGCATATTCGGAATCCATAGTGACCATTCCAAACTAGGACAGGTTGCTTATCCGATATAGGTTGTTTGAAACCGCTGCGTGCGTAGTGAAACCCTAGCTCCTGACAAAATAGGACAGGGAAACCCTACCCCAACATAGGGTTGTTTTGGCTCTCACTTATCTGCTATGTGCTTTTAGGAGTGCGTCTCTACAGGGAAATGCATGTATCAGTTTATGAGTTTGGGCATCAGGCCTGCGGGCATCAGTCAGTGTTTCAGAATCAGTTATCTGCGGGTATCAGATTCAGTTTTTGGGGACAGTGATTCAGGGATAATGATCAGTGTTCGAGCACAGTGTGTATTCAGCTTATCGACCGTGTGTTGTTATGCCCAGCTGTGTGTTGTGTATTTATTTTAAGCTGTTATGTTGTCTATTCATCTGGTTGTTATTTCCTTATTGCTTTATTTATCTTTTTGCTAGGACAGTTTTAGCACAATTGCTTCAAACCCAGCAGATATTCCCCAAGCACTTTGGACAAGAGGTCGTCGGCTCAATCGATCTAAGGATCTGGTTGACGGACAGCCAGTGTTCCATTCTCTACCCCCAGTTGTCAGAAGAAGGCCGAGAAGGCGTAGTGTGTCTGAGCAGAGGTTACCAAAGCAGTTGCCTACCCTAGCAGTGAACAGTCAGACTGAGGTCTTAGTTTCTGCCATAGAGATACACATACCAGTCAGTCAACAGGATCAGCAGAATATGGCCGGGATGGAAGAAATGATGCGCCAACTCCAAGAGAGTATAAGGCAGATGCAAGAGACGCTGTCCGCCAAGCGGAGTTCTCTAAACAGCGGGCCACAATCATGGCCCAGCAGGCCGAGCTCATCACTAGACTGCAACAGCAGAATGCAGCATCTGCCTCACATCTAGTTCCTCCTCTACCAGGGGTCCCGTTACCCGAGCAAACACCAACTGTTCAGAATGTCCTGCCAAACATCCAAAACACCTTGCCAAATGTCCAGAACATCCAGGAGGACACAGACCTTCCAACGGGGCTAGCTCCGCCCCCACTCCTACCTCAGTTATCCAAGGCACATACACCTGCCAACCACCCGGACTCTCCCTTCGAGTTCGAAGTAGACCCTACAGCACTAAAATTGAGCAAGCTCGAGAAGCTATTCAAAAAGTCCCAAGGGGTAAAGGCTATTCCGGATATCGAGGACGGATATACCGATGTGGCCGTGACATTGCCGGACAGATTCAAAATGCCGCAGATCGATCGCTTCGATGGATCGGGGATCCCATGGTCCACCTCCGGCTATTTTCAGATATACTGCGGCCAATGGGCCTAACCAGACCACAGAAGCTTTCGCTATTCGGCCGGACCCTATCGGGTGTCGCCGCTATCTGGTATGCGAAGTTGGAGGATGATGTCAAGCGGAGTTGGGATGAAATGGCCGAGGCCTTTGTTGCGCAATACTCTTACAACACTCAAATTGAGATTACAACTCGTGATCTCGAAACAACGAGGCAGGAGCCCAAAGAGAGTTTCTCAGATTTCGTGACCCGGTGGAGGGCGAAGGCCTTGATGATGACTTTAAGGCCCACCGATAAGGACCAGATCAGGATGATTGTGCGCAATCTCCAACCAAAACTGATGCAAAAGATGATTGTACTCCCCTTCCCCACCTTTTCGGATCTGCACGAGATGGGGGTACAAATTGAAGATACAATGAAACAGGGTCTGATGGACCAAGACAGGGAGCAACCCGAAGAACTTTTAACCGCAACAACAATGCAGGCCCGAGTGGTGCTGCAACTGCAAGAACTTCGGAGGTAGCATGGTCGCCACCATTCCCCCTCCCCTTCCAAGGCCCATGGCAGCCACACCCTTCCGGCCGCAGGAAGCAGTACCAGACCACAAAGTACCAACCCAGAGGCCAAAGAACCTTCACCCCACTGTACATGCCCTGTCCAAAGCTCTAGGGGTCTTAATCAGAAAAGGGCATCTAAAACCCCTGGAGCGAGGCCATTACCAAATCCACTTCCCCCCACTCACAACCCAGCCAAATACTGTGCATATCACCAGCAACACGGTCATGACACCGACCAATGCTTCAGATTGCATCACGAGATTCAAGATCTCATTGACAAACAGGTGATTTTGCCGCCGAGAGACCCAATGTTACAACCAACCCACTCCCTACACACAACCAAGCTCCGCCTCCCAAAAGAGTCAACTTTATCCAGACTAGGGTCGTGTCTTACGATCCTAGCATCTATATCACTCCCTCCCATCTACCTAAGCCGGAGGTGCTCCTTCCCGACTGCACTGACTTTTTGTGCATGTTGGACATCTCTACAACCCAACCTGAGCCAATGGTGTCGGCTGTGGAAGACAGTGCAGGGGAGATTGCGGAGGAGGATGGAACTGAGGAGTCAGGGATTGAGCAGTCTGGGAATTTTGCTGGGGAAGCCTACGATCCGAGTGAGTACATTCTGTCAGCAGGCCAGTCTGAGCCAAGTATAGAATTGCCAGAGAGAGCAGAACTGTGTGTGATCCGGGAGGATGGATTTGAATAGGGAACAGATGATTTGACGGCCGTAGAAGAGGGCTTCGCCGACCTACAGTTTTTCAATGACCAAGAATCAGGGGACGCAACAGTCAACTGGTTTGATTATGAGGAATCGGCAGAGGCCACTAGATGGCTGGATGATCAACCAGACGTGGTGGAAGAGTTCCAACCAGAATAGGGCCCGGCAGGGGCGAGGGTATCAGTTTTGGCCGGAAGGGCCGGAAGTCAGAGTACATTGCCGGAGAGCGCCGGTACAAAGAATTTCGCTCAGAACAGGAGCATTGTGAATGCAGGGAAAGCCGAACAACAAACTGCGCTAACGCAGGTGGAACAAGAGAAGATTTGGGATTCTGAGAGAATCCGGAAAGCCAAGGCCCATGAAGGGATTGAAAGTGCTGTGGGCACGAAGACAGAAGATGCTGTGAGCATAGGGGCTGCAAGTACTGCAAGTACAATTATGCCAGAGCCAGACAGGTGCCTTTCGAATGCCAACGGAATGTGGTGGGAAGATGATGATTTATGTCTGGCCCACACAGATGAGGATTGGGGAAGCAATCAACCAGATGGCACCTGGTATCTCGATGAGGTGGATCATATGACAAGAAGCGGGCGGTATTTCAAACCCCCGCATTTAGACCAGCCAGAAGCATCTGGGAAGGATAAAGAAGCTGAAAAACAGAAGGAGAAGCAGATCGAAGAGGAAGCTGTGCTGAAGCAATTAAAAAAGATACAAGCAGACATCTCCATCTGGGGACTGCTTATGGCGTCACGAGTGCACAGACAGGCTGTCCTAGCTACTATGGACAAGGCTAAACTCTCTATAGATACCACACCAGAGCAGCTAGTTGGACTGGTCTTTCCGGGAGGAGGTTCCCCGACGATAACCTTTTCAGACAAAGAACTGCCGCTTGAGGGCGCAAATCATGACAAACCCCTTTACATCTCTGCGGAATGTAGAGGCAAGTGGGTGCCAGTGGTTCTTGTCGACACGGGATCCGCCATTAATGTGTGCCCGTCAAGGACAGCATATGCAATCGGGTTAAAGCCCGCGGACTTCGTGCCAACTACTCAAGTGATCAGAGCCTATGATAACACTAGCAGGGAGGTGATGGGGACAGTCAAAATTCAGGCCCAGGTTGGCCCAGGACAACACAACATTGAATTCCACGTCTTGGACGTTCCTGCAACCTTTAATCTACTCTTGGGGCGGCCGTGGTTGCACCAAGTGAAGGCAGTCCCTTCCACTTTGCATCAGATGGTGAAATACCCCTATGGAAAGGGAGTAGCCATTGTTTTCGGGAATTCATCAATCCATCCACCTCCAGAGGTATCTACACCAGTCCTAGAAATTGAGCACGGCATGGAGGACGTGTTTCTGTCAGGTTTTACCTTAGCCGAGGCTCGGGTTGTGTAGAATATCATGGCTGTTAATGAGGGAGTATACGTTAGTGCTCAATCTGTATACCTCATGAACAAGCTACAACACATCCCCGAGATGGGATTAGGAAGGAGTGGCCGGAAGGGCGTCGCAACATTGGCCGAAGTGCCACACAACCCTCATACCTTTGGATTGGGTTATCAGACCACCAAAGAGGATTGGTTAAGAAAGGGAAAAGAAATGGCTGGAAAAGCTAGAGCAAAGAAGGCTGGGAAGCCATTTGAGCTGATGCATAGGCCCATTCAGGGTACCCTAAACGGACGCTTCGTCCGGGAGGGGGAGGACTTTCCATTTTGTGGCTTCCCAGAGCCATGGCTGAACGCGGAGAAGAAGCGCGTGCCAGGTGTCGAGATTTTCTTTGACCTACAACTACCCGAGGATGACGTTGCCAAAGAGCAGACAGACCCATCAGCTGAGGTTGAGCAGTGTAAGGCAGTGGACTCCGAGGGCGCTAAAATTGAAATGGGGGTAGCACTGGCATGTCTACTTTCAGATCCTCCGATCGACCAAAAGTGCTTGGGGGATAACTTCTCGGTTTCCATGATTGGGGATGAAACGGCTGCGAGCCTACCAGTAACTATTTTGGATGCATCTATCGCACCCTCTCTCACTTGGCAATACGATGAGGGATTTTTGTCCAACAGTACCGGGTCAGGTAGTGAGCCGGAATCTGATTCCACCGAATCTTGTGAGTCAGAATCAGGTTCCAGCTCGACTGAGTCTGAGTCTGGTAATCCTAGGGATGATAACCCGGATGCTACAGTTATGTCCATGTCGTTCTTTCTCATTTGAGTCTGTTGTAACCGAGAATTCAGACGATTTAGATGTGCTTAATGAGAATCAAGTAGCTGTGGTTTCTGAGTACTTTTCTGTGCCCTTGATTTATTGCATAAACTCAGACTTTCAAAATTTTGATGAAAATGACGAGGAAGAAATTCCTCCGGTTTTGCAACGCTTAATTGAACAAGAGCATGAGAGGTTTGTTAAACCCCTAATGGATGAAATCACTACCGTGAATATTGGTACTGAGGAGGACCCGCGGCTGGTCCAGATCGGGTCCACGTTGTCTTCGGAGGAACGCGAGCGCTTAGTCGCTTTATTAAAAGATTTCAAAGATGTTTTCGCGTGGTCCTACGAAGACATGCCTGGGATCGATCCTGAGATTGTACAGCACTGGATCCCCCTTGACCCCGAGGCCCGACCAGTCAAGCAGAAACTCAGAAGGATCTGCCCGGACTGGGCTCTCAAGATTAAGGAGGAGGTCACCAAGCAAATCGACGCAGGCTTCCTGCTGGTATCCGAATACCCGACTTGGTTGGCCAACATCGTTCCAGTGCCGAAGAAAGATGGCAAGATCCGGGTATGCGTGGATTTCAGGGATTTGAACAGAGCTAGTCCGAAGGACGACTTTCCCTTGCCGCATATTGATGAATTAGTGGACTTCACAGCAGGGCATGCTTTGCTCTCATTCATGGATGGCTTCTCAGGGTACAATTAGATAGTGATGGCACCTGAAGACGGGGAAAAGACTGCATTCACCACCCCGTGGGGGACACACTGCTACAGAGTGATGCCGTTTGGATTGAAGAATGCTGGAGCTACTTATCAACGGGCCGCGACCACAATATTGCACGACATGATCCACAAAGAGGTTGCGGTGTACGTGGACAACATGATTGTCAAGTCCAAAGAAAGAGAGGGCCACTACACTGCCTTGCAAAAGTTCTTCCAAAGGATCAGAGAATTCCGGTTGCGGCTGAATCCTCAAAAATGTACATTCGGTGTTACAGCGGGAAAAATGCTGGGGTTTCTGATTACACAAAGAGGTATCGAAGTCAACCCTTCCAAAATCAAGGCCATCCTAGAAATGCCCCCACCAAGGACTGAAAAGGAGGTGCGAGGCTTTCTGGGTAAAGTGCAATTCATAAGACGGTTTATCTCAAAATTAACCTTGACTTGTGAACCACTTTTTGGTCTCCTGAAGAAAGGCAAGAAATTCCAATGGGACGGCCGATGCCAAGCTGCTTTTGAACAGATCAAGGAATACTTACAGAACCCGCCTGTGTTGTCACCACCAGAGAGCCGGGGAAACTGTTGATATTGTACCTATCAGTCAGCTGATGGGCTGTATGCTCGCCAAGAATCAGAGGACAAGGTGGAGAAAGCCATCTACTATCTGAGCAAGAAGATGCTAGAGTATGAGACTGCTGCACACTGTTGGAGAAGGCTTGCTTAGCTTTGGTATGGACTACCAGGAAGCTGCGGCACTACCTGTTAGCTCACTCCGTAATATTGGTTTCACGACTCGATCCCATCAAATATCTTTTCGAGAAACCAGCACTTACGGGTAGGCTAGCTCGTTGGTTGCTGTTGCTCTCCGAATTTGATCTGAAGTATGTAACGCGCAAGTCAGTCAAGGGAAGAGCAGTAGCAGAATTCTTAGCCGACCATCCAGTGGAAGGGGGTCAAGCGGTCGAGTACTTATTCCCAGATGAAGCCATTTTGCACATCGACGATGAAACTTGGACGATGTACTTTGACGGAGCGTCAAACCAGTACAGATATAGGATAGAGTGTTGCTGATAGCACCTGATAAGTCCCGTATCCCTCTAGCCTTCAAACTCCGATTCAAAGTCTCGAACAACGAAGCAGAATATGAGGCATGCATTGCCGGTCTAGAAGCAGCCCTGGAGCTAGGGGCAAGATGGTTGGACGTCATCGGGGACTCGAACCTTGTTGTGTCTCAAGCAAAAGGAGACTGGAAAGTCAAAGAAGAAAAGATGATGATGTATCACCAGACCTTAGATTTGTTAATTCCTCGGTTTGAGAAGCTAAACTTTGCTCATCTACTAAGAGAGAACAACAGGTTCGCAGATTCTTTAGCAACTCTATCTTCCATGATAGACATCCCGTTCGGAGTCCAGATGCGTCCAGTCATCATTGATCAGAAATTTGCGCCAGCCTACGAATCGATTGCTGCTATAGATGAAGTTCAGGACGAAAACCCCTGGTATCACGACATCTGGAATTTCCTGGAGAAAGAAGCATACTCGCCAGGGGTAAATGCCAAGGATAAAAGGGCAATCAGAAGAATGGCCGTTCAGTTCATCATCTGTGGGGGTAAGTTGTATAAGAGAGGTCAATCTGGGAATGCATAAGCTGTGTGTCGATGCCGAAGAATCAAAGCGTCTAATGGAGGCCATCCATGGAGGGGAATGCGGTGCGCACATGAATGGAGTAATGCTAGCACGGAAGATCCTCAGACATGGTTACTACTAGTCCACCATGGAGGAGGATTGTATCGGTTTTGTCCGGCGATGCCATAAATGTCAAATTCATGCAAATCGCATGAACATTCCGCCGTCGAAGCTGTACAATATGACTTCGCCATGGCCATTTTCAATCTGGGGAATTGATGTGATCGGGGCTGTCTCTCCAAAAGGCTCGAATGGGCATGAGTTCATCCTAGTCGCGATAGATTATTTCACAAAGTGGGTCGAGGCCCAATCTTATGCGGTGTTGAAGGCTTCACATGTTGCGAAGTTCATCAGAAACAACATCATCTGTCGCTACGGAGCCCTAAATGAGATAATTTCAGATAACGGTTCCCACTTCAAGAAGGAAGTAATTGTCTTGTTGGAGAAATACAATGTGTCTTTTCATGAGTCATCTACCTATCGGCTGCAAACCAATGGAGCGGTTGAGGCCGCCAACAAGAATATCAAACACATATTGCAGAAGATGGTGGAAACCTACCAGGACTGGCCAGATAAGCTGCCGTTTGCTCTGTGGGGCTACCGGACTTCAATCAAAACTTCCACTGGGGTGACTCCGTATTCATTGGTTTATGGGATGGAGGCCGTTCTACCTATCGAAATTGAGGTTCCGTCATTGCGAGTACTGGCTGAGTGTCAAATAGCCGAAGCAGATTGGCAGTAGAGCAGGTTTGAGGAACTCATGCTCTTTGATGAGAGAAGGCTGAAAGCACTGTACCATGTTCAAGGTTATCAGCGCAGAATTGCCCAGGCTTTCAACAAGAAAGTTAAGTCCAGGAATCTAAAAGAAGGAGATTTGGTGCTCAAGGACAACCGAGCTCCCATCCACGACTCAAGGGGCAAGTTCAGACCCAATTGGACTGGCCCCTACATCATTAAGTCTATCTGGTCAGGTGGAGCTGTGGTTCTGATGGATCTAGATGGCTTGGAGTTCTTACAACCGATCAATATGGACAAGTTGAAGAAATATTACCCTTGAGAGGCTCGCTAGGCCGAAAACCCGAAAGGGCAACCTAGGCAAAACTCAAAGCACAAAAAAATTTGAAATTATAAAAATTGAGCTCGCAAGGTTGAAAACCCGCAAAGGGCGGCCTTGGCAAAAGTTAGAGCGCAAAAGGAGAGTGAAAATACCCGAGTGAACCTGAGCCTGAACTACGTAAGGCTTGATTCCCATCTTTGGGATACGTAGGCAACTTCATCCTGAAGTTCAGCCATAAACTTTTTCCCGATCAACTTTGTCCATTTTGATAATCTCGGTCATCTTTGTCTATCAGCATTCATCGTGATCTCCGGTGCAGTGCTTTTCAAACTAGGGGCAACTTTCCGTTGCCATGAAGTGCCGCGGTGCTATTCAGACTAGGGGCAACTTTCCAGTTACAGGGGTCCAGGGTTGTGCATCTCAGTGACAGATCTCAGGCGTGTCCAGTTCTGATCCATATCAAAAATGGTTTTGAAAAGTTTTAATAAAAGTTGACTTTGTTCAAATTAATCTTTTTACAACTAAGACCATTTTTGGACCAAAGCGGAGAATTTTCAGTACCCACGACCTTCAATTTCATTGATTTCAAAACAGAGTTCTCCTGCTCTCGCATACAATTGAAGTTGTTTTTTATTACATTCATAAAGAAAACTTGAAAGTACTAGTAAAGCAATAAAGCCGGGGCATAGATAAGTCAGGTGTCCCTGCGCCCCCTCCCAGAGCTGGTCGAAGCCTCTGATGCCAAGCTGGGCCCAATCTGTGCCTCTTCATTGAGCCAATCCAAGCACTCATCAGACAAAGTGCAACTGAAAGTGGGAGCGGGGGCCAGGAGCTCTCTAGTCCTCCATGCTATGGCATACCGAGCAAGCTGTGCGCCTCGAACCGGGAATGTGGCAGGATACTCTATCCCCTCTGGCGGGCAAGTCTGATCGTGACCGAACTAACGCAGGAACCGAAACGGAAAGTACAACACACAGTGGGTCAGACCAATCAACTGGATCCCAGTCTGCAGGACATGCTATAGCTCATTGCCGGAAGATTGAGCCAAGGACAATGCCAAGCAATGCGATCTGCAGACAAATTGCACGTCCAGTCGAACCACCACTCCTCATCAGGGGCATCGACTAGGCGTTGTCGAAAGAAGTAGCCGCGAGCTGAGTAGGCTGGGCAAGAGTCCACGACCTGCAATTTATCCATCAACCATACCTGGAGAGGGATGAAAAATGAGAGAATAAAGAATAGAGAGATGTACGATGAGAGAAGAGTAAGAAAAGGGTTTTGTGAGAAAAACCGAGCCCGAGGGCCGAGTGATGTGAGCAATATATACGTGAGATTGGGTGGGAAACATTACCTGCAGCAGTAGTGGACTCCCCGCAAATCTGGTCGTCTCTCGGCGATAGAAAGCATCCAAGCCTATCAGTGTCTCGGCCAAAGTCATGGCAATGCAGCTCTTTCCTTCCTTCAAGCCTTGAGCAACTTTAATCAGACGGATGCTAGATCCACTGAAGCCTGGGGCAAGCAAAAAGTGAGATAACATGCACAAGCAAAGGGCGTGTTGCCGAAAACCTTGCCAATGATGGTTGTCGCGGTCACCGGCGTCAAAAAAACGATGAATCAGGCCGAGGATGTCCAGTTCCCCGTTGCAGATCAGAGACCGAGCATCATGAGGGTGAGTCCACACATTCGTCCTAAAGCTTGGGCGTGACCGAAGTGAAACTGAGGCAAAATTTCTTCAGGACGTTCAGATTCCATCAAAACTTGAAAATCTTCGAAAGTTGGACATACCTCTTGCCCACCAAAGCTGAAAACATGTGTTACCGGGTTCCAAAACCTCACCGCGGCATGAAGGAAGGGAAGGTGCAGCGGAGTGCGGCTCAGCATGAATAGTGCATTCAAGCCGAAACCCCGGAAGTTCAACTTTTTCGAGCCATCTAGAGAAGCGATCCAAGCTGTGAGATTTTCGACGAGAAACGCCTCCATTTTGGTGCAAAACTGAGATGAAATGAATCAACCACGAGGCTAGAGCTTTTAAAGAGGATAAGACACTGTTCGGGGGACACGTGTCAAAAATTTGGTGGTTGCTGGGCTAGGTGGCCAGCCGGCCACCTTTTCTGGCAGGCCGGCCACCCCTCTCCTCTCCAAGGCAAAAAGCTGGCCGGCCAGTCCCCAAAGGTGGCCGGCCATGCTGCCAAGTGTGTCTGGGGTACTGTTTTACCCTCTGGAAGGAAGTTCCTAGCATTTCCATGCATCGGGAGTGTCAAAGGCCTCCATTTCCCTCAGTTTCGGATGCGTTCCGTCACCCAGATCGTCCGAAATACACTTTGTTCATAGAGTTGTTGTTAAGTCTTGCTTATCAAGTTGTTGTCTTGCTTATCGAGTTGTTATTTTGCTTATCGAGTTGTTAAGTTTTGTCGAGCTGTCAAATTTCGTACATCGAGTTGTTACTTTTGTTTAAACAATTTTGTTGTGCCTTACTTATCGAGTGATCAACTTTGTTGTGTTTTGCTTATCGAGTTGTAAACTTGCTAAGGTTTTGTTATTTCTTGATAAGTTAAGTAGTTTAGTTTGTTGTGTCGGTTCACTACCTGACTTGGCAAATGCATAATGCACATATCCATTCAATCTCATTTTGGTGCAAAAAGATGCGAGATGCGATGCTAAGAACATAAAATACAACACTTTTTCAAAAGCTGTTTCATTCCACCACCATTCCTTTGTTACAACATTTTACAACAAGGGTACAAGTTTTACAGAAAACAAAACTGCCTAACAATATACAATGTGCTATAACTACTTGTAAAAAGGTAAATAAAACAGGGAACAACTGCATCGATGCTCTCAAGAGCAGGAATAAGAGGCCCTCTTCGTCATCTTCTGCGGAACAGACTCTGCGCCATAATCACCACCATCATCGTCTGAGTCGGAGCCGCCATCCTCGGAACCCTCCTCAGCCTCGTCTCCACTACCGGAGCCAGGATCGAAGCCGCCCTCTCTACCAGCGGATGTCTCTGACTGGGGATCTGCAGCCTCCTCCTCCTCGCCGGGCTCCTCCTCTATGATGTGCGCCCTGCGCCCACCTCATCCGCGAGACGACTCCCCTCTCCCAGATCCTCGAAAGGCCTAGATGGCCCAGATCCTTGGGAAGGCCTGGATGGCCCGGCCTGTGACTGGGCATACACCGGAGGCATCTGAAAATAAAGAATGCAGTTTGAACACATCAGCCAAAACATGTATATCAGATACAGATACAAGCAGACTACGCAGAGTGGATGTATGCAGATACAATGCGTAAGTGTGGTGTGTGTCAGATGTGCTCTACACAGGCGATCTATCAATGTAGTAAAATATTCAAGATCAGCATGTCATCAGAAGTATGATAAATGCCAGAAAACTAAAGGGTACCTGGAAACCCATGATGGACAACTGCGCCTCTCTCCGCAAGACCATCCCCTCAAGTGAGGCTACCATCTCGAGCACCTCATTCATGTACTCGACAGGAGGCTGCCGATGCAAAGGCAAGAGTATCAGTAAAGGAATGAACGTCCAAGTATATGAGTAATGAATCAAAGCTGTAAAGCATACCGGTGGTGAGTCGGGGTCTCTGACATATCGGTGGCCAGGCATCGGAGGCTCTATCGGAATCGGAATCGGGGAGGTGGTCCCATATTGCCACCCCATCAACTCAGTCGGCATATCTGGCCATCCAGGATGATGATGAGTCGGGGGAATCGGGGGAACCAGTCCACCCCCACCTCTAGATGTGCCAACCCTACTGGTAGAAGGGGCACCTGCAGTCCGAGCCCTGCTCGATGGGGGCATGCCAGCAGACCTCCTCGTCGGGGTACGGACTCCCGTCAGTGGAGGCATCAAGTAGGTGTGACGGTAGGTCGCACACTCCCCCTGCTCCAGATGTAGGAAGGCATCAGTACCTTGTATAGCATCAATGACATTCTGGGGAGAGAGCCTATCGGCGGTCCGTATATCATCTGGAGGCGCTGAAGGAACGTCCTGCTCAGGGTAGCCCCATACCTGACGCAAGAAGCGATCTCCCAAAAACCAGGCCCTACCAACCGGCCCCTCGAACAAGACCCTATATCGAGAAGCCCCCCACGCTCTGGCAAACTGGAACCGGAGGTGTCTACCCAAAGGCGCCCAGGGCTGCCAGGTGATCTGCGGATAACCAATGCATAAACTGATCATAAATTGCAAATGTGCAAGATAAATCAAAGATTGGAAACATGAAGAACTGAGAGTTCTGAAATACCTCTGACGTCCGCACTGTGTCAAAGTACTACTGCAGGTAAAGAAAAGACTCCCGAGGTCTCGGCCGGTACCGACCCTCGAATACAAGTGAAAACGGGGTCGTGAGGGGCACCTCCACCTCAAGCTCTGGGGCTAGTATCGGGAAGTATGCGTAGACCCATAACTGTGAGAAACAAAGCAATAACCATTAGAATATAGAATGCTGAGTGTAGAATGTAAATACAAGATGCTGAGAGCAAAGTGCATGGTACAGAATGTAAAGTGCGCTGTGGGTGCAATGTACAAATAATGAGAAGCAGAAATGTAAATCAAGAGGGCAGAAAGTACCTCCCAGGCCCTCTAATAGCCGCCAACCATGTTCCCCCGTTCGCGGGAGGTCGCGTTCATGTAGCAGTAGAGAGTAGCCAGGCTAGTACCACCCCAGTCATATCTGCTGACCTATGATAGGTCCACTAGAGCGCTCAGCAGATAAAGCCCGACAGTGTTCCCCCTATCGACAAACAGAGTGGTGCCGAAGAGGAACATCAGGAATCCGTGAGTGTATTGTGCCACCTCCTCGGGAGTCTCAGGCTCCATCTCCGCCCTCCTAAAATGGGAAGAGAACCAAGTGTATCGGACTCTGTCCGAAGATCTGTCAATAGGCGGGCGAGCCCCCAATAAATATATCCAGGCGGCCTCCCACTCGCCCATGTCCTCGTCGTATGGGATGGCCCAACCTCCCACATCAAGGCCTGTCAGTATGGCAAAGTCAAATGCGGTCATGGTCATATCCCCAGTGGCAGAAAAATGGAAGGAGTTGGTGGTGTCCCACCATCTCTCTACCAAAGCACCCATCAGTGTCCTGCTAGTCAGACAGCGAGAGATCCCGGTGCAAAAGGGGCCAAACCCAGCCATGTCCACCAAATCCCGGACAGCCTCCGGAAGCTCCGTATACCACTCTCTCGCCGAGACGGAGCCATATCCTTGCATAGTACGAGCAGTCACCTGCATTCAGGATGAGTACATGTATTCAGTTTCAGAATGAGACGAATAAGCTGTGTGCAAATGAGATGAATAAGCTGTGTGCAAATGAAATGAATAAGCTGCATGCAAATGAAATGTATGAGCTGTGTGCAAAATTGAATCAGATACAGAATCTGGGTTGCGTGTTCAGAAAATTCAAAGTTCGGGCTGTGTGTTCAACATCAAGTGTTTGGGCTGCGTGTTCAACTCTCGGTCAGTGTATGCTGTGTGTTCACAATCAGTATGGGCTGTGTGTTCATCTCAAAGTTCGAGCTGTGTGTTCAACATCAACTATTTGAGCTGTGTGTTCAGATTTCAAAATCAATGTGCTGCGTGTTCACCTTCAATTTGGGCTGTGTGTCCAGAAATTCAGAGTTTGGGCTGCGTGTTCTACTCTCAATCAGTGTGTGCTGCGTGTTCACCTTCAATTTGGGCTGTGTGTTCAAAATTCAAAATCAGTGGGCTGCGTGTTCTACTCTCAAACAATGAGCCGTGTGTTCAGAATTCAAGTGTTTGGGCTGCGTGTTCAACTCTCCATCAGTGTGTGCTGTGTGTTCACCTCAACAACAAGCTGTATGTTTGACATCAAAGTATGGGCTGTGTGTTCATCTCAAAGTTCGGCCTGCGTGTTCAACTCTCAATCAGTGTGTGCTACGTGTTCACCTTTAGTTTGGGCTGCGTGTTCATCTCAAAGTATTGGGCTGTGTGTTCAATTCTCAACAAGTGTGTGATGTGTGTTCACAACCAATATACGGGCTGCGTGTTCAGAAAGTTAGAATGTTTGGACTGTGTGTTCAAAATGCAAACGGAATACGGTGCTATGAACTAAACATTCAAAACAAGCTGTGTGCTTAAGTGGGCAGATAAACATAGCGAAGGGACGAAATACACAGAAAATGTAGAATACATTGTAGAAAATGTAAAAGTGAAGTAAATACCTCTCGTGCCTCATGAGAGAGGTGGGACTCCGGCTCTCGCAAAAGCAGATCCCTAGGCGCTCGGTCGTCAAAAGCAGTGAAATGGTAGAAAACCGCCCGCGGGAGGATGTGCTCCTGAGGATGATACCTCTCGGGATCAAACGGCCGAACTCTCGGGGCCAAGGACATGATATCTGGCTCACCCCCGGCACCTAGAAAACCTCCACCATGAGGGAAATGACCAGCCATCTCGAAAAATCTGCAAAAAGGAGCAAAAATGAGCAAAATGAGCCAAAATTGGAAAAACTCAACAAAAGTCAACTCTCGGGAAATGAAAAAGTCAACAAAAGTCAACTCCCGAGAAAATCTTCCAAATGTTGAGATAAACTTACCTCAAGTGGTGAAAATGAGAAAAGAAGCCCCGAAATCAAAATTTAATCGGTCCAAAGTGAAGAGAACTGAAAGTTTTCGCGAAAACAACTTGCGTGGGGCGTTGGAAAACGCGTATAGAACGCAGATCTAAGAGAGAAAATGGTTTGGGAAGGAGAAGAGAGCAATTTCGGAGCTACACTTGTGAGGAAAAGTGCTTTGGATAAGCACATTTAAAGAAAAGAGGGTGAAAGGACCAAACTACCTCGAATCTGGGCTAGGTGGCCGGCCGGCCACCTTTTCTGGCAGGCCAGCCACCCCCCTCCCAAAAACATGGCCGGCAGCCTCCCCCTGGGAATAAAACTGGCCGGTGGTGTCCCCCATGTGGCCTCCAAGGTCTCTACAAATTTTGGTGATGATTGGAGTCCCCGGGACCTAAAAAAGTACAAGAGAAGTGCACTTTCCGTCGCGAAATCGCTCCGCCGGGACTTCAACTCCAACCTTCGATGCGTTTCTCATCGTTACTCATTGAAAGTGAGATGTATCCTTTTTGAACATGTTGTGACCCCTCCGGGAGGTGAATCGGAGGCCGCGATCGAGTCGCCCTCGCCGAAACGCGCATTTCTTTGCTCGTTGTTTTGGGACAAATGTGCACTCAAGTTTACACTTGTTCTACATTATTGTGCACATAACCTGCATTCTCATGCACACCGCTTGCACCGTTATACACGTCTCCTTGATAATGTCATGCCTCCATGCTTAAACTTGCGTTGTCACGCACGTTGCTTCTCGCATTGCGATGCACTCACCCATCAACACCGCATTTGTCTACGCTCGATATCACACTGAACATATGTTGCTAACTATGTTGTGCTTGTTAAGTTTCTTCCTTTTTCAGGCACGATATTGTATGTACGGCTCATTTGAGGCTGGTGCGACCAGACGAATTGCGCAGGTATCGTATATTCTCCGTGTGAGACGTGGCGAGAGTTGAACAATTATACGCATTCTTAACTGCATGAAATGTAGTTGTTGCTTTGCATCCTTGCTTAAAACTGTTGCATCTATTTGTGGATACTTGCTTCATTACAGCTTGCTGCATTTGCATGATCATTGAGTTACATTCGGCTTTGTGCATATCGCTTTGCATTTTGCCCCCGCCTGCGGGCATGCCTGCGGGCACATTTCTCTGTTATCTCGTATGTTTGTCTAAGTCTTCGGCCTTGTCAAAAATGGGTCGTCTCTGGGCTTTGACATTCAATCCCGTCACTTATGACTTTCGTGTTCTGTCAAAGAGGGGCAACTGTAGACACCCCATTTTTGACCGACCATAAGACTCAGACGTCACTGATTGAGCGCTTGGTGATGTTGCATATTGTGCTCGTTCTGAGGTTGCGAAGTCTCGGCTGCGAGCCTTGCCTCCGGACTTCCGGACTCTTTTGTACCTTGCCTCGGTTTGCGAACCAGGTCCCGTTTTCTCCGTTTTCTCTTCCCGAAGGGAGGTAGAGGTCTCATAGATCATCTCTCAGTGGCCGTAGGCTACATTTTGTGGTCGTAGGCCATTTTTCCCGTTTGGAGCCCGGTTCTCGGTTTTCAGAGCCGTCGGCCGTGTGCCTCGGTTCGGGACCGCTTAACTACCTCCATTTGCTCTGATTTTTGGCATACATCTTATTTACTCCCTTTTGAGGGACACTGTGGCTCGAGAGACCAACTTCGTGGTCAAACGCCACCTCCGGTGCTTAACAGTCAGTTTTTGGGGCCCCAGACTGCGTGTTTCGGCCCCCGAACCTTCGATTTGCATCGGTTTGAGTCCATTTTTGGCAAGGACCTTATTTTCTTTGTTATGAAGGTCATAGAAGGGTGGGAGGCCAGCAATTGTTCTGAAGACCAGCTTTATTCTTTCCTCGCTCTCCGTCGCCCGTTTTCCTCGCTAGAAAGCTGGTGTTGACCATTCCCGGGCCACTTTCTTGGACCCTCAACCACATATTTGGGTTGTACACACCTGGGAGGCCACTAATATGGCATGGCCGGCCAGCAACTCTCCCTGACCCTTTTGAACCCCTCTAAAAAATGGGTTTTCTCTCTCTTGGTTCACATTTTCAGGGTTTCAACCACATAGCTGTGTTGTGCACACATGGGAGGCCACCAATATGGGGTGGCCGGCCACTAATTCTCATTGACCCTTTTGACCCTGGCCGGCCGGCCAGGGGAGGTGGCCGGCCGGCCACCTGAACCCTCTGAACCTGGCCGGCCATGACCCCCTCACCTGGCTCCTTACAGCTGTGCCCTCTTTTTCCCCCCAGATCCTGTATCCGAGGGGGGTCTTTTGGGGGGAAAATTTGAATTTCATTTTCCCCCCCTTTCCTCCACTCCTTTTCCTATATAACCAGCACCCCCAGCTGCATTTTAAGGGGTTACAAAATTTGGTTTAGAGCTCTTGCATACAATCTCCCTCTCTCTCCACTTCAACCCCCCCCCAAACCCTAAGGTTCTTGCACCAATCCATAGCACCACACCTCCACACTCCATTCCAGCCACTTGGAGGCTATTTCCAGAGGTTAGGAGCACCATTTCTTCAACCAAAAGCTGCTGGAGCTTTGTGCTACAAGGGTAAGCTTCTTTTCTCTCTTTTTTGTTCCTATCTTGCATGCAATCTTAGCCTTTGTTGCTTAGATTTTTGGGCTCCGACCCAAACTGTAAATAGCCATATTTTGAGCTCCTTTTCATGTTTGATCAAGGACCTCTTGCTGTTTGAGGTTTTCTACTATCACTTGCCTCTTTAACTCTCTTTTAGGCCTTTTTTTGCATAGTATTTTAGGATTATTTTTGAGCTGTTTTGGACTTGGTCAAAAACTGTAAAATATCTTGTTTTGAGTCCCTCTTCAACATTGTTGAAGGGCTCTCCTCTGTTTGAGGCCAGAAGCTACCACTTGTCTCTTTATCCCTCTTTTAGGCCTTTTTCTTGCATGATAGTTTAGCCTCACTTGTATTTATTTTAGTGGCTTGATGTAAACTGTAAAGTGAATTTTTTGGAGCCCCACTTCAACTTTGTTGAAGGGCTCCTTTCCATTTGGGGCCAGCTGCTGTCCCTTATCTCTATTCTCTCTTTTAGGGCCACTTTTGCATGATAGATAAGCCCTATTTTTGTTCACTTTTGAGACTTGTTATAAACTGGAAAAAGGCTTGTTTTGACATTATCTTCATGTTTTATTAAGGGCATTTTCTTATTTGAGGTCACATGCTTCCTTGAATGCTAGATTGTCCCTTGTTTTGAGCCTTACACCTAAGCTCCAATGGCATGCTTTGTTTGGCCTTCTAGCCACTGGAATCCAGTGGATTTCCAGTGGCTTTGATGCTGTTTTGAGCCTCCAAATCAGAGGGGGACGACCCCCTCTCACCTTGACTTGTTTGATGGCCATTTTGGCCTTTCAAAGGCCCCCCTCTTTACATGCTTTGAGGTCACATTTTAGGGTCAATTTGGTGAGTTTTGGGACTACCATATTTTATTTCCAGAGTTGTTTTGGTCATGCTTCATGTCTATCTTGTATGTGCCTAATAATCCCTTTGTATGCCCTCTAAAGGAGCCCCTCATTTGTGCATGTTTTGGCTGCATTTCCATGGTTATTTGGGCATATTTTGGCATTTTTTATTCACTGATTTTTTTTGGTTTGATGAGTTCTCACTTGCTTCATGTACTTGCCATGTAACCCGTGTTTACTAGTCAAAATCGCATGCTATTTTAGGCCATCTTGCTAGCACCTTTTGGCCATGATTTAAACTAGAAAAGTTCTTGTTTTTAGATTTCCTTGACTCTGTCTTCATACTTTATGATCAAATAATGCATTCTTTGTATAGCTATAGGTCATTGTGTATGCCTAGTTTTGAGTTTCGGGGTTCATCTCATGCATCGGGTACCATATTGCCATGTTTTGGGGCTGTTTAGCATCATATTTTAGTGCTGAAATTCGCATGTTTGTATGCCATATTCCATGCCTTGCCATGCTTTGGTAGAGTGGCATTCGTGCCTTAGGGTCGGTCCTCGGTTTGCGTGCATGTGTGCACGCATCTCGAGTGTCTCATTTCCATCTCATGGCTGCTGATGTGAGTGTGGCTGAGGTCCACTCATGTTGGTGTAAGTCCATCATGCATCGCGTATGCCATTTCATTCCATAGCATTGCGTATGCTAGGTTGCATGTTAGAGCATTGTGTATGCCGTGTTACATCGAGCATTGTGTATGACATTTCATAGCATTGTATATGTTAGGTTGTATATTAGTTGCATTCATTCATATTATGCATATTGCATTGTGTTTGGGATAGGAGTTAGCCCAAGCACGGGAAACGAGGGACGTTCCGTACTCCGAGTGACGGAACGTGTCTCAATTCCCAGTCACCGACACTCCGGATTATCCATGATGGAGTCTTGGTCTTGTTGTGTTTATGTGTGCATTCATTTCATATTGAGTCGTGCAATTCGACTCCTCGGCCATCATGCATCGAGATGCGTGATTGGTGGCACGAGGATCGAGGCAAGCATACATATGTGAAAATACATTGCCATGCCCCTTTCTTGCTCTCTGTTGCAGCAAATCAGAAACCGGCAGTCCCTTGGAGTTCCGTGCAAAATACCGAGCTCAATTGTAAACAGAGGCTAATTGGGGCATCGCAGTGGATTTCTGCGCTAAGCAACCCGAACATGCATCATTCATCATCCGGAGCAGAGTCGAGGCAGTCCCTAGCTTGCATGCTAGTTTACAGCTTTCCTAGATTAATTTGTTAATTAATTAGGATTTTGTACTTATTTAGACTGTATTATTCATTTGGGACTGTATATTATTTATTCAGACCCTCCGAGCGAGGGCAATGTTGTAATAAGTGTGCGTGCGTATGATGTATGTCTTCCAGCCCCACGTCTTTCTCCCTTTTATTTACCAGCTTATATGGTTAGATTAGGGCATGTTTCAATTAGCATACAGTATGATGGCATGTTTGCATTCATTTATCTGTCTTGCATGCACCGGGCTCGGCGCATCATAACTCATTGCATTGTATTTCAATTCCAAATTGAATACATGTTATTTGTTGTATTTCATATGCCATGTTTAGAAATAGCCGAGCCTGCTACAGTTGCATTATTGCATGTGTTGCATTAGGCATTTCTGTATAGTTAGGATCATGCATGATTTATAATTAGCTTCTGTTTTGGCTTAGAGTACTCGGTAAGTTTTACGCTTTAGCATCCTTGCATGCGTGTGAGTGACTGCCATGATAGCATGCTTACCATGAGGCTATATGCTTATGTGATATATCTGCCTGAATGCCTGTGGATGAAGGTTGGGTTATTTGGAATGGGACAAATCATCAACTGTGAGTTTTAAGCCCACTAGATAGTGGCAAAACCATCTTTTCTAAGCCCACCCGAGTGTGGCAAAATCTACATTTTAAGCCTACTTGCGAGTAGCAAACCATCTTTCAAAAAAACAAATATGAAATGTTTTGTTCCAATTTAGGCGATCCAGTCTATACTTGTATGCTGTGCGCATCACATAGTAAATCTAGGCTAATAACCGGAATAAGAACGCATAATGTTTTCAAAACTATATATCATGGTTAGTAGATGCTGATCTTTGATCGGGCGAGCGGGGGTGCTCACGAAGTGACCTTCCCCAATTGTACCCAAGTTCCCGACCCGAGGCAACTTTGGTGATGACGGACACGTGGCCTTAGGCAAACGAGTCAGGGTTTCCAAAATTTTCCAAAATAAAATATTTAGGTGGCGACTCTGTATCTGGCAAAGCAGTCCATGTTTGGTACTTCTTTCAAAAATCTGTTTTCTCAAAACGATTTGCCGGATTTGTACTCTTTGGTTCAGATTAAGAACCGTGACAATTAGAGTCCTGAACTGTAGTGAGCCAAAAATGAACGGAACGGGAGTCATTCCCTCCCGGGGCGTTCGGGGACGTCTACAGGAAGCTGACAAGGTGATGGTCTTCTATGACTCCCAGCTTATTGTCAACTAGGTAACAGGCGAATACGCAGCCCAAGATGAAAGGATGATGGCCTATGTAAAGGAGGTGGGCAGACTGATAGCATTATTCCAAACTTGTCGACTACAACAAGTTAGCCGAGATGACAATAGCCATGCTGATGCCTTGGCCAACCTAGCTAGTGTAATGAAACCAGGAGAGGCAAGGACAATTATGGTTGACTACTTGTCAAGTCCAAGTGTAGAACCACTGAACGCAAAGCCTGAGGCAATGTGTGTGGAGATGGGACCAAACTGGATGGATGCAATAATAGGATTCCTTAGAGATGGAAAATTGCCAGATGATCATAAAGAAGCACACAAAGTCAGACTGAAGTCGGCAAGATTCAGTCTGACAGCAGAAGGACATCTCTACAAAAGGCCTTTTACTGGACCCCTTTTGAGGTGTGTGCATCCTTCACAAGTGGAAGACTTCCTGTACGAAATACACGAAGGAGTATGTGGAAGCCACGCTGGGGGTAGGTCACTTCCTCATAGGGCCATTACTCAGGGGTACTGGTGGCCCTATATGCAGAAAGATGCTAACTTATGTCAGAAGGTGTGAGAAGTGTCAGAGGTTTGCACCTTTGATACACCAACCGGCAGCTGATTTGAACCCAGTGTCTAGCCCTTGGCCATTTGCCCAATAGGGCATGGATCTTATTGGACAACTGCCTTAAGCGACTGGACAAAGGAAGTTCCTGCTAGTGGCAACAGATTACTTTACCAAGTGGGTAGAAGCTGAACCCCTTGCTAAGATTCGGGACATTGATGTAAAGAACTTCATATGGAAGAACATCATCACCAGGTTTGGTATCCCAAGAGCGATAGTAGCAGACAATGGTACGTAGTTTGATAGTAAGCTAATCAAAAGCTTCTGTGCAAAATACAAAATTAAGAATTATTACTCTACTCCAAGCTTCCCTCAGAGTAATGGTTAAGCAGAAGCATCCAATAAGGTTATATTGGATGGGATCAAGAAGAGGCTAGAAACAGTAAAGGGAAAGTGGGTGGATAAGTTGCCCAATGTACTCTAGGTATATCGGACTACGCTGAGAACATCAACTAGGGAATCCCCATTCGCTATGACTTATGGCACAGAAGCAGTTATTCCACTGGAGGTCGGCATCCCAGGGATCAAGACCTAGGGAGTAGAAAATGGGACCAATGAGGCATTCTTGGCCCGAGATCTGGATCTGTTGGAAGAAAGAAGGGAGAAAGCAGCAATTCAGCTGGGGGCATACCAGCAGCAGCTTGCAAGGGCTTATAATAAGAAGATCAAACCACGAGAGTTTCAAGTTGGTGACCTCGTCCTGAGAAAGGTCGTCGGCAACAAGAAGGATCCCAGAGAGGGCAAGCTTGGCCCAAATTGGGAGGGACCTTATAGAATCTTCTCGGTCCTAGGCAATGGGGCATATCGGCTTGAAAATAGTTAAGGCAAAGAGTTGCCAAGACCCTGGAATACTTGCAACCTGAAGTTTTTCTATCATTAGCTTGCTTTTTGTTTTTTTTTTTTTAAAGTTTTTTGTTATTAGCCGAAGTAATAATAAAATTTTAGCTCGATTTTTTCAAACTTGTATAAAACAATTGACCAGTCCATTGGCGATGTTTCTAATTGAAACATGACGAATAACTTAGACTTATTGTATGGCAGAGTTGAATTATACTTGCATATGATGGAGTTGAACTAAGTTGGCGATATTTTTGATTGAAACATGACGAATAACTTAGACTTATTATATGGTAGAGTTGAATTATACTTGCATATAATAGAGGTGAACTAAGTTGGCGTTGTTTCTAATTGAAACATGACGAATAACTTAAGACTTATTATATGGCAGAGTTGAATTATACTTGCATATAATAGAGTTGAACTAAGTTGGAGATGTTTCTAAGTGAAACATGATGAGTAACTTACTCATTATATGGCAGAGTTGAATTACACTTACATATAATGGGGTTGCACTAAGTTAGATTAACAGAGGAACCAAGGTTGAAAACCTCGGCTGGTCTCTGTTTAATATAAACGTCGGCGACGAGGTCATAGCCATATGCTTAATGAGAACCCAAGTGGAACTTAAGTTCACATTAGGGGGCAGAGAGCTGGAGAATAATGCTTGGGAGTTGGAATTTACAAGCTAAAGTTGGTTTAACACTTGTTGAAAATTTAAGAAGAATTTACAAGTTGAAATTAAGCCGAGGTTATATTGAAAAAAGGTTGGTTTAACACTTGTTGAAATGTTTTAAGGAAAATTTACAAGTTGAAGTTAAGCCAAGGTTATGTTGAAAGAAGTATCTACGTACTTGCCGAGGTTACCATGTTGCCAAGACCTGGAAGATAATGGAAGACAGAAGTCTTGATAAGTAAAAGTAAAGTGGCAAGTTTTAAATAACAATTGTGAAAATATTTTTTATAATGTTTTCAAGTGTTAAGCCAAGGCGGAGATGAACAAGGTTGGAAGTTATGTCTGAGGTATGTTAATCCGAGGAGACTACACAGCTAAAGGCATAATAAACTGAAGACATGCAAAATATTCTAAGTATGGAAGCAGTAGAGCTTACAAGCATACAAAACACTTGAAAGAAGAAATTATAGAATGCATTCAGATAAGGAAGTTCAAGTATAAAAAGGCACTCCGGCCTGATATTGAAGATTACTTGTTCGGAGTACAAAAAGGCACATCGGCCAAATAAAAGCTAAACATTGTTCAAAAGAAAAAAAAAGCACAAGGTACAAGAAATAAGGAAAATCTTCAAAACTAGACTATTCGGCATCATCAGCTGGATGGGTTTGGGGCTCAGAAGACATCTGGGAACTCTTCTTGGAAGCCTTCTCAGCCGCAAGCTCAGCATCGATCTCTTCAAGAGTCTGGCCGAGGCTCTTCTCGGTGACAGGTGCCTTGGATGTTGTCTTCCTGGAGGAGACATCTTTTAAGACCTCGTCCCCCTCATCCTGAGTCAAGTCTAAGACTTGCTCATTAGAGTTGGGGAGTTGGACCTAGCAGCTTCAGCCTTCTCCGACTTGTCAGCCTCGGCATCTTCCTCAGACTCAGCCTCGTCCTCGGATTGGCTTGGAGTTGGGGGGGGGGGGAATGACAGGACGATGAGGTTGTTATCTCGGAGAGTTGAGACCTCAGGGACAGCCAACTCTTTCAAGGCAGCCATCCAACCGAAGGTGTAATCCTTGTTGCATGCCTTTTCACTTGCTTCTTGTAGTCCTCGTGGACGTCGACTGCCCCCTCGGCATATGCCTTCTCATTCGCCGCTTTGATTTCGGCGTCCTTTATAGCCAAGGCAGCGCGAAGCTCGGCTTGGGTTTCGGCAGTTTTTACTTTGGTCTCTTTTTTCTCGGCCTTATGGACCTCAGCAACAGCGTCTGCAGCCCCGGCCTTTTCTTCGGCCTCGTCTTGAGCATGCTTGGCTGCCTTAGCCTTGTGTATTAGCCGTCTCATCATGGTCTCGGCGTTGTTCAGTGATTTGACCAAGCCAGTAGCTTCCTTGGTCTTACAGGCCAACTCCTTAATGTCGAAGGCCTGCATCGCGAAGGAGTGGGCGTGCTGGATCACCTAGAAGAAATGAAAAAAAAAAAAAAGTTAATAAAACTCTCTAAGTATGGAAAAATAGAGATTGGAGAGTACTAAGTGTTAGGGCCTTACCTGTACAAAATGCTGAATCATCAAAGCGAAATTTTCATATTCGCTGACCTCGGCCATTCGGTTGAGATCATTAGGAAGGAGCAGCGCATTGGAGAGGGCGACGCCGACCTCAATATTAGTCGCACTGTTGCCGACTCTAACTGGCTTGTCCTTAATTGTGATTGAAGGGGCCCAGGGGGCAACAGATTTCAAGGAACCCGAGGCGGCTGCTAAGTCGGACCTCGGCTTCTTTGACTTGGTTGATTCGAAAGGTTCAGCCTCTTCAGGCCTCTTTTCGGCGACAGGGGCACTTTTTCTGCCTCAGCTATTTTTGAGATCGGCAAGGTGTCCTCAGAGTCGATCTGAGTCACCGTTGCCTTGGCTTGGGCTTTCTTCAGCCTCTTTGGTTTTGGTTTGGGTTAAGACTAGGAAGGTGAGAACTGGACTGTGACAACGTTGGGGATGTCGGCCAAGAGGTCATCGGCAACAGCCTTCTTGTGTCCCACCTCGTCGAAGGTCACAGTAACTGTGACTCTTGTGCCGAAGTGAATTGCTGGCAGGGCAATGGGAGGATTGGCTGGATCGTAAGATGGCCCCTTGGCACTTTGACGTCTTCGGCTACGAGTCCTGCCTATTGGTGCGAGCAGTGGAGCTCAACGTCGGCGTTGGCGTTGAGAAGGTCGAATTAGTTGTGGAGCAGAGGTTGATGGCTGTTCAGCTGGGTTAGAGGGTGGAGACTTGCTCTTCTTTGGGATGTCGGGCAGAATGGATTTGTATGTAGGAATGTAATTGAGCAGTAGAGGGGTTTTCCGTTTGTCAACTGGAAAACCCAACAATTTCTTGAAATCCTTGCTGGGGTAGAATGTCTTGCGAAAGTCCTTGGGTGGTTGAGGAAAGGCTGCAAAGTAAACAACAACCATTAGAACATATAAGAGGAATAACAGTAATAAAGACTTGAAAGTAAGAAAAGTGACACTTGGCTCTTACCATCTCCCTCCCTGAACACTGTTCGGCTTAAAGGGTAGAGGTGAAGGTCATCCTCTGGAGGGAATTCCCAGTTGCCTGAGACGATGAAATAATCGTCTCCAGCACCCTTGTTGGAGTCTGGGAGGTCGGCGACGAGTTTGTATTATGTGGATCTCGGCTTAAGGTAATATATGTAGCCTTTTTCTGACTTCAGACCACACATGGTGTAGCAGTATTGGATGTCGGCTAGAGTTACCCTAGCATTTTCTTGGCTAGCTAGGGCAATTATTCCGTTGATAACTCAGTAAGAGTTAATGGCAAGCTGCATTGGGTTCAGTTTGTAATAGTGAAGGACTTCGCGGAAGAGGATGTCAAGGGGTAACCTAAGCCCACACTCAATAAAGGCTACTGCTGGGAAAGGCATGGAGTCCCCATCAGGCATGATGGAGTCTTCCTCCCCTGCCAACCTAAGGTGGACATTGGTAGGAATGGCGAATGGCAAACTCTTGCCTGAAGTATTCTAGCTTAGTTGGGGTGTCTACCCTCCACCTGAACATACCCATAACGTCAGCTAAGTGGGGAAGGTGTTGGATTTTAGAAAAAAATGGTTTGTATGGGTTTGAGGGACCTCGGCTTAACTCAAAACAGAAACTGGGGCAAGGGTTTTCAAGATCTAGAAGGATTTCCTAAGGCCAGGAGTTCTAAAACAAAACCCAAGCCTAATCGATATAGACGCAAAGAATAAAAGGCAAGAATCTGGAAAACACAACAAGAAAACAAGGCAAAAAGCATGATTCAGACTCAAGAAGGTAGAAAAAAATCAAGAACAGTGATAAGCTATCAAGAACGTCAAGTGTATGAACAGCATGTGTGTGTGTGTGTGTATACCCAGAAAAAGATTAGGCAAAAGTAAACTTATGGAACAGAACATGTTTAAACATGCGAAGGATGAAATTTAGAATACAGACAAAAGACTAGAGAATATGAATACATTCACCATGGCAGTAAACAGAAGCAACAGAGTATGAGACTAAAAAAGGGGAAAATAGTAACTCACCGAAGAAAATGAAGCCGGTGTGAAGTACACCAGGGTCAGACGGTGGCAGTGAGCGGAGAAGAGTAGCAAAAGCTTCACCGGAGAAGGTGAATGGAATAGTTACAGAAAGCTTCGAGAAGATAGAAATGGAGGATTTGAGATAGAAGTTAGAGATAGAGAGCTTAAACAAAAACGGTGGTGCAAAAGTGAAAAGATGGGAAGAGGGGATAAATTTTGATTAAAACGCGAAACGGTAGCAAAAATGCATTTAGTAAGCCTAGGATGACGTGTCTGTCAGGCGGCGTGTGCAGAAACGACGCAACCTGATGACGCGTGTCAGGTACGGTTCAATGGGGAAGAGACGCGTAGCAAAAATAGTTAAGTTGTGCGTGACAGCTCATATGCGTGTAGAAACTCTTGGAGTTCTTGATTTAATGAAGCAGATACCTCGGCTATGGGGATCATCTCGGTTAAAGAACTTGGAAAAACTTGGTTCTTGGTTCTAAGGCATTGATGAAAGCAGACTACAAGTCTCGGTTATATAGAGCTGACGAATGATGACCTCGATAATGAAGGATAGAGCAAACTTAGCCGATGTGCTATATGGCTTAATGAAATAGGTTCCATCACCTCAGAATGCCAAGGTAATAGAACCTAGGGGGCAGTTGTGGAGACAAATTTTTTGGATAACAACACGTGGTCGAGGTGGCACCGAAGTGCCAGCCAAGGTGCCACGTGTCCTGGTCATGACGCCAAGATGATCTCGGCTAGGCCGAGGTTATTTGCGAAGATACCGAAATCCGAGGTGAGCGGATAAGGGATAAGAGTCCTAGAAAGATGGAGGAACTCAGCCAGGATAAGGATAAAGCTCTTAGGGAGTTTATCTTTATCTATTGGAGAGTCCAAGATGAGCATTGGGACAAAGTCCAAGAGAAGCTAGGCTTCTACAGGGATCAGATTAGTGCTAACTATAAAAGTAAGGCACCCGCATGGGTCTAAGGTATGCTTTTTTATTCTGTCTAGTGAGTTAAGCACTATTTGCTATCTTTGAGAGATAATTAAGTACTGACTTGATCGTCGGAGTGCCCCAGGGTGGAAGAACCACCGCCGAAGTCTCATATTTCTATGACAAGTCGTTCGGGCACAATCGATTCTGCCGGTGTTCTCCAGCTGAGTTCCTGTTCGACAGTGTTGTCAGAAAACAGCACACACACCGTGCATGGCAAATGTTTTGTAAATCCAAGCTCCTTCATTATTGTTTTACATGTTTTTCCAAAACAAAGGGGAATTTTATGAGAATTGAGGATGAGAGCTCAACTTGTATATTTAATGGACGTAAATCGCAAATTCAAGAGCTTGACTTCATTGCATAGGTTTTGAGTTTGAAATGAATTTCTTTGATTTCAAATGAAGTAAAGATTGTTTATTTACCATCTTTATGTAAGGTTCTGAGTCTTGAATTGTGCAAAAAAATGAAGTTTGATGTTGAAATAAAGGGACCCAAAAACATAGCAATTTTTGGACTCAAGCAAACCCAGCACTGCACATACGAAAAACAGGGCAGATTTGTGGAGCAGGTTGCTTAAATTGCAGGTGAAGGAGGGGCGTGCGGTGATGGTCCCCCGTACGTGCGGCCCTTTGGGCAGTCCCGATCTTGCTTTTCACTCCACTTTTCCACCTTCCAAGCCTCTATTTGCATGGTTTTAAAGTGTTTGTTGTGCATTTGCATCTCATGAACACAAATGAATATAGAATGAAAGCTAGAACCGGACGATTGAACAACAAATAGAAACCGATTAAGTAGACAATGAACTGAATAGAATCGACTGAATGTATGAATTGTGTATTGAGTAGTTGTGCTTTAAATTGTTTGTTTAGGTCGGACGCCGCTTCTTTAGTGCCTTTTAGCACGTGTTTCAAGGAGCCCACTATGAGTAACAATATTGTAAAGCTATGTTCAATTATAATTATTTTTTGAATGATTAATTGTACTGTTTTCTAAAATGATATTGTTCATTGAATGAAGTTTGTCTTATTTTATGAATGTACTCGTGGCATCCATAGGAACTGACTGTTACGGTTACTGTTACTGCTACTGTTACAGAGATCTCTGTCAGTTCCAATGTTTGGAACTACTGTTTACTGTTATAGCGATCCTAGTTTTTGACCCGACCTTTATTATGTTCCGGACTCGAGTTCCACAGTTGTATATTGTGTCCGTGTCTTGTTTTTCCCCTTTAACTCTTTGAATTTGAGCTTTGGAATATGTTGGGCGTGTTTGGAACAAGTTGGTTGTTAGTTGGTCTAGATTGTTATTGTCTAGATTTTGGCTTCCTCGCTCAAGTGAGGCTTCTTGCGCTCAAGCGAACCTTGTGTGTTTTGCTTCTTCGCTCGAGCGAGATTTCTTGCGCTCGAGCGAGAATTGAGAGTCCTCAAGTTTCTTTCCTAGACGCAGATTTTCTGGGAAAATGAAGTTCTTCGCTCAAGCAAGGCTTTTTGCGCTCGAGCTAGCCTTGTGAAATTGCTTCTTCACTCGAACAGGCTTCTTGCGCTCGAGCAAGCGTGTGCGTCTGTGGTAGACCTGAAGCTTTGCATTCTGCGCGTCGCTCGAGCGAGGTCACTTGTTGTGTCTGGTCGCTCAAGCAAGAACTCCTTCGCTCGAGCGAAGGTCGCGTATATCAGTTCGTAGCAGTGATATTTTGTATCACTTTTCCCCCATTTTCTCACACAAAACCCTAGCCCAGCTCATTCTCTCTCTAAAATACTCTCTCTCTATAAATACACATTGATTTGGGGATCTCTCAACCCAAGTTCCTTTGTTAAAAAGGTAGAGCACCTTGAGAGCTCCGTGTTGATGCGAGTAGATCGTAGTTTTGGATTGTTTGAAGTGTCTCCATCTTCTCCTTTGAGCTTCTACACTTGAGGTAGGGATATTCTACACATTAATATGGGTTTTAACCTAGGTATTTGTTGTTAGGCATAAATGGTGGGATTTAGGAAGGTTTAGGTGAAGTTAGGGTTTGGTTTCAAAATTAAAAATGGGGGTTTTATATTGGGCTCCATGAATATGTATATAGGGTGTTGAATGTGAGATTATATGGGTTAAAATGATGAAATTTGGACTTGGGGTTGATATTTGAAAAAGGGAAAAATTTGCCCTAATTTGTGGCCAATAATTTTTTTGTTCAATTAATGAAATTTATATGGGAAACATGCAATTGGGAGGTTATATGAAAGAATGGTGTAGTTGGATTTCATAAATCACACACCTATGGAAAATTTGATAATTTATCTGTTGATAAATGGTATATCTGTTTAGAAATGTTTGTTTTGGGCTATCGGTGGAAGATAGTTATGATTGTTGTAGAAACTGCATGATGATTAGGTAAATTAAAACTAATCATTTAAATTATGTCATTGAATATGACAGTTGATTAAACCATTGAATATGTGACTTGGATAGTCATTGCATATGACAACGTCTTTAAATACATTGTATATGTATCTTTGTTTGGGTGGAGATAGGGAATGTACTCCATTGTTTTGGGAGGAGATAGGGGATGGACTCTATTTAAAATTAAGTTGGCCGGAGTGTCCAGGGTGAAAGTCCTAAAATCTTGTGTATATGAGTGTCGATTCCCTCGTATGAGAATTCCGTAAAATGGCAAAGATAGAAGTGTTGGAGTGATGAATATATTAAATGGTGAATCATTGAGTTGTAGTCTCAATTTGGGTTTATTTGGCAATAATGATATATACTCATGAATTGATTGGAAATGAATGAGTGGAGATAAATTGAAATGTTAATGTCATTACCGGATGGTCATGGATAGTATGTAAATTGGCCGCGAATGTTGAATATTTAACTGATGCATATAGCTTAGTTAAACTTCATATATTAGTTTAGCATATCTCTACTGGGCTTTGGCTCACCCTACTTGGGAAAGCATTTTCAAGCACATGTGACATGCCACCTCCAAGGGCATAACTCGGGAGGACGGGGCTGAAGGCTCTATTTTTATTATTTCTATGTTTATATGTTTTCTTCTTAAGCCAAGGGCTTTAATTATAAACGCTTATGACTCTCTTTTGTTGTAACCAAGCTATCTCTTGGAAAGATGTAAGCCCCGTAGGGCATTTATTTTGTTGTTACCAATTAGAGTTACATGCTATAGTTTCAAAATAAACATTTATGAAAGTGTAATGCATGTAATATCTTTTGTAATGTAGACTCTGATGAATGAAAATATAACATTTCTATTATGTTTATAGATCTTATGTATGGTTGATTTATATCATATTTTTAGGGCGTTACAACTTGGTATCAGAGCGTACCAGGTTTGAATACTTTGGGTACGTGGAAAGTGGTTAGTACCACAATGGGTTTGTCTCGCTTGTTAGACACTTAGCTGTGATGTTATGTGCTTGAATGATAACATGTTTATGTGATTATATGGGTATGGAATTTAATTTCTAAGATGTTGATTGGGTCCATGTGTTTCTGGAAGTCCGGTTGGAAAGGCACTTGATCATTGCCATTTCTAACTGGAACTCTAGCAACGCCACGGACGGTCATTATCCGGAAATGAAATTCATATGTGTTTATGTGGTTATGTGCTTAAGTGGAGTGAATTACTGTTGTCCATCGTATTAGGAGGTGAGTGAGGTAGCTTCGGCACATTTATAAATGTGCTAATCTCTTTGTTACCTTTATTAGGATGTCAGGAAGAGGACGTGGTGGTAAGAGTGGTGAGATACCTATACCGGATGAGATTCCGTCGCCAAGAGGAAGGAGTGGGTCAGGCCAACGTGGCCAAGCCAGTAGGTCAACAGGCCATAGGCGCCTTAGCCTGTGAAATGGACGGAGCTTTGGGGGAATCAATGGACATTCTCAGGGCTGAGAATCAAGTCCAGGCCTAAGTAGCGGAGGCGGGCCCATCGTTCTTAAAGAGGGAGTTCTTCCGATCAAATCCGGACGAGTGCTTGGGGGATCCTAAAGAGCCACTGAAGGCGGATGAGTGGTTGGAGTAGATGGTGAAGACCTTTAAGATGCTTGGCATCGAAGACGGGGGCTTGCGAGTGACCTTGGTGTCCTTCCAGCTGAAGGGAGATGCGGGTCAGTGGTGGAAATATGTGCGAGGGTGCATTGGAGGGACTTGGGAGGCCTTTGTTGATGCTTTCCAGGACAAGTATCTACCTGCAACAGTGAGGGAGAAGCAGAGGGATCAGTTTTCTCAGCTCAAATAGTTGAACACACTTGTGGCTGAGTTTAAAGCCACGTTCACTAGTTTATCGAGGTTTGCACCAAAGTTAGTGGCGACAGAGGAGCGCCGTTGTTTGGAGTTCGAGAAGAAATTATAGACCGGACTCATGTTTCGAGTGGCCGAATCCATGATTAGGGAGTATGGGCGCCTTATGGAGGCTGCAGCCATCTTGAGACTATCATGCTTATGGAGGAGGAGAGAATGAGGGGCTCCAAGAGGAGTCAGGATGGTCAGGGGGACAGTAAGAGATAGAGGGGTTCTAACCCCAGCAGTCGCAAGGAGCGCATTCGAGGTCTATTTTTCCAGTGCCGAGTTCAGGTTCTGGGAGAGATGGTCAGGGAGACATCACTTGCTTTAAATCTGGCTAGTTGGGCCACAAGTCTCCAGTTTGCCCGCAGAAGGGAGGAGGGCAACGACTGACATCATCTTCGGCCCATTCTCAGGGCCAAGGCCAGGGTAGAGATTAGCTGCTCACTTGTTATCAATGTGGGCAGGCGGGGCACCTGAAGAGGCTTTACCCACAACTAGGTGGCACACCTAGTGCGTCTGGTTCAAGGCAGACACAGAGTCACTAGCCAGCGTAGTCAATACAAGCCTCGAGGGCCAATTAGGGAGCCTCTTCGGGATCAGTCTGTGCAGTAGTCTTATGCTCCGAGAGGTGAGCAGGTTGATCAGAGGCCTACGGGGCGCGTGTATGTTGTTACAGCACCAGATCTTGTACCAGCTCCATCAGTAGTGAGAGGTACCTTCCTGTTTTGCAATTCAGTTGCTAGTGTGTTAATTGATACGGGTGCATTCCGTTCTACATTTGCATCAGTTTTGGGGTTGGAGTTGGCACAGTTAGCATCTCATATATGTGTCATATCATCTATTGGGGGTGGGATGGTTTTGAAACAGGGGTGTTGGGGCTGTGATATAGAGGTCGCCGATCGTCGGCTCCCTTTTTCCTTTGTATTGATGGATATGTCTGTTTTGATGTTATTTTGGATATGGACTGGTTATCGTCATACCGGGCTGTTATAGATTGCTACCGTCAGAGGGTTACTGTATGTACCTTGAGCGGTGATTGTTTTCATTTCTTAGGGGATCGGATTGGTAGAGTTTTACCACCAGTGTGTGATCCGTGTGGGCGGAGCAAGCTTAGTTGTCTTCTTGCTAGCTCTTTGAGTAGTGAGCGTGGTGAAGTTCGAGTTGAGTTGCCAAAAGTGGTCTGTGAGTACTCAGATGTTTTTCCCGAGGATCTTATTAGTTTACCACCTCACTGAGAGATCAAGTTCTCTATTGATTTAGTGCCTGGCACGACACCAATTTTCATGGCACCGTATCGTTTTGCACCAGCTGAGTTGAGTGAGCTGAAGGTTCAACTCCAGGAATTATTAGATAAAGGTTTCATTCGCCCTAGTACTTCACCTTAGCGAGCACCGGCCCTCTTTGCTAAAAAGAAGGATGGAGTCTTGCGACTTTGTATTGATTACCGAAAGTTGAACCGGGTTACGGTTAAGAACAAGTATCTCATGCCTCGTATAGATGATCTGTTTAATCAGTTGAAAGGGTCTCGTTGTTTCTCCAAGATAGACCTAAGATCGGGTTACCACCAGTTGAGGGTCAAGGAGGAGGATGTGCCTGTTTGGCACAGCTTATAATCAGCTTATTCCAGCTTTCAGCTTAATTAAAGCTATTTTGATGTGTTTGGTTTAGCTTATAGCTTATAGCTTTTTGGAAGTCAGAAATCAGCTTATTCTTTGAGTGGGGCAGGAGATGCTTTAAGAATAAGCTGGAAATCAGCTTAAGCTGAAAGTTATAAGCTATAAGCTGTTTAGGCATAAGCTATAAGCAGTTTCCCACAGCTCTACCAAACAGGGCCGATATCCCGAAGACGGCATTCCGTACGCGGTATGGCCATTATGAGTTTCTGGTAATGCCTTTTGAGTTAACCAATGCACCAGCTGTGTTTATGGACTTGATGAATCGGATCTTCCGGGAGTTCTTAGATCGTTTTGTAGTCGTCTTTGTGGATAACATTTTGATTTACTCACCCTCTGAGGAGGAGCATGAGAAACACTTGCGAGTGGTGCTTGAGTTGCTTAGAGCCCATAAGTTGTATGCTAAGTTCGGGAAGTGTGAGTTCTGGCTAAAAGAGGTTAAGTTCTTAGGCCATGTAGTATCCGGGGAATGAGTGATTGTAGATTCTTCCAAAATTGAGGCAATGCAGGATTGGGCACAACCTAAGAATGCTTTCGAGATTCGTAGTTTCTTGGGGTTGGCCGGGTATTATCGCCGGTTTGTAAAAGATTTCTCCAGATTAGCTTCGCCTTTGACTAGATTGACGAGGAAAGGGGTTAAATTTGTGTGGAGTAAGACTTGTGAAAAGTCATTCCAAGAACTTAATATTAGACTTACCACTACCCCAGTCTTGATTATTCCAGAGAGGGGTTTGGGATATTTAGTGTATTGTGATGCCTCACGAGAGGGTTTGGATTGTGTATTGATGCAAGAGGGGAAGGTAGTAGCCTATGGCTCACGACAGTTGAAAACACACGAGAGGAACTACCCTACTCACGACTTAGAGTTAGCAGCCGTGATCTTTGCCTTGAAGATTTGGAGGCACTATCTGTATGGTGAGAGATTTGAGGTATTTTCTGATCATAAAAGTCTGAAGTATTTGTTTACACAGAAGAACTTGAACTTGAGGCAGAGAAAATGGATGAAGTTCATAGAAGATTATGATTTCGAGCTGCATTACCATCTAGGGAAGGCCAATGTTGTGGCTGATGCCCTAAGTAGGAAATCCATCAGTAGTGTAGCTTGTATAGCTATCCGGGAATGGGAAATATTAGGTGCCCTTGGTGAATTTGACTTGTATCTGGGCGAGTCTGTTGAGTCTGCAGCCTTGTTTTCTGTAGTTGTACAGCCTACACTTGTGAACCGAGTGTTAGAAGCACAAAAGGGTGACTTTGAAGTAGAATCCCTCCGGGAGAAGATCTCCAGTGGGAAAGTTGAGAAGGGTTTGACTGTGTATCCCGACCTGAGTGTGAGATACTGTGCTCGCTTGTTTATGCCGGAGTCTTGCCGAGAGGAAGTACTCCGAGAGTTTCACTATTGCACGAAGATGTATCATTATTTGAGTCACCAGTTTTGGTGAATGGGTATGAAAAAGGATGTGGCGATGTTTGTATCGAAGTGCCTTACTTGTCAACTAGTGAAGGCCGAGCATCAGAGGCCAGCGAGTTTGTTGCAACCCTTGTCTATAGCTGAGTGGAAGTGGGAGCATGTCACGATGGATTTTGTTGTGGGCCTTCCGAGGACTCAACGGGGTAGCGATGCCATTTGGGTGGTAGTTAACCGGTTGACTAAGTCGGCGCATTTTATTCCTATGCGCGTAAGAGATTTGATAGATTACCTTGCTGACTTGTACATTCGGGACATAGTGAGGTTGCACGGGGTGCTTGTGACAATTGTCTTGGATAGAGGTCCGCGTTTCACTGCTCAGTTGTGGCAGAGTTTGCAGAGTGCCTTGGGCACTAGATTGACCTTTAGTACCGCTTACCATCGTCAGACTGATGGGCAGTCCGAGCATACTATTCAGATCCTTGAGGATATGCTTCAAGGCTGTGTCCTTGACTTTAAGGGGTCATGGAAGAGACACTTACCCTTAGTGGAGTTTGCCTACAATAACAATTTCCAATCAAGTATTGGCATTGCGCCTTTTGAGGCCTTGTATGGCCGACTGTGTAGATCTCATATGTGTTGGGCCGAGGTGGGTGATGCACCTTTGTTAGGCTCGGAGTTGGTGCGGGAAACGACAGAGAAAGTGGCACTTATCTGTAAGAGGTTGGTTACAACCGAGAGTTGCCAAAAGAGTTATACTGACCGTAGAAGGAGACCTTTGTCATTCGGGGTGGGTGATCATGTCTTTTTGAAAATATCACCTAGACGGGGTTTGGTGAGATTTGGGAAGAGTGGGAAGTTATCCCCTCGATTTATTGGCCCTTTTGAGATCCTTTAGCAGATTGGGGAGGTTACATACCGTTTGGCGTTGCCTGCGCAACTTTCCGGAGTACATGACGTGTTTCATATTAGTATGCTTTGGAAATATGAGCCGGATCCATCACATGTGTTGGATTAGACCGACTTAGAGGTAGATGAGGATGCTTCGTATGAAGAGAGACCGGTGAGAGTCTTGGATAGACGAGACCAAGTCTTGCAAGGCAAGAAAATTCCCTTGGTCAAAGTACTGTGGAAACATCACGGGGTTGAGGAAGCAACTTGGGAGCGTGAATTGAAAGTCTGTGAGAAATATCCGGACTTATTTGTTGATATTTGAGCGTATGTTAAGATTTTAAAGTTCTGTTCATGAGCTATAAAGACATTGTATATGTTTTGAATTTATGAGAACATTATATGTGTTGTTTAAGTTTTGGAAATGTAAACTTGTTATAAAACATTGAACATGTTTGGGAAAACATGAGATCTATGTGTTGAAATTAGCTAAATTTCGGAATATGCATATTGGTAATATTTGTTGAGCTATATTTTGTGAAATTGTTCTCTTGAGAAGAGATGGAATGACCGATGGGCGGGTCATGATGATGAGAATTGAATTGTGATCATTTTGAAAATGGGATAAACATGGTTTTGAAACTTATACCACAATTTCGGGGACAAAATTCTTTAAGGGGGGAGGTTATAGCGATCCCAGTTTTTGACCCGACCTTTATTATATTCCAGACTCGAGTTCCGTAGTTGTATATTGTGTCCGTGTCTTGTTTTTTTCCTTTAACTCTTTGAATTTGAGCTTTGGAATATGTTGGGCGTGTTTGGAATAGGTTGGTTGTTAGTTGGTCTAGATTGTTGTTGCCCATATTTTGGCTTCTTCGCTCGAGCGAGCCTTGTGTGTTTTGCTTCTTCTCTCGAGCAAGAATTGAGAGTCCTCAGGTTTCTTTCCCAGACGCAGATTTTCTAGGAAGGTGAAGTTCTTCGCTCGAGCGAGACTTCTTGCGCTCGAGCGAGCCTTGTGAAATTGTTTCTTCGCTCGGGCGAGGCTTCTTGCGCTCAGCAGGTGTATGCGTCTATGGCAAACTTGAAGCTTTGCATTCTGCGCTCGAGCAAGGTCACTTGTTGTGTCTAGTCGCTCGAGCGAAAACTCCTTCGCTCGAGCGAAGGTCGCGTATATCAGTTTGTAGCAGCGATATTTTGTATCACTTTTCGCCCATTTTCTCACACAAAACCCTAGGCCAACTCCTTCTCTCTCTAAAATGCTCTCTCTCTCTATATATATATATATATAAATACACCTTGATTTTGGGATCTCTCAACCCATGTTCCTTTGTTAAAGAGGTAGAGCACCTTGAGGGCTCCGTGTTGATTTGAGTAGATCGTAGTTTTGGCTTGTTTGAAATGTCTCCATCTTCTCCTTTGAGCTTTTACACTTGAAGTAGGGATATTCTACACATTAATATAGGTTTTAACCTAGGTATTTGTTGTTAAGCATAAATGGTGGGATTTAGGAAGGTTTTGGTGAAGTTAGGGTTTAGTTTCAAAATTAAAAAGGGGGTTTTATATTGGGCTTCATGAATATGTATATGGAGTGTTGAATGTAAGGTTATATGGGTTAAAATGATGAAATTTGGACTTGGGGTTGATATTTGAAAAATGGGGAAATTTGCCCTAATTTGTGCCTAATAATTATTTTTTAAAAATAATGAAATTTATATGGGAAACATGCAATTGGGAGGTTATATGAAAGAATGGTGTAGTTGGATTTGATAAATCACACACCTATGAAAAATTTGATAATTTATCTGTTGATAAATGGTATATCTGTTTAGAAATGTTTGTTTTGGGCTATTGATGGAGGATAGTTATGATTGTTGTAGAAACTGCATGAGGATTAAGTAAATTGAAACTAATCATTTAAATTATGTCATTGAATATGACGGTTGATTAAACCATTGAATATGTGACTTGGATAGTCATTGCATATGACAACGTCTTTAAATACATTGTATATGTATCTTTGTTTGGGAGGAGATAGGGAATGTACTCCATTGTTTTGGGAGGAGATAGGGGATGGACTCCATTTAAAATTAAGTTGGCCGGAGTGTCCAGGGTGAAAGTCCTGAAATCTTGTGTATATGAGTGTCGATTCCCTCGTATGAGAATTCCGTAAAATGGCAAAGATAGAAGTGTTGGAGTGATGAATATATTAAATGGTGAATCATTGAGTTGTAGTCTCAATTTGGATTTATTTGGCAATAATGATATATACTCATGAATTGATTGGAAATGAATGAATGGAGATAAATTGAAATGTTAATGTCATTATCGGATGGTCATGGATAGTATGTAAATTGGCCGCAAATGTTGAATATTTAACTGATGCATATAGCTTAGTTAAACTTCATATATTGGTTTAGCATATCTCTACTGAGCTTTGGCTCACCCTACTTGGGAAAGCATTTTCAAGCACATGTGACATGCCACCTCCAAGGGCATAACTCGGGAGGACGGGGCTGAAGGCTCTATTTTTATTATTTCTATGTTTATATGTTTTCTTTTTAAGCCAAGGGCTTTAATTATAAAGAGCTTTTGACTCTCTTTTGTTGTAACCAAGCTATCTCTTAGAAAGATGTAAGCCCGTAAGCCATTTATTTTGTTGTTACCAATTAGAGTTACATGCTATAGTTTCAAAATGAACATTTATGAAAATGTAATGCATGTAATATCTTTTGTAATGTAGACTCTAATGAATGAAAATATAACATTTCTATTATATTTATAGATCTTATGTATGGTTGATTTATATCATATTTTGAGGGCGTTATAACTGTTTTGATGGCCATCAATTGACTGTTCGGTCTTTTAAGACCTACTGTATTGTTCTACTATTGGATGTACCACGTATGACTGCTATGATTTTTTAAATGACTGATATGACATGAAATGTGAGACATTGATTGAATAAATGATCTACGAATGCAATTGACTGTTTTCATTACTGAAAGGGCATCATTATTAACCCCTTTACACATTTGTTATTCACTAGGTTTTAGCTCACTGTTTATATTTATATGTATGTAGGTGATCAGGCACCAGACCGGGTTTAGCAGCATCGACCTAAACCCATGTTTTGTCAAGCCAACTACCGTGCCTCACTGCGAGGTTCCAAATCGTCATGTGTCAAGGCTTTTTGGGTGATCTAAATCCACTCATTTTGATTGTTAATTGAAGTCAAGTGAATGTTTTTACAATTTATTTTAGCTTGGGATTCCCTAACATGACTTTTATTTTGTACTTAGATGTGGTTTGGACTTATGTGAATATTAGTATATATCTATGAGTTGTTTGTTCATTTAAGTCCTCGCAGCTCTTTGGACATTAAGTTTTATTATTTACCGGCTTCTGCTGGCCCCTCTTATTGTATAATGAAATTACTATTGAGCAAGCTTTTGGTAATCACGGGATTACTGGCCGGTTACGATACTAAACCCTTAGAGGCGGGTTTGGGTCATAACAAAAACTCACATGTCTATCACATATCTAACTCACATCATAACTTACGTAAATAATAATAAAGAAGATAAGAATTAAATTAAATTAAAAACTATACATAAATTAAAGTAAAAAAAATAGAAACCAACAACTCCATCTTAAATAAATTGAAAATAAAAATAAAAATTAGATATATCCAATTTTAAATTTTAAAAATCTTTAAAATTTATCTAAACAAATCTAATTTGAAAATATCTCACGCCATCATACTTTAAATCAATAAAACTCACATGTCTATCACATATTTAACTAACATCATAACTTACCTAACTAATAATAAAGAAAATAAGAATTAAATTAAATTAAAAACTATAGATTAATTAAATTAAAAAAAATAGAAACCCACAACTCCATCTCAAATAAATTGAAAAAAAAAAACAAATATAAACCACATAGAAATAAAAAAGATAAGAATTTAGATGTAACACCCCCAAAATAATATAATAAATACAACCCAAACACATTAATAACAGCATGAATCAGAGTAAATAGTCCTTTCATTACATGAAGTTAATAATACAAAAGAGTTTAACAGAATTAAATGCCCTATTGGCTTACATCCTTCCAAGCCTTGACTTGGTTACACAAAAAGGAGACTAGCTCATACACATTTAGCCCTAGGTTTTACAAAAATATACAATTCAAATAAAGAAACTCTTGCTCCCAAAATGTCCCTCCAAGCTATTACCTTGGTGGAGTTAAGTCACCAACACCTGAAAATGTTATTCCCAAATAGGGTGAGCCACAGCCCAGTAGAAATCATCTAGCACAATATATGAAACTTAGCAAAGGTATAAGTACACTATGCATACACAACGTCAGTGATAGAGACATCCACAATTATACAGTCATAAAGTACCAATTTCCATTCATTTTATTACATGGACCAGTTTTATTATCTTTTTAACAATCTAAATGAGACTTCAACTCATTAGTTCTACAATCGCATCAACAATGCATGAACACTTCAAACTTCTCTTTCACGGAAATTTCGTCCGTAGGTAGCCATCAAACAGAACCCATGTAAACGTAGGCTATACAAGCACCACAATTGCCATTTTATGGATATTTCGTCCGCGGGCTAGGCACCCATGTATGATTTCGGGACTTTCACCCATGACACTCCGGCCAACTTAATTATAATGAAGTCCAATCCCTTTCTCCTCCCAAAACAATCATTCATACATATACAATGTATTTAAACACAACATCAAACAATGGAGCACATCCCATTCCACTCCCACATAATCATGCATGTACAATGTATATAAACATAATCATATTCAATGACAAACAATAAGAGATTAGTTTTAATTCACCTAATTCTCATGCAATTTCTACAAAAATCATAGCTACCCTCCACCGATAGCCCAATACAGTTATTCCTAAACAGACATTCAATCTCATGACAGATAATTTCTTCAAACTTCCAAAGGATGATTCAATACATAACCAATCCCACCATTCATACCAATACCCTCTCAATTTTACATTTTCAATGACAACTTCAATTATCTATATAAAATAATGGGCAAATTACACAAATAGTCCCTATAGTTTGGGGTTTGTGTCACTTTGGTCTCTGATTTTTCAATTGTGACACATTTGACCCTGAATTTTGAATATTGTTCCAAATAAGGACAATTGAATATATAATTAGATTTTTCAAGGGTAAAATTGTCAATTTGATAAAATATAAACTAATTTGACAAAAATAAATGTCAAACAAATATTTTTGAATTTTTAAAAATTATTTCTACTTACTAGAAATAAAATTATGTAAGATTGATAAATTTTTTAGACATTTTTTTTTTTTTACCAAATTAATTTTTATTATATGTTTGGATGATGATCATGTAAAATTAATTTTAAAAAATTAATCATGTAATTTTTATTAATTTTACATATTTTATCATTGGTAGATAAAAATAATTTTTAAAAAATTAAAAATATTTTTTTGACATTTATTTTTGTCAAATTAGTTTATATTTTATCAAATTAACTATTTTACCCTTAAAAAATCTAATAATATTTTCAATTGTCCTTATTTGGAACAAGATTCAAAATTCATGGTCAAATGTGTCACAATTGAAAAGTCGGGGATCAAAGTGACACAAGTCCCAAAGTATAGGGACTATTAGTGTAATTAACCCTAAAATAATCATGATAGTCATTTTAGGGCAAAACCTTCCCTTTTCTAATTAGCAACCCAAATATCATTTTCAACCATTTTGCCCCAACATAATTTCATTTTTGCAACCCGCATTTCTTTATTTCATGTTCATCAACAATCCTTCTTTCCATATTATACCCAAACCCTATGTTTGCTTACAATACCCTCAAATCACATCATTGTTACACAAGATACAAATAAGTAAGCTAAATACCATATGAAGGTGTAGAACTACCTCAAAGGAAGAAGATATAGCGATCTCGGTTTTAACCAGACCTTTATTATGTTCCGGACTCGGGTTCCGTGGTTGAATATTGTGTCTATGTCTTGTTTTCCTCCTTTAACTCTTTGAATTTGAGCTTTGGAATATGTCGGGCGTGTTTGGGATAGGTTGGTTGTTACTTGGTCTAGATTGTAGTTGCCTATATTTTGGTTTCTTCGCTCGAGCGAGCCTTGTATAGTTTGCTTCTTCACTTGAGCGAGGTTTCTTGTGCTCGAGTGAGATTTGAGAGTTCTCAGGTTTCTTTCCCAGATGCAAAATTTCTAGGAAGGTGAATTTCTTTGGTCGAGCGAGCGTGTGCATCTGTAAAACTACTAAAGCTATGCATTCTGCGCTCGAGCGAGGTCACTTATTGTGTCTGGTCGTTCGAGCAACAACTCCTTCGCTCGAGCAAGGGTCGCGTACATCAGTTCACAGCAGAGCAATTTTACCTCACTTTTTTGATTTTCCTTCTTCTAAAACCCCTAATCCGGCACTCTTTCTCTCTACAAATACTCCATGATCTAAGGTTCTCTCTACCCTACTTCATTTGATAAAGAGCAAGAGCATCTTGTCGGCTTCCTCTTGATCCGAGCAAAATCGAGTTTGGCACTTTTGAGGTTCTTCTTAATCTTCTTTGAGCTTCTCCACTTAAGGTAGGGATTTTCTACATCTTGATATGGTTTTTAACCTAGGTATTGGTCATTTTGTATAAATGGTGGAATTTGGAAGGATTTGGGTGAAACTAGGGTTTGAGCTTAAAATTTGAAAGAGGGGTTTTCTATATTAGGTTCATGAATATATATATATATATATATATGGGGTATTGAATATGAGGTTACTTGGGTAAAAATGGTAAAGGGCTTTACATGTGTAGAGCTTAAGACTCTTTTGTTATAACCAAGAGATATCTTGGAAAGATGTAAGCCCGTACGAAATTTATTTTGTTGTTATCACCTAGTGTTACGTGTTGTAGTTTCAGAATGAACATTTATGAAAGTATAATGCATGTAATATCTTTTGTAATATAAACTCTGATGAATGAATTTATAAAATTTCCATTATGTTCATAGATCTTATGAATGGTTTATTTACGTTATTTTGAAGGCGTTGTAACTTGGTATCAGAGCGTACCGGGTTTGAATACTTTGGGTATGTAGGAATTGGTTAGTACCATAATGGGTTTGTTTCACTTATTAGAGACTTAGATATGGATGTCATGTGTTTATATGATAACATGTTTATGTGATTAAATGGCTATGGGATTTAGTTCCTATGATGTTGGTTGGCTCTACTGGTTTCTGGAAGTCCTATTAGAAGAGCACTTGGTCACTATTGTTTCTAATTAGAACTCTAGCAGCATCACAGGACGATCATTATCTAGGAATGAAATTTGTATGTGTTTATGTGATTATGTGCTTACGTGGAGTGAATTATGGTTGTCCATCGTATTAGGACGTGAGTGAATTAGTTTCGGCACATTTGTAAATGTGCTAATGTCTATTGTTATCTTTATTAGGATGTCAGGACGTGGTCGTGGTGGTAGATGTGGTAGGCCTAGGAAGCATGAGATGCCTATACCGGATGAAGTTCCAGCGCAAGAAGAGGGAATTGGTCAGGCTAACGTGGCCGAGCCAGTGGGTCAACAGGCCATGGGTGCCTTAGCTTGCGAAATGGCCGGAGCATTGAGGGAATCAATGGACATTCTCAGAGCTGAGAATCAAGTCTAGGCCTAAGTAGCTGAAGCAAGGCCATCTTTTCTGAAGAGGGAGTTCTTCCGATCCAATCCAGATGAGTTTTTGAGAGATCCTAAGGAGCCACTGAAGGCCGATGAGTGGCTAGAGCAGATAGTGAAGACGTTTGAGATGCTTGGCATCGAAGACGGAGGTTTGAAAGTGACCTTGGCGTCCTTCCAGCTGAAGGGAGACGCAGGTCAGTGATGGAAGTATGCGCAGGGGTGCATTAGAGGGACTTGGGAGGCTTTTGTTGATGCCTTCCAGGACAAGTACTGACCAGCTACAGTGAGGGAGAAGTTGAGGGATCAATTTTCTCAGCTCAAGCAGTTGAACGCACCGGTGGCTAAGTTTGAAGCTATTTTCACTAGCCTATCTAGATTTGCACCGGAGTTGGTGGCGGCTGAGGAGCGCCGTTGTTTGGAGTTTGAGAAAAATTGCGGACCGGGCTTATGTTTAGAGTGGCCGGATCCATGATTAGGGACTATGGGCACCTTGTGGAGGTTGCAGCCCATCTTGAGACTATCATACATGCAGAGTAGAAGAGGATGAGGGGCTCCAGGAGGAGTCAGGAAGGCCAGGGGGACAGTTAGAGGCATAGGGGTTCTAATCCCCAACAGTCCCAAGGAGCGCATTCGAGGTCTACTTTTCCAGTGCCGAGTTCAGGTTTTGGGAGAGGTGGTCAGGGAGATATCACCTGTTTCAAGTGTGGCTAGTTGGGCCACAAGTCTCCAACTTGTCCACAGAAGGGAGGAGGGCAACGAGTAGCTTCTTCATCGGCTCGTTCTCAGGGCTACAGTCAGGATAGAGGCCAGCCGCTCACTTGTTATCAGTGTGGGTAGGTGGGGCACCTGAAGAGGTTTTTTCCACAGTTGGGTGGCACACTTGGTGCGTCTGGTTCGAGACAGACACAGAGTTACCAGCCAGCACAGTCAGCGTAGGCCTCGAGAGCCAATCAGAGAGCCTCTTCGGCTCAATCAGTGCAACAGTCCTATGCTTTGAGGGGTGAGTAGGTAGATCGGAGCCAACAGGGCGCATGTATGCTGTTACAGCGCCAGATCTTGTACCTGCTCCATCAATAGTGAGAGGTACCTTTTTGTTTTGCAATTCGATTGCTAATGCGTTGATTGATACGGGTGCATCCCATTTCTTTATTTCTTCTATATTTGTATCGGTTTTCGAGTTGGAGTTGGCGCAGTTAGCATCTCCTATTTGTGTAAAGTCACCTATTGGTAATGAGGTTATCTTGAAACAAGGGTGTCAGGGTTGTGACATCGAGGTTGTAGGTCATCGATTACCTTTTGCATTTGTTTTGCTTAATATGACTAGTTTCGATGTTATTTTGGGTATGGACTGGTTATCGTCATACCGGGCTGTTATAGATTGCTACCGTTAGAAGGTTACTGTATGTACCTTGAGCAATGATTGCTTTTATTTCTTGGGGGACCAGGTGGATAGAGTCTTATCACCGGTACATGATCCACGTGGGCGGAGTGAACTTAGTTGTCTTCTTGCTAGATTTTTTAGTAGTGAGTGTGATGAAGTTTGGGTTGAGTTGCCACGGGTGGTTCATGAATTTCCCGATGTCTTTCTCGAGGATCTTACTAGTTTACCACCTCATCGAGAGATTGAGTTCTCTATTGATTTAGTGCCTGGCACGGCACCTATTTCTATGGCACCATATCGATTTGCGCCAGCTGAGTTGAGTGAGTTGAAGATTCAACTCCAGGAATTACTAGATAAGGGTTTTATTCTTCCTTGTACTTCGCCTTAGGGAGCACCGGCCCTCTTTGCTAAAAAGAAAGATGGAGCCTTAAGACTTTGTATTGACTACCGAAAGTTGAACCGGGTTACAGTTACGAACAAGTATCCAATGCCACGTATAAATGACTTGTTTGATCAGTTGAAAGGGTCTCGTTGTTTTTCTAAGATAGACCTGAGATCGGGTTATCATCAATTGAGGGTTAGGGAGGAGGATATCCGAAGACGGCATTCCATACGCGGTATGGCCATTATGAATTTTTAGTGAATCCTTTTGGGCTAACCAATGCTCTAGCGGTGTTTATGGATTTGATGAACCAAATCTTCCGAGAGTTCTTAGACCGTTTTTTGGTCGTCTTTGTGGATGAAATTCTAATTTACTCACCCTCTGAGGAGGAGCACGAGGAACACTTGTGAGTGGTGCTTGAGTTGCTTAGAGCCCATAAGCTATATGCTAAGTTTGGGAAGTGTGAGTTCTGGCTAAAAGAGGTTAAGTTCTTAGGTCATGTAGTATTTGGGGAAGGGATGACTGTAGATTCATCCAAGATAAAGGCAGTGCAAGATTGGGCACAGCCTAAGAATACTTTCGAGATCTGTAGTTTCTTGGGGTTGGCTAGGTATTACCGTCGATTTGTGAAGGACTTCTCCAAATTAGCTTCACCTTTGACTAGATTGACGAGGAAAGGGGTCAAATTTGTGTGGAGTGAGACTTGTGAAAAGTCATTCCAAGAACTTAAGATTAGACTTACCACCACTCTAGTCTTGATTATTCCGGAGAGGGATTTGGGTTATTCAGTGTATTATGATGCTTCACGGAAAGATTTGGGTTGTGTATTGTTGCAAGAAGGGAAGGTAGTAGCCTATGGCTCACGGCAGTTGAAAACCCACAAGAGAATTATCCTACTTATGACTTAAAGTTAGCAGCTGTGATTTTTGCCTTGAAGATTTGAAGGCATTATCTGTATGGTGAGAGATTTGAGGTGTTTTCTGATTATAAGAGTCTGAAATATCTGTTTACACAGAAATACTTGAATTTGAGGCAAAGGAGGTGGATGGAGTTCATAGAGGATTATGATTTCGAGTTGCATTACCATCCTGGGAAGGCAAATGTTGTGGCTGACGCCTTCCGTAGGAAATCTATCAGTAGTGTGGCTTGTATTGCCATCCGGAAATGGGAGATGTTGGGTACTCTTGGGGAGTTTGACTTGCATCTGGGCGAGTCTGTTGAGTCTGCAGCCTTGTTTTCAGTGGTTACACAACCTACACTTGTGAACCGAGTGTTAGAAGCGCAAAAGGGTGACCTTCAGATGGAATCCCTCCGGGAGAAGATCTCCAGTAAGAAGGTAGAGAAGGACTTGACTGTGTTTCCTGATCTGAGTGTGAGATACGGTGACCGTTTGTTTGTGCCAGAGTCTTGCCGAGAGGAAGTACTCCGAGACTTTCACTATTTATGCCTTGCGGTGCATCCGGGAGGCACAAAGATGTATCATGATCTGAGTCGCCAGTTTTGGTGGAGAGGTATGAAGAAGGATGTGGTCGTGTTTGTATCGAAGTGCCTTACTTGTTAGCAAGTGAAAGCTGAACATCAGAGGCCAGCGGGTTTGTTACAACCCTTGCCTATAGCTGAATGGAAGTGGGAGCATGTCATGATGGATTTTGTTGTGGGCCTTCCGATGACTCAACGGGGTAGTGATGCCATTTGGGTGGTAGTTGACCGGTTGACCAACTCTGCACACTTTATTCCTATGCGCGTGAGTGATTCGGTAGACTATCTTGCTGACTTGTATATTAGGGACATAGTGAGATTGCACGGGGTCCTTGTGACGATTGTCTCGGATGGAGATCCACATTTTACAACTCGGTTGTGGCAGAGTCTGCAGAGTGCCTTGGGCACTAAATTGACCTTTAGCACTGCTTACCATTCTTAGACTGACGGGCAGTCTGAGCGTACTATTCAGATCCTAGAGGATATGCTTCGAGGCTGTGTCCTTGACTTCAGAGGGTCATGGGAGAGGCATCTTCCCTTAGTGGAGTTTGCCTATAATAACAGTTTCCAGTCGAGTATCAGCATGGCACCATTTGAGGCCTTGTATGGCGGACTGTGTAGATCGCCTGTATGCTGGGCCGAGGTGGGTGATGCACCTTTGTTGGGCCCAGAGTTGGTGCGGAAAATGACAGAGAAAGTTACACTTTTCCATAAGAGATTGGTTACAGCCCAGAGTCGCCTGAAGAGTTATGCCGACCGTAGAGGAGACCCTTGTCTTTTGAGGTGGGCGATCATGTCTTTTTGAAAATATCACCTAGGCGGGGTCTGATAAGATTTAGGAAGTGTGGGAAGTTATCCCCTCGGTTTATTGGCCCTTTTGAGATCCTCAAGCGGATTGGGGAGGTTGCATATCGCTTGGCATTGCCGCCACAACTTTCCAGAGTGCATGACGTGTTTCACATTAGTATGCTTCGTAAGTATGAGTCGGATCCATCGCATGTGTTGGACTGGACTGACTTAGAGGTAGATGAGGATGTCACGTATGAGGAGAGACCGGTGAGAGTCTTAGATAGACGGGACCAAGTCTTGCGAGGCAAGACAATTCCCTTGGTCAAAGTATTGTGGAAACATCACGGGGTTGAGGAAGCAACTTGGGAGAGCAAATTGGAAGTCCGAGAGAAATATCCGGACTTATTTGTTGATGTTTGAGTGTATGTTGAGATTTTAGTTTTGTTTATGAACTATGAAAACATTGGATATGTTTTGAATTATGAAAGCACTGTATATGTTGAATATGTTTCGGAAACGCAAGTTGATTTGAACATTGTACATGTTGTTTCGGTTTTGAAAATGCAAATTTATCATAAACATTGAATATGTTTTGGAAATATGAGATGTACGTCTTGAAAATGGTTAAATTTCAGAAGATGCATATCGATAATATATGTTGAGGTATGTGTTGTGGATTTGTTCTCTTGTGAAGGGATTGAATGATTGGTAGGTGGGTCATGGTAATGAGAATTGAATTGTAGCCATTTTGGAAATTTGCTAAATAATGGTTTTGAAAGATGATTTGAAATTTCGGGGACGAAATTCTTTAAGGGGCGAGGTTATAGCGATCCCGATTTTGACCCGACCTTTATTATGTTCCGGACTCGGGTTCCACGATTGAATATTGTGTCTATGTCTTATTTTCCTCCTTTAACTCTTTGAATTTGAGCTTTGGAATATGTTCGTCGTGTTTGGGACAGGTTGATTGTTACCTGGTCTAGATTGTAGTTACCCAGATTTTGGCTTCTTCGCTCGAGCGACGCTTCTTGCGCTCAAGCGAGCCTTGTGTAATTTGCTTCTTCGCTCGAGCGAGGTTTCTTGCGCTCGAGCGAGATTTGAGAGTTCTCAGGTTTCTTTCCCAGACACAGAATTTCTGGGAAGGTGAAGTTCTTCGCTCGAGCGAGGCTTCTTGCGCTCAAGCGAGCGTGTACATCTATAAAACTTCTGAAGCTATGCATTCTTACGCTCGAGCAAGGTCACTTGTTGTGCCTGGTTGCTCGAGCAACAACTCCTTCGCTCGAGCGAGGGTCACGTATATCAGTTCGCAGAGAGCAATTTTACCTCACTTTTTTGATTTCCCTTTTTCTAAAAACCCTAATCCGGCACTCTCTCTCTCTCTCTTAAACTCTCTCTCTCTCTACAAATACACCATGATCTAAGGGTCTCTCTACCCTACTCCCTTTGACAAAGAGCGAGAGCATCTTGTGGGCTTCCTCTTGATCCGAGCAAAATCGAGTTTGGGCACTTTTGAGGTTCCTCTTCATCTCCTTTGAGCTTCTCCACTTAAGCTAGGGATTTTCTACACCTTGATATGGTTTTTAACCTAGGTATTTGTCATTTTGTATAAATGGTGGAATTTGGAAGGATTTGGGCAAAACTAGGGTTTGAGCTTAAAATTTGAAGGAGGGGTTTTCTATATTAGGTTCATGAATATATATACATATATATATGTGGGGTATTGAATATTGCGATCCCGGTTTTCCCTCCGTTGGTTGTTGTATTTCGGACTCGTTTCCGTGGATGTTTGTTGTTGTACATGTTGCATTTTCAGCCTTTAATTCTTTGTATTTGAGTTTTAGGATGTGCTGGGCAGGTTTGTAACAGGTAGGGTGTGTTTTGAAGCAAATGGTTGATGCCCAGTTTTTGGTGTCTTCGCTTGAGCCAGGGTTCCTTCGCTCGAGCGAGCTTTGAGTGGTGTGTCTGTTGGCTCGAGTGAGCATTCTTGCGCTCGAGCGTGCTTCTGGGTTGTAGACCTGAAGCTTTGTGTTGTTCGCTCGAGCGAGGCTTTGTGCGCTCGAGCGAGGTTTCTATGTGTCTGGTCGCTCGAGTGACCACTCCTTCACTTGAGCGAGGTTCGAATATATCAGTTCGCAACAGCAGCTTCTTCTTTACCTTTTCATCATCTCCTTTACTCAAACCCAAGCCCCGGCTGCTTCTCTCTCTAAACCATCACTTCTCTCTACAAGAACTCTTAATCTAGGGTTCTTCTATACTATTTCCTTTGTATAAAAGCTAGAGCTTGGTGTGGGCTATGTTTTGATCCGTAAATTAGTGGATTTGGAGCATCTTGAGTTTTCTTCATCATCTCCTTTGAGTCTCTTCACTTGAGGTAGGGATAACCTACTCCTCTCTATGAGTTTTGACATAAATGTTGGGTATTTTGGATAGATGGTGTTGTTTGGGAATTTTGGGAAAGTTAGGGTTTATTTTAAAGTTATAAAAAGCGGGTTTTCAATTGTTAAACTCCATGTGTATGTGAGACCTTGAAAAAATGGAATTATTGTTGTCAAATTGATGAAATTGAGCCTTAGGGTTGATATTTGATAAAGGGGGAAAATGCCCTAATTAGGTTGAATAATTAATTTGGAGAAATATGAAATTGAGTTAGAAATCATGAAATTTGAAAATTATGGAATTGAATGGTGTAGTTGGATAAATAAATCACTCACCTATGAAAATGTTGAGATTTTATCTGTTGATAAATTTATTATCTGTTTAGAAATAACTGCTTTGGGCTATCGGTGGAGGATAGTCTTGATTGTTGTAGACACTATATGTTGATTAAGGAAAACTGAAACTAATCAAATGTGTTATGTCATTGAACATGACGGTTGAATTGTCACATTGAATATGTGCCTACATTGATCATTGTATATGATAGAGCTTTTAAATACATTGCATATGTATCTTGTTTGGGATGAGATAGGGGATGTACTCCATGTTTTGAGAGGAGATAGGGGATGGACTCCATTGATAACTAAGTTGGCCGGAGTGTACAGGGTGAAAGTCCCGAAATCCCAATTACGTTTGCATAACGTAGATGAATTGAAGTATTGAATTGTTAATATGAGTTGTAGTCTCATTTGAAATTGAAGTGTTGAAGTGTTAATAATGTGAGTTGCAGTCTCACATTAATTGATCATGATCGAAGTATTGTTAACATGAGTTGTGGTCTCATTATAAACTGTTTGGATGAACAGAGAACCATATCTATGAATTGGTCTGGATAATGAAACAAAAAAAGGAATTGAAACATATTTGTAAATATGGATTGATTAAGAAAGAGATGTACGTTTGTTTATATGAGTTAAACATCTATCAAATGCTAATGTTTTAGTTATTGCTCATATTTGGTTTAGTATATCTCTACTGGGCTTTGGCTCACCCTATACGGGACATCATTTTCAGGTTCAGGTGATATGCCACCTCCAAGGACGTAGCTTGAGAGGCTTTGAGGCTGAAAGATCTTTTTGTAGTCATCTTTTTGGTATTACATGTAAATTCAAGCCAAGGGCTTAGTGTGTTTTGAGTTAGCACTCTCTTTTTGTAACCAAGTGTTGGCTTGGAAAGTTGTAAGCCGTAGGGCATTTACTTTTGTTGTCAACATGTAATACTTTTGTAATGAATACTCTGATGAATGGAAATATGCTTTAATCTCTTATGTCTATGGATGCCATGAATGTTGGGTATATATGTAGTATTTTGAGGGCGTAACAACTTGGTATCAAAGCGTACCGGGTTTGAATACTTTGGGTACGTGGGAAGTGGTTAGTACCACAATGGGTTTGTCTCGCTTGTTAGAGACTTATGTATGATGTTATGTGTTTATTTGATAACATGCTTATGTGACTATATGGGTATGGAATTTAGTTTCTAGGATGTTGATTGGACCCTTGGGTTTCTAGGAGTCTTGTTGGAAAGACACCTGATCAATGTTGTTTCTAACTGGAACTCTAGTAACGCCACGGGACTGTCATTATCCAGAAATGAAATTCGTAAGTGCTTATGTGATTATGTGCTTACGTGGAATGAATTACTGTTGTCCAATGTATTAGGACACAAGTGAAATAGCTTCGGCACATTGGTGAATGTGCTAATGTTCTCGTTACCTTTATTAGGATGTCAGGACGAGGACGTGGTAGTAGGCGTAGTAGGCCTAGGAGGCAGAAGATGCCTATACCGGACGAGATTCTGGCGTAGTAGGAGGGAGTTGGTCAGGCCAATGTGGCCAAGCCAGTAGGTCAGCAGGCCATGGGCGCCTTAGCCCACGAGATGGCAGGAGCATTGAGAGAATCTATGGACATTCTCAGAGCTAAGAATCAAGTCCAGGCCCATGTTGCCGAGGTAGGGCCTTCTTTTCTGAAGAGGAGTTTTTTCGATCTAATCCGGATGAGTTTCTGGGGGATCCTAAAGAGCCACTTAAGGCTGATGAGTGGCTTGAGCAGATGACGAAGGCGTTTGAGATGCTTGGCATCGAAGACGAAGGTTTGAGGGTGACCTTGGCGTCCTTCCAGCTGAAGGGAGACGCGGGTTAGTGGTGGAAGTTTGTTCGGAGACGTATTGATGGGACTTGGGAGGCTTTCGTTGATGCCTTCCAGGAGAAGTTTTTGCCTCCCAATGTTAGGGAGAAGTTGAGGGATCAGTTCTGTCAGCTCAAGCAGCTGAATACACCAGTGGCCGAGTTTGAGGCTGCATTTACGAGTTTATCGAGGTTTGCGCCTGAGCTGGTGGCGTCTGAGGAACATCGCTGTCTTGAGTTTGAGAAGAAATTGAGGACCGGACTCCAGTTTCGAGTGGCCGGGTCCATGACTAGGGAGTATGGGCGCCTGGTGCAGGCTGCAGCCCATCTTGAGACCATTATGCAGGCGAAGGAGGATAGGATGAGGGGCTCCAAGAGGAGTCAGGATGGCCAGGGGAATGGTAGGAGGCAGAGGGGTTCTAACTCTCAGCAGTCCCAGGGTGCGTTTGCGAGATCTACCTTTCCAGTGCAGAGTTCAGGTTCTGGGAGAGGCAGTCAGGGAGACTTTACTTGTTACAAATGTGGTCAACTGGGCCACAAGTCTCCAGCTTGCCCGCAGAGGGGAGGAGGACAGAGAGCAACTTCATCTTCGGCTCGTCCTCAGAGCCAGAGTCAGGGCAGAGGCCAGCCGCTCTCTTGTTACTAGTGTGGTCTACCGGGACACCTCAAGAGGTTTTGCTCGTGGTTGAGTGGCACATCTGGTGCATCTGGTTCGAGGCAGACTTAGGGCCATCAGCCAGCTCAGTCAGTTCGGGCCTCGAAGGCCAATCAGGGAGCCTCTTCGGCTCAGTCTGTGCAGCAGTCTTATGCTCCGAGGGGTGAGCAGGTAAACCAGAGACCTTTTGGGCGCGTGTATGCTGTTATAGCGCCGAATCTTGTACCGGCTCCATCAGTTGTGAGAGGTACCTTTCTATTTTGCAACTCGGTTGCTAATGTGTTGATTGATATGGGTGCATCACATTCCTTTATATCTACTGTATTTGCATCTGTTTTGGGGTTGTGTAGACGCGCCCCGAGGACTCATCGAGAAAATCTCATTTCGTTCTCTAGCATACTACAGTTCGGACTCGATGTCACAGTTCTGAATCTAGTCTCGCAAAGTACGATGCAAGACTGATAAATCACCAAAGAGTCCAAATCCAGCAAATCATTTTGGAAAACTGATTATTAAGAAAGAAGTGCCAAACATGGACTGCTTTGCCAGACACAGAGTCGCCACCTAAATATTTTGTTTTTGGAGAAATTTAGGAAACCCTGACTCGTTGCCTAAGGCCACGTGTTCGTCATCACCAAAGTTGCCTCGGCTTGGGAACTGGGTACAATTGGGGAAGGTCATGCAATGAACACCCCCGCTCGCCCGATCAAAGATCCGCCTGTACTAAGCATGATATCTTGTTTTTGAAAACACATGCGTTCTTATTCCGGTTAATTAGCTAGAATTACTATGTGATGCGCACAACACACAAGTATAGACTAGATCGCCTAATTTGGAACAAAGCATCGTGTATCCATTTGTTTGGAAATGGTTTGAAGTTTGCTACCAGCAAGTAGGCTAAATCATGGATTTCAATGAATTGCCCCAATTCAAGTAATCCAACCTTCACCCACAGGCATTCAGGCAGTTATATCACGTAAGCAATTAGCCTCATGGCGAGCATGCTGTCATGTTAACACTCACACACATGCAAGATACTAAAGCATAAACACTCACAGTGTACTCCGAGCCAAACAAAGAACTAGTTAGAAATCATGCGTGATCCTAGTTCATGGTAAGATGGCTAATGCAACACATGCAAAGATGCAACTAGAAATAGGCTCGGCTATTCTAAGATGGCATATGAGATGCAACAATTCGATACATGTATTCAATTTGGAATTGAAGTACAATTAATGCGGTTAGTATGATGCGCAGAGCCCGGTGCATGTAATACAGATGAATGGATGCACGCATGCGAGCATAAGGATGTTAAATGAAATATGCCCTAAAACTAACCATCGTAAGCGGTTTAGTAAAAGGGAGAAAGAAGTGGGGTTGGAAGACACGCATCACACACACGCACGCTTATTACAACAATTACGCCCTCTCGACGGAGGGACCGAAAGAATAATACAAACCATCTAATTAACTAACTAACAAGCTAATTAATTATTACACAACCAAACGAATAACTAGCTACAACTAATTATTACAACACTTAAATAATTAAAAAATTAATTAAGCTACGAAAAACAGCAAAGAGGCCTCGAGAAGAGGGACAAATCCATGCTCGGTCGGCTTCGCTCGGAAATCCGTTGCCATGCCACATGTTGCCTCTGTTTGCATTGTTTTGCAGCTCTGAAAACTGCACAAGTCTCTGTGATGCTCAGAACCACTTCATGGTCATGCTGAGAGGCCATCGGCCATATGGAAAGGCCATCAGCCAAGATATGAAGGTCATCGACCAAAAATAAGGCTCTCGGCCAGACATTGTTAGCCGATCAGCACTGAAAATGGTCAATCGGCCATCTCTTCCTGTAAAATGCTCCTTTTGCTGCAGCAGAGGACAAACAGAACATGGTAATACATTCACAAGACAATGTTTGCAACTACACCCCTTATTATGTTTAACACTCAAAGGAGTGTAGTTCTCGACCCTCGGGCCACCAGTCACGCATTCCAATGCATGATGGCCAAAGGAACCAAGTGTGCAATTCAATATCAAATGAAATGCACAAAACACATAACGGGCTCCAACCTCTATCATGCTTGATCAAGAGGCAAGGCAATGCACACACAATGTTATTCAAACTAAGCATTAGGCAAGGTAACTAGCATGCAACAACATGTAAGATGGATGAGTATGTAATAACATGTCCATTAGCAAACATGTGACAACAAGCATGTAGGCATGATGTAAAGTAGTAACTTTGAACAACATGGTAAATGGACTTAAACTAAAGATGGACAGACCTCAGCCATGCCCAAAATCAGTGGCCAAAAAGTGTTAAAATGATGGTATGAAAAGGGCAAGACAAGCATGCATACCAATTGGCTCAAGGATTAAGGCACAAAGATGCAACTCTTAAGCACACTTAAAGAGTGACAAGCATGGATATGTGACAGCACCATAAGCTCTGAAATCATGTATGGAATGGTGCCAAACCACTCAAACAACACAAGGATTACATGCAAGAGGGCTCAAAGCTTGAAACTAGCGTAGGGACTTGTACCAAAGCCACATGAATCGAACCCCAAAGGGCCAAGGACAACCAAAACAATCCTAGAGCATGCCAAAACAAGATCAAGAACATGCTCGAACTAGCCAAACAAGCTAGAACAAAAGCCCAAAGGCATAAGGCATGCAAGGCTACAAAAGAGGTGTTACACTACACCTATCAAAACCAAACATGGCATAATTTATCCAATGAAAAACAGAGTTATGGCATGTCAAAGTAAGCCCAAAAACCCACTTAGATGACATGCCAAAGACCTAAGCATGGAGGCATACACAATGGTCCATTCATGAGGCATAAAACATCAACTCTTTAAAACATTAAAGGAATGATAAGTGCAAGCATTTGAGCATGAAACATGGACTGAAATAACATTACAAATGATGCCAAATCATTGAAATGAGCCAAGTAATGCATGCTAGTGCCTTGGACACTTGAAGCTAACAAACTAGAATGAACTACGGCTATACAAAGCATGTCATGCATGGCCAAAACAACCAAAATCAGAGCTTAAGCATGTTACAACATGGACAAAAACTTCTTAAAGTTAAGCCAAAACATGCAAGCATGATGGTCCAAATGCAAGAGACACATTAGGCTACTTCATGGAAATGTACTACAAGTGCATGAGGCATGCAAAGGCTAACCAAACCAAACCTAAACAAAGGTATGACATGGTAAGAAAACACCAAATACATGCTGAAATGGACACAACATAGGCTAGAACGACATGCTACTTCATGAAGCATACAAGACTAGTGTGTGTGATTTACACTACAAGTGTATAAACCATGCATGGAGTCATCAATCCAAGCAAAAATAGTGGTAAGCCTCAGCAAAATAACCACAAATACATGCTAATACACAAGCTTAAACAAGCCTAACAAACATGCTCACCCTTGAAGAACACCTTCAAGAATACCACTCCAGCAACTTTTCCTGATCAAAACCACTCCAAGAACTCTGAAATCGACCTCAAGGGACCTCAGCTCCAAGAGGATGGTGTATTGCTAGGTGTTTGTGTGCAATAGTAAGACAAAACAACACTTTAGAGCATAAAACAAGGTCAAAGAAGAAAATATAGATACAAAACTATATGTATCACTCAAGACCTAATTTTCTCAACCTCTGAGAAAGGAGGAGGACCTCCCTTCTTATAGAAGTTCAATTCTAAGGCTTCTTGGAGAAGCTAAGTCAAGGGGCAAATCCCTCCATACACGTGTATAGAGTGGGTGCATTGTGGATGCTAGCTGTGCCAGCTGGCATAAAATATCTGCAAAAAGCAGATGAACAGGGTTCGGCCAGAAAATATGGCCAATTGACCAACAAAGGGGCCGACCGACAAAAAAAAGTGCCAATCGGCCAATACTTTTGGCCGATGGCAGGAAAACAAGGCCGATGGGTTGAGGGGATGGCCAACAAGCCACCCTCTTCCCTCAGAAGCAAAAACACAAGTGTTTGGTCCACAACCAAGCACAAAACAGTCAAGTTGAGAGATCTTGAGGCAAGGCGCGCAGCCGAGACCTCTAGGAACTCACAATGAACGCGGGCATGGATGATCATCGAGTGTTCAAACGATGGCGTCCAAGTCTTGAGGACGGTCAAAAATGGGGTGTCTACAGTTGCCCCTCTTTGACAGAACTCGAAAGTCATAAAAATGACGGGAGTGAATGTCAAAGCCCAGAGACGACCCCTTTTTGACAAGGCCGAAGACTTAGACATGCATACAAGATAACAAAGATATGCGCCGGAAGGCAGGGGCAAAATGCAAAGGACATGCACGGTGCCGAACATAACTTATGATCATGCAAAGGGAGCTGTAACGAAGCATAACATGCGACAGTTTTAAGCAAGCGAATAAGAATCAAACTACGTTACATGCAAAAAGGATGTAAGAGAATTATTCAATTCTCGCTACGTCTCACACGGAGTACATACAATACCGTCCGGTTCGTCTAGTCGCGCCAGCTTCAAATGAACCACACATACAATATCATGCCTGCAAAAGAAAGAAACTTAACAGGTACAATATCGTTAGAAACATACATAGCAATACAAGTGAGAAGTGCGTAACAACGCGAGCATAACAATGCAAGTAGAACGTGCGAAACAACGTATGTTATAGATATGTACGAAACAACGCAAGTTAGATAGGTTGCAAAACAATGCAAGTTAGATAAGTTGCAAAACAATGCAAGTTAGATAGGTTGCAAAACAATGCAATTTAGTGGGGGTGCAAGACAATGCACAAGTTAGTGGGAGTGCAAGACAATACACGAGTTAGTAGGGGTGCAAGACAATGCATGAGTTAGTAAGGGTGCAAGACAATGCACAGGTTAGTAGGAGTGCAAGACAATGCACAGGTTAGTGGGAGTGCAAGACAATGCACAGGTTAGTGGGAGTGCAAGACAATGCACAAGTTAGTGGGAGTGCAAGACAATGCACAAGTTAGTAACGGTGTAAGACAATGCACAAGTTAGTGGGAGTGCAAGACAATGCACAAGTTAGTGGGGGTGCAAGACAATGCACAAGTTAGTGAGAGTGCAAGACAATGCACAAGTTAGTGGGGGTGCAAGACAATGCACAAGTTAGTAGGGGTGCAAGACAATGCACAAGTTAGTGAGAGTGCAAGACAATGCACAAGTTAGTGGGAGTGCAAGACAATGCACAAGTTAGTGGGGGTGCAAGACAATGCACAAGTTATTGGGAGTGCAAGACAATGCACAAATTAGTAGGGGGTGCAAGACAATGCACAAGTTAGTGGGGGTGCAAGACAATGCACATAACGAGCAAGACAATGCAAGTTATAAAGGTGCAAAACAATGCACATAACGAGCAAGACAATGCAAGTCATAAAGGTGCAAAACAATGCACATAACGAGCAAGACAATGCAAGTTATAAAGGTGCAAAACAATGCACATAACGAGCAAGACAATGCAAGTCATAAAGGGGCAAAACAATGCACATAACGAGCAAGACAATGCAAGTCATAAAGGTGCAAAACAATGCACATAATGAGCAAGACAATGCAAGTTATAAAGGTGCAAAACAATGCACATAACGAGCAAGACAATGCAAGTCATAGGTGCAAAACAATGCACATAACAAGCAAGACAATGCAAGTCATAAAGGTGCAAAACAATGCACATAACGAGCAAGACAATGCAAGTTATAAAGGTGCAAAACAATGCACATAACGAGCAAGATAATGCAAGTCATGGGGGAAAATGCAAAACAATGTAAGATAAGGAAATGCATGACGATGCAAATGACATATGCGAGACAATGCAAGGTGAGGAATGCATGACAATGCAAATGACGTGCATGACAATGCAAGTATGGAAATGCATGACAATGCAAATGAAACGTGCAAGACAATGCAAGGTAGGAAAATGCATGACAATGCAAATGAGACATGCGAGACAATGCATGTAAAGAAAATGCATGACAATGCAAATGAGACATGCGAGACAATGCATGTAAGGAAAATGCATGACAATGCAAATGAGACATGCGAGACAATGCATGTAAAGAAAATGCATGACAATGCAAATGAGACATGCGAGACAATGCATTTAAAGAAAATGCATGACAATGCACATGACGTGCGTGACAATGCAAGCATGTAAGAGGTACGCTATTCGCGATGTTGAAATACAACTTCAAAACAAGATGAGGCGTACTAAATGCAAGAACGACACGACGTATAACTAATGCACGCTTATTATAAACATGACAATACATTGTAATGCAATATATTTAAAGCGATCTGCAAAACTCGCAAGATACAAAAGGATATGGAAAAAAAAAAGGGATACACCTTGCGCGTATCGAGCATCGCACACAGAAGACACGGTTCGAGGTCAACTCGGAGGCCGGTTAGGCTTCAACAGTGTGTTTTCTTACACTTTCTTGAGAGATGAAAGTTCCAAACAACATAACTGACCCAAACAAGGGTGTTGGAGATACATCGACCACAAGGAGAGTCCATCGGCCACCCATTGGCCAGAAAATGAGCTCATCGGCCAAATATTTAGTCGATCGGCTAACAATTTGGCCAATCGGCCAAAAATGGCAGTTTCGGGGCAATTTTGCCTTTTAGCCTCAGGTCTTTAAATATGGGGTTCCAAACCCCATATCCTCACTTCCTCAAACTCGAAAAACATTTCTCTCTCCCCCTAGGTGATTTTCTTCGCTTCGATCTTCGTTTTTCTCTTGTTTTCGGGCCTTTTCCATCGTTCGATTCGCGAAATCCTTCCCGCTTCGCACACTTTGAACCGATCGAAATTCGATTTCGGTGTCCCTTTCTTGGCTCCACCTCTTGGGGTTTGTTTCCCCTAAGTTATACCTCGGTCTTCGTGCCTTTTCCACACTCTGACCTTTTCTCCCATTTTTCACCCCTCGGGGTTGACTTTTGGGTTGACTTTTCGCATTCTCACCTATTTTTCACATCCTCGGCCATTTTCATACTCTTCTTGAGATGGCAGACGACATTCCACGAGGTGGGACTCCCCCGGAGCTGGACATGGACCCTGAGGTCGAGCTCTTGCCTCTCCATGTCCGACCATTCGACCTGGCGACCTACAGGCCGGCGGTACATGTGTTGGCTCCCGATGGCATCCGCCACTTCAGGAGCTATGCGAGGGGCGCGCCACTGGAGCTTTTATTGCGCGAGCCAGAGTCACATCTGTCCTACGGCGCTTCTGAGGTACACTCTTCCTCTGTTTCATTTTCCGCAATGTAGAACAATAACTGCGATAGTCAATCCTGTTCTTTAACTGCTTAACCCAGATACACTGATACATCATATGTGTAGTTCACCGCGAGCACACCCGCACCCGATATCTGTATAATCTTGAACACATGCACACACACTGCATTGTCAACTGAATAACCCAAACACACTGATACATCATATGCTGTAGTCCATCTGTGAGCACACCCACACCCGATATCTGTATAATCTTGAACACATGCACACACACTGCATTTTCGTCAATTTTGAATGCTTTTCAACACTGTATTTCTAACATTGCTTCGCAACTGTTTATTTTGAAAATAGGGAGATTCCCATGCCTTCCGGAGGTATGGAATATCATCGCCCGCGGTTGGTACATGGAGTTGCCTGACGCAATTCGTGACATCGTTGATCGTGCCGGCTTGGGCATTTTCTACAGGGCACTCTCGCGCCACACTACGAGTAGGCCTCTTCTGGGTGCTCTGGTGGAGAGGTGGTGGGACACCACCGATTCCTTCCACCTTTCTGCTACAAGGTAGATGACGATGACTCCCTTCGACTTCTCCATACTCACCGGCATTGGAGTAGGGGGTGATCCGATTCCCTTTTATACTGACATGGGCAAGTGGGACGCTGCCCAGATCTACCTGCTTGGTGCTCAGCCACCTCTCTCCCGATCAGGATTCATGAGGTACTCTTGGTTCGAGGACCACTTTCGGATTCAGGCGCCTACGACCCGTGAGGAGGTAGAGCAGTATGCTCGCGGCTTCATCATGTTTATGTTGGGGACCACCCTCTTCGCCGACCGGGTGAACACCGTTGCCCTTTATCTGCTGAGTGCGCTGGTGGATGTGACCAGGATTCGTCTCTACGATTGGGGTGGCGCTAGTTTGGCCACACTCCACGGCTACATGAGCTCATCCTCTCGCCGCAACGGACAGTTGCTTGGAGACTACTGGCGGGCCTGGGAGTTACACCTTCCCTTTTTGTTTTACAGTTCTGCTTTACATTATCTGTACACCACACATACTGCACACACGCAATTTGCTTTACACTGGTTGTACACTGCAGACACTACAAACATGCAATCTGCTTTACACCGGCTGTACACTACACACACTGCACAAGACACTTCATATATTGCACAATTCACTGCACAACCTATACAATTTACTGCACAACCTTTTCTAATTTCTGCTTTCTGCTTTATCTGACGAGCATACTTACTGTTGCTTTGTTACATTCTGCAGTTGTGGGTCTATGCCTACTTTTCGAGGCTTGCCCCAGTGCTTGATGTGGAGACGCCCCTTATGGTTCCGTACTCTCATCGCTATGATGTGAGGTGTGAGCGGAGCCCGAGGAAGTCCTTCCTGTTCTTCTACAGGTACTTCGACACTATCACCGCCGCAGAGGTATTTCAAACCTTTCAGTTCATTTAAGCTTCGCTTCACATTGTACTTTCAATAGCAGATTAACTAACTGTATACCCTGTCATTTGAAGATCACCTGGCAGCCCTGGGCGGTGTTACCGGATAGAGTGAGAGATGGGTATTGGGGTGCTCGGGACACTGCTCGCTTCAGGGTTTTGCTGGAGGGCCCAGTCTGCCAGGCGTGGTATTTCGAGGAGCGTTTCCTACGCCAGACTCTCGGTCTACCAGAGCAGATAGTCCCGAGGCCACCTCCTACCCACACGAGGGCTACCGAGAGGTACACTCTGCAGGATATGATGGATTTCCCCATCGGCTGGGACACCAACTCTTTCAGAGATGAGGGCGACTACGCCGAGTTCATACAGACCTATCTAATGCCGCCTCTGACTGGTGCTTGTCGAGTCAAGAGGGAGAGGCCTGCAGCACCGGCAAGAGTAGGAGCACGGAGGGCGACCCAGGCTCGTGGCAGGAGTAGGTCCCGGAGGGGACGGGGAGTCGAGTGGCCAGCACTGCCCACTGTGATGACATGCCGAGGACAGGGTGGGGAGACTTACCAGATACCCATCGCTCCTCCTCCGGCTAATCATGAGCTTGTCGGAGTTTACGGTTCGGCCCCGGTATGTACTGCTATACTTTACATTCTGTACAGTCATTTCAATTCATTTAATATCCCGCAGAATACTAATGATTTCAACACTTTTGCAGGCTTCCATCGAGTACACTAGACAGTCCCTAGAGCTGACGGCCTTGGTGATGGGGATGCTGTAGCGGAGCCTGGACCTACTGACCATCTATGGTATCCCGGTAATTTCTTTCAACCCTGGTCTCAAGACTCTGCATATTCCGTTCCATACTAATCTGATGCATCACATTTATAGATACGACACTTGATACACTGCACTCACAGCACTGATACACCGCTCATAGCATTGTTCATGGCATTCATATACTGTATTCGGATACTGCTCATAGCATTCATACATTGTACTCACATATTGCTCACAGCATTCATATACTATACTCAGATACTGCATTTGGTATTCATACCCTGTTTTGCATAGCATAACTGATGCATTTGCCATTTGTTCTTTTCAGGCCCCGTTCCAAATTCCAGCCGCAGGGAGTGCTCCAGCTGGACCATCCGTACCTGCCCGAAGAGCTGGGGGAGCCAGGCGGGGGATGACAATCCACAGCCGAGGCAGACACAGGCGCACCCACACTGAGAGTAGTTCGCGAGAGCCCACTCCAGACGACGATGAGTCAGATGAGGAGGTAGAGTCGTCTCAGGGTGAGGCTGGAGACAGCACAGACTCTGACGGGGGAGCTGGCGGAGACGATCCTGGACCTTCATCTAGAAAGAGGACCAGGACGGATTCCCATGTTTGAGACTATTGGTGCTAATCCAGACATTTGCTGATTTTCTTCCTTTTCGCTTTGTTCAGACACTTTGTGGCTTTTTCCCTTTTTTTGCTTTATTTTCCTTTTTGCTAGTAGTTTAAGCACATTGTACTGCCTCAGGCAGGTTTTATTTTCTTCAAAACTATGTACTCTTTGCAAAAGAAAAACATAAATGGAATGAAACAGCTGTTTTTGTTCAAAAAGTGTTGCATTTGTACATTCCATGCATCGCATCGCATCGTATCGCATTACATAACAATGTAAATGAGATTGAACTTTGTTTTGAAAACTGAACACTCGAATCACATCAATCAGGTAGTGAACCGACTAACGACAAAACAACTCGATAAACAAAACAAAGAACTTGACAAGCTAACCAAATGTAAATACAACTCGATAAGCAAAACAAAGACTTAAAGAATACGAGATACAACTCAATAAACAAAAGTACAACAACTCGATAAGCAAATTGAAGTAACACAGGCATGACTTCGCAAAATCAACACCAAAGACACTAGAAGTCGGACCAGTCACAAGTTCTCAACATCCTCAGCAAATAGACAGCTCAGAGGACAAGAGGGAAGGCCATCGGCTAAAGAGAGAGGCCATCGGCCACAAGAAATGGCCATCGGCCATCATTACTAGCCGATTGGCCAAAAATGGTGGTCGGTCGGCACTCTTTTTGGCCGATCGGCCAAAAATGGCAAGAACCATCAGAATGTTGACACTTGTCTTCCACTCAACACCTTATCTTCTACAAAAGACTCAGCTTCGTAGTTTTTCTCATTTCAACACTGATTTGCACCAAATTGAAGAGTTCCTTGTCCAAAATCTCACAAATTGGATTACCAACTTGGATGGCTCAGAAAAGCTAAATTTTCGGGGCTTCGGCATAAATGCACTATTCACATTGGGTCGCACCCCGCTACGTTTTCCGTTCCTCTATGCTTCAGCAAGGTTTTGGAATCCGGTAACACATGTCTTTAGCTTTGGCAGACAAGAGATGTGCCCCACTTACGAGGATTTCCAAGCTTTAATGGAATCCGAGCGTAATGAAGAAATCTTGCCCCAACTCCGATTCGGCCACGTCCAAGCCCTAGGACGGATGTGCAGCCTTACTTTGCATGACGCTCGGTCATTGATTTATGACGGGGAGCTGGACATTCCAAGCTTGGCTCATCGGTTTTTTGATGCCGGTGACCACGACGATCATGATTGGCAGGGTTATCGGCGACATGTGCTTTGCTTGTGCATGCTGCCTCATTTCTTACTTGCCCTAGGCTCCAGTGGGTTTAGCACTCGTTTGATTGAGGTCGCCGAGGGCTTGAAAGAGGGCAAAAGCTACATCGCCATGACGCTAGCCGAAACGTTGATGGGATTGGATGCTTTTCATTGTCGGGAGACGGCTAGGTTCGCGGGGAGTCCACTACTATTGTAGGTAATGTTTCCCGTCCCATCTCACATATGTTTCTCACATCACTCAGCCCTCAAGCTCGGTTTTTCTCTCAAAACCCTTTTGCTCACTTTTTCCTCTCAACGTACACCTCTCTATTCTTTAATCTCTCATTTTTCATCCCTCCCCAGGTATGGTTGATGGACAAGTTGAGAGTGGTGGACTCATGTCCGGCATATTCAGCTCGCAGCTATTTCTTTCGACGACGTTTGGTCGATGCTCCGGATGCGGGATGGTGGTACGACTGGATGTGCAGTTTGCCCGCAGACCGCATTGCTTGGCGCTACCCTTGGCTCAATTTACCGGCAATGAGTTACAGCATGACCCGCCAGCCCAGGATTCAATTAATAGGCTTGACACACTACGTGTTCTATTTCCCGTTCCGATTCCGGCACCAGTTCGGACATGATCAGATTTGCCCGGAAGAGGGGATTGAGTACCCTGCCACATTCCCGGCGCAGCTAGCTCGATATGCCATAGCATGGAGGATGAGAGAGCTTCTAGCCCCCACTTCTACTTTCAGCTGCAACCTCTCTGATGAGTGCATAGATTGTCTCAATGAAGAGGCACAGGAAGGGCCCACTTTGGCATCAGAGGCTTCGACCAGCTCTGGGAGGGGACGCAGGAACACCTGACTATGCCCTGGATTTATTTGCTTTAATCAAAACTTTCAAGTTTTCTTTATGAATGTAGTAAAAGCAACTTCAATTTGTATTTCAGAGCAGGAGAACTCTGTGTTGAAATCAATAAAATTGAAGATTGTGGGTACTTAAAATTTTCCGTTTGATCCAAAAATGGTCTAAGTTATAAAAAGATTAATTTGAGCAAAATCAACTTTTATCAAAACTTTTCAAAACCATTTTTGAGATGGATCAGAACTGGATACGCCTGAGATCTGTCACTGAGATGCACAACCCCAGATCCCATCAACTGGAAAGTTGCCCCTAGTCTGAATAGCACTGCACTGGAGATCACAACCGAGCTCTTGAATGCTGAATAGACAAAGATGACCAAACATGATCACATGGACAAAGTTGATCGAGGAAGTGTTTATGGCTAGACTTCGAGGTGAAGTTGCCTACGTATCCTAAAGATGGGAATCAAGCCTTGCATAGTTCGGCTTGGGTTCACTCGTGTATTAACTCTCTCCTTTTGCGGTCTAACTTTTGCCAAGGCCGCCCTTTGCGGGTTTTCAACCTTGCGAGCTCAGTTTTTATAATTTCAAATTTTTCATGCTCTAACTTTTGCCTAAGTCGCCCTTTCGGGTTTTCGGCCTAGCGAGCCGCTCAGGAGAAGTATTTCTTCAACTTCTCCATGTTGATCAGCTGTGAGAACTCTAGGCCATCTAGGTCCATCAGAACGACAGCTCCACCCGACCAGATAGACTTGATGATGTACGGACCAGTCCAATTAGGTCTGAACTTGCCCCTAGGGTCATGGATGGGAGCTCGGTTGTCTTTGAGCACAAGATCCCTTTCCTTCAGATTCCTGGACTTAACCTTCTTGTTGAAAGCCGTTGATAACTGTAGACACCCCATTTTGACCGACCCTAAAACTTGGGCATTTTATTTTGACCACCCTCACCAGAAAAATCAAATTGAAATTTTAATCCCAAAACTCACTCATTTTGGTCAAATTAAAATATTTTTATTTGAATTTATAATTTTTTATAATTTTATATAATTTTGTGTGTTTGTACAAATTTTTAGGTGTGTTTATATAAATTGGCATATGATGTTTTATAAATAAAAAATGATAAAAACAAAAAAGAAAAAAGAAAAATAAAAAATAAACAAATATGGTCAGAATGTTTTTTTTTTTTTCGTGGGTGGGATGATGATAACATAAAAAAAAATGAAGAAAAGAAATGGGGTCATGGTAGAGAATATCTTTACAGAAAATAAAGAAGAGAAATGGTCATAATCATAATGTTTTTGAGCATGGGTGGTGGAATATAATGAGGGGTCTGTAGTGGAGGGTTTGTTTTAATATATCTTTCCATTCATTACAGTTGGAGAGGGGACATACACACAGCGCTACACGTTGAGAAGAAAAGGTGGTAAAAAAAAAGAGAGAGGCTTTTTCAAGTGAGTGGGTGGGTGGTGTATGATTAAAGAGGAGAGACACACCACCAACTTTGGGGTCTCTGGAGGACAACCCACACACCCATTTTGGCGGAGACCACGCACACAACACCCATGCACACCACCTCAGCCAAGCTCACACACACCCAGAACACACACACACAGACACACACTGCCACTCTCTCCCACACACAAGACACACACACACTCACTCTCCTCTCACACAGAACACAGACACACGGACAAAGAGAGGAGAAGAACACACACAAAAGGGGGGGAGAGGGATTGATCTCTCTCTCTCTCTTCAGTTTACATCTCTCTCTCGCTTGGGCTCTTGTCTCTCTCTCTGAGGGGCTACACTTTTCTCATCCCAAACCAACGACCAAACCCATGCACCCAGCACACACGATGATACACTACCCAGCACACACTCGGCACCCACACACTACTCCATGCACATACCATACACAGCAGCAGCCCAACACATGCACGCACATGCACACAACCCACCACACTCGACACACCCACTCAACACACATGATTCACACCACTCAGACTCACGGCACACACAATTGGGTCTCTCGACCTGAGATCTCTTGATCCACAATTGGGTCTCTCGACCTCTCTCTCTATCCCATACACATGCACACTGCCATACACACATTAGCTTCACCACAGGAACCACATGCACACACGGCAAACCCAGCCACTGCTACACACCACACAGCACATACACACATGGCTCTCTCTCAGGGTTCTCTCCCTCCCTCATGGCTCTCTTGAATGATGCACTACCAGCACCACTCCGATCACCGCCGATAATCACTGCAACAGCAGCCGGAGAAGCACCGCATCTGCCACCGTAAACACCCTCATCAATTCAATCATCAACCCAAAGCCTCTCCTATCACTGCTGTTCCATTCCAACAAGCTTTGATCTCTCTCCTTCACACCAAAATAGCGCTACAATCTGTTATGGTGTTGGAGAAAGCAGCGGCACTATCTCTTTCTCTAAAAAAAGAGGAGGGACATGAGACCCAGCTCTTAAACAAGGGCTGAAATTCATCCTCAAGGCCAGCTAGGCGGAGGCAATCTGTAAGACACAAGGGACCTGAAAAAGAATATAACTCTCTCTCAGTTCAACCAATCCTTTACCTATTGGGTTACGGTCTTTTGAATTCAAACAACAAGAAGATGACAGATCCTTTGATGGGTTAATCTTTGCCAAATCCATGAATTTTCAGCAACATCAACACATGATTCAAGATGGTGGGGCCCTCCATTGAAGATGCTTCACATGAGTACATGGGCTAGACGGTAATCTGCTGATGTGGGCCAAGGCCCGCTGGATCGAATCGAAGACACATGGATCTTTGCTAGATGCGGAATGGCTAGAGTTCAAAACTTTTATTTTTATTTTGAGTGGTTGTGAGGTTTTATTTCATTTTATTATTCCCTCTCTCTCTCTCTCTCTCTCTCTCTCTCTCTCTCTCTCTCTCTCTCTCATTCGGATATGTAATATTTAAAGTATTGTAATAATTCCCCCACCCCGCTTCTCTCTATCCCATTCTTTAATCGCTTTCCCTAACTGTACATATGTATATATCTTGACATGTCATGCATATCCCTGCTTTACATCCATGTTCCATGCATTAAGATTCGGCTAAATTTGCATCTATGCTTTAATTGATTATCCCATGATTTTGTGCGCTATCACATGTTTTGCAATGTTTCACATGTCATATCTTAGAAGTCGAATCTTTAGCTGCATCTCATGAGTGAATTGCATTAGGATTTTGTATATAAGATCATGCATATTTTACGAATTTTGTTTTGTGGCTGTTCGTGGGACGTCGGTCAATCTGTGAGTTTTTATGCTTTAGCATCCCATTTGTGTGTGATTTTCTTATTATGTTTAGCATCCTACCATGAGGCTAATTGATTAAATGATAAACTATTTGAATGCCTGTGGATGAAGGCTTGTTGCTTGAATTGGAACGATTCAACGATTGTACGTTTTAAGCCCACTTTGTAATGGCAAATTCACAAACTTTAAGCCCACTTTGTCAAGTGGCAAATTCAAACCCTTTTCGAAAAAACAAACATGAAGTTGAATTGTTCCAATTTGAGCAAACTAGTCTATACTTGTATGCTTCACATAGTAAATTTTAGGATTTATTCAATAATTAGAACATGAACATATAAAGAAAATAAAAAGTCATATCATGGTTTAGTAGAGGCCGATCTTTTGATCGGGTGAGCGGGGGTGCTCATTATTGACCTTCCCCTCTCATACCTAAGGTTCCGAGCCAAGCATCCTTGGTTACGACGAACAGTGGCCTTGGCACCGGTCATGGGTTTCCTAATTTTCCAAAATATTAGGTGGCGACTCTGAAATCTGATGACGCAGTCCATTTTTGACAAAATTGCAATAAAATGGATTTTCAATAAAAGTTGCCAAATCTGGACTCTCGTCTACGTTTCACATTGCACTCGTGAGACTAGATCAAAGAGATCTCGGGCGTCCGAACTGTTTAACAGCGCGCGGGTACCCCCCGGGCATGTTACAATAACCTTGAACATGGTACAGTGCTTTCAGCCTTCTCTCGTCGAAGAGCATGAGTTCTTCAACTCTACTCTGCTGCCAATCTGCTTCAACTATCTGACACTTAGCCAATACTCGCAATGACGGAACCTCAACTTCGATAGGCAAAACAGCCTCCATCCCATAAACCAGAGAATACGAGGTCGCTCCAGTAGAAGTTCGAATTGAAGTCCGGTAGCCCCACAGAGCAAATGGCAGCTTATCTAGCCAGTCCCGGTAGGTTTCCACCATCTTCTGCAGAATATGCTTGATGTTCTTGTTGGCGGCCTCAACTGCTCCGTTGGTCTGTGGCCGATATGTAGATGACTTATGAAAAGCTGCATTGTACTTGTCCAACAAGTCAATCACTTCCTTCTTGAAGTGGGAACCATTATCTGAAATGATCTCGTTCGGAACCCCGTAGCGACAGATGATGTTGTTCCTGATGAACTTTACAACATGTGAAGCCTTCAACACCGCATAAGATTGGGCCTCAACCCACTTCGTGAAGTAGTCTATCGCTACCAGAATGAACTCATGCCCATTGGACCCTTTCGGAGTGACAGCCCCGATCACATCAATTTCCCAGACTGAAAATGGCCATGGCGAAGTCATGTTGTACAACTTCGACAGCAGAATGTTTATACGATTTGCATGGATCTGACATTTGTGGCATCGCCGAACAAAGCCAATACAATCCTCCTCCATGGTCGACCAGTAATAACCCTGTCTAAGGATCTTCCGGGCTAACATCACCCCATTCATGTGCGCTCCGCACTCTCCTCCATGGATGGCCTCCATCAAGCGCTTCGATTCTTCAGCGCCAACACACAGTTTATGCATCCCCAGATGACCTCTCTTATACAGTTTACCTCCGCAGACGACGAACTGAGCAGCCATTCTTCGAATTGCCCTCTTATCTTTAGCATTTGCCCCTGGTGGACACGCTTCCTTTTCCAAGAAGTTCCAGACATCATAATACCAGGGATTGTCATCTTCAACCTTATCTATGGCAGCAATCAGCTCATAGGTCGACACAAATTTTTGTTCGATGATGATCGGATGCATCCGGACTCCAAAAAGGATGTCTATCATGGAAGATAGAGTTGCTAGTGAATCTGCGAACCTGTTGTTCTCTCTTAATAGATGAGCGAAGTTCAGCTTCTCAAACCGAGGAATCAGCATGTCCAAGGTCTGATGATAGATTCTCATATTTTCTTCTTTGACTTTCCAATCTCCTTTAGCTTGAGATACAACAAGGTTCGAGTCCCTGATGACATCCAACCATTTTGCCCCTAGTTCTAGGGTGGCCTCTAAACCGGCAATACATGCCTCATATTCTGCTTCATTGTTCGATACTTTGAAACGGAGTTTGAATGCTAAAGGTATGAGGGAATTGTTGGGTGCTATCAGCAACACTCCTATCCCATACCCATATTGGTTTGACGCTCTGTCAAAGTACATCGTCCAAGTCTCTTCTTCGACATACAGAATGGCCTTGTTTAGGAACAGGTACTCAACTGCTTCATCCCCTTCCACTGGGTGATCGGCTAGGAACTCCGCTACCGCTCTCCCCTTCACTGACTTGCGCATCACATACTTTAGATCGAATTCGGATAGTAGAAGCAACCAACGAGCTAGCCTACCCGTAAGTGCTGGTTTCTCGGAAAGATATTTGATGGGATCTAATCTTGAAACCAACATTACAGAGTGAGCTAACAGGTAGTGCCACAGCTTCCTGGTAGCCCATACCAAGGCCAGACAAGCCTTCTCCAGCGGAGTATAGCGGGTCTCATAATCCAGCATCTTCTTGCTCAGGTAGTAGATAGCTCTCTCCACTTTGTCCTCAGACTCTTGTGCAAGCATGCAGCCCATTGTAGTTTCAGTCACTGAAAGGTACAAAATCAACGGTTTCCCCGGCTCAGGCGGTGACAACACAGGTGGGTTCTGTAAGTATTGCTTAATCTGTTCAAAAGCAGCTTGGCATCGGTCGTCCCATTGGAACTTCGTTCCTTTCTTCAGGAGACCAAAGAGTGGTTCACAAGTCAAGGTTAATTTTGAGATAAACCGTCTTATGAATTGCACTTTACCTAGAAAGCCTCGCACCTCCTTTTCAGTCCTTGGTGGTGACATTTCTAAGATGGCCTTGATTTTGGAAGGGTCGACTTCGATACCTCTCTGTGTAATCAAGAACCCCAGCATTTTCCCTGCTGTAACACCAAACGTACACTTCTGAGGATTCAGCCGCAACCAGGATTCTCTGATCCTTTGAAAGAACTTTTGTAAGGTGGTGTAGTGGCCCTCTCTTTCTTTGGACTTGACAATCATGTCGTCTACGTACACCTCAACCTCTTTGTGGATCATGTCATGCAATATCGTGGTCGCGGCCCGTTGATATGTAGTTCTAGCATTTTTCAGCCCAAACGGCATCACCCTATAACAATAGGTCCCCCACGGAGTAGTAAAAGAAGTCTTCTCCCGGTCTTCGGGTGCCATTACAATCTGGTTATAGCCTAAAAAGCCATCCATAAATGAGAGCAATGCATGGCCCGCAATGAAGTCCACTAACTCGTCGATATGCGGCAGAGGAAAGTCGTCCTTTGGACTGGCTTTATTCAAATCCCTGAAATCCACACATACTCGAATTCTGACGTCCTTCTTCGGCACTAGAACAATGTTGGCCAACCAAGTTGGATATTCAGATACCAGTAGGAACCCTACGTCAATTTACTTGGTAACCTCTTCTTTGATCTTGATAGCCCAGTCTGGGCAGATCCTTCTAAGTGTCTGCTTAACAGGTCGGGCCTCTGGGTCAAGAGAGATCCGGTGCTGTACAATCTCAGGATCGATTCCAGGCATATCTTCGTAGGACCACGTGAAAACATCTTTGAAATCTTTTAATAAAGCGACTAAGCGTTCGCTCTCCTTCGAAGACAATGTGGACCCGATCTGGACCAGCCGCTGGTCCTTCTCAGTACCAACATTAATTTGGGTGATTTCATCAACCAGCGGTTTTACAAACCTCTCCTGCTCTTGTTCTAGCAAATGTTTTAAAAACGGAGGAATTTCTTCCTCGTTGTTTTCATCGAAATTTTGAAAGTCCTGATTAATACAATAAATCAAAGGCACAGAAAAGTAATCGAAGGCCACAGCCGCACAATTCTCATTAATCACTTCATCCAGTCCATTTGATTCCTCTGTTACATTGCTCAACCTCAGCTGGTGGGTTTGTCTGCTCCTCAGCAACATCATCCCCGAATAACTGCAAGTCAAAGAAAATCTCAAATCCCGGCATGCGCCTTTTCTCTGCGTTCAACCATGGCTTTGGGAAGCCGCAGAATGGAAAATCCTCCCCCTCTCGGACGAAGCGTCCGTTTAGGGTGCCCTGGATAGGTCAATGCATCAACTCAAAATGCTTCCCTGTTTGCTTAGCTCTAGCTCTCCCAGCCATCTCTTTGCCTTTCCTCACCCAGTCCTATTTGGTAGGCAGATAGCCTAAATCAAAGGTATGCGGGTTGTGCGGCACTTCAGCCGATGTAGTAATGCCCTTCCGGCCACTTTTTCCTAGTGCCATCCCGGGGATGTGCTGGAGCTTGTTCATGAGGTACACAGACTGTGCGCTGACATATAACCCCTCATCAATAGCCAAAATGTTCTGAACGACCTGGGCCTCGGCTAGGGTAAATCCCGACAAGAACACATCCTCGGTGCCATGCTCGATTTCCAAAACCGGTGTAGACACCTCTGGCAACGGATGGATTGACGAATTCCCAAAAACAATAGCCACCCCTTTCCCGTGGAGGTATTTTAACATCTGGTGCAGAGTGGAAGAGACCGCCTTCACCTGGTGCAGCCACAGCCGCCCTAGGAGTAGATTAAAGGTTGCGGAAACGTCCAAGACATGAAAATCAACATTGTGTTGTCCTGGACCAACCTGGGTCTAAATCTGCACAATCCCCTTCACCTCTCTGCTTGTATTGTCATAGGCCCTTATCACTTGGGTAGTTGGCACAAAGTCCACGGGCTTCAACCCGATTGCATATGCTGTCCTTGACGGGCACACGTTAATGGCGGATCCTGTATCAACAAGAACTATCGGTATCCATTTGTTTCTACACTCCATAGAGATGTAGGGTGGTTTGTTATGATTTGCGCCCTCGGGCAGCAATTCCTTGTCAGAAAAGGTCAACGCCGGGGAAGCTCCTCCCGGAAAGACCAGTCCTACCAGCTACTCGAGCGTGGTGTCGATTGAAAGTTTGGCTTTGTCCATTGCAGAAAGGACAGCCTGTCTATGAACTCTCGAAGCCATAAGCAGTCCCCAGATGGAGATGTCTGCCTATATCTTTTTCAACTATTTCAGCACAGCCTCTTCCTCGAGCAACTTATCTTTTTGTTTCTCGACCTCCTTGTCCTTTCCGGACACTTCTGGTTGATCTAAGTGTGGGGGTTTCAAATACTGCCCGCTCCTAGTTATTTGGTCTACTTCACCAACGTACCAGGTATCATCCAGCTGGTTATTCCCCCAGTCCTCATCTATGTGGGCAAGACATAGATCATCATCTTCCCACCACATGCCATTGGCAGCCGACAGACACCTGTCCGACTTCGTTACAACTATTCATGTGCCCACAGCACCTTCTGTTCCTGTGCTCACAACACGTTCTGTCTTCTCAGGGGCTTTGGCTTTCTTGACTCTCTCAGAATCCTCGATCCTTTCCCGCTCAAACTGCTTCAGTGCAGCCTGCTGTTCGACATCTTCTGTACTCAAAATGCTCTGATCCCAAGCAAAATTCTTATCACCGGTGCTCTCCGGCGGTAGCTCCTGATTTCCGGCCCTTCCAGCCACTGTTGATGTCCCCGTCTCTGATGGACCCTGTTCTAGCTGAGATTGTTCCACAACATCCGGCTGGTCGTCAAGCCACTTAGTAGACTCTGCTGACCCATCAAACCAATTAACTACCACGTCCCCTGAATCCTGCTCTTCAAAGAACTGTAGATTTGCAGTGTCTTCTTCCAGACCCGCTAGGTCATCTAGCCCCTGATTAGGTCCATCCTCTCGTACTACACAAATCTCTACCCCCACTGGCAATTCCATATTCGTCCTAGCCTGGCCTGCTGATGCGATGTAACCGCTTGGGTTGTACTTGAAACTCACAGACCCCTCAGGCTCTATATAATTACTCTCATCTGCCCCAGTAGTCGACCCGGTTCTATCTTTGATAGCCACCATCACCGTTTCAGGTTGGGTTTAGGAGACGTTCAACATGCACAAGTCAGTGCTGTTAGGAATGAACACCTCCGGCTTGGGTAGGTGAGAAGGGGTGATATATATGCTAGGGTCGTATGACACAACCCCAGTTTGGGTTAGATTGATGCGTTTGGGAGGTGGAGCTTGGTTGTGTGGTGGGAGAGGGTTGGTTGTGACATTTGGTTTTTCCGGAGGCACAATCACGCTGTTGTTAATGAGATCTTGAATCTCATGACGTAACCTAAAGCACTGGTCAGTGTCATGACCATGCCGCTGGTGAAAGGTGCAGTATTTAGTTGGGTTATGGGAAGCAGAGAGTTTTTCTGGTAATGGCTGCAGCTCTAGGGGCTTCAGGTGCCCTTTTCTGATCAAAACCCCCAAAGCTTTGGACAGGGGCATGTATAGTGGAGTGAAGGTTCTTTGGCCTTGAGGTGAATACTTGGCCGTTTGTGAGCTACTTCCGGACGCACCGGTGAATGGCGTAGCTGCAAGGTTCTTGGGGTATTGGTGGTGGTGACCATACTCACGTCTGAAGCTCTGCCAGCTGCAGCACTGCTTGTACCTGCATTCGTACTGCGGTTAAATGCCCTCTTGGGCTGCTATCTCTCATAATCAATGAGCCCTGTTTCATGGCGTCCTTGATTTGCACCCCTATCTCGTGTAGATCTGTAAAGGTAGGGAGGGGGAGGACGATCATTTTCTGCATGAGCTTGGGCTGGAGGTTGCGCACAACCATCCGAATTTGATCTTTGTCAACAAGCCTGACGGTCATCATCGAGGCCTTGGCCCTTCACCGAGTCACAAAATCAGAGAAACTCTCAATCGGCTCTTGCCTGGTTGTCTTAAGATCACAAGTTGTGACCTCAATCTATGTATTATAGGAGTATTGAGCTATGAAGGCCTCAGACATCTCCTCCCAACTTCTTTTAACAGAATCTTCCAGTTTTGCATACCAAATGGCCGCTACACCCGACAGGGTCTGGCCAAACAAAGAAAGCTTCTGTAATCTGGAGAGGCCCATTGGCCTTAGTATGTCTGAGAACAACCGCAAATGTACCATAGGATCTCCAGACCCGTCGAAACGGTCTATGTGCGGCATTTTAAACCGATCTGGCAGAGTCACGGCCGAGTCGATATATCCATCCTCAATATCTGGAATGGACTTCACACCCTGAGACTTTTTGAACAACTTTTCAAGCTTGCTCACTTTTAGCGCCGTGGGGTCCGTCTCGAACTCAAAGGGAGAATCCAGTAGGTTGGTGGGTGTTTTGGACAGCTGGGGTAGAACCGGGGGCGGAGCTGGCCCTATTGGAACGTCCACATTATCCTAGACGTTAGTTGTCTCGCTGAGTATGGGAACTCTTGGTGGGGGAGGAACCTAGTGTGAAGTAGATGCTCCAGTTTGCTGCTGTAACCTAGCAATTAACTCTACCTGTTGGGTCATGACCTCGGCCTGTTATTTGGCAAATTCTGCTTGACGAGCAGCGTCCTGTTGCATAGTTTTCATACTTTCTTGGAGCTGATGCATCATCTTCTCTATACCTACCATATTGTGCTGATCTAGCTGAGTAACCGGTATATCTGTCCCTGTAGTAGAAATTGTGACCTCAACCTGACTGTTCACTAGTGGGGTAGACCACTGATTTGGCAACCGCTGTACTAATACACTACACCTTTTTGACCTCAAGGAAAGGAACACTGCTTATCCGTCTATCAGATCCTCGGATCGATTAAGTCTACGACCTCTAACCCAGAGTGCTCGGGGGATATCTACCTGGTCGGATGCAATTGTGCTAAACTACCCCTAGCAAAAAGATAAATAAAGCATAATAAAGAAATAATGAACAGAAAAACGGACAGCATAACAGCTTAAATAAAGACAACACACAGTTGGCAACCAAAAGCTGAATGAACTGTTCTCAACCACTGATCACTGTTCCCAAATCACTGCCCCAAATCTAAATCTGATACCCGCAGATATAGCCGATTCTCAAAATACTGATGCCCGCAGGTCTGATACCCAGACTTGCAAACTGATATATGCATTCCTGTAGAGGCACACTCTAAAAGCACATAGCAAGTAAATGAGAGCCAAAACACCCCTATGGAGGGGTAGGATTTCCCTGTCCTATTTTGTCAGGAGCTAGGGTTTCACTACGCACGCAGCGGTTTCAAACAACCTACAATCGGGTAAGGAACCTATCCTATTTTGGAATAGTCACTATGGATTCCGATATGCACTAGGCCGAATGGTCAAAAAGGGTGCCCCAGTAAAATCGGGGTTTGTGTTCCTGTCATGGCAGAGCCCACAACCGGTCAGCCTTATGGCATGCTTCTCAAAGCAAGCCTCCGGCAAACCGTTCAGGAATAGCATATGGCAAACACGGTGTCCTAGGCGCACCAATGCAAATGCAATGCAAAGAGACACATAAGTGTAATCAAAACAAGATATCATGTGTTCGAGTCAAGTTCTCTAAATCCCCAGCAAAGTCGCCAGAAACTGTAGACGCGCCCCGAGGACTCATCGAGAAAATCTCGTTTCGTTCTCTAGCATACTACAGTTTAGACTCGATGTCACGGTTCTGAATCTAGTCTCGCAAAGTGCGATGCAAGACCGATAAATCACCAAAGAGTCCAAATCCGGCAAATCATTTTGGAAAACTGATTTTTAAGAAAGAAGTGTCAAACATGGACTGCTTTTCCAGATACAAAGTCGCCACCTAAATATTTTGTTTTTCGGGAAATTTACGAAACCCTGACTCGTTGCCTAAGGCCACGTGTCCGTCATCACCAAGGCCTCGGCTCGGGAACTTGGGTGCGACTGGGGAAGGTCATGCAATGAGCACCCCCGCTCGCCCGATCAAAGATCGGCCTGTACTGAGCATGATATCTTGTTTTTGAAAATACATGCATTCTTATTCCGGTTAATTAGCTAGAATTACTATGTGATGTGCACAACACATAAGTATAGACTAGATCGCCTAATTTGGAACAAAATATCGCGTATCCGTTTGTTTGGAAATGGTTTGAAGTTTGCTACCCGCAAGTAGGCTAAATCACGGATTTCAATGAATTGTCCCAATTCAAGTAATCCAACCTTCACCCACAGGCATTCAAGCAGTTATATCACGTAAGCAATTAGCCTCATGGAGAGCATGCTTTCATGTTAACACTCACACACATGCAAGATGCTAAAGCATAAACACTCACAGTGTACTCCGAGCCAAAACAAAGAACTAGTTAGAAATCATGCGTGATCCTAGTTCATGGTAAGATGGCTAATGCAACACATGCAAATATGCAACTAGAAATAGGCTTAGCTATTCTAAGATGGCATATGAGATGCGACAATTTGACACATGTATTCAATTTGGAATTGAAGTACAATGCAGTTAGTATGATGCGCTGAGCCCGGTGCATGCAATACAGATGAATGGATGCACGCATGCGAGCATAAGGATGCTAAATGAAATATGCCCTAAAACTAACCATCGTAAGCGGTTAAGTAAAAGGGAGAAAGAAGTGGGGTTGGAAGACACGCATCACACACACACACACTTATTACAACAATTACGCCCTCTCGATGAAGGACCGAAAGAATAATACAAACCATCTAATTAACTGACTAACAAGCTAATTAATTATTAACAACCAAACGAATAACTAGCTACAACTAATTATTACAACACTTAAATAATTAAAAAATTAATTAAGCTACGAAAAACAGTAAAGAGGCCTCGAGAAGAGGGACAAATGCATGTTCGGTCGGCTTCGCTCAGAAATCTGTTGCCATGCCACATGTTGCCTCTGTTTGCACTGTTTTGCAGCTCTGAAAACTGCACAAGTCTCTATGATGCTCCAGAACCACTTCATGGTCATGCTGAGAGGCCATCGGCCACATGGAAAGGCCATCGGCCAAGATATAAAGGTCATCAACCAAAAATATAGCTCTAGGCTAGACATTATTAGCCGATCGGCACTGAAAATGGTCGACCGACCATCTCTTCCTGTAAAATGCTCCTTTTGCTACAGTAGAGGACAAACAGAGCATAGCAATACATTTACAAGACAATGTTTGCAACTACACCCCTTATCATGTTTAAGACTCAAAGGAGTGTAGTTCTCGACCCTCGGGCCACCAGTCACGCATTCCAATGCATGATGGCCAAAGGAGCCAAGTGTGCAATTCAATATCAAATGAAATGCACAAAACACATAAGGGGGCCCAACCTCTATCTTGCTTGGTCAAGAGGCAAGGCAATGCACACACAATGCTATTCAAACTAAGCATTAGGCAATGGAACTAGCATGCAACAACATGTAAGATGGATGAGCATGTAACAACATGTCCATTAGCAAGCATGTGACAACATGCAATATGACAAGCATGCAACAAGCATGTAAGCATGATATAAAGTAGTAACTTTGAACAACATGATAAATGGACTTAAACTAAAGATGGACAGACCTGAGCCATGCCCAAAATCAATGGCCAAAAAGTGCTAAAATGATGGTATGAAAAGCATGAAAAGGGCAAGACAAGCATGCATACCAATTGGCTCAAGGATTAAGGCACAAAGATGCAACTCTTAAGCACACTTGAAGAGTGACAAGCATGGATATGTGACAACACCATAAGCTCTGAAATCATGCATGTAATGGTGCCAAACCACTCAAACAACATAAGGATTACATGCAAGAGGACTCAAAGCTTGAAACTAGCATAGGGACTTGTACCAAAGCCACATGAATCGAACCCCAAAGGGCCAAGGACAACCAAAACAGTCCTAGAGCATGCCAAAACAAGACCAAGAACATGCTCGAAACTAGCCAACACAAGCTAGAACAAAAGCCCAAAGGTATGAGGCATGCAAGGCTACAAAAGATGTGTTACACTACACCTATCAAAACCAAACATGGCATGATTTATCTAATGAAAAATAGAGTTATGGCATGTCAAAGTAAGCCCAAAAACCCACTTAGATGACATGCCAAAGACCTAAGCATGGAGGCATACACAATGGTCCATTCATGAGGCATAAAACATCAACTCTTTAAGACATTAAAGGAATGATAAGTGCAAGCATTTGAGAATGAAACATGGACTGAAATAACATTACAAATGATGCCAAATCATTAAAATGAGCCAAGTAATGCATGCTAGTGCCTTGGACACTTAAAGCTAACAAGCTAGAATGAACTATGGCTATACAAAGCATGTCATGCATGGCCAAAACAACCAAAATCAGAGCTTAAGCATGTTTCAACATGGACAAAAACTTCTTAAAGTTAAGTCAAAACATGCAAGCATGATGGTCCAAATGCATGAGACACATTAGGCTACTTTATGGAAATGCACTACAAGTGCATGAGGCATGCAAAGGCTAACCAAACCAAACCTAAACAAAGGTATGACATGGTAAGACAACCCCAAATACATGCTGAAATGGACACAACATAGGCTAGAACGATATGCTACTTCATGAAGCATACAAGACTAGTGTGTGTGATTTACACTACAAGTGTATAAACCATGCATGGAGTGATCAATCCAAGAAAAAATAGTGGTAAGCCTCAGCAAAATAACCACAAATACATGCTAATATACAAGCTAAAACAAGCCTAACAAACATGCTCACACATGAGGCATTTAAGGCAAGTATTTAAGACACAAGGAGAGGGGATGACCCCCTCCTTTTTGGGACCTTAAAACACCATCCCCACCACTGAAATCCCTCTGGATTTCAGTGGTGGGAAGGCCTAAACAAGGTGATCCCAAGGCTTAAAAAGAAAACACAAGAACAAGGCCAAACAAGGCCTAAGAGGGAGGAAACAACCCCAAACCAAAAAGTGACCTTAAACAAAGATCTAAAGCATCAAAAAATAGAACTTATTGTAGTTTAGAGTCAAGCTTAAAACAATAAGCAAAAGGGTTTAAAAGCTTAAGCAAGAATGGGGTATTAAAAGGTAGTTTGCTCACCCTTGAAGAACACCTTCAAAAACACCACTCTAGCAACTTTTCCTGATCAAAACCACTCCAAGAACTCTGAAATCAACCTCAAGGGACCTCAGCTCCAAGAGGATGGTGTATTGCTAGGTGTTTGTGTGCAATAGTAAGACAGAACAACACTTTAGAGCACAAAACAAGGTCAAACAAGAAAATATAGATACAAAACTATATGTATCACTCAAGACCTAATTTTCTCAACCTCTGAGAAGGGAGGAGGAGCTCCCTTCTTATAGAAGTTCAATTCTAAGGCTTCTTGGGGAAGCTAAGTCAAGGGGCAAATCCCTTCATACACGTGTATAGAGAGGGTGAATTGTGGATGCCAGCTGTGCCAACTGGCATAAAATATCTACAAAAAGTAGATGAACAAGATTCGGCCAGAAAATATGGCTGATCAACCAACAAAGGGGCCGACCGACCAAAAAAAGTGTCGATCGGCCAATACTTTTGGCCGATGGCAGGAAAACAAGGCCGATGGCTTCATGCCTTGGCCGATGGGTTGAGGCGATGGCCAACAAGCCACCCTCTTCCCTCAGAAGCAAAAACACAAGTGTTTGGTCCACAACCAAGCACAAAACAGTCAAGTTGAGAGATCTTGAGACAAGGCGCGCAGCCGAGACCTCTGGGAACTCACAACGAACACGGCATGGATGATCATCGAGTGTTCAAACGATGACGTCCAAGTCTTGAGGACGGTCAAAAATGGGGTGTCTACAAGTTGGAGTTGGCGCAGTTAGCATCTCCTATTTGTGTTGTATCACCTGTTGGGGGTGAATTGATTTTGAAGCAAGGGTGTAGAGTGTGTGATATTGAGGTCGCCGACCGCCAGCTTCCATTTTTGTTTGTAGTAATGACTATGTCAGGTTTTGATGTGATTTTGGATATTGATTGGTTATCGTCATACCGAGCTGTTATTGACTGCTACCGCCAGAGGGTTACTGTATGTACCCTGAGCGGGGATTGTTTCCATTTCTTGGAAGATCAGGTTGGTAGAGTTTTGCCACCAGTGTATGATTCAGAGGGCGGAGTGAGCTTAGTTGCCTTCTCGCTAGCTGTATGAGTAGTGAGTCTGATGAGACCGGACTGAGTTGCCGAGAGTGGTTTGTGAGTACTTGGACATCTTTCCTGAGGATCTTGTTAGTTTACCACCCCATCTAGAGATCGAGTTCTCTATTGACTTAGTGCCTGGCATGGCACCGATTTCCATGGCACCATATCGTTTTGCCCCAGCCGAGTTGAGTGAGTTGAAGATTCAACTCCAGGAGTTGCTAGATAAGGGCTTCATACGCCCTAGTACTTCACCATGAAGAGCACCGGCCCTCTTTGCTAAAAAGAAAGATGGGGCTTTGAGACTTTGTATTGATTACCGGAAATTGAATCAGGCTACGGTTAATAACAAGTACCCTATGCCCCGTATAGATGATCTGTTTGACCAGTTGAAAGGGTCCCGTTATTTCTCTAAGATAGATTCGAGATCGGGTTACCATCAGTTGAGGGTCAGGGAGGAGGATATCCGGAAGACGGCATTCCGTATGCGGTATGGCCATTATGAGTTTCTGGTGATTCCTTTTGGGCTCACCAATGCACCGGCAGTGTTTATGGACTTGATGAACCGGATATTCCGAGAGTTCTTAGATCTCTTTGTGGTCGTCTTTGTGGACAACATTCTGATTTATTCACCTTCTGAGGAGGAGCACGAGGAACACTTGAGAGTGGTGCTTGACTTGCTTAGAGCCCATAAGCTGTATGCTAAGTTTAGAAATTGTGAGTTTTGGCTAAGAAAGGTTAAGTTCTTAGGCCATGTAGCCTCCAGAGAATGGGTGTCTGTTGATACATCCAAGATAGAGGCAGTGCAAGATTGGGCACAACCTAAGAGTGTTCTTGAGATCCGCAGTTTTCTGGGATTGGCCGGTTATTACCGTCGATTTGTGAAGATTTCTCCAGGCTAGTTTCGTCGTTGACTAGATTGAAAAAGGGGTCAAGTTTGTGTGGAGTGAGACTTGTGAAAAGTCGTTCCAAGAACTTAAAGTTAGACTTACCACGGCTCCAGTTTTGATTATTCCAGAGAGAGGTTTGGGTTATGTGGTTTATTGTGATGCCTCACGAAAGGGTTTGGGTTGTGTATTGATGCAAGAGGGGAAAGTCGTAGCCTATGGCTCGTGGTAGTTGAAAACATACGAGAGAAACTACCCTACACATGACCTAGAGTTAGCAGTTGTAATTTTTGCCTTGAAGATTTGGAGGCACTACCTTTATGGTGAGAGGTTCGAGGTGTTCTCAGATCATAAGAGTTTGAAATATTTGTTTACACAGAAAGACTTGAACTTGAGGCAGAGGAGGTGGATGGAGTTCATTGAGGATTACGACTTTGAGTTACATTACCATCAAGGGAAGGTCAATGTTGTGGCCGATGCCCTTAGTAGGAAACCCATTAGTGATGTAGCTTGTATAGCCATCCGGGAGTGGGAAATGTTGGGTGCACTTGGCGAGTTTGATTTGCTTATGGGTGAATCTGTTGAGTCTGCAGCCTTGTTTTCTGTAGTTGTGCAGCCTACACTTGTGAATCGAGTGTTAGAGGCACAGAGGGGTGACTTTGAGGTAGAATCCCTCCGGGAGAAGATCTCCAGTGGGAAGGTTGAGAAGGGTTTGACTGTGTATCCCGACCTGAGTGTGAGGTACCGAGACCGTCTGTTTGTGCCGGAGTCTTGCCGAGAGGAATTACTCTGAGAGTTTCACCATTCACGCCTTGCGGTGCATCCGGAGGCACTAAGATGTATCGTGATTTGGGTCGCCAGTTTTGGTGGCGGGGTATGAAGAAAGATGTGGCAGTTTTTGTGTCTAAGTGCCTAGGGGTGGGCGCAGGTCGGTTGCGACCACGGAACCTCCAAACCGCCATCCGTCTGCCAGATTGGCGGATTAGAGAAAATCAATCCGCATCCGTCCGCCAATCCGGCGGATGTGGATTGAGCGGATTGGCGGTTTGGCAGATAGATGCGAATCGGTTTGGCGGTTTAAGATTTTATAAATTTTTAACATAATTCAACTTGTGCACTTCCTCAAAAAAAATATATATATATTACAGTCAATGACTTAAAAAACTATTACAATCACTGTATGTCTCATCCAAAAAAAGAAAGTTTGAAACTTTAGAATATCACAATCACTGCATGGCTCATCCACATATTACAATCACAGTATGATTCATCCACATATTACAATCACAGTATGATTCATCCACATAAAATATTACAATCTATGGTTCTTAAAATATAATAACAATTCAAACCACCAAAACCATGAACAGGGCAGTAGTAGAGATTGTATATCTCTGTATTGTTACATCTATATATGTTTTTGAAAACAAAAACCAACCAGCATATATCATATTTTCTATTTATTATTTTTAGAATTAAATTTAAAAACCAAAAAATATAGATAAATAATATGTTTATTTTTTTCAATTCAAAAAATATATTCAAGTTGAAAACTTTTTTTCAACTGAATATTTAAACTCTTTTTCAATTGAAAACACAAACAAAATATTTAAACAAATTAAAAACATAAAGTCTTATAAATTATTAGGGGTGCTCGCGGTTTGGCGGTTTGGTTGCGGCCAAAGGAATCTCAAATCCGCTATCTGTCCGCCAAATTGGTGGATTGGAGAAAATCAATCCGCAGCCGTCCGCTCGTCATCACGCATCTGTCTAAAATGCGGCGGATCGGTTCGGTTCGGTCGGTCGGTTTTGGCGGATCAGTATATCCGCTGCTCACCCCTATAAGTGCCTTACTTGTCAACAAGTGAAGGACGAGCATCAGAGGCCAGCGAGTTTGTTACAACCCTTGCCTATTGCCGAGTGGAAATGGGAGAATGTCACGATAGACTTCGTTGTGGGTCTTCCGAGGACTCAACGGGTAGTGATGCTATTTGGGTGGTCGTGGACCGGTTGACTAAATCAGTGCACTTTATTCCTATGCGCGTGAGAGATTCGGTAGATCATCTTGCCGACTTGTATATTTGGGACATAGTGAGGTTGCACGAAGTCCCAGTGTCGATCGTCTCAGATTGAGATTCGCGTTTTACAATCAGGTTGTGGCAGAGTTTGCAGAGTGCCTTGGGCACTAGATTGACCTTTAGCACGGCTTATCATCCTCAGACTGACGGGCAGTCCGAACGTACTATTCAGATCCTTGAGGATATGCTTCGAGATTGTGTCCTTGACTTTAGTGGGTCGTGGAGAGGCACTTGCCCTTAGTGGAGTTTGCCTACAACAATAGTTTCCAATCGAGCATTGGCATGGCACCATTTGAGGCCTTGTATGACTGACCGTATAGGTCTCCAGTGTGTTGGGCCGAGGTGGGTGATGCACCTTTGTTGGGCCCGGAGTTGGTTCGAGAGACAACGGAGAAAGTTGAGCTTATCCGTAGGAGGCTAGTTATAGCCCAGAGTCGCAAAAAAGAGTTATGCCGACCATAGGAGAAGGCCTTTGGCATTTGAGGCGGGTGATCATGTCTTTCTGAAAATATCACCTAGGCGGGGTTTGATGAGGTTTGGGAAGAGTGGGAAGTTGTCCCCTCGATTTATTGGCCCTTTTGAGATCCTTGAGCGGATTGGAGAGGTTGCCTACCGTTTAGCATTACCGCCACAGTTGTCCGGGGTGCATGACGTGTTTCATGTTAGTATGCTTCGGAAATACGAACCGGATCCGTCACATGTATTGGATTGGACCGACTTAGAGGTTGATGAGGATGCCTCGTACGAGGAGAGACCGGTGCGGGTCTTAGATAGGCGGGATCAAGTCTTGCGCGGCAAGACGATACCCTTGGTAAAAGTATTATGGAAACATCACGGGGTTGAGGAGGCCACTTGGTAACGTGAGTTGGATGTCCGTGAGAAATATCCGAACTTGTTTGTTAATGTTTAACCATGTATTGGAAACTTTGTTTTGTTGATAAACTCTAAGAACATTGTATATGTTTTGGTTTATGGAAATATGGTAATTGTTGAATACACCTCGGAAATGGAAGTTTAAATTTAACATTGCATATGTTGAATGTGTTGTAGAAATGCAAGTATATCATTAACATTGAATATGTTATGGAATTGTGAAGCATGTGTACTGGGACTTGTTGAATTTCAAAGAAATGAGCGAGAATGTGGTACACCACATGCTCTAAAATGTAGTATAATATGGGTAGACTTGTATATATTACACTTTAAGAATTTAAGGTACTTCTAGAGTAATTTTCTTTTAACTAGGCAACCTTTTAATTTTTTGATGTTTTTATCTTGTTAGATTTTAGATCATTATATTTGATTTGTTTCCTTCTAAGGTAACATTTAAGGAAATATATTGGAAAAAACTTTTAAGGTTGGTTCAGATCACTAAATTTACTGTTTTGGAATGGGAGTGTACGATGTTTTGAAATGTGCGTGCCAGTATGTAATGATAGTAAGTGTACCTAAAAATAAAAGATAGCAAACACATAATTAACGAACTATCTTACTTAGTGGCAAATAATAGGATCATAAAATTTAAACAAGGTGATCGGCCATTTAAAAAAAAAAAATACTAAGACCTCATTTCAATTAGAATAAGGGCAATTCTAGTGGTGTAGTATTTACAAGTAATGAGCTAAAATAGCAGAGAACATCTTAAAACATTCACTCCAACAGTGTATCATGTGTCAAAATAACACAGTTTGGCATAGGATATATCACAATTCTATTGCACTTTTAGCCATTTGATTTTTTATTTTTTGTTGGTTTTTGTTTTAAAACAAAAATGACATCTATGTCATTATAATTATAGGGTTTAATTTATTTTATTGTGCCGTAATTAATCTAACAAAAAAGAAATTGAAATCCTCACTAATTTATTAATAACAATTGAAATTCTAACCAAAATTATTTTTAACATTAACGAAAATTTCGATTGAAAATTTTCCAAAAAACCAATAATTCATGCAACAACCCTTAATTCTAACCCTAATCTTCTCCCACTCATTTTGAAGCTTTTATTTCTCTAGACTCCAATCAAGATGCAATTGAAGTTGGTGTTGATTGTCCAATAACTGAAAGGTTTAATGGAAGAAAAGCCAAAAAAAAAAAATTGCATAAAAAGAACAAGATAACAGATGATTAAAGCTTTAAATATAAAGGCATGACCTCCATTTAATTAGTTCATCATTTTTTAAATTGACAGTCTTCAATCTAACCATTAAGGCACATTTATTAAATGGGCCTCTCACAATTAATGTACTGTTTAACACATGGTTTAAACCAAAGATAAACCTTTTGGTTTTTGCCTAACACTATGTTACTTAGAACGTGGATCGTTTCAGTACGTAGAACGGGAACGAGAACGAGAATGCGGTACGCCAAATTTACTGTTTGGAATGTAAGTATACCAGGTTTTAGAACATGCGTTCCAAAACATAATTCGCTAGGGTATCAACATTTTCTAGTAACACTAGGTCAACATTTGATTTACCAAACATGGTATTTTATGATTACTATTTTAATTGGGTGGTTATGATCATTGGTAAATTAATTTTAGAATCACATTAAATTTAATAAAGTTTAATCCTTTAATTTTAAATGTATTATCTGCATGTGAAAATTTATATTTTAACGAATGTTTATTATCTCATATGCCATATTATCATCTCTTTTTACTATTTCATTATTAAAGGTGACATGACAACTTGCCCCAACACTTCCCCGCTCCCCGCCCTGACACAGTAAGAGACAGGAATGGGGGACTACAAACCCGCCCCGCCCTGTTGCGTTTCCAAGGGAGCAGGGAAGGTTTGTATAATTAGCCCATATAATTATATGCAACATATATGGGCTCTTTTTGTGGTGTTGAAGGAGAATTACTATGATTAAATAAATAAAATTTATTATAGCATGACACCTTAATTAATAAAAAAAATAAATAAATTATTTAATATAAGAAGAGAGAATTACAAATAAATGTGAAAAGTAAAAATAATTATAAAAATATGAAAAGTAAGTGAGTATGTATTCTGGTGTAAATAAAAATAGTTGTGTATTTGTACAAAAACAAATACCGCACATACACATTTATATCTTTAGCTGCATCTCATGAGTGAATTGCATTAGGATTTTGTATATAAGATCATGCATATTTACTAATTTTGTTTTGTGGCTGTTCGTGGGACGTCGGTCAATCTGTGAGTTTTTATGCTTTAGCATCCCATTTGTGTGTGATTTTCTTATTATGTTTAGCATCCTACCATGAGGCTAATTGATTAAATGATAAACTATTTGAATGCCTGTGGATGAAGGCTTGTTGCTTGAATTGGAACGATTCAACGATTGTACGTTTTAAGCCCACTTTTGTAGTGGCAAATTCACAAACTTTAAGCCCACTTTGTCAAGTGGCAAATTCAAACCCTTTTCGAAAAAACAAACATGAAGTTGAATTGTTCCACTTTGAGCAAACTAGTCTATACTTGTATGCTTCACATAGTAAATTTTAGGATTTATTCAATAATTAGAACATGAACATATAAAGAAAATAAAAAGTCATATCATGGTTTAGTAGAGGCCGATCTTTTGATCGGGTGAGCGGGGGTGCTCATTATTGACCTTCCCCTCTCATACCTAAGGTTCTGAGCCAAGCATCCTTGGTTACGACGAACAGTGGCCTTGGCACCGGGTCATGGGTTTCCTAATTTTCCAAAATATTAGGTGGCGACTCTGAAATCTGATGACGCAGTCCATTTTTGACAAAATTGCAATAAAATGGATTTTCAATAAAAGTTGCCAAATCTGGACTCTCGTCTACGTTTCACATTGCACTCGTGAGACTAGATCAAAGAGATCTCGGGCGTCCGAACTGTTTAACACGCGCGGGTACCCCCGGGCATGTTACAATAACCTTGAACATGGTACAGTGCTTTCAGCCTTCGCTCGTCGAAGAGCATGAGTTCTTCAACTCTACTCTGCTGCCAATCTGCTTCAGCTATCTGACACTTAGCCAATACTCGCAATGACGGAACCTCAACTTCGATAGGCAAAATAGCCTCCATCCCATAAACCAGAGAATACGAGGTCGCTCCAGTAGAAGTTCGAATTGAAGTCCGGTAGCCCCACAGAGCAAATAGCAGCTTATCTAGCCAATCTCGGTAGGTTTCCACCATCTTCTGCAGAATATGCTTGATGTTCTTGTTGGCGGCCTCAACTGCTCCGTTGGTCTGTGGCCGATATGTAGATGACTTATGAAAAGCCGCATTGTACTTGTCCAAAAAGTCAATCACTTCCTTCTTGAAGTGGGAACCATTATCTGAAATGATCTCGTTCGGAACCCGTAGCGACAGATGATGTTGTTCCTGATGAACTTTGCAACATGTGAAGCCTTCAACACCGCATAAGATTGGGCCTCAACCCACTTCGTGAAGTAGTCTATCGCTACCATAATGAACTCATGCCCATTGGACCCTTTCGAGTGACAGCCCCGATCACATCAATTTCCCAGACTAAAAATGGCCATGGCGAAGTCATGTTGTACAACTTCGACAGCAGAATGTTTATACGATTTGCATGGATCTGACATTTGTGGCATCGCCGAACAAGCCAATACAATCCTCCTCCATGGTCGACCAGTAATAACCCTGTCTAAGGATCTTCCGGGCTAACATCACCCCATTCATGTGCGCTCCGCATCTCCTCCATGGATGGCCTCCATCAAGCGCTTCGATTCTTCAGCGCCAACACACAGTTTATGCATCCCCAGATGACCTCTCTTATACAGTTTACCTCCGTAGACGACGAACTGAACAGCCATTCTTCGAATTGCCCTCTTATCTTTGGCATTTGCCCCTGGTGGACACGCTTCCTTTTCCAAGAAGTTCCAGACATCATAATACCAGGGATTTCATCTTCAATCTTATCTATGGCAGCAATCAGCTCATAGGTCGACACAAATTTTTGTTCGATGATGATCGGATGCATCCGGACTCCAAAAGGGATGTCTATCATGGAAGATAGAGTTGCTAGTGAATCTGCGAACCTGTTGTTCTCTCTTAATAGATGAGCGAAGTTCAGCTTCTCAAACCGAGGAATCAGCATGTCCAAGGTCTGATGATAGATTCTCATATTTTCTTCTTTGACTTTCCAATCTCCTTTAGCTTGAGATACAACAAGGTTCGAGTCCCTGATGACATCCAACCATTTTGCCCCTAGTTCTAGGGTGGCCTCTAAACCGGCAATACATGCCTCATATTCTGCTTCATTGTTCGATACTTTGAAACGGAGTTTGAATGCTAAAGGTATGAGGAATTGTTGGGTGCTATTAGCAAACACTCCTATCCCATACCCATATTGGTTTGACGCTCTGTCAAAGTACATCGTCCAAGTCTCTTCTTCGACATACAGAATGGCCTTGTTTAGGAACAGGTACTCAACTACTTCATCCCCTTCCACTGGGTGATCGGCTAGGAACTCCGCTACCGCTCTCCCCTTCACTGACTTGCGCATCACATACTTTAGATCGAATTCGGACAGCAGAAGCAACCAACGAGCTAGCCTACCGTAAGTGCTGGTTTCTCGGAAAGATATTTGATGGGATCTAATCTTGAAACCAACATTACAGAGTGAGCTAACAGGTAGTGCCACAGCCTTCCTGGTAGCCCATACCAAGGCCAGACAAGCCTTCTCCAGCGGAGTATAGCGGGTCTCATAATCCAGCATCTTCTTGCTCAGGTAGTAGATAGCTCTCTCCACTTTGTCCTCAGACTCTTGTGCAAGCATGCAGCCCATTGTAGTTTCAGTCACTGAAAGGTACAAAATCAACGGTTTCCCCGGCTCAGGCGGTGACAACACAGGTGGGTTCTGTAAGTATTGCTTAATCTGTTCAAAAGCAGCTTGGCATCGGTCGTCCCATTGGAACTTCGTTCCTTTCTTCAGGAGACCAAAGAGTGGTTCACAAGTCAAGGTTAATTTTGAGATAAACGTCTTATGAATTGCACTTTACCTAGAAAGCCTCGCACCTCCTTTCAGTCCTTGGTGGTGACATTTCTAAGATGGCCTTGATTTTGGAAGGGTCGACTTCGATACCTCTCTGTGTAATCAAGAACCCCAGCATTTTCCCTGCTGTAACACCAAACGTACACTTCTGAGGATTCAGCCGCAACCAGGATTCTCTGATCCTTTGAAAGAACTTTTGTAAGGTGGTGTAGTGGCCCTCTCTTTCTTTGGACTTGACAATCATGTCGTCTACGTACACCTCAACCTCTTTGTGGATCATGTCATGCAATATCGGTCGCGGCCCTTTGATATGTAGTTCTAGCATTTTTCAGCCCAAACGGCATCACCCTAACAATAGGTCCCCCACGGAGTAGTAAAAAGAAGTCTTCTCCCGGTCTTCGGGTGCCATTACAATCTGGTTATAGCCTAAAAAGCCATCCATAAATGAGAGCAATGCATGGCCCGCAATGAAGTCCACTAACTCGTCGATATGCGGCAGAGGAAAGTCGTCCTTTGGACTGGCTTTATTCAAATCCCTGAAATCCACACATACTCGAATTCTGACGTCCTTCTTCGGCACTAGAACAATGTTGGCCAACCAAGTTGGATATTCAGATACCAGTAGGAACCCTACGTCAATTTACTTGGTAAACTCTTCTTTGATCTTGATAGCCCAGTCTGGGCAGATCCTTCTAAGTGTCTGCTTAACAGGTCGGGCCTCTGGGTCAAGAGAGATCCGGTGCTGTACAATCTCAGGATCGATTCCAGGCATATCTTCGTAGGACCACGTGAAAACATCTTTGAAATCTTTTAATAAAGCGACTAAGCGTTCGCTCTCCTTCGAAGACAATGTGGACCCGATCTGGACCAGCCGCTGGTCCTTCTCAGTACCAACATTAATTTTGGTGATTTCATCAACCAGCGGTTTTACAAACCTCTCCTGCTCTTGTTCTAGCAAATGTTTTAAAACGGAGGAATTTCTTCCTCGTTGTTTTCATCGAAATTTTGAAAGTCCTGATTAATACAATAAATCAAAGGCACAGAAAAGTAATCGAAGGCCACAGCCGCACAATCTCATTAATCACTTCATCCAGTCCATTTGATTCCTCTGTTACAACAGACTCAAAAGAGAAAGAAAAAGACGACCTAGACAAGACTGTGACATCCGGGTTATCACCCCCAGGAATACCGGACTCAGACTTAGACGAGCTGGAACCTGATTTCGACCCTACGGACTCAGTGGAATCAGATTTCGGCTCACTACTTGACCCGGTGGCTCGATAAGAATCCCTCCTCGTACTGCCAGACGAGGGAGGTGCGACGGATGCATCCAAAATGTTAGAAGGTGGGCTCGCAGCCGTTTCAATCCCAATCATAGACACTGAGAGATCATTCCCAAGCACTCATGTACGATCGGAGGATCTGATAGTAGACAGGCTAGTGCTACCCCCATTTCAAACTCGGTGTTCTCGGAATCCACTTCCTTACATTGCTCAACCTCAGCTGGTGGGTTTGTCTGCTCCTCAGCAACATCATCCCCAAATAACTGCAAGTCAAAGAAAATCTCAAATCCCGGCATGCGCCTCTTCTCTGCGTTCAACCATGGCTTTGGGAAGCCGCAGAATGGAAAATCCTCCCTCTCTCGGACGAAGCGTCCGTTTAGGGTGCCCTGGATAGGTCAATGCATCAACTCAAATGCTTCCCTGTCTGCTTAGCTCTGGCTCTCCCAGCCATCTCTTTGCCTTTCCTCACCCAGTCCTATTTGGTAGGCAGATAGCCTAACCAAAGGTGGTTGTGCGGCACTTCAGCGATGTAGTAATGCCCTTCCGGCCACTTTTCCTAGTGCCATCCCGGGGATGTGCTGGAGCTTGTTCATGAGGTACACAGACTGTGCGCTGACATACAACCCTCATCAATAGCCAAAATGTTCTGAACGACCTGGGCCTCGGCTAGGGTAAATCCCGACAAGAACACATCCTCCGTGCCATGCTCGATTTCCAAAACCGGTGTAGACACCTCTGGCAACGGATGGATTGACAAATTCCCAAAAACAATAGCCACCCCTTTCCCGTGGAGGTATTTTAACATCTGGTGCAGAGTGGAAGAGACCGCCTTCACCTGGTGCAGCCACAGCCGCCCTAGGAGTAGATTAAAGGTTGCGGGAACGTCCAAGACATGAAAATCAACATTGTGTTGTCCTGGACCAACCTGGGTCTAAATCTGCACAATCCCCTTCACCTCTCTGCTTGTATTGTCATAGGGCCTTATCACTTGGGTAGTTGGCACAAAGTCCACGGGCTTCAACCCGATTGCATATGCTGTCCTTGACGGGCACACGTTAATGGCGGATCCTGTATCGACAAGAACTATCGGTATCCATTTGTTTCTACACTCCATAGAGATGTAGAGTGGTTTGTTATGATTTGCGCCCTCGGGCAGCAGTTCCTTGTCAGAAAAGGTCAACGCCCGGGAAGCTCCTCCCGGAAAGACCAGTCCTACCAGCTACTCGAGCGTGGTGTCGATTGAAAGTTTGGCTTTGTCCATTACAGAAAGGACAGCCTGTCTATGAACTCTCGAAGCCATAAGCAGTCCCCAGATGGAGATGTCTGCCTATATCTTTTTCAACTATTTCAGCACAGCCTCTTCCTCGAGCAACTTATCTTTTTGTTTCTCGACCTCCTTGTCCTTCCGGACACTTCTGGTTGATCTAAGTGTGGGGGTTTCAAATACCGCCCGCTCCTAGTTATTTGGTCTACTTCACCAACGTACCAGGTATCATCCAGCTGGTTATTCCCCCAGTCCTCATCTATGTGGGCAAGACATAGATCATCATCTTCCCACCACATGCCATTGGCAGCCGACAGACACCTGTCCGACTCGTTACAACTATTCATGTGCCCACAGCACCTTCTGTTCCTGTGCTCACAACACGTTCTGTCTCTCAGGGGCTTTGGCTTTCTGACTCTCTCAGAATCCTCGATCCTTTCCCGCTCAAACTGCTTCAGTGCAGGCTGCTGTTCGACATCTTCTGTACTCAAAATGCTCTGATCCCAAGCAAAATTCTTATCACCGTGCTCTCCGGCGGTAGCTCCTGATTTCCGCCCTTCCAGCCACTGTTGATGTCCCCGTCTCTGATGGACCCTGTTCTAGCTGAGATTGTTCCACAACATCCGGTGGTCGTCAAGCCACTTAGTAGACTCTGCAGACCCATCAAACCAATTAACTACCACGTCCCGTGAATCCTGCTCTTCAAAGAACTGTAGATTTGCAGTGTCTTCTTCCAGACCCGCTAGGTCATCTAGCCCCTGATTAGGTCCATCCTCTCGTACTACACAAATCTCTACCCCCACTAGCAATTCCATATTCGGCCTAGCCTGGCCTGCTGATGCGATGTAACCGCTCGGGTTGTACTTGAAACTCGCAGACCCTCAGGCTCTGTATAATTACTCTCATCTGCCCCAGTAGTCGACCCGTTCTATCTTTGATAGCCACCATCACCGTTTCAGGTTGGGTTTGGGAGACGTTCAACATGCACAAGTCAGTGCTGTTAGGAATGAACACCTCCGGCTTGGGTAGGTGAGAAGGGGTGATATATATGCTAGGGTCATATGACACAACCCAAGTTTGGGTTAGATTGATGCATTTGGGAGGTGGAGCTTGGTTGTGTGGTGGGAGAGGGTTGTTGTGACATTTGTTTTTCCGGGAGGCACAATCACTGTTAGTTTTTCCATGAGATCTTGAATCTGTTATGAACTTGATCTCATGACGTAACTAAAGCACTGGTCAGTGTCATGACCATGCCGCTGGTGAAAGGTGCAGTATTTAGTTGGGTTATGGAAGCAGAGAGTTTTTCTAGTAATGGCTGCAGCTCTAGGGCTTCAGGTGCCCTTTTCTGATCAAAACCCCCAAAGCTTTGGACAGGGGCATGTATAGTGGAGTGAAGGTTCTTTGGCCTTGAGGTGAATACTTGGCCGTTTGTGAGCTACTTCCGGACGCACCGGTGAATGGCGTAGCTGCAAGGGTTCTTGGGGTATTGGTGGTGGTGACCATACTCACGTCTGAAGCTCTGCCAACTGCAGCACTGCTTGTACCTGCATTCGTACTGCGGTTAAATGCCCTCTTGGGCTGCTATCTCTCATAATCAATGAGCCCTGTTTCATGGCGTCCTTGATTTGCACCCCTATCTCGTGTAGATCTGTAAAAGGTAGGGAGGGGGAGGACGATCATTTTCTGCATGAGCTTGGGCTGGAGGTTGCGCACAACCATCCGAATTTGATCTTTGTCAACAAGCCTGACGGTCATCATCGAGGCCTTGGCCCTTCACCGAGTCACAAAATCAGAGAAACTCTCAATCGGCTCTTGCCTGGTTGTCTTAAGATCACAAGTTGTGACCTCAATCTATGTATTATAGGAGTATTGAGCTATGAAGGCCTCAGACATCTCCTCCCAACTTCTTTTAACAGAATCTTCCAGTTTTGCATACCAAATGGCCGCTACACCCGACAGGGTCTGGCCAAACAAAGAAAGCTTCTGTAATCTGGAGAGGCCCATCGGCCTTAGTATGTCTGAGAACAACTGCAAATGTACCATAGGATCTCCAGACCCGTTGAAACGGTCTATGTGCGGCATTTTTAAACCGATCTGGCAGAGTTACGGCCAAGTCGATATATCCATCCTCAATATCTGTAATGGACTTCACACCCTGAGACTTTTTGAACAACTTTTCAAGCTTGCTCACTTTTAGTGCCGTGGGGTCCGTCTCGAACTCAAAGGGAGAATCCAGTAGGTTGTGTGGTGTTTTGGACAGCTGGGGTAGAACCGGGGGCGGAGCTGGCCCTATTGGAACGTCCGCATTATCCTAGACGTTAGTTGTCTCGCTGAGTATGGAACTCTTGGTGGGGGAGGAACCTAGTGTGAAGTAGATGCTCCAGTTTGCTGCTGTAACCTGGCAATTAACTCTGCCTGTTGGGTCATGACCTCGGCCTGTTATTTGGCAATTCTGCTTGACGAGCAGCGTCCTGTTGCATAGTTTTCATACTTTCTTGGAGCTGATGCATCATCTCCTCTATACCTACCATATTGTGCTGATCTAGCTGAGTAACCGGTATATCTGTCCCTGTAGTAGAAACTGTGACCTCAACCTGACTGTTCACTAGTGGGGTAGACCACTGATTTGGCGACCGCTGTACTGATACACTACACCTTTTTGACCTCAAGGAAAGGAACACTGCTTATCCGTCTATCAGATCCTCGGATCGATTAAGTCTACGACCTCTAACCCAGAGTGCTCGGGGGATATCTACCTGGTCGGATGCAATTGTGCTAAACTACCCCTAGCAAAAAGATAAATAAAGCATAATAAAGAAATAATGAACAGAAAAAAACGGACAGCATAACAGCTTAAATAAAGACAACACACAGTTGGCAACCACAAGCTGAATGAACTGTTCTCAACCACTGATCAATGTTCCCAAATCACTGCCCCAAATCTAAATCTGATACCGCAGATATAGCCGATTCTCAAAATACTGATGCCCGCAGGTCTGATACCCAGACTTGCAAACTGATATATGCATTCCTGTAGAGGCACACTCTAAAAGCACATAGCAAGTAAATGAGAGCCAAAACACCCCTATGGAGGGGTAGGTTTCCCTGTCCTATTTTGTCAGGAGCTAGGGTTTCACTACGCACGCAGCGGTTTCAAACAACCTACAATCGGGTAAGCAACCTATCCTATTTTGGAATAGTCACTATGGATTCCGATATGCACTAGGCCGAATGGTCAAAAAGGGTGCCCAGTAAAATTGGGGTTTGTGTTCCTGTCGTGGCAAAGCCCACAACGGTCAGCCTTATGGCATGCTTCTCAAAGCAAGCCTCCGGCAAACCGTTCAGGAATAGCATATGGCAAACACGGTGTCCTAGGCGCACCAATGCAAATGCAATGCAAAGAGACACATAAGTGTAATCAAAACAAGATATCATGTGTTCGAGTCAAGTTCTCTAAATCCCCAGCAAAGTCGCCAGAAACTGTAGACGCGCCCCGAGGACTCATCGAGAAAATCTCGTTTCGTTCTCTAGCATACTACAGTTTAGACTCGATGTCACGGTTCTGAATCTAGTCTCGCAAAGTGCGATGCAAGACCGATAAATCACCAAAGAGTCCAAATCCGGCAAATCGTTTTGGAAAACTGATTTTTAAGAAAGAAGTGTTAAACATGGACTGCTTTCCAGATACAAAGTCGCCACCTAAATATTTTGTTTTTCGGGAAATTTACGAAACCCTGACTCGTTGCCTAAGGCCACGTGTCCGTCATCACCAAGGCCTCGGCTCGGGAACTTGGGTACGACTGGGGAAGGTCATGCAATGAGCACCCCCGCTCGCCCGATCAAAGATCGGCCTGTACTAAGCATGATATCTTGTTTTTGAAAACACATGCATTCTTATTCCGGTTAATTAGCTAGAATTACTATGTGATGTGCACAACACATAAGTATAGACTAGATCGCCTAATTTGGAACAAAGTATAAAGTATCGCGTATCCGTTTGTTTGGAAATGGTTTGAAGTTTGCTACCCGCAAGTAGGTTAATCACGGATTTCAATGAATTGTCCCAATTCAAGTAATCCAACCTTCACCCACAGGCATTCAAGCAGTTATATCACGTAAGCAATTAGCCTCATGGAGAGCATGCTTTCATGTTAACACTCACACACATGCAAGATGCTAAAGCATAAACACTCACAGTGTACTCCGAGCCAAAACAAAGAACTAGTTAGAAATCATGCGTGATCCTAGTTCATGGTAAGATGGCTAATGCAACACATGCAAAGATGCAACTAGAAATAGGCTTAGCTATTCTAAGATGGCATATGAGATGCGACAATTTGATACATGTATTCAATTTGGAATTGAAGTACAATGCAGTTAGTATGATGCGCTGAGCCCGGTGCATGCAATACAGATGAATGGATGCACGCATGCGAGCATAAGGATGCTAAATGAAATATGCCCTAAAACTAACCATCGTAAGCAGTTAAGTAAAAGGAAGAAAGAAGTGGGGTTGGAAGACACGCATCACACACACACACACTTATTACAACAATTACGCCCTCTCGATGAAGGGACCGAAAGAATAATACAAACCATCTAATTAACTGACTAACAAACTAATTAATTATTAACAACCAAACGAATAACTAGCTACAACTAATTATTACAACACTTAAATAATTAAAAAATTAATTAAGCTACGAAAAACAGTAAAGAGGCCTCGAGAAGAGGGACAAATGCATGTTCGGTCGGCTTCGCTCAGAAATCTGTTGCCATGCCACATGTTGCCTCTGTTTGCACTGTTTTGCAGCTCTGAAAACTGCACAAGTCTCTATGATGCTCCAGAACCACTTCATGGTCATGCTGAGAGGCCATCGGCCACATGGAAAGGCCATCGGCCAAGATATAAAGGTCATCAACCAAAAATATAGCTCTAGGCTAGACATTATTAGCCGATCGGCACTGAAAATGGTCGACCGACATCTCTTCCTGTAAAATGCTCCTTTTGCTACAGTAGAGGACAAACAGAGCATAGCAATACATTTACAAGACAATGTTTGCAACTACACCCCTTATCATGTTTAAGACTCAAAGGAGTGTAGTTCTCGACCCTCGGGCCACCAGTCACGCATTCCAATGCATGATGGCCAAAGGAGCCAAGTGTGCAATTCAATATCAAATGAAATGCACAAAACACATAAGGGGGCCCAACCTCTATCTTGCTTGGTCAAGAGGCAAGGCAATGCACACACAATGCTATTCAAACTAAGCATTAGGCAATGGAACTAGCATGCAACAACATGTAAGATGGATGAGCATGTAACAACATGTCCATTAGCAAGCATGTGACAACATGCAATATGACAAGCATGCAACAAGCATGTAAGCATGATGTAAAGTAGTAACTTTGAACAACATGATAAATGGACTTAAACTAAAGATGGACAGACCTGAGCCATGCCCAAAATCAATGGCCAAAAAGTGCTAAAATGATGGTATGAAAAGCATGAAAAGGGCAAGACAAGCATGCATACCAATTGGCTCAAGGATTAAGGCACAAAGATGCAACTCTTAAGCACACTTGAAGAGTGACAAGCATGGATATGTGACAGCACCATAAGCTCTGAAATCATGTATGGAATGGTGCCAAACCACTTAAACAACATAAGGATTACATGCAAGAGGGCTCAAAGCTTGAAACTAGCATAGGGACTTGTACCAAAGCCACATGAATCGAACCCCAAAGGGCCAAGGACAACCAAAAACAGTCCTAGAGCATGCCAAAACAAGACCAAGAACATGCTCTCGAAACTAGCCAACACAAGCTAGAACAAAAGCCCAAAGGTATGAGGCATGCAAGGCTACAAAAGATGTGTTACACTACACCTATCAAAACCAAACATGGCATGATTTATCTAATGAAAAATAGAGTTATGGCATGTCAAAGTAAGCCTAAAAACCCACTTAGATGACATGCCAAAGACCTAAGCAGGGCATACACAATGGTCCATTCATGAGGCATAAAACATCAACTCTTTAAGACATTAAAGGAATGATAAGTGCAAGCATTTGAGAATGAAACATGGACTGAAATAACATACAAATGATGCCAAATCATTAAAATGAGCCAAGTAATGCATGCTAGTGCCTTGGACACTTAAAGCTAACAAGCTAGAATGAACTATGGCTATACAAAGCATGTCATGCATGGCCAAAACAACCAAAATCAGAGCTTAAGCATGTTTCAACATGGACAAAAACTTCTTAAAGTTAAGCCAAAACATGCAAGCATGATGGTCCAAATGCATGAGACACATTAGGCTACTTTATGGAAATGCACTACAAGTGCATGAGGCATGCAAAGGCTAACCAAACCAAACCTAAACAAAGGTATGACATGGTAAGACAACCCCAAAACATGCTGAAATGGACACAACATAGGCTAGAACGATATGCTACTTCATGAAGCATACAAGACTAGTGTGTGTGATTTACACTACAAGTGTATAAACCATGCATGGAGTGATCAATCCAAGAAAAAATAGTGGTAAGCCTCAGCAAAATAACCACAAATACATGCTAATATACAAGCTAAAACAAGCCTAACAAACATGCTCACACATGAGGCATTTAAGGCAAGTATTTAAGACACAAGGAGAGGGGATGACCCCTCCTTTTTGGGACCTTAAAACACCATCCCCACCACTGAAATCCCTCTGGATTTCAGTGGTGGGAAGGCCTAAACAAGGTGATCCCAAGGCTTAAAAAGAAAATACAAGAACAAGGCCAAACAAGTCCTAAGAGGGGGGAAACAACCCCAAACCAAAAAGTGACCTTAAACAAAGATCGAAAGCATCAAAAAATAGAACTTATTGTAGTTTAGAGTCAAGCTTAAAAAATAAGCAAAAGGGTTAAAAGCTTAAGCAAGAATGGGGTATTAAAAGGTAGTTTGCTCACCCTTGAAAAACACCTTCAAGAACACCACTCTAGCAACTTTTCCTGATCAAAACCACTCCAAGAACTCTGAAATCGACCTCAAGGGACCTCAGCTCCAAGAGGATGGTGTATTGCTAGGGGTTTGTGTGCAATAGTAAGACAGAACAACACTAGAGCACAAAACAAGGTCAAACAAGAAAATATAGATACAAAACTATATGTATCACTCAAGACCTAATTTTCTCAACCTCTGAGAAGGGAGGAGGAGCTCCATTCTTATAGAAGTTCAATTCTAAGGCTTCTTGGAGAAGCTAAGTCAAGGGGCAAATCCCTTCATACACGTGTATAGAGAGGGTGAATTGTGGATGCCTGTGTGTCAGCTAGCATAAAATATCTGCAAAAAGCAGATGAACAGGGTTCGGCTAGAAATATGGCTAATCGACCAACAAAGGGGCCGACCGACCAAAAAAAGTGCCGATCGGCCAATACTTTTGGCCGATAGCAGGCAGGAAAACAAGGCCGATGGCTTTATGCCTTGGCCGATGGGTTGAGGGGATGGCCAACAAGCCACCCTCTTCCCTCAGAAGCAAAAACACAAGTGTTTGGTCCACAACCAAGCACAAAACAGTCAAGTTGAGAGATCTTGAGACAAGGCGCGCAGCCGAGACCTCTGGGAACTCACAACGAACACAGGCATGGATGATCATCGAGTGTTCAAACGATGACGTCCAAGTCTTGAGGACGGTCAAAATGGGGTGTCTACAAGTTGGAGTTGGCGCAGTTAGCATCACCTATTTGTGTTGTATCACCTGTTGGGGGTGAATTGATTTTGAAGCAAGGGTGTAGAGTGTGTGATATTGAGGTCGCCGACCGCCGGCTTCCATTTTTGTTTGTAGTAATGACTATGTCAAGTTTTGATGTGATTTTGGATATGGATTGGTTATCGTCATACCGAGCTGTTATTGACTGCTACCGCCAGAGGGTTACTGTATGTACCTTGAGCGGGGATTGTTTCCATTTCTTGGAAGATCAGGTTAGTAGAGTTTTGCCACCAGTGTATGATTCATGAGGGCGGAGTGAGCTTAGTTGCCTTCTCGCTAGCTGTATGAGTAGTGAGTCTGATGCGACCCGGACTGAGTTGCCGAGAGTGGTTTGTGAGTACTTGGACATCTTTCCTGAGGATCTTGTTAGTTTACCACCCCATCTAGAGATCGAGTTCTCTATTGACTTAGTGCCTGGCATGGCACCGATTTCCATGGCACCATATCGTTTTGCCCAAGCCGAGTTGAGTGAGTTGAAGATTCAACTCCAGGAGTTGCTAGATAAGGGCTTCATATGCCTTAGTACTTCACCGTGGAGAGCACCGACCCTCTTTGCTAAAAAGAAAGATGGGGCTTTGAGACTTTGTATTGATACCGGAAATTGAATCGGGCTATGGTTAAGAACAAGTACCCTATGCCCCGTATAGATGATCTGTTTGACCAGTTGAAAGGGTCCCGTTGTTTCTCTAAGATAGATTCGAGATCGAGTTACCATCAGTTGAGGGTCAGGGAGGAGAATATCTGGGAAGACGGCATTCTGTATGCGGTATGGCCATTATGAGTTTCTAGTGATTCATTTTGGGCTCACCAATGCACCAGCAATGTTTATGGACTTGATGAACCGGATATTCCGGGAGTTCTTAGATCGCTTTGTGGTCGTCTTTGTGGACGACATTCTGATTTATTCACCTTCTGAGGAGGAGCACGAGGAACACTTGAGAGTGGTGCTTGACTTGCTTAGAGCCCATAACCTATATGCTAAGTTTGGAAAGTGTGAGTTCTGGCTAAGAGAGGTTAAGTTCTTAGGCCATATAGTCTCCGGGGAAGGGGTGTTTGTTGATGATACATCCAAGATAGAGGCAGTGCAAGATTGGGCACAGCCTAAGAGTGTTCTTGAGATCCGTAGTTTTCTGGGATTGGCCGGTTATTACCGTCGATTTGTGAAAGATTTCTCCAGGCTAGTTTCGTCGTTGACTAGATTGAAAAAGGGGTCAAGTTTGTGTGGAGTGAGACTTGTGAAAAGTCGTTCCAAGAACTTAAAGTTAGACTTACCACGGCTCCAGTTTTGATTATTCCAGAGAGAGGTTTGGGTTATGTGGTTTATTGTGATGCCTCACGAAAGGGTTTGGGTTGTGTATTGATGCAAGAGGGGAAAGTCGTAGCCTATGGCTCGCGGCAGTGGAAAACATACGAGAGGAACTACCCTACACATGACCTAGAGTTAGCAGTTGTAATTTTTGCCTTGAAGATTTGGAGGCACTACCTTTATGGTGAGAGGTTCGAGGTGTTCTCGGATCATAAGAGTTTGAAATATTTGTTTACACAGAAAGACTTGAACTTGAGGCAGAGGAGGTGGATGGAGTTCATTGAGGATTACGACTTTGAGTTACATTACCATCAAGGGAAGGTCAATGTTGTGGCCGATGCCCTTAGTAGGAAACCCATTAGTGATGTAGCTTGTATAGCCATCCGGGAGTGGGAAATGTTGGGTGCACTTGGCGAGTTTGATTTGCTTATGGGTGAATCTGTTGAGTCTGCAGCCTTGTTTTCTGTAGTTGTGTAGCCTACACTTGTGAATCGAGTGTTAGAGGCACAGAGGGGTGACTTTGAGGTAGAATCCCTCCGGGAGAAGATCTCCAGTGGGAAGGTTGAGAAGGGTTTGACTGTGTATCCCGACCTGAGTGTGAGGTACCGAGACCGTCTGTTTATGCCGGAGTCTTGCCGAGAGGAATTACTCTGAGAGTTTCACCATTCACGCCTTGCGGTGCATCCGGGAGGCACTAAGATGTATCGTGATTTGGGTCGCCAGTTTTGGTGGCGGGGTATGAAGAAAGATGTGGCAGTTTTTGTGTCTAAGTGCCTAGGGGTGGGCGCAGGTCGGTTGCGACCACGGAACCTCCAAACCGCCATCCGTCTGCCAGATTGGCGGATTAGAGAAAATCAATCCGCATCCGTCCGCCAATCCGGCGGATGTGGATTGAGCGGATTGGCGGTTTGGCGGATAGATGCGAATCGGTTTGGCGGTTTAAGATTTTATAAATTTTTAACATAATTCAACTTGTGCACTTCCTCAAAAAAAATATATATATATATTACAGTCAATGACTTAAAAAACTATTACAATCACTGTATGTCTCATCCAAAAAAAGAAAGTTTGAAACTTTAGAATATCACAATCACTGCATGGCTCATCCACATATTACAATCACAGTATGATTCATCCACATATTACAATCACAGTATGATTCATCCACATAAAATATTACAATCTATGGTTCTTAAAAATATAATAACAATTCAAACCACCTAAAACCATGAACAGGGCAGTAGTAGGGATTGTATATCTCTGTATTGTTACATCTATATATGTTTTTGAAACACAAAAACCAACTAGCATATATCATATTTTCTATTTATTATTTTTAGAATTAAATTTAAAAACCAAAAAATATAGATAAATAATATGTTTATTTTTTTCAATTCAAAAAATATATTCAAGTTGAAAACTTTTTTTCAACTGAATATTTAAACTCTTTTTCAATTGAAAACACAAACAAATATTTAAACAAATTAAAAACATAAAGTCTTATAAATTATTAGGGGTGCTCGCGGTTTGGCGGTTTGGTTGCGGCCAAAGGAATCTCAAATCCGCTATCTGTCCGCCAAATTGGTGGATGGAGAAAATCAATCCGCAGCCGTCCGCTCGTCATCACGCATCTGTCTAAAATGCGGCGGATCGGTTCGGTTCGGCGGTCGGTTTTGGCGGATCAGTATATCCGCTGCTCACCCCTATAAGTGCCTTACTTGTCAACAAGTGAAGGACGAGCATCAGAGGCCAGCGAGTTTGTTTACAACCCTTGCCTATTGCCGAGTGGAAATGGGAGAATGTCACGATGGACTTCGTTGTGGGTCTTCCGAGGACTCAACGGGTAGTGATGCTATTTGGGTGGTCGTGGACCGGTTGACTAAATCAGTGCACTTTATTCCTATGCGCGTGAGAGATTCGGTAGATCATCTTGCCGACTTGTATATTTGGGACATAGTGAGGTTACACGAAGTCCCAGTGTCGATCGTCTCAGATTGAGATTCGCGTTTTACAATCAGGTTGTGGCAGAGTTTGCAGAGTGCCTTGGGCACTAGATTGACCTTTAGCACGGCTTATCATCCTCAGACTGACGGGCAGTCCGAACGTACTATTCAGATCCTTGAGGATATGCTTCGAGATTGTGTCCTTGACTTTAGTGGGTCGGGAGAGGCACTTGCCCTTAGTGGAGTTTGCCTACAACAATAGTTTCCAATCGAGCATTGGCATGGCACCATTTGAGGCCTTGTATGACTGACCGTATAGGTCTCCAGTGTGTTGGGCCGAGGTGGGTGATGCACCTTTGTTGGGCCCGGAGTTGGTTCGAGAGACAACGGAGAAAGTTGAGCTTATCCGTAGGAGGCTAGTTATAGCCCAGAGTCGCAAAAAGAGTTATGCCGACCATAGGAGAAGGCCTTTGGCATTTGAGGCGGTGATCATGTCTTTCTGAAATATCACCTAGGCGGGGTTTGATGAGGTTTGGGAAGAGTGGGAAGTTGTCCCCTCGATTTATTGGCCCTTTCCGACCAGATCGACTTGATGATGTACGGACCAGTCCAATTAGGTCTGAACTTGCCCCTAGGGTCATGGATGGGAGCTCGGTTGTCTTTGAGCACAAGATCCCTTTCCTTCAGATTCCTGGACTTAACCTTCTTGTTGAAAGCCCTGGAAATTCTTCGTTGATAACTGTAGACACCCCATTTTGACCGATCCTAAGACTTGGGCATTTTATTTTGACCACCCTCACCAGAAGAATCAAATTGAAATTTTAATCCCAAAACTCACTCATTTTGGTCAAATTAAAATATTTTTATTTGAATTTATAATTTTTTATAATTTTATATAATTTTGTGTGTTTGTACAAATTTTTAGGTGTGTTTATATAAATTGGCATATGATGTTTTATAAATAAAAAATGATAAAAACAAAAAGAAAAAAGAAAAATAAAAAATAAACAAATATGGTCAGAATGTTTTTTTTTTTTCGTGGGTGGGATGATGATAACATAAAAAAAAAAATGAAGAAAAGAAATGGGGTCATGGTAGAGAATATCTTTACAGAAAATAAAGAAGAGAAATGGTCATAATCATAATGTTTTTGAGCATGGGTGGTGGAATATAATGAGGGGTCTGTAGTGGAGGGTTTGTTTTAATATATCTTTCCATTCATTACAGTTGGAGAGGGGACATACACACAGCGCTACACGTTGAGAAGAAAAGGTGGTAAAAAAAAAGAGAGAGGCTTTTTCAAGTGAGTGGGTGGGTGGTGTATGATTAAAGAGGAGAGACACACCACCAACTTTGGGGTCTCTGGAGGACAACCCACACACCCATTTTGGCGGAGACCACGCACACAACACCCATGCACACCACCTCAGCCAAGCTCACACACACCCAGAACACACACACACAAGACACACACTGCCACTCTCTCCCACACACAAGACACACACAACTCACTCTCCTCTCACACAGAACACAGACACACGGACAAAGAGAGGAGAAGAACACACACAAAAGGGGGGGAGAGGGATTGATCTCTCTCTCTCTTCAGTTTACATCTCTCTCTCTCTCTCTCTCTCTCTCTCTCTCTCGCTTGGGCTCTTGTCTCTCTCTCTGAGGGGCTACACTTTTCTCATCCCAAACCAACGACCAAACCCATGCACCCAGCACACACGACTGATACACTACCCAGCACACACTCGGCACCCACACACTACTCCATGCACATACCATACACAGCAGCAGCCCAACACATGCACGCACATGCACACAACCCACCACACTCGACACACACCACTCAACACACATGATTCACACCACTCAGACTCACGGCACACACAATTGGGTCTCTCGACCTGAGATCTCTTGATCCACAATTGGGTCTCTCGACCTCTCTCTCTATCCCATACACATGCACACTGCCATACACACATTAGCTTCACCACAGGAACCACATGCACACACGGCAAACCCAGCCACTGCTACACACACACACAGCACATACACACATGGCTCTCTCTCAGGGTTCTCTCCCTCCCTCATGGCTCTCTTGAATGATGCACTACCAGCACCACTCCGATCACCGCCGATAATCACTGCAACAGCAGCCGGAGAAGCACCGCATCTGCCACCGTAAACACCCTCATCAATTCAATCATCAACCCAAAGCCTCTCCTATCACTGCTGTTCCATTCCAACAAGCTTTGATCTCTCTCCTTCACACCAAAATAGCGCTACAATCTGTTATGGTGTTGGAGAAAGCAGCAGCACTATCTCTTTCTCTAAAAAAAAGAGGAGGGACATGAGACCCAGCTCTTAAACAAGGGCTGAAATTTATCCTCAAGGCCAGCCAGGCGGAGGCAATCTGTAAGACACAAGGGACCTGAAAAAGAATATAACTCTCTCTCAGTTCAACCAATCCTTTAACTATTGGGTTACGGTCTTTTGAATTCAAACAACAAGAAGATGACAGATCCTCTGATGGGTTAATCTTTGCCAAATCCATGAATTTTCAGCAACATCAACACATGATTCAAGATGGTGGGGCCCTCCATTGAAGATGCTTCACATGAGTACATGGGCTAGACGGTAATCTGCTGATGTGGGCCAAGGCCCGCTGGATCGAATCGAAGACACATGGATCTTTGCTAGATGCGGAATGGCTAGAGTTCAAAACTTTTATTTTTATTTTGAGTGGTTGTGAGGTTTTATTTCATTTTATTATTCCCTCTCTCTCTCTCTCTCTCTCTCTCTCTCTCTCTCTCTCTCATTCGGATATGTAATATTTAAAGTATTGTAATAATTCCCCCACCCCGCTTCTCTCTATCCCATTCTTTAATCGCTTTCCCTAACTGTACATATGTATATATCTTGACATGTCATGCATATCCCTGCTTTACATCCATGTTCCATGCATTAAGATTCGGCTAAATTTGCATCTATGCTTTAATTGATTATCCCATGATTTTGTGCGCTATCACATGTTTTGCAATGTTTCACATGTCATATCTTAGAAGTTGAATCTTTAGCTGCATCTCATGAGTGAATTGCATTAGGATTTTGTATATAAGATCATGCATATTTTACTAATTTTGTTTTGTGGCTGTTCGTGGGACGTCGGTCAATCTGTGAGTTTTTATGCTTTAGCATCCCATTTGTGTGTGATTTTCTTATTATGTTTAGCATCCTACCATGAGGCTAATTGATTAAATGATAAACTATTTGAATGCCTGTGGATGAAGGCTTGTTGCTTGAATTGGAACGATTCAACGATTGTACGTTTTAAGCCCACTTTGTAGTGGCAAATTCACAAACTTTAAGCCCACTTTGTCAAGTGGCAAATTCAAACCCTTTTCGAAAAAACAAACATGAAGTTGAATTGTTCCACTTTGAGCAAACTAGTCTATACTTGTATGCTTCACATAGTAAATTTTAGGATTTATTCAATAATTAGAACATGAACATATAAAGAAAATAAAAAGTCATATCATGGTTTAGTAGAGGCCGATCTTTTGATCGGGTGAGCGGGGGTGCTCATTATTGACCTTCCCCTCTCATACCTAAGGTTCTGAGCCAAGCATCCTTGGTTACGACGAACAGTGGCCTTGGCACCGGGTCATGGGTTTCCTAATTTTCCAAAATATTAGGTGGCGACTCTGAAATCTGATGACGCAGTCCATTTTTGACAAAATTGCAATAAAATGGATTTTCAATAAAAGTTGCCAAATCTGGACTCTCGTCTACGTTTCACATTGCACTCGTGAGACTAGATCAAAGAGATCTCGGGCGTCCGAACTGTTTAACGCGCGCGGGTACCCCCCGGGCATGTTACAATAACCTTGAACATGGTACAGTGCTTTCAGCCTTCTCTCGTCGAAGAGCATGAGTTCTTCAACTCTACTCTGCTGCCAATCTGCTTCAACTATCTGACACTTAGCCAATACTCGCAATGACGGAACCTCAACTTCGATAGGCAAAACAGCCTCCATCCCATAAACCAGAGAATACGAGGTCGCTCCAGTAGAAGTTCGAATTGAAGTCCGGTAGCCCCACAGAGCAAATGGCAGCTTATCTAGCCAGTCCCGGTAGGTTTCCACCATCTTCTGCAGAATATGCTTGATGTTCTTGTTGGCGGCCTCAACTGCTCCGTTGGTCTGTGGCCGATATGTAGATGACTTATGAAAAGCTGCATTGTACTTGTCCAACAAGTCAATCACTTCCTTCTTGAAGTGGGAACCATTATCTGAAATGATCTCGTTCGGAACCCCGTAGCGACAGATGATGTTGTTCCTGATGAACTTTGCAACATGTGAAGCCTTCAACACCGCATAAGATTGGGCCTCAACCCACTTCGTGAAGTAGTCTATCGCTACCATAATGAACTCATGCCCATTGGACCCTTTCGAGTGACAGCCCCGATCACATCAATTTCCCAGACTAAAAATGGCCATGGCGAAGTCATGTTGTACAACTTCGACAGCAGAATGTTTATACGATTTGCATGGATCTGACATTTGTGGCATCGCCGAACAAAGCCAATACAATCCTCCTCCATGGTCGACCAGTAATAACCCTGTCTAAGGATCTTCCGGGCTAACATCACCCCATTCATGTGCGCTCCGCACTCTCCTCCATGGATGGCCTCCATCAAGCGCTTCGATTCTTCAGCGCCAACACACAGTTTATGCATCCCCAGATGACCTCTCTTATACAGTTTACCTCCGCAGACGACGAACTGAGCAGCCATTCTTCGAATTGCCCTCTTATCTTTAGCATTTGCCCCTGGTGGACACGCTTCCTTTTCCAAGAAGTTCCAGACATCATAATACCAGGGATTGTCATCTTCAACCTTATCTATGGCAGCAATCAGCTCATAGGTCGACACAAATTTTTGTTCGATGATGATCGGATGCATCCGGACTCCAAAAAGGATGTCTATCATGGAAGATAGAGTTGCTAGTGAATCTGCGAACCTGTTGTTCTCTCTTAATAGATGAGCGAAGTTCAGCTTCTCAAACCGAGGAATCAGCATGTCCAAGGTCTGATGATAGATTCTCATATTTTCTTCTTTGACTTTCCAATCTCCTTTAGCTTGAGATACAACAAGGTTCGAGTCCCTGATGACATCCAACCATTTTGCCCCTAGTTCTAGGGCGGCCTCTAAACCGGCAATACATGCCTCATATTCTGCTTCATTGTTCGATACTTTGAAACGGAGTTTGAATGCTAAAGGTATGAGGGAATTGTCGGGTGCTATTAGCAACACTCCTATCCCATACCCATATTGGTTTGACGCTCTGTCAAAGTACATCGTCCAAGTCTCTTCTTCGACATACAGAATGGCCTTGTCTAGGAACAGGTACTCAACTGCTTCATCCCCTTCCACTGGGTGATCGGCTAGGAACTCCGCTACCGCTCTCCCCTTCACTGACTTGCGCATCACATACTTTAGATCGAATTCGGACAGCAGAAGCAACCAACGAGCTAGCCTACCCGTAAGTGCTGGTTTCTCGGAAAGATATTTGATGGGATCTAATCTTGAAACCAACATTACAGAGTGAGCTAACAGGTAGTGCCACAGCTTCCTGGTAGCCCATACCAAGGCCAGACAAGCCTTCTCCAGCGGAGTATAGCGGGTCTCATAATCCAGCATCTTCTTGCTCAGGTAGTAGATAGCTCTCTCCACTTTGTCCTCAGACTCTTGTGCAAGCATGCAGCCCATTGTAGTTTCAGTCACTGAAAGGTACAAAATCAACGGTTTCCCCGGCTCAGGCGGTGACAACACAGGTGGGTTCTGTAAGTATTGCTTAATCTGTTCAAAAGCAGCTTGGCATCGGTCGTCCCATTGGAACTTCGTTCCTTTCTTCAGGAGACCAAAGAGTGGTTCACAAGTCAAGGTTAATTTTGAGATAAACCGTCTTATGAATTGCACTTTACCTAGAAAGCCTCGCACCTCCTTTTCAGTCCTTGGTGGTGACATTTCTAAGATGGCCTTGATTTTGGAAGGGTCGACTTCGATACCTCTCTGTGTAATCAAGAACCCCAGCATTTTCCCTGCTGTAACACCAAACGTACACTTCTGAGGATTCAGCCGCAACCAGGATTCTCTGATCCTTTGAAAGAACTTTTGTAAGGTGGTGTAGTGGCCCTCTCTTTCTTTGGACTTGACAATCATGTCGTCTACGTACACCTCAACCTCTTTGTGGATCATGTCATGCAATATCGTGGTCGCGGCCCGTTGATATGTAGTTCTAGCATTTTTCAGCCCAAACGGCATCACCCTATAACAATAGGTCCCCCACAGAGTAGTAAAAGAAGTCTTCTCCCGGTCTTCGGGTGCCATTACAATCTGGTTATAGCCTAAAAAGCCATCCATAAATGAGAGCAATGCATGGCCCGCAATGAAGTCCACTAACTCGTCGATATGCGGCAGAGGAAAGTCGTCCTTTGGACTGGCTTTATTCAAATCCCTGAAATCCACACATACTCAAATTCTGACGTCCTTCTTCGGCACTAGAACAATGTTGGCCAACCAAGTTGGATATTCAGATACCAGCAGGAACCCTACGTCAATTTACTTGGTAACCTCTTCTTTGATCTTGATAGCCCAGTCTGGGCAGATCCTTCTAAGTGTCTGCTTAACAGGTCAGGCCTCTGGGTCATGAGGGATCCGGTGCTGTACAATCTCAGGATCGATTCCAGGCATATCTTCGTAGGACCACGTGAAAACATCTTTGAAATCTTTTAATAAAGCGACTAAGCGCTCGCTCTCCTTCGAAGACAATGTGGACCCGATCTGGACCAGCCGCGGGTCCTTCTCAGTACCAACATTAATTTGGGTGATTTCATCAACCAGCGGTTTTACAAACCTCTCCTGCTCTTGTTCTAGCAAATGTTTTAAAAACGGAGGAATTTCTTCCTCGTTGTTTTCATCGAAATTTTGAAAGTCCTGATTAATACAATAAATCAAAGGCACAGAAAAGTAATCGAAGGCCACAGCCGCACAATTCTCATTAATCACTTCATCCAGTCCATTTGATTCCTCTGTTACATTGCTCAACCTCAGCTGGTGGGTTTGTCTGCTCCTCAGCAACATCATCCCCAAATAACTGCAAGTCAAAGAAAATCTCAAATCCCGGCATGCGCCTCTTCTCTGCGTTCAACCATGGCTTTGGGAAGCCGCAGAATGGAAAATCCTCCCTCTCTCGGACGAAGCGTCCGTTTAGGGTGCCCTGGATAGGTCAATGCATCAACTCAAAATGCTTCCCTGTCTGCTTAGCTCTGGCTCTCCCAGCCATCTCTTTGCCTTTCCTCACCCAGTCCTATTTGGTAGGCAGATAGCCTAAACCAAAGGTGGTTGTGCGGCACTTCAGCCGATGTAGTAATGCCCTTCCGGCCACTTTTTCCTAGTGCCATCCCGGGGATGTGCTGGAGCTTGTTCATGAGGTACACAGACTGTGCGCTGACATACAACCCCTCATCAATAGCCAAAATGTTCTGAACGACCTGGGCCTCGGCTAGGGTAAATCCCGACAAGAACACATCCTCCGTGCCATGCTCGATTTCCAAAACCGGTGTAGACACCTCTGGCAACGGATGGATTGACAAATTCCCAAAAACAATAGCCACCCCTTTCCCGTGGAGGTATTTTAACATCTGGTGCAGAGTGGAAGAGACCGCCTTCACCTGGTGCAGCCACAGCCGCCCTAGGAGTAGATTAAAGGTTGCGGGAACGTCCAAGACATGAAAATCAACATTGTGTTGTCCTGGACCAACCTGGGTCTAAATCTGCACAATCCCCTTCACCTCTCTGCTTGTATTGTCATAGGGCCTTATCACTTGGGTAGTTGGCACAAAGTCCACGGGCTTCAACCCGATTGCATATGCTGTCCTTGACGGGCACACGTTAATGGCGGATCCTGTATCAACAAGAACTATCGGTATCCATTTGTTTCTACACTCCATAGAGATGTAGGGTGGTTTGTTATGATTTGCCCTCGGCAGCAATTCCTTGTCAGAAAAGGTCAACGCCGGGGAAGCTCCTCCCGGAAAGACCAGTCCTACCAGCTACTCGAGCGTGGTGTCGATTGAAAGTTTGGCTTTGTCCATTGCAGAAAGGACAGCCTGTCTATGAACTCTCGAAGCCATAAGCAGTCCCCAGATGGAGATGTCTGCCTATATCTTTTTCAACTATTTCAGCACAGCCTCTTCCTCGAGCAACTTATCTTTTTGTTTCTCGACCTCCTTGTCCTTTCCGGACACTTCTGGTTGATCTAAGTGTGGGGGTTTCAAATACTGCCCGCTCCTAGTTATTTGGTCTACTTCACCAACGTACCAGGTATCATCCAGCTGGTTATTCCCCCAGTCCTCATCTATGTGGGCAAGACATAGATCATCATCTTCCCACCACATGCCATTGGCAGCCGACAGACACCTGTCCGGCTCCGTTACAACTATTCATGTGCCCACAGCACCTTCTGTTCCTGTGCTCACAACACATTCTGTCCTCTCAGGGGCTTTGGCTTTCCTGACTCTCTTAGAATCCTCGATCCTTTCCCGCTCAAACTGCTTCAGTGCAGCCTGCTGTTCGACATCTTCTGTACTCAAAATGCTCTGATCCCAAGCAAAATTCTTATCATCGGTGCTCTCCGGCGGTAGCTCCTGATTTTCGGCCCTTCCAGCCACTGTTGATGTCCCCATCTCTGATGGACCCTGTTCTAGCTGAGATTGTTCCACAACATCCAGCTGGTCGTCAAGCCACTTAGTAGACTCTGCTGATCCATCAAACCAATTAACTACCACGTCCCCTGAATCCTCCTCTTCAAAGAACTGTAGATTTGCAGTGTCTTCTTCCAGACCCGCTAGGTCATCTAGCCCCTGATTAGGTCCATCCTCTCGTACTACACAAATCTCTACCCCCACTAGCAATTCCATATTCGGCCTAGCCTGGCCTGCTGATGCGATGTAACCGCTCGGGTTGTACTTGAAACTCGCAGACCCCTCAGGCTCTGTATAATTACTCTCATCTGCCCCAGTAGTCGACCCAGTTCTATCTTTGATAGCCACCATCACCGTTTCAGGTTGGGTTTGGGAGACGTTCAACATGCACAAGTCAGTGCTGTTAGGAATGAACACCTCCGGCTTGGGTAGGTGAGAAGGGGTGATATATATGCTAGGGTCGTATGACACAACCCCAGTTTGGGTTAGATTGATGGGTTTGGGAGGTGGAGCTTGGTTGTGTGGTGGGAGAGGGTTGGTTGTGACATTTGGTTTTTCTGGAGGCACAATCACGCTGTTGTCAATGAGATCTTGAATCTCATGACGCAACCTAAAGCACTGGTCAGTGTCATGACCATATTGCTAGTGAAAGGCACAGTATTTAGTTGGGTTATGGGAAGCAGGGAGTTTTTTTGGTAATGGATGCGGCTCTAGGGGCTTCAGGTGCCCTTTCCTGATCAAAACCCCCAAAGCTTTGGACAGGGGCATGCATAGTGGAGTGAAGGTTCTTTGGCCTCGAGGTGAATACTTGGCCGTTTGTGAGCTACTTCCGGACGCACCGGTGAATGGCGTAGCTGCAAGGGTTCTTGGGGTATTGGTGGTGGTGACCATACTCACGTCTGAAGCTCTGCCAGCTGCAGCACTGCTTGTACCTGCATTCGTACTGCGGTTAAATGCCCTCTTGGGCTGCTATCTCTCATAATCAATGAGCCCTGTTTCATGGCGTCCTCGATTTGCACCCCTATCTCATGTAGATCTGCAAAGGTAGGGAGGGGGAGGACGATCATTTTCTGCATGAGCTTGGGCTGGAGGTTGTGCACAACCATCCGAATCTGATCTTTGTCAACAAGCCTGACGGTCATCATCGAGGCCTTGGCCCTTCACCGAGTCACAAAATCAGAGAAACTCTCCATCGGCTCTTGCCTGGTTGTCTTAAGATCACAAGTTGTGACCTCAATCTATGTATTATAGGAGTATTGAGCTATGAAGGCCTCAGACATCTCCTCCCAACTTCTTTTAACAAAATCTTCCAATTTTGCATACCAAATGGCCGCTACACCCGACAGGGTCTGGCCAAACAAAGAAAGCTTCTGTAATCTGGAGAGGCCCATCGGCCTTAGTATGTCTGAGAACAACTGCAAATGTACCATAGGATCTCCAGACCCGTTGAAACGGTCTATGTGCGGCATTTTAAACCGATCTGGCAGAGTTACGGCCAAGTCGATATATCCATCCTCAATATCTGTAATGGACTTCACACCCTGAGACTTTTTGAACAACTTTTCAAGCTTGCTCACTTTTAGCGCCGTGGGGTCCGTCTCGAACTCAAAGGGAGAATCCGGTAGGTTGGTGGGTGTTTTGGACAGCTGGGGTAGAACCGGGGGCGGAGCTAGCCCTATTGGAACGTCTGTATTATCCTAGATGTTAGCTGTCTCGGCGAGTATGGGAACTCTTGGTGAGGGAGGAACCTGGTGTGAAACAGATGCTCCAGTTTGCTATTGTAGCCTAGCAGTTAACTCTGCCTGTTGGGTCATGACCTCGGCCTGTTGTTTGGCAAATTCTGCTTGACGAGCAGCGTCCTACTGTATAGTTTTCATACTTTCCTAGAGCTGACGCATCATCTCCTCTATACCTACCATATTGTGCTGATCTAGCTGAGTAACCAGTATATCTGTCCCTGTAGTAGAAACTGTGACCTCAGCCTGACTGTTCACTAGTGGGGTAGACCACTGATTTGGCGACCGTTGTACTGATACACTGCACCTTTTTGACCTCAAGGAAAGGAACACTGCTTGTCCGTCTATCAGATCCTTGGATCGATTAAGTCTACGACCTCTAACCCAGAGTGCTTAGGGGATATCTACCTGGTCAGATGCAATTGTGCTAAACTACCCCTAGCAAAAAGATAAATAAAGCATAATAAGGAAATAATGAACAGAAAAACGGACAGCATAACAGCTTAAATAAAGACAACACACAGTTGGCAACCACAAGCTGAATGAACTGTTCTCAACCACTGATCACTGTTCCCAAATCACTGCCCCAAATCTGAATCTGATACCCGCAGATATAACCGATTCTCAAAATACTGATGCCCGCAGGCCTGATACCCAGACTTGCAAACTGATATATGCATTCCTGTAGAGGCACACTCTAAAAGCACATAGCAAGTAAATGAGAGCCAAAACACCCCTATGGAGGGGTAGGGTTTCCCTGTCCTATTTTGTCAGGAGCTAGGGTTTCACTACGCACGCAGCGGTTTCAAACAACCTACAATCGGGTAAGCAACCTATCCTATTTTGGAATAGTCACTATGGATTCCGATATGCACTAGGCCGAATGGTCAAAAAGGGTGCCCAGTAAAATCGGGGTTTGTGTTCCTGTCGTGGCAGAGCCCACAACCGGTCAGCCTTATGGCATGCTTCTCAAAGCAAGCCTCCGGCAAACCGTTCAGGAATAGCATATGGCAAACACGGTGTCCTAGGCGCACCAATGCAAATGCAATGCAAAGAGACACATAAGTGTAATCAAAACAAGATATCATGTGTTCGAGTCAAGTTCTCTAAATCCCCAGCAAAGTCGCCAGAAACTGTAGACGCGCCCCGAGGACTCATCGAGAAAATCTCGTTTCGTTCTCTAGCATACTACAGTTCAGACTCGATGTCAAGGTTCTGAATCTAGTCTCGCAAAGTGCGATGCAAGACCGATAAATCACCAAAGAGTCCAAATCCGGCAAATCATTTTGGAAAACTGATTTTTAAGAAAGAAGTGCCAAACATGGACTGCTTTGCCAGATACAGAGTCGCCACCTAAATATTTTGTTTTTCGGGAAATTTACGAAACCCTGACTCGTTGCCTAAGGCCACGTGTCCGTCATCACCAAGGCCTCGGCTCGGGAACTTGGGTACGACTGGGGAAGGTCATGCAATGAGCACCCCCGCTCGCCCGATCAAAGATCGGCCTGTACTAAGCATGATATCTTGTTTTTGAAAACACATGCATTCTTATTCCGGTTAATTAGCTAGAATTACTATGTGATGTGCACAACACATAAGTATAGACTAGATCGCCTAATTTGGAACAAAGTATCGCGTATCCGTTTGTTTGGAAATGGTTTGAAGTTTGCTACCCGCAAGTAGGCTAAATCACGGATTTCAATGAATTGTCCCAATTCAAGTAATCCAACCTTCACCCACAGGCATTCAGGCAGTTATATCACGTAAGCAATTAGCCTCATGGTAAGCATGCTGTCATGTTAACACTCACACACATGCAAGATGCTAAAGCATAAACACTCACAGTGTACTCCGAGCCAAAACAAAGAACTAGTTAGAAATCATGCGTGATCCTAGTTCATGGTAAGATGGCTAATGCAACACATGCAAAGATGCAACTAGAAATAGGCTCGGCTATTCTAAGATGGCATATGAGATGCGACAATTCGATACATGTATTCAATTTGGAATTGAAGTACAATGCAGTTAGTATGATGTGCCGAGCCCGGTGCATGCAATACAGATGAATTGATGCACGCATGCGAGCATAAGGATGCTAAATGAAATATGCCCTAAAACTAACCATCGTAAGCGGTTAAGTAAAAGGGAGAAAGAAGTGGGGTTGGAAGACACACATCACACACACGCACGTTTATTACAACAATTACGCCCTCTCGACGGAAGGACCGAAAGAATAATACAAACCATCTAATTAACTAACTAACAAGCTAATTAATTATTAACAACCAAACGAATAACTAGCTACAACTAATTATTACAACACTTAAATAATTAAAAAAATTAATTAAGCTACGAAAAACAGTAAAGAGGCCTCGAGAAGAGGGACAAATGCATGTTCGGTCGGCTTCGCTCGGAAATCTGTTGCCATGCCACATGTTGCCTCTGTTTGCACTGTTTTGCAGCTCTGAAAACTGCACAAGTCTCTATGATGCTCCAGAACCACTTCATGGTCATGCTGAGAGGCCATCGGCCACATGGAAAGGCCATCGGCCAAGATATAAAGGTCATCAACCAAAAATATAGCTCTCGGCTAGACATTATTAGCCGATCGGCACTGAAAATGGTCGACCGACCATCTCTTCCTGTAAAATGCTCCTTTTGCTACAGTAGAGGACAAACAGAGCATAGCAATACATTTACAAGACAATGTTTGCAACTACACCCCTTATCATGTTTAAGACTCAAAGGAGTGTAGTTCTCGACCCTCGGGCCACCAGTCACGCATTCCAATGCATGATGGCCAAAGGAGCCAAGTGTGCAATTCAATATCAAATGAAATGCACAAAACACATAAGGGGGCCCAACCTCTATCTTGCTTGGTCAAGAGGCAAGGCAATGCACACACAATGCTATTCAAACTAAGCATTAGGCAATGGAACTAGCATGCAACAACATGTAAGATGGATGAGCATGTAACAACATGTCCATTAGCAAGCATGTGACAACATGCAATATGACAAGCATGCAACAAGCATGTAAGCATGATGTAAAGTAGTAACTTTGAACAACATGGTAAATGGACTTAAACTAAAGATAGACAGACCTCAGCCATGCCCAAAATCAGTCGCCAAAAAGTGCTAAAATGATGGTATGAAAAGCATGAAAAGGGCAAGACAAGCATGCATACCAATTGGCTCAAGGATTAAGGCACAAAGATGCAACTCTTAAGCACACTTAAAGAGTGACAAGCATGGATATGTGACAGTACCATAAGCTCTAAAATCATGTATGGAATGGTGTCAAACCACTCAAACAACATAAGGATTACATGCAAGAGGGCTCAAAGCTTGAAACTAGCATAGGGACTTGTACCAAAGCCACATGAATCGAACCCCAAAGGGCCAAGGACAACCAAAACAGTTCTAGAGCATGCCAAAACAAGACCAAGAACATGCTCGAAACTAGCCAACACAAGCTAGAACAAAAGCCCAAAGGTATGAGGCATGCAAGGCTACAAAAGATGTGTTACACTACACCTATCAAAACCAAACATGGCATGATTTATCTAATGAAAAATAGAGTTATGGCATGTCAAAGTAAGCCCAAAAACCCACTTAGATGACATGCCAAAGACCTAAGCATGGAGGCATACACAATGGTCCATTCATGAGGCATAAAACATCAACTCTTTAAGACATTAAAGGAATGATAAGTGCAAGCATTTGAGAATGAAACATGGACTGAAATAACATTACAAATGATGCCAAATCATTAAAATGAGCCAAGTAATGCATGCTAGTGCCTTGGACACTTAAAGCTAACAAGCTAGAATGAACTATGGCTATACAAAGCATGTCATGCATGGCCAAAACAACCAAAATCAGAGCTTAAGCATGTTTCAACATGGACAAAAACTTCTTAAAGTTAAGCCAAAACATGCAAGCATGATGGTCCAAATGCATGAGACACATTAGGCTACTTTATGGAAATGCACTACAAGTGCATGAGGCATGCAAAGGCTAACCAAACCAAACCTAAACAAAGGTATGACATGGTAAGACAACCCCAAATACATGCTGAAATGGACACAACATAGGCTAGAACGATATGCTACTTCATGAAGCATACAAGACTAGTGTGTGTGATTTACACTACAAGTGTATAAACCGTGCATGGAGTGATCAATCCAAGCAAAAATAGTGGTAAGCCTCAGCAAAATAACCACAAATACATGCTAATATACAGGCTAAAACAAGCCTAACAAACATGCTCACACATGAGGCATTTAAGGCAAGTATTGAAGACACAAGGAGAGGGGATGACCCTCTCCTTTTTGGGACCTTAAAACACCATCCCCACCACTGAAATCCCTCTGGATTTCAGTGGTGGGAAGGCCTAAACAAGGTGATCCCAAGGCTTAAAAAGAAAACACAAGAACAAGGCCAAACAAGGCCTAAGAGGGGGAAACAACCCCAAACCAAAAAGTGACCTTAAACAAAGATCTAAAGCATCAAAAAAATAGAACTTATTGTAGTTTAGAGTCAAGCTTAAAACAATAAGCAAAAGGGTTTAAAAGCTTAAGCAAGAATGGGGTATTAAAAGGTAGTTTGCTCACCCTTGAAAAACACCTTCAAGAACACCACTCTAGCAACTTTTCCTGATCAAAACCACTCCAAGAACTCTGAAATCGACCTCAAGGGACCTCAGCTCCAAGAGGATGGTGTATTGCTAGGGGTTTGTGTGCAATAGTAAGACAGAACAACACTAGAGCACAAAACAAGGTCAAACAAGAAAATATAGATACAAAACTATATGTATCACTCAAGACCTAATTTTCTCAACCTCTGAGAAGGGAGGAGGAGCTCCATTCTTATAGAAGTTCAATTCTAAGGCTTCTTGGAGAAGCTAAGTCAAGGGGCAAATCCCTTCATACACGTGTATAGAGAGGGTGAATTGTGGATGCCAGCTGTGTCAGCTGGCATAAAATATCTGCAAAAAGCAGATGAACAGGGTTCGGCTAGAAAATATGGCTGATCGACCAACAAAGGGGCCGACCGACCAAAAAAAGTGCCGATCGGCCAATACTTTTGGCCGATGGCAGGAAAACAAGGCCGATGGCTTCATGCCTTGGCCGATGGGTTGAGGGGATGGCCAACAAGCCACCCTCTTCCCTCAGAAGCAAAAACACAAGTGTTTGGTCCACAACCAAGCACAAAACAGTCAAGTTGAGAGATCTTGAGACAAGGCGCGCAGCCGAGACCTCTGGGAACTCACAACGAACACGGGCATGGATGATCATCGAGTGTTCAAACGATGACGTCCAAGTCTTGAGGACGGTCAAAAATGGGGTGTCTACAAGTTGGAGTTGGCGCAGTTAGCATCTCCTATTTGTGTTGTATCACCTGTTGGGGGTGAATTGATTTTGAAGCAAGGGTGTAGAGTGTGTGATATTGAGGTCGCCGACCGCCAGCTTCCATTTTTGTTTGTAGTAATGACTATGTCAGGTTTTGATGTGATTTTGGATATTGATTGGTTATCGTCATACCGAGCTGTTATTGACTGCTACCGCCAGAGGGTTACTGTATGTACCCTGAGCGGGGATTGTTTCCATTTCTTGGAAGATCAGGTTGGTAGAGTTTTGCCACCAGTGTATGATTCACGAGGGCGGAGTGAGCTTAGTTGCCTTCTCGCTAGCTGTATGAGTAGTGAGTCTGATGAGACTCGGACTGAGTTGCCGAGAGTGGTTTGTGAGTACTTGGACATCTTTCCGGAGGATCTTGTTAGTTTACCACCCCATCTAGAGATCGAGTTCTCTATTGACTTAGTGCTTGGCATGGCACCGATTTCCATGGCACCATATCGTTTTGCCCCAGCCGAGTTGAGTGAGTTGAAGATTCAACTCCAGGAGTTGCTAGATAAGGGCTTCATACGCCCTAGTACTTCACCATGGAGAGCACCGGCCCTCTTTGCTAAAAAGAAAGATGGGGCTTTGAGACTTTGTATTGATTACTGGAAATTGAATCGGGCTACGGTTAAGAACAAGTACCCTATGCCCCGTATAGATGATCTGTTTGACCAGTTGAAAGGGTCCCGTTGTTTCTCTAAGATAGATTCGAGATCGAGTTACCATCAGTTGAGGGTCAGGGAGGAGAATATCCGGAAGACGGCATTCCGTATGCGGTATGGCCATTATGAGTTTCTAGTGATTCATTTTGGGCTCACCAATGCACCGGCAATGTTTATGGACTTGATGAACCGGATATTCCGGGAGTTCTTAGATCGCTTTGTGGTCGTCTTTGTGGACGACATTCTGATTTATTCACCTTCTGAGGAGGAGCACGAGGAACACTTGAGAGTGGTGCTTGACTTGCTTAGAGCCCATAAGCTATATGCTAAGTTTAGAAAGTGTGAGTTCTGGCTAAGAGAGGTTAAGTTCTTAGGCCATATAGTCTCCGGGGAAGGGGTGTCTGTTGATACATCCAAGATAGAGGCAGTGCAAGATTGGGCACAGCCTAAGAGTGTTCTTGAGATCCGTAGTTTTCTGGGATTGGCCGGTTATTACCGTCGATTTGTGAAAGATTTCTCCAGGCTAGTTTCGTCGTTGACTAGATTGAAAAAGGGGTCAAGTTTGTGTGGAGTGAGACTTGTGAAAAGTCGTTCCAAGAACTTAAAGTTAGACTTACCACGGCTCCAGTTTTGATTATTCCAGAGAGAGGTTTGGGTTATGTGGTTTATTGTGATGCCTCACGAAAGGGTTTGGGTTGTGTATTGATGCAAGAGGGGAAAGTCGTAGCCTATGGCTCGCGGCAGTTGAAAACATACGAGAGGAACTACCCTACACATGACCTAGAGTTAGCAGTTGTAATTTTTGCCTTGAAGATTTGGAGGCACTACCTTTATGGTGAGAGGTTCGAGGTGTTCTCGGATCATAAGAGTTTGAAATATCTGTTTACACAAAAAGACTTGAACTTGAGGCAGAGGAGGTGGATGGAGTTCATTGAGGATTACGACTTTGAGTTGCATTACCATCAAGGAAAGGCCAATGTTGTGGCCGATGCCCTTAGTAGGAAACCCATTAGTGATGTAGCTTGTATAGCCATTCAGGAGTGGGAAATGTTGGGTGCACTTGGCGAGTTTGATTTGCTTATGGGTGAATCTGTTGAGTCTGCGACCTTGTTTTCTGTAGTTGCGCAGCCTACACTTGTGAATCGAGTGTTAGAGGCACAGAGGGGTGACTTTGAGGTAGAATCCCTCCGGGAGAAGATCTCCAGTGGGAAGGTTGAGAAGGGTTTGACTGTGTATCCCGACCTGAGTGTGAGGTACCGAGACCGTCTGTTTGTGCCGGAGTCTTGCCGAGAGGAAGTACTCTGAGAGTTTCACCATTCACGCCTTGCGGTGCATCCGAGAGGCACTAAGATGTATCGTGATTTGGGTCGCCAGTTTTGGTGGTGGGATATGAAGAAAGATATGACAGTTTTTGTGTCTAAGTGCCTAGGGGTGGGCACGGGTCGGTTGCGGCCACCGAACCTCCAAACCGCCATCCGTCTGCCAGATTGGCAGATTGGAGAAAATCAATCCGCATCCGTCCGCCAATCCGGCGGATGTGGATTGAGCGGATTGGCGGTTTGGCGGATGGATGCGAATCGGTTTGGCGGTTTAAGATTTTATAAATTTTTAACATAATTCAACTTGTGCACTTCCTCAAAAAAAATATATATATATTACAGTCAATGACTTAAAAAACTATTACAATCACTGTATGTCTCATCCAAAAAAAGAAAGTTTGAAACTTTAGAATATCACAATCACTGCATGGCTCATCCACATATTACAATCACAGTATGATTCATCCACATATTACAATCACAGTATGATTCATCCACATAAAATATTACAATCTATGGTTCTTAAAATATAATAACAATTCAAACCACCAAAACCATGAACAGGGCAGTAGTAGAGATTGTATATCTCTGTATTGTTACATCTATATATGTTTTTGAAAACAAAAACCAACCAGCATATATCATATTTTCTATTTATTATTTTTAGAATTAAATTTAAAAACCAAAAAATATAGATAAATAATATGTTTATTTTTTTCAATTCAAAAAATATATTCAAGTTGAAAACTTTTTTTCAACTGAATATTTAAACTCTTTTTCAATTGAAAACACAAACAAAATATTTAAACAAATTAAAAACATAAAGTCTTATAAATTATTAGGGGTGCTCGCGGTTTGGCGGTTTGGTTGCGGCCAAAGGAATCTCAAATCCGCTATCTGTCCGCCAAATTGGTGGATTGGAGAAAATCAATCCGCAGCCGTCCGCTCGTCATCACGCATCTGTCTAAAATGCGGCGGATCGGTTCGGTTCGGTCGGTTTTGGCGGATCGGTATATCCGCTGCTCACCCCTATAAGTGCCTTACTTGTCAACAAGTGAAGGACGAGCATCAGAGGCCAGCGAGTTTGTTACAACCCTTGCCTATTGCCGAGTGGAAATGGGAGAATGTCACGATGGACTTCGTTGTGGGTCTTCCGAGGACTCAACGGGTAGTGATGCTATTTGGGTGGTCGTGGACCGGTTGACTAAATCAGTGCACTTTATTCCTATGCGCGTGAGAGATTCGGTAGATCATCTTGCCGACTTGTATATTTGGGACATAGTGAGGTTACACGAAGTCCCAGTGTCGATCGTCTCAGATTGAGATTCGCGTTTTACAATCAGGTTGTGGCAGAGTTTGCAGAGTGCCTTGGGCACTAGATTGACCTTTAGCACGGCTTATCATCCTCAGACTGACGGGCAGTCCGAACGTACTATTCAGATCCTTGAGGATATGCTTCGAGATTGTGTCCTTGACTTTAGTGGGTCGTGGGAGAGGCACTTGCCCTTAGTGGAGTTTGCCTACAACAATAGTTTCCAATCGAGCATTGGCATGGCACCATTTGAGGCCTTGTATGACTGACCGTGTAGGTCTCCAGTGTGTTGGGCCGAGGTGGGTGATGCACCTTTGTTGGGCCCGGAGTTGGTTCGGGAGACAACGGAGAAAGTTGAGCTTATCCGTAGGAGGCTAGTTATAGCCCAGAGTCGCAAAAAGAGTTATGCCGACCATAGGAGAAGGCCTTTGGCATTTGAGGCGGGTGATCATGTCTTTCTGAAAATATCACCTAGGCGGGGTTTGATGAGGTTTGGGAAGAGTGGGAAGTTGTCCCCTCGATTTATTGGCCCTTTTGAGATCCTTGAGCGGATTGGAGAGGTTGCCTACCGTTTAGCATTACCGCCACAGTTGTCCGGGGTGCATGACGTGTTTCATGTTAGTATGCTTCGGAAATACGAACCGGATCCGTCACATGTATTGGATTGGACCGACTTAGAGGTTGATGAGGATGCCTCGTACGAGGAGAGACCGGTGCGGGTCTTAGATAGGCGGGATCAAGTCTTGCGCGGCAAGACGATACCCTTGGTAAAAGTATTATGGAAACATCACGGGGTTGAGGAGGCCACTTGGTAACGTGAGTTGGATGTCCGTGAGAAATATCCGAACTTGTTTGTTAATGTTTAACCATGTATTGGAAACTTTGTTTTGTTGATAAACTCTAAGAACATTGTATATGTTTTGGTTTATGGAAATATGGTAATTGTTGAATACACCTCGGAAATGGAAGTTTAAATTTAACATTGCATATGTTGAATGTGTTGTAGAAATGCAAGTATATCATTAACATTGAATATGTTATGGAATTGTGAAGCATGTGTACTGGGACTTGTTGAATTTCAAAGAAATGAGCGAGAATGTGGTACACCACATGCTCTAAAATGTAGTATAATATGGGTAGACTTGTATATATTACACTTTAAGAATTTAAGGTACTTCTAGAGTAATTTTCTTTTAACTAGGCAACCTTTTAATTTTTTGATGTTTTTATCTTGTTAGATTTTAGATCATTATATTTGATTTGTTTCCTTCTAAGGTAACATTTAAGGAAATATATTGGAAAAAACTTTTAAGGTTGGTTCAGATCACTAAATTTACTGTTTTGGAATGGGAGTGTACGATGTTTTGAAATGTGCGTGCCAGTATGTAATGATAGTAAGTGTACCTAAAAATAAAAGATAGCAAACACATAATTAACGAACTATCTTACTTAGTGGCAAATAATAGGATCATAAAATTTAAACAAGGTGATCGGCCATTTAAAAAAAAAAAATACTAAGACCTCATTTCAATTAGAATAAGGGCAATTCTAGTGGTGTAGTATTTACAAGTAATGAGCTAAAATAGCAGAGAACATCTTAAAACATTCACTCCAACAGTGTATCATGTGTCAAAATAACACAGTTTGGCATAGGATATATCACAATTCTATTGCACTTTTAGCCATTTGATTTTTTTTTTTTGTTGGTTTTTGTTTTAAAACAAAAATGACATCTATGTCATTATAATTATAGGGTTTAATTTATTTTATTGTGCCATAATTAATCTAACAAAAAAGAAATTGAAATCCTCACTAATTTATTAATAACAATTGAAATTCTACCCAAAATTATTTTTAACATTAACGATAATATCGATTGAAAAATTTCCAAAAAACCAATAACTCATGCAACAACCCTTAATTCTAACCCTAACCTTCTCCCTCTCATTTTGAAGCTTTTATTTCTCTAGACTCCAATCAAGATCCAATTGAAGTTGGTGTTGATTGTCCAATAACTGAAAGGTTTAATGGAAGAAAAGCCAAAAAAAAAAAAAAAGCATAAAAAGAACAAGATAACAGATGATTAAAGCTTTAAATATAAAGACATTACCTCCATTTAATTAGTTCATCATTTTTTAAATTGATAGTCTTCAATCTAACCATTAAGGCACATTTATTAAATGGGCCTCTCACAATTAATGTACTGTTTAACACATGGTTTAAACCAAAGATAAACCTTTTGGTTTTTGCCTAGCACTATGTTACTAAAAACGTGGATCGTTTCAGTACATAGAACGGGAACGAGAATGAGAATGCGGTACGCCAAATTTACTGTTTGGAATGTAAGTATACCAGGTTTTAGAACATGCGTTCCAAAACATAATTCGCTAGGGTATCAACATTTCTAGTAACACTAGGTCAACATTTGATTTACCAAACATGGTATTTTATGATTACTATTTTAATTGGGTGGTTATGATCATTGGTAAATTAATTTTAGAATCACATTAAATTTAATAAAGTTTAATCCTTTAATTTTAAATGTATTATCTGCATGTGAAAATTTATATTTTAACGAATGTTTATTATCTCATATGCCATATTATCATCTCTTTTTACTATTTCATTATTAAAGGTGACATGACAACTTGTCCCAACACTTCCCCGCTCCCCGCCCTGACACAGTAGGAGACAGGAATGGGGGACTACAAACCCGCCCCGCCCTGTTGCCTTTCCTAGGGAGCAGGGAAGGTTTGTATAATTAGCCCATATAATTATATGCAACATATATGGGCTCTTTTTGTGGTGTTGAAGGAGAATTACTATGATTAAATAAATAAAATTTATTATAGCATGACACCTTAATTAATAAAAAAAATAAATAAATTATTTAATATAAGAAGAGAGAATTACAAATAAATGTGAAAAGTAAAAATAATTATAAAAATATGAAAAGTAAGTGAGTATGTATTCTGGTGTAAATAAAAATAGTTGTGTATTTGTACAAAAACAAATACCGCACATACACATTTATAATTTAATAATTATTTCCACAGTTGGGCTACTCTTCTATCCTCTTTAAGGACCAAATTGCCTAGTCTAGGTTCACGAACCTACCACCTCTACAGGAAAAAGCGGCTATTACGGTGCTTATAAAACGACGTTTAGCCAAAAATGAACTCTATTTGGTGGAGCTTTGGAGCGTTTCAAAGTTTGATTTGAATATGGTGTTTGCTTATGATTTTTTAAAATTAACTTCACATTCACTTTTGAAAACGCGGTTGAATGTGGAAAAATTTAAGCTTACCGGTCGTCCGGCCAGTTGACCGGAACAGTGCAATTTTTTTTATTTTTTTTTTATTACAATTGACACATTAATTTTTATATATTCAATAAAAAAAATATTTTCTGAATTTTTTAAAATTTTTTATGAGATTTAATAGAATTTTGAGTTGTGTGTTTAGTTATAAATTATAAATTTTTGTATCAAATATTATATGTCACATCAAAAATTCCTCATTCAATTCAAAACTCATTCACTAAACAAATTTTCTACACGCAAATCATAATTCCAAAACTCATAAATTCAAAAATACAACTCTATTCTCAAATCATATTTAGAAAACTCTACCAAACGCAAACATATTATTTAGGCCTAGTTTGGGATCTACTATATAATCCATCTTTTTATCTTTTTATCTTTTTTTCATCACATCACCTCTCTACTTTTCTACACATCTTTTCGTAAAAAGACAAAAAATACACTTTTTTAAAACACCCCAAACCAACCCTAGTCAACATATGCCAATGTTCTTGAAATGTTGCCTACGAAAGTAATTTGAACGATGCCATTTTAAAGCAAAATGGTGACGGCATTATAAGCACAAAACACTGTCTCTTTCTTGCACTCCTCAGATGAGATGTCACCCCTTTCAAAACACAAACTCTCTCTCTCTCTCTCTCTCTCTCTCGATTGATCAATTGATCAAACTCTCTTATTGATGCTCTCTCGGACTTTGCTTTCTATGCAGGTTGAGAATGAAGGCTATCTACATTCATCTCTCCATCATGAAGGCTGTTTCTATCAGATCTGCGCTTCTTTGATTTTGTGAGTGACTTTTGATTCATTCACTCTCACTCTCTGATTCTGTTTTTTGTCTTTGTTTTTGTTTAAGATTGTAAATGTGTTTGTATGTGTTTATAGATATACGAAGTTATAATTGAATGTCGTTTTTCTGTTTTGACCTTGTCATTAGTCGATATGCTTAATGGCGACTCTAGAAATTTTTGTAGATGGGTCACTTCATAAGCTTAAGTTTTATAAATTTTAAAAAATATTTTATTTGTTTTATTTATTTATTTATTATAAAAAACTAAACAATATTTATTTTGTTTGGTTTTGAATTTTTTAAAATAGTTTTTGAGTTTTGTTGTCTTTATTGATTTTTTATAACATTTTAATCAATTTTTAGATGCACTTAAAAAATAATTTTTTTTATCAAAAAAATAAATAAATAAATTTTTTTGGTGAAAATGCAATGAATTTTGTATTTTTTTATCTTTAGTAATTTTTTTTTTTAAAAAACAAAATTCACAAATATTTTACTTTTTAAGTATATCTAGGTTAAATCAATCTAAAAAGTAAAAAAATATTCTTCAAATATTTAAAAAAATCACCAAAGATAATCAACACATAAAATAAAAAACTCAAAAATTGTTTTGGAAAACGGTTTACCAAACAGAGGAAAAATTCAGTATCACAATGATATAATGCCACTATTAACACGTGGTATTACCTACTATCAATAAAGTTACATGTAGAGAGTAAACCACATTCTCATAATGGCCTTGTTTGGCAAATGGTTTTTTTTTTTTTTTTTTTGTGGTTAAGATCTTAAAAAAAATAAAATAGGTTACAATAGCCAATAAGATAGAGGAGGTGTTTGGGAAGCAAAAATGGATGCTAAAAAAAATAAATAAATAAAAAAATAAATAAAAAAAAAAAGGCACACTAACCCATTGATTTAAAATAAATAAAAAAAAAAAAAATTTATAGCCCAGCCTACACTTTAGGGGACAAGTAATGATAGTCCCATCTTTAGACGTAAATGACAATTTTGCCCCTTTAAACCTATTTTGAAAAAATGAAGTTAAGGACAAATTTGTCATTTTAATTTCAAACATCATTTTAAACACATTTTTCAATACACAACTCAAATAAAAATCCATCATATCTTCCCAAACATAAAAACTTAAATAGCCAACTAAAATAGCCAAAAAAAACCTCTAAAACACCCACAAAGTGTTACATCAAACCCATAATCATTTCACTTTTTCTTTCACAAACTTCACATCCAACTATAAAAAAATCAACCATCTTCTCAAATACAAAAAAATTTAACTTACTAAAATAGCCAAAAACTAAAATGACCTACTAAAATAGCCAATTTTCCAATCGAGGCCAATATAACTACATTTCACCGTTTTATCAAACATTTTTTGTTATTTGATGGGGTCTTCAATTTTTTAAAGGGAAAATTATTGATAAATCTCATTTAGAAGTGTTTTAACTCAAGAAGTCCATGAAGGAATTTTTTAACCCATTTAGTCCCATGTATGTATAGTTTTATTCCATAAAGTCCTTTTTCTTGATTTACACTATTTTCTTGGACACTTATGCCCTTATATTTAATTTTGATACCCTTATAAATATTTTTTGAACGGTTAGCAATTTTATGATGTGAACATTCATATTTTAAAATTCACATTGGTAGGAATGTAAAATTGGCCCGTGGGCGGTTCGAAACCCGTCTGCGAGACGGGGCGGGCCCGGCCCGTTGACAATGTGAATATTCACATTGACATGTTAACATTCACAATAATAGGAGTGTAAAATTGGCCCGCGTCCCGTGGTGGCACGAAACCTGCCCGCGGCCCATGGGCGGCCCGGGACGGGCCCGGTCCGGGCCGTTGACAATGTGAATATTCACGTTGACATGTTAACATTCACATTGATAAGAGTATAAAATTGGTCCGCGGCCCATGGGCGGCCAAAAGCCCGACCGCGGCTCGGGGCGGGCCCGACCCGGCCCGTTGACAATGTGAATATTCACATTGACATGTTAACATTCACATTGATAAGAGTATAAAATTGGTCAGCGTCTCATGGACGGCCAAAAGCTCGCCCGCGGCGGGCTCGGCCCGACCCGTTGACAATGTGAATATTCACATTGACATGTTAACATTCACATTGATAGGAGTGTAAGATTAGCCCGCGCCCCATGGCTGCCCGAAACCCGCCCACGGCCCGTGGTGGGCCCGGCCCGTTGACAATGTGAATATTTACATTGACATGTTAATATTCACATTGATAAGAGTATAAAATTGGCCCGTGCCCCGTGGCTGCCCAAAACCCGCCACGGCTCGTAGGCAGCCCGGGGCGGGCCCGACCCGGCCTGTTGACAATGTGAATATTCACATTGACATGTTAAAATTCACATTGATAAGAGTATAAAATTGGCTCGTGCCCCGTGGCTGCTCGAAACTCGCCCACAGCCCGTGGGCGGCCCGGGGCGGGCCCGGCCCAGCTTGTTGATAATGTGAATATTCACATAGACATATTAACATTCACATTGATAAGAGTATAAAATTGGCCCGCGGCCCATGGGCGGCCAAAAACCCACCCGCAGCCCGGGGCGGGCCCGGTCCGGCCCATTGACAATGTGAATATTCACATTGACAATGTGAATAGTCACATTGACATGTTAACATTCACATTGATAAGAGTGTAAAATTGGCCCGCAGCCCGTAGGCGGCCCGAAGCCCGACCGCAACCCGAGGCAGGCTTGGCCCGACCCGTGACAATGTGAATATTCACATTGACATGTTAACATTAACAGTGATAGGAGTGTAAAATTTGCATGCTGCCCGAAGCTCGCCCGCGGCCCGGGGTAGGCCCGGCCCGGCCCGGCCTATTGACAATGTGAATATTCACATTGACATGTTAACATACACATTGATAGGAATGTGGAATGGCCCGCCGCTCGTAGGCTCCTCGAAGCCCGCCCACGGCCTGGGACAGGCTCGTTTGGGTCCGGGCCTGAGCATGTTCGAGACCCTAGGCTAGGGCCTAGGCCATCACTTTGAAGCCCGGCCCGGCACATCGGCCCGCTTAAGGCCCATTCAATGCTCGATCCGAGGCCCAGCCCGCCTGAGGCACAATGTCTTTTTTTGTGGAAAATAAAATTTTGGTAGAAAAAATTAAAAAGAATTAAAAAAAAATGGCCAGGCTCACCCAAGCCCGGCCTAGGCTCGAGCCTAGGCCTAGGCCCACTGGCGCCGACCCGAGACTGTCGTCTTCGGGCCGCGGGCCAATTTTACACTCCTATCAATGTGAATGTTAATATGTCAATGTGAATATTCACATTGTCACAGGCCGGGCCGGGCCCGCCCCGGGCAGCGGGCGGGCTTCGCCGCCCACGGGCCGCGGGCCAATTTTACACTCCTATCAATGTGAATGTTAATTTGTCAATGTGAATATTCACATTGTCACGGGCGGGGTCGGGCTCTCCCCGGGCTGCCCACGGGCTTCGGGCCGCCTATGGGACTCGAGTCAATTTTACACTCTTATCAATGTGAATGTTAACATATCAATGTGAATATTCACATTATCAACGGGCCGGGCCCGCCCCGACAACGGGCGGGCTTCGGGCCGCCCACAGGCCGCGGGCTAATTTTACAGTCCTATCAATGTGAATGTTAATATGTCAATGTGAATATTTACATTATCACGGGCCGGACCGGGCTCGCCTCGAGCCGCCCACAGGCCGCAGGCTAATTTTACACTCTTATCAATGTGAATGTTAACATGTCAATGTGAATATTCACATTGTACATGGGTCGGGCCCCTATACATTGACGATATGAACATTCACATTGACGGTGTGAACATTCACATTAGGGGTATTTTAGTAATTATGTCACCCATAGGACTTATTGAAACATAAGAAAATAATATGAACTAAATAAAACATAAGTAGATAAAAAAGGGTATTTTGGTCTTCTTATCTCAAATAGGACCTAATGGAATAGTCAAAAAGAATATGGATTGGATGGAACATAAGTAATTAAAGATGGATTTATGAAAAAAGCTCCATTTTTTGAAAGAACCAAACTACATAAAATAAAATATTAACAATATAAATATTTTTTTGTGGGGGTAAGAACTTCTGTTTGCTTGATGGTGGGATGGGACCCCATCAGCAATGGGCTGGCATCGCCCTTGGATATGCCATTGCTTTTTGTTTCTCTTACAAAACTGGAACTCAAATAAGTAAGCTTTCTGTTCGTTTTGCATGAACCTATCAAGTTTTCAGATCTGTTTCGTATCTGTATACGTGTCCTTTCTGTGATTTGTTTTTGCACATTTTCAAAGCAGATCAATAACTTTTGTTCGGATATGATTTTGGTTCATATATTATAGATGCAGACTTCCTGAAAAATTATATGTTGTTTCCCTTAGATTCTGGTTCATGTGCTTCTTTCTTCGTCTTGCTCTTGTTGCGTGGTTTGTAACTGTGGTGAATTTGTTATTTCATGTGAATGTTGTATGTTAGAAACATATTTTATTTTCAAGAAGCTTGCTTGATTTATAATAAAACTGGTATTGATTTTGTAGTGCTGAAATTTTAATGCTTGTCTGTGTAATACTATGGTAATAAGGTGCCCAGTTTTTTTCTTCACTGGAAAAGTATTCAAATCTTTTGAAATTTGTTAACCCTTCAATTTTGCAATCTGAATATATAATGTTTGATAACTATTTTTCTCAATTCATTTTGGTGTGTGCCTTTAGCCTTATGAGTGGTGAAAGCTGGCATGAGAAACTTCTTTAGATCAGCTGACTGAAAATCATATCTGGTATAACAATCAAATGGACAATTATGTATCAGCATCTTTTCATTTGTTCATACAGTCTAATGTAATCGCTCTTTGAAAATTTTATTCTTGTAGGCATGCTTATGCTAGCCTCTCTGCCTCCTTCCCCTTTCTGAAAAGTTCATTTGAGTAGTCCTTTTTTTGTTAATATTTTTTCTGACTTACCTATCTTATGCTTGTCCGAATTTCCATTTATTTGCTACTTTTGTGGGATATTGGGAATGTTAAATGGGATATTGGGAATGGTGAGCAGGTCTCTCTCTGGACTGACTGGCAGTGTGGGGAACAACCTCTAAGCAAGACAATCCAGGGAGTCCAAAACGATGATATTACCAAAGTCAAATCCATCCTTGATGAGGATGGTAACTGGACCTCACTTCAATTCACAACCTGCTTCCTCAACATACCTTAGATACCATTCTTAGAATCCCCAGACCCAGGTATGTGATATATAATGACACTCCTCATTGGAAAAGCTCCACCACTGGTAAGTATTCTGCTGCAGAAGCCTACCAAGCCTTATCTACCCAAGAACCTGATGGAACTAACTGGCAATGGATTTGGAAACTCAAGGTCCCTCACAAGCTGAGAACTTTTCTTTGGCTTGTCATGCATGAAAGATTACTTACTAATCATATGAGACTAATCAGGAATATGTCAGACACAGATCTATGTCCCAGATGTCATTCATCCAGGGAAGACATGCAACATTTATTCAGAAGCTATACAAAAGCTAAGGCCATCTGGTTGAAGCTGCAGAATTTTACCTGGTAGCAACATAGTAACAGTGCTAACTTCAAGGACTGGATTACTACCAATATTCAAAGCAAGGAACATCTCAACAGTACTCAATGGCCTGCAGTTTTTTTGACAGCTTTATGGTTCATCTGGAAAGAGAGAAACAAAGAAGTCTTTGAGAATCATACTCAACCTCCTCACACTAGTGTTATTACCATACTCCGGATGGCCAAGGAAACACAGGAAGCTTTTCAAGCTATTCTTCACCCAAACTTTAAAGATCCTAAACTAATGCTCTGGTCTTGTCCTCTTGCAGGTCAGCTTAAACTCAACACAGATGGCTGCTCCAAGGGGGATCCTGGGCAATCTGGTTTTGGTGGGCTTCTGAGAGATGAAGTAGGTACTTGGGTGTGGGGTTATTATGGTTATTTAGGCAACTGTACAAGCCTTGAGGCTGAACTTTGGGGTATATATCGAGGGCTCACCATAATCATGCAGAAAGGAATAGCTAACATCCAAATCGAAACTGATTCCCAACTGGCTATGGAACTCATCCGAGACGGAGCTGGAGAGAACTCACCATATCGAGCACTTATTCAAGACGCAAACTTCATACTCAGAAGATGTCAATGCACTATTGCCACCATTCCCAGGGAAGCAAACCACTGTGCAGATGCTATGGCTAATCTTGGAGTGAACCAGCAAGACCACCTCCTCTTTGTAGAAGATCCACCTAGTTCTCTTTTCTCTTTGTTAGCTACTGACATGATAAATGTTGGTTCTAGAAGGGATGCTACTATCCCAGGACTCTAGTTTTGTATTCTGTTTTTATCTTCAGGTGAATCAAAAAAAAAAAGTAGCAGTTTTTTTTTTTATTATTATTATTATTTTTTGGGTTGGGTGTGTGGGGGGGGGGGGGGGGGGTGTGTATATAGTTGTTTCTTTCTTCCCTAGTTTGGGCTAGTGGTGGTGGTTAGGTTTTTTAGCTATTGTTGACTTTAATTGTCCAATTTGATATAATATTTCTCATGTGATTATTCTCCTATCAATTGACAAAAAAAATAAAAATAGTAGCAGTGTTTTTTTATGTACTGTTGGCTCTTGGTGATGCTATCATGATCTATTGCATTGTTTTGTATGTCTATTATATATTATAATTGGTTTTCAATTTTAGAGTGAATTGCACTGAAATCTTGAGATTTAGAAAAACACATGTTGGTGTGGTAAGCTAGAACTGCTAAAGATCAAGAACATTATATAATATCCATATATTTTACATTTTGATAAAATAAAAGAAAATATAAAAAAAAATGACAATAAAATGATCTAATATAATATATTAGTGATAAATAATCTAATTGAAAATGTTTTTTCAATAAGAAATGATGAATATTAAGGTTAAGTGTCAGCGATAAATAGGAACAGTTATCATTTAAACTATATTATTTTTATCAATTTAATAATCTTTCTACTCTGAGCAGCACCAGTTTGCTTGACATTTATGTTTCTACCTATGAAGCATGGACACTCCAAAATCAGTGTCGTGGCGATGTCCAACACGGAGACACGTACGGGACACGCTAGATGGCGCGTCCCTTTAATTTAATGATTTTTTTGGTGGGGACACAGCGTGGGACACGGCGGGGGTTTTTTTTTTTTTTTTTTTCTTTCTTTTGCCTCTCTTATTTAGTGCTTTTGTGAAGAATATTGTTGAATGTTGAATGTTTTCCCCTTTTCATCTTAATTCTTGTTATCGTTTATTATGACTTTTTTGTGAATGGATGATATATTAATTTGTTTAAATGTAGTGGTTATATTTATTGAATTAATGTTACTATGTTAGTATTTGTTAATTTTGATTTAGGATGAATGTAATATAAATCTATATAACACATAAAAATAAATAAAATAAAATTCCCCGTGTCCCCCGCCGTGTCTGTGTCCCCGTTTTTTGGAAACTGCTGTGTCCCGTGTCCGTGTCCTGTCTGTATCCGTGTCCGTGCTTCATAGGTTTCAACCGTTGATTGTAATGTGCCTCCATGTTTGCAACTGTGTGGAAGATTGCTTTGTGGTCATTGATTGAAATTCTTTCTTTGGTTGGTCCTCCTTAAGAAAATGCTTTTCAAATATGAGGCAACAATTGCAATTCTTTGTTTTTAAGTTTCAAACTGCTCTCTATAGAAGATATTCACTCTGACTGTTGTGTTTGTGTTCACTTAATCTTTTAGTAGAGGCTTTAAGCATGAACCTTTGTGGATAAGGTGCCATTTGTCAGAGATACTCACAGTGATATCATTCGCAAGTCTACCATTTTTTTTTTGCAGACGACCATTTCATATTCTTATCTTTTGATGTAGTTTAAGCAAGAGCAGCATGGAAATTAGCTGTATTTAACTAGCTTGTTTTTCAGTCCAATGATTGATGATGTTTCAAATAAAAGACAAAATGAAAATCCTCACAAGGGTGGTTCATGTAGAACACCCCAAGCTTTATGAATTATGACAAAGCACATAGAGGTATGGACCTTGGAGTTCCTATTCTTTTTGTGTCTTAAGTCATCTTGTTAATCAACAGGAAGAAAAGAAAATTGCAATGATCCATTCTATTTTTTTCTTTTCTTTTCTCTCCTTGTATCATTCGTCCACATTATTTGTTTTCAATCTCATTAATGAGTAAATCTTTAGTTTTTTAGGTATGGCAATTTTGCAGATATAATGCTATATGGGCATTGTAACAGAATTGGATTACATTTTATGTCCTCACTGCTCTTTTCTATTTTTAATTTGATGTAATCTTTGAAATAATCAGAGCTAATCATGTGATTGGGGTTCTGTTTGGTAGTTTTTATGCCACAAAGTTCCATCTTTGAGGGGAAAAAATATTTAAATTCATTTGAATGTACTATGGCCATACAGGAATCTGTTTTTAACATGTTTGAAATGTTCATGTTTTGTTCAGGAAAATGAATTCTTTTCCAGGAATGGGATTGCCAAATCTCCATATGCAAATGGGTGGAGAGGTCTCTCTGGTGCATCACCAGATGCCATTAGAGTAATAAGGTAAGAATACTCTAGTAATTAGCCTTCAGGGTACAAGTTTGAAAACTATAAAACTTTTGTTTTTATTCCTAACTTTTATGCAATAGCTTCATTCTTGATCAGTGTTACTTGTTCTGTAGCCATACAGGAGCATTATAAGGTAAAGACAGGAAAATGGTTGAAAGATAATGGGAGAGAAATCAGCACGACCTTAGTTCATTTCAGAATGTCTGGTTGATTAAATAAATTAGTAAAGAATTGACTTGTGTGACTTTGACGCTTATTAAAGCATGAGCATTTTAAATATAGTTTGATGAAGCATTTTAATGCTTATATATGCTTTGGTTGTTCATATAATGTCTTATGTGCCCATATTACTTTATTGTGTGCAGTACATAGTTCTAAATATCGGCCGATACGTATCTGTTGGCATCATAAATCTGCATTTTATTATTATTTATTATTTATATAATTGCAAGACATGTGGCACCCTCCTACTCATTTGGAAGTTTGAGAGAGTTATAAAATGTGGAAAGATAATGGAGAACAAGTGGAGAACATGGAGCATAAAGTGGAGGTTGAAGGAAGTTATGAAAACATAGAGGGATATGTGGAATTGGGGGAATGAAGATGGAAAAGTTGGTAGTTTTAGGTTGTCATTGGGTAGTTATTGCTGGAAGTTTTTTCCTACAAATATTTGTCTATAAATAGCCATTCATGGCTACATTGTAAAAGGATCCAGAATTCATAATCAAAGACAATTGATTTCAATATTTCTTGTCATTTTCCTTATCTTAGGAGTAGTTTAACATAGATTTATATTTCGAAGCATTTATTTTTAGCATTTCCTTTTCAAAGCATTTTATGCACTTCCTTTTCGAAGCATAGGACTAGAGGTAAGTAATTATTACTTTGATTGTTCACTCAATCGTCTTTCTCCATCTCTCTCATTTTCTTTTAATTTTTTTTTCTCTACATTTGGCATTTTGAAGTCCTTTTCAGTGAGGCAAAAGAACCGTCAACGCAATCGCTTGATAATTGGCTTGAATTTAATCTGTAAGGATTTTTCAATCCTTACTGGCACGCTCGTATTTATGATATTTTCCTTCGTAGGAAAAATAGCCAACAATTTTTGGCACGCCCGGTGGGACTGCCAAGTGTAAAAAATGACAAACGATTTGGATTTCACCATTCGAACTTGTCAATATGAAATATATTGGTGTGAAAGAAAAATTTTGGATCTGAAAGAAAAGATCCATTTTCTTGATGAAAAAAATTTCCAAGTTGTTTCTTCATTACCATATTATTTGGTAAAAGAAAAAATACACTACTTAATTGGAATAACTCATCAACTTGATATAGAAATTTGCCAATGGAGACATGAGTTATTAACCCTTTTTTGTCAAGTCTTTAATGACCGAATTTTGTGGGGTTTTACAAAATGTTTTGAAGTCATTTGTGACTGAAATTAGTGAAAATATAATTTCATCAATGGCTCGGGGGTTCCAAAAACCCATTTTTAAAAAGCCAACTTATGAAATAACTTTGATAAAAAACATGTTGTTGAGTCAAGCATGGTTAAAAATGATGTTCCATATAGAGCTCGGGGGGTTGAAAAACTCATTCTTAGAGAGTCAAACCATGGAAACAACATGTCTATGAAGGATTTTCATAAGCCATTAATGGCTAAAATAGAATAACCCATTAGTCCAAAAAATGATGAAACTCACATGGAGGGTTTTCATAAGCCGTTAGTGGCTAAAATAGAAAAACAGCCCCATTTGTCAATAAATGATGAAAGTTGTGTGGCTAAAGAACATGTTCTCAACCCAAACACGGCTAAGAATGATGAACAATTTGCTGTTCATGAATCTGAATTTTTTGAAATTGCTCAAAATGTCAAGTTGTTTGAATTTTTAAGGCCATCTTGTATTATGGTTCTTGGTGTTCAAAACCTACTTTGGATTTGTGGATCACACCAAAATATAATTCTGATGATGTGGCTAATAAAATTAACAAATTGTTCTTATGAGTTCGAAGCACTAAGAACAGGGGATGACCATTTAAAATGCATGAACTTGGCTAGGAAAAGCCTATGCATTTAAATAAGTGGTTGAAAATGGCTTATCTTTTCAAATTGAAGGCCAATTGTTTGTATGTACACAATCAAAGCATTGAAGATACATTTGAAGCATTAAGAGTTGTTTCGAAGGCTGATTACTTCACCTTCGAAGCTGCATAAAGCTTTGAAGATACATTCGAAGCATCAAGGGTTGTTTCAAAGGTTGATTACTTCACCTTCGAAATTGTATAAAGCTTCGAAGATACATTCGAAGCATCAAACCTAACCATGAAACTTCATTGTAAGTATCATCATTCTATATCAATGCTTCCAACCTGCGAGGGGTGATGTTGTTCCTTCAAAGCTGTGCCGTAAGACCTTCGAACGATGAATTTGGTCTTTTATACCACCTTCGAAGCTTGTTATTGGTCTTCTACTCATAATTTCATGTTCATTCGAAGCACTTTATTGATATTATTATATCATTCGAAGCACTTTGTTGATATTATTCGAACCACTTTGTTGCTTAGATTAGTCATGTGCTTGGTTCGGCCCTTCAAAAATTTAAGTAAATATCATTTTTAAGGGCCGCGGGGGGTAATGTTGGCACCATAAATCTGCATTTTATTATTATTTATTATTTATATAATTGCAGGACATGTGGTACCCTCTTACTCATTTGGAGGTTATGAGAAGTTATAAAATGTGGAAAGATGGGAGAACAAAGTGGAGAACATGGAGCATGAAGTGGAGGTTGAAGGAAGTTATGAAGACATGAAGGGATATGTGGAATTGTGGGAATGAAGATGGAAGATTGGGTAATTTTAGGTGGTTATTGGGTAATTATTGCTGGAAGTTTTTTCCTACAAATATTTGTCTATAAATAGCCATTCATGGCTACATTATAAAAGGATCCAGAATTCATAATAAAAGACAATTGATTTCAATATTTCTTGTCATTTTCTTTATCTTAGGAGTAGTTTAACATAGATTTATATTTCGAAGCATTTATTTTTAGCATTTTCTTTTCAAAGCATTTTATGCACTTCCTTTTCGAAGCATAGGAATAGAGATAAGTAATTATTACTTTGATTGTTCACTCCATTGTCTTTCTCCGTCTCCCTAAATTTTCTTTTAATTTTTATTTTCTCTACATTTGGCAATTCTGAAGTCCTTTTCAATGAGGCAAAAGAACCGTCAACGCAATCGCTTGATAATTGACTTGAATTTAATCTGTAAGGATTTTTTAATCCTTACGGGCACGCTCGCATTTATGATATTTTCCTTCGTAGGAAAAATAAGCCAACAGTATCGGAAAAATAGGACACTGCGACGGATACAAGCTGGTATACCGCTGAGATTGAAAATCGTAGGTGTATCGGCTGAGTCCCAGTACGTATCGGTCTGTAACCGTTACACAAGCTGTTATACAAGTCGCAGCGGGCCGATACTCACCGGTTCTGGCACGACCCAATCTCGGAAAGGCAAACCCTGCCAAGAGGGCACACTTCCACGCTATAACACCTGTACACAATAATCACCTGTATAATTCTTATATCCCATCACCAATAGTGCATAAGACCCTTCGATTGGCCAACATATATGAAATGATCCATTCAAAGATAAAAATATCATCATGCTACTAAGATAGTTTCTGTGATACCCCTATTCTGTATTATGTTAATTGGTCCCTAATACGTATGTGATTATATGTATTGATATAATTTTGTGTGCCATTATGTGAATATATGTGATTTTGAAGTTCTATATGTTCACCGTAGGAATATCTGTTTGAATAATCTGCTTTGGGAATTAAATTGAGGGCTTTATTGGCCACGGAACCCGAAATTGATTACACTATTGTGATTAGCGTAATTTTTAGAGCCTACGGTGAAATTTAATTGAAAAATTGATTCGGACCAGATTAAGTTGATTAAATTGGTAAAATTAGTGCCTAATTGTTATTACTATTAGATTGAATTAGTGGGTTTGTTGAATAAAGGCACTACACTCTCTATTCTTCTCCTTTTGTTACATTTTGGCTGATCATAAACATTAAGGAAGAGACGGGGGTCGGCTAAGAGAGGGAGAGAGTGAAGAAATTGGAGTTTTGGCCTCAAAGCTTGATAATTTGCAGACCAACTCAAGAATTAAGCTTAAGTTTGGAAAATCAAAGCTTCTAGGTGAGTAATTCTTGGATTATAGTTTGTAATTTTGTGTGTGTTCAAGCTAATTGAGTGACCAAGAGTAAAATTGAATGAAATTGGGTTGGTTTTGTTGAATTAAAGCTTGATATATGCATGCATATAAGAGATTGTTTTTGAAATAGCATGTATAATCTTGAAATACATGATTCAAGTGGAGTTTTGGGTTGAAACTCATGTTTTGATCACCATTTGTGTTGTCTAAGTTGATAATGTGGCTAGTTCATCACATGCATGTACAATTTATGAAGATATGAGCTTGAATGTTTGAATTTGGGCATGTGGGTGATAAGTTGTGATATTTTGGGACATGCATGCAAATAAATTACGAAATTGAGCTTCAATATGTTGTAATTTATGCTAGTACCATGTTAGTACATGTCTATGAGTAATTTGAGCCATAATATGCATGAATTGTTGGTTGGAAGTCGAGATGAAGCTCAAGAACACAATTCTGGGTTTTCCAGAATTTTGAGGTCCGCTCGAGCGTGGAACATGACGCTCGAGCGGGAAAATCGTGCTCCCAGCACTTTTTGCAGAGTTGGACCTTCGCTCGAGCGGGAGGTTTCACGCTCGAGCGGGGAGCTGTTGTAGACAGACCTTCCGCTCGAGCGCCCTAACTCACGCTCGAGCGTAATTTTCAGGTAACCAGTACTTTTGCAGGCCTCTTGGGTCCGCTCGAGCGGGGACCCTATTTTCTGAAATTTTGTTCATGCGTTCTGTGTTTCGTTTTCCGTTCTCTTTCACCTGTAATTACTCTTAGGCATATGTTAAGCATCGTAAATGAGTTAATGAGATAAGAATAAAGCCTAAAGAGGAATATGTGAACTAAGGAACAGATTGAATTGTTAATGACCCCTTTTGTGTTCATGGAATGTGTAGGGTCGAGCTCCAGGGCGAATCCACAAGCCGATCACTGTGAGTAATATCGATATTTGAAAGCTTGTCAATGTCCAATTGTTTATTTTCCTTATAAGCTTTATGAGTTGCTAATTGGGATTGTGGACAAAAGTTTGACATGATAGAAATGAATGGATCAAAGGTCGTTTTGATAGAAATGAATGGACCAAAGGTCGTTTTGATATAAATAAATGGACCAAAGGTCGTTTTGACATGAATGAGTGGGCCGAAGGCCGTTTTGACGTAAATGAATGGGCCGAAGGCCGTTTTGACAAAAATGAATGGGCCGAAGGTCGTTTTGACGTAAATGAATGGGCCGAAGGCCGTTTTGACGTAAATGAATGGACCGAAGGCCATTCTGACATAAATGAATGGGCCGAAGGCCGTTTTGACATGAATGGAAATCTGATTGGGCCAAAGGCCAGTATGTTTGGAACTACAGTCATTTGATCTGAATTTTGTATAAATGTATATATGTTAAGCAGGAATATGCGTTGGGCCCAAGGCCGTTCGGAGCATGTTGTTCTTCATATTGCTTATGTAACTTATGTATTCGATATTATTCACTGGGCTATCACTCACGCTCATTCATGTGTTTGTAGGTGAGCCGAGGGAAGTCCAAACCCAGCCCCAGTGAAGTCTGCCAAGAACAACATGAGTTTTGGAGAGTCAACCTTGTGTCTCACGTACGAGACCTGTCCTTGCCATGTTGTTATGTATTTATATTTTGTCTTGTTGGCAAGGACTTTGTGTACATCTGTATATAGTTTTGATATGGGTTGACTCAGTTTGGATGATCCTGTCTGTAAAGGATTTTGTGATACTGTACTTGTTGTGGGTTATTAACGTATATATGCATGGTTTGTTTTGAGCGCATATAAGCACGGCTCTATGGACAAAGTTTTAATTTTTTTGCTTCCGTTTGGCCCCTTTACTCTGATGAGTTATGTTTGTTAAAGTTTGAGGCCGTAGGTAATCTTAGGATTACTGGCCGGTTATGTCCTTAACCCATAGGGGCGGGTTCGGGTCATGACAGAGTGGTATCAGAGCACGGGTTAATAACTCACACACTTGTCCAAAAGAGCAATAAGCGTCTAGAAAAGATCTAGGATGCATTCATAAATATGAATTTGGAAGCATTGATTATATGCTTAAATGATTTGATATGAACAATTATATGTTTAAGTTGTGAACTACTTGCATTGCAAATTATCTGGAAATATGTGCTTCTTAGTGTATGCATACTGTGTACCTTTTGTATGAAATAAATGCAAGTTTAATCAGATGGTGAGAACCAGAGGTGATGAGATAGAGGAATCTTCTACTGTCCGACTGGACAGAATGGAAAGACTGATTCAGGAAATGGCTGAGGCTTTGAGACAGCAACAGGAGTGGCAACAACAGTGGCAGCAACCACACCTCGCCACCTCCACCTCCGGCACCACCCGTGCCAGATAATCAAAATGATGACCGGATAATAGCTCTCACCAAGGAATTCAAGAAAATGAAACCACCACAGTTCCACAGGGGATTAGACCCGTTGAAAGCCGAAGCGTTGGTCCTCGGCATTGAGAAATTATTTGAAGTGTTTCCCTGTTCAGAGACACAGAAGGTGCTTCTAGCCACTTTTATGCTAGAAGACGAGGCAAGAAGGTGGTGGATGCTAATGCCAGAAAACCATAAAGATGTTGACTGGGTGAAATTTCTGGAGATCTTCTATGATAAGTACTTCCCGCAGTGCGTTCGGGATAGGAAAGTAGCCGAGTTCATGGAACTCAAGCAAGACAGCATGACTGTAGCTGAGTATGAGGCCAAATTCACTGAATTGGCCAGGTTTGCACCACATGTAATTGACACTGACTATAAGAAGGCAAGACATTTTGAAGGTGGGCTCCGAAGTGACATCCCAGAGAGAGTGAATGTCCTGAAGTTGGAGACCTACATTGGGGTGCTTGACAGGGCCATCATATCAGAGGCTAACATAGCTAGACAGGCTAAGCCAACAACAGAATGGAAAGGCAACAAAAGGCAAGGCTTCTTTTCGAAGAAGAAATTTCTGAAAAAGCAAAACACGGGCTCCTCAACTACTTCAAGTTCTTCCCGAGACACAGCTCCCACGTGCAACATTTGTAGTAAAAGGCACCGTGGAGTCTGTTACCGTGCATCAGGAGCCTGTTTCAAATGTGGGAAACAAGGGCACATGGCCCGAGAATGTAATCAGAACAGTGGGAAACTAGCAGCTAGTTCCACCGCATCGATCCCGAAGCCGGGAAACACTTTGAGGTCTGCTACTACTGGGGATACAGTGAGACATGGGAGAGTTTTTGCGCTTGTTCCGGGCGATACACGAAATGCCAATGCCGTTGTCTCAGGTACTATTTCAATATGTAATCAGGATGCCTTTGTATTAATTGATTCTGGATCAACACACTCATTTGTGACATATACATTTGCATCTAGACTGAATAGACCCCTAGAGTTATTGCCATATTTGTTATGTGTGCCTGCTCCATCGGGGGAATCTGTGTTATGTGACTATATATATCGATTTTGTGACATGCATATCGAGGATGCTACCCTATATGTAGATTTGTTGCCCTTAAACTTTAGACACTTCGATATAATTTTGGGCATAGATTGGTTGACCAAATACTGTGCCACCATAGATTGTGTGACAAAAAGGGTTGTATTTAAACCACAAGAACAGAAAGAGATTGTGTTTGTGGATAATGGGGTAGTGCCTCCACCTTATTTGATATCTGTAATGAAATCATGTAAACTGATCAGGAAAGGGTGCTAGGGTTATCTGTGCTATGTATTGACTAAACAATCTATGAATGTTGAATTGAATGATATTCCTATTGTTAGAGAATTTCCAGATGTGTTTCCAATTGAATTACCAGGAGAATTGGTAGACAGGGAGATAGAGTTTACCATTGAAACTGTGCCAGGCACCCAGCCCATTTCTAAGACTCCCTACAGAATGGCTACTGCTGAAATGAAAAAATTGAAAGAACAATTGCAAGACCTGCTTGACAAGGGGTTTATCCGACCTAGCACTTCGCCTTGGGGCGCACCAGTATTATTTGTGAAGAAGAAGGATGGTACTTTGCGCCTGTGCATCGATTATCGGGAATTGAACAAGGTAACGATAAAGAACAAATACCCTTTACCCCGTATTGATGATTTATTTGACCACTACAGGGATCACAGGTGTTTTCTAAGATTGATTTGAGATCCGGGCACCACCAGTTGAAGGTTAAGGCAGAGGATGTTGAGAAAACCGCATTCAGAACGAGGTATGGTCATTTTGAGTTTCGTGTTATGCCATTTGGAGTAACTAATGCTCCGGCAGCATTTATGGACTTGATAAATAGAATTTTTAAAACCTACCTTGATGAGTTTGTTGTAGTCTTCATCGATGATATTTTGATATACTCTAAAGATAGACTTGAACATGAGCATCATTTGAGGACTGTTTTACAAATACTTCGGGAAAGAAAATTATTTGCTAAGCTAAAGAAATGTGAGTTTTGGTTGGATGAAGTTGTTTTCTTAGGGCATGTGATCAACAAGGAAGGAATTTCGGTGGACCCGCAGAAAATAGAGGCAATTGTGAATTGGCCTACATCGACTAATGTGACAGAAGTTCGCAGTTTCATGGGCTTGGCTGGGTACTACAGGAGGTTTGTGAAGGACTTTTCGAAATTAGCTGTGCCTCTCACCCAATTGACACGTAAAGGGCAACCATTTGAGTGGAATAGTGAAAGAGAATCAGCCTTTCATGAATTGAAAACAAGATTGACCACAGCACCAATTTTGACACTACCTTCAGGTACGGAAAATTTTGTAATTTTCAGTGATGCATCTTATAAAGGTTTGGGTTGTGTGTTAATGCAGAACGGGAAAGTTATTGCTTACGCCTCCAGGCAGTTGAGGCCACACGAGAAGAACTATCCAATGCATGACCTAGAATTGGCCGCAGTCGTTTTTGCCTTGAAAATATGGCGGCATTATCTGTATGGAGCAAAATGTGAAGTCTACACGGATCATAAAAGCCTGAAATACTTCTTCACGCAGAAAGAGTTGAATATGCGTCAGAGAAGATGGTTGGAACTGATAAAAGACTACGATCTGGAGATTCAGTATCACCCCGGGAAAGTTAATATAGTGGCTGATGCATTAAGCAGAAAATCAACGGGGAGTATAGCCTGTTTACTTACCGAACAGAGAGAAATCTTGCAAGATTTTGAGAAGTCTGAAATTGAAGTGGTAATGTGTGAACAAGGCGGATTGATAGCCGCTATTACAGCCGAAACGGCGATCATTGATGAAATCAAACAGAAACAGAAAGATGATGAGTTCCTCAGAAAGATAATTGATGAATTTGAGACAAGCCCAAAAATAGAATTTAGTATTGAGAATGAAATGTTGAAATTCCGGAACCAAATATGTGTCCCAGATATCCCGGAACTAAAGAAGAGGGTTTTAGATGAAGCCCACAGGTCCGTATTTGCTATGCATCCGGGTAACAATAAAATGTATCAGGATTTGAAACAAACCTATTGGTGGCCTAAAATGAAGAAAGAGATTGCAGAATGTGTGTCTAAATGCCTTCAGTGTCAGCAAGTTAAGGCGGAGCATCAGAAACCACGTGGTCTACTTCAACCTCTCCCTATTCCTGAATGGAAGTGGGAGCATGTGACTATGGATTTCTGTGGGCCTACCTCGGACTTCTCGAGGTATGGATTCTGTTTGGGTTGTAATTGATAGACTGACTAAATCTATATATTTTCTGGCTGTCAAAACTACATTTACTGCTTACAGATTGGCTACCATTTATGTTGATGAGATTGTCAGTTTACACGGAGTTCTAATGTCCATTGTATCGGATAGAGATCCAAAATTTGTGTCTAGATTGTGGAAGAGTTTGCAGGAAGCTATAGGAACAGAATTAAGATTTAGTACTGCATTTCACCCACAGACAGACGGGCAATCAGAACGAACGATACAAACTTTGGAAGATATGTTTCGCATGTGTGCTTTGGATTTTCAGGGGAGTTGGGAAGATTATTTGCCACTTGCAGAGTTTGCTTATAATAACAGCTTCCACTCCAGCATCGGTATGGCACCATACAAGGCTTTGTATAGTAGAAGGTGTAGATCACCTATTTGTTGGACAGAGGTCGGAAATAGAGCTTTGCTTGGGCCAAAAATTGTGCAAGACATCTCTTGAGAAAATCAAAACTATTCGGTAAAAGCTCAAAACAGCTCAAGATCGACAAAAGAATTATGCAGACGTTTGGAGAAGACCTCTTGAGTACGAGGTTGGTGACCATGTGTTCATCCGTATTTCTCCGATGAAAGGCCAAGTCAGATTTGGGAAAAAGGGCAAGTTGTCGCCCCGTTACATTGGGCCGTTTCAGATTCTGGAGAGGCTTGGTCCAGTTGCTTATAGAGTTGCTTTGCCACCGGGATTTGAACAAATTCATAATGTGTTTCACGTGTCGATGTTGAGGGGTTACCTCCGAGACCCGTTCCATGTGATTGATTATCACCGGGTAGCTATTGATGAGAATATGGAATATGCCGAATGGTAGGAAAGAGTTGTTGATCGGCAAGTGAAACAGTTGAGAAACAAGACCATCCCGATGGTGAAAGTTGAATGAAGGAACACTATGGTAGAAATGCCACGCGGGAAAAAGAGGAGGAAATGCGACTACGCTATCCACATTTTTTTCCCGACGAAGGTAACTTAAGTTTGGAGGACCAAACTTCCTAAAGGGGGAAAGACCGTGATACCCCTGTTCTGTATTATGTTAATTGGTCCCTAATACGTATGTGATTATATATATTAATATAATTTTGTGTGTCATTATGTGAATATATGTGATTTTGAAGTTCTATATGTTCACCGTAGGAATATCTGTTTGAATAATCTGCTTTGGGAATTAAATTGAAGGCCTTATCTGCCACGGAACCCAAAATTGATTACGCCATTGTGATTAGCGTAATTTTTAGAGCCTACGGTGAAATTTAATTGAAAAATTGATTCGAATCAGATTAAGTTGATTAAATTGGTAAAATTAGTGCCCAATTGTTATTACTATTAAATTGAATTAGTGGGTTTGTTGAATAAAGGCACTACACTCTCTATTCTTCTCCTTTTGTTACATTTTGGCTGATCATAAACATTAAGGAAGAGAGGGGGGTCGGCTAAGAGAGGGAGAGAGTGAAGAAATTGGAGTTTTGGCCTCAAAGCTTGATAATTTGCAGACCAACTCAGGAATTAAGCTTAAGTTTGGAAAATCAAAGCTTCTAGGTGAGTAATTCTTGGATTATAGTTTGTAATTTTGTGTGTGTTCAAGCTAATTGAGTGACCAAGAGTAAAATTGAATGAAATTGGGTTGGTTTTGTTGAATGAAAGCTTGATATATGCATGCATGTAAGAGATTGTTTTGAAATAGCATGTATAAGCTTGAAATACATGATTCAAGTGGAGTTTTGGGTTGAAACTCATGTTTTGATCACCATTTGTGTTGTCTAAGTTGATAATGTGGCTAGTTCATCACATGCATGTACAATTTATGAAGATATGAGCTTGAATGTTTGAATTTGGGCATGTGGGTGATGAGTTGTGATATTTTGGGACATGCATGCAAATAAATTACGAAATTGAGCTTCAATATGTTGTAATTTATGCTAGTACCATGTTAGTACATGTCTATGAGTAATTTGAGCCATAATATGCATGAATTGTTGGTTGGAAGTCGAGATGAAGCTCAAGAACACAATTCTGGGTTTTCCAGAATTTTGAGGTCCGCTCGAGCGTGAACATGACGCTCGAGCGGAAAATCGTGCTCCCAGCACTTTTTGCAGAGTTGGACCTTCGCTCGAGCGGGAGGTTTCACGCTCGAGCGGGGAGCTGTTGTAGACAGACCTTCTGCTCGAGCGCCCTAACTCACGCTCGAGCATAATTTTGAGGTAACCAGTACTTTTGCAGGCCTCTTGGGTCCGCTCGAGCGGGGAAGTCCACGCTCGAGCGGGGACCCTGTTTTCTGAAATTTTGTTCATGCGTTCTGTGTTTCGTTTTCCGTTCTCTTTCACTTGTAATCACTCTTAGGCATATGTTAAGCATCGTAAATGAGTTAATGAGATAAGAATAAAGCCTAAAGAGGAATATGTGAACTAAGGAACAGATTGAATTGTTAATTACCCCTTTTGTGTTCATGGAATGTGTAGGGTCGAGCTCCAGGGCGAATCCACAAGCCGATCACTGTGAGTAATATCGATATTTGAAAGCTTGTCAATGTCCAATTGTTTATTTTCCTTATAAGCTTTATGAGTTGCTAATTGGGATTGTGGACAAAAGTTTGACATGATAGAAATGAATGGACCAAAGGTTGTTTTGATAGAAATGAATAGACCGAAGGTCGTTTTGATATAAATAAATGGATCAAAGGTTGTTTTGACATGAATGAGTGGGCCGAAGGCCGTTTTGACGTAAATGAATGGGCCGAAGGCCGTTTTGACAAAAATGAATGGGCCGAAGGCCGTTCTGACATAAATGAATGGGCCGAAGGCTGTTTTGACATGAATGGAAATCTAATTGGGCCAAAGGCCAGTATGTTTGGAACTACAGTCATTTGATCTGAATTTTGTATAAGTGTATATATGTTAAGCAGGAATATGCATTGGGCCCAAGGCCGTTCAGAGCATGTTGTTCTTCATATTGCTTATGTAACTTATGTATTCGATATTATTCACTGGGCTATCGCTCACGCTCATTCATGTGTTTATAGGTGAGCCGAGGGAAGTCCAAACCCAACCCCAGTGAAGTCTGCCAGGAACAACATAAGTTTTGGAGAGTCAGCCTTGTGTCTCACGTACGAGACCCATCCTTGCCATTTTGTTATGTCTTTATATTTTGTCTTGTTGGCAAGGACTTTGTGTACATCTGTATATTGTTTTGATATGGGTTGACTTAGTTTGGATGATCCTGTCTGTAAAGGATTTTGTGATACTGTACTTGTTGTAGGTTATTAACGTATATATGCATGGTTTGTTTTGAGTGCATATAAGCACGGCTCTATAGACAAAGTTTTAAATTTTTTGCTTCCGTTTGGCCCCTTTACTCTGATGAGTTATGTCTGTTAAGGTTTGAGGCCGTAGGTAATCTTAGGATTACTGGCCGGTTATGTCCTTAACCCATAGGGGCGGGTTCGGGTCATAACAGTTTCCATGCACCACTACCCCCAAAATAAATCATACTATTCGTGAATCCATCAATACATCCAACTTCACAAAGCAAATATTTACAACCAACCTACTCCATAAAACAAAGGATAAAACTACATCCTAGAGTGACCCTAAGCAACACCTCAACCACCAAATGTTTACATTTGATCCTCCAAAAACTCGAATCTTCCAAGTTGAGTCTAGGAATCTGAAAAAAAAAATTAATTAAAAAAATGAGCTA